>CM047882.1:12437693-12921086 GCA_026212405.1 Petrea volubilis
CTGCAATTGTTGGATTAATTGTTATGCACCAACTCGAGAGGAATCAAGGAATGTTCAAATATTCCATTTCACCTCTACAATAAAAATTGAATTTTATTAATTTTAACTTTTAGTGTGCCTTAATAAAAAGAATAAGAATCTTATATTATAGGGTTCAAACATCAATTTACCAAAGTCCCCATGATCTACTATATATATATATATATGCATAAAAATAATTTATTTAAACATGTGTGGCTACAATCACGTATAAATTTCATATTCCGTATAAACTACAAACGCAGTATTACACAACTATAATTTCATAAAAAGGAAAAACTGATGAAAAATTGATAACAACATGCAAATATAATAAAATTACAGCAACAAAGAAAAATTGCGTAACTCATACCTTATTTTTCTATTATCCTTGAATTCCCGCACAAATACAATATATATATATATATATATATATATTGTTTTCAGACCGAGAAAAAGAAACAGATAATTAAACGGAGCAAACAGGAGTAGAATGAGCTTGTGCCGGTGAACTCTCTTTGTTATGAACTTATGACACTACCAAAGTGATTAAGTGAACAAATAAATATAAATTAAATTTTGATGGCGACGTCACACACAGTGCTGTCGCTGCCAGTTGTAAAATAACAAATTGTTACCAAAAAGTGTAAAACAATGAGAGTCAATAAAAACGCGCATATATCAAAAAGTAGATTTTGCTTATTTGCACGTGTGAAAATTTCATGCTACCGTCTCTGTGTACCATTGTTGAATTTGAATATCCACTATATTCTATAATATTAATCATCTTAAAAAAATTTTTATACAAACCAATTACATTAATAAATATTTTTCTTATTTAATTTTAAAATAATTTGACAAAATTACACTCTCTATGTCTCATTAAATTCTATTAAAAATAATAAATGAGGGTAAATTTGAAGGAAAAAAAAATTTAATACACTCTTGAAATCTTTAAAATGACAATTATTATGGGATAAAAAAAAATCTTTAACATAATTAATATTATGGGACAGAGGGAGTACAATAATGCTAAAAATGCTAAACAATTAAAACTAATATTAACACACTCAATTCATTAACTGAAAATTTTGTTTGGATAATTCCCAAATGTGTAGCATCTTACCAGCCTACACAAGGGTCCTATCAAGTTTTATTTTCTTTTTTTTTTAATAATATTGCAAGTAATCAAAAAAAAAATTATAAACCAAGAGTATGTACTTAATGGTTTAAATTTAATTATATTTTATATATTACTTTTTTTTTATAAAACACATATAAAATATGATTAAATCTGAACCGAGTGCATGAATGAGACTCAAATACTCAATTTATGGAAGAATTTTCGGCAAGTAAGTAACATGTTCAATATTATTACATTCAATATTAAATCTGAACCGTGTGAATGAATGAGACCCAAATACTCACAATTCACACTTTACAATATGTTCATTTTGAGGGCAAACTGATATAGAAGGCAGTTGATTTGTAACATCATGATTTCTTCTATTTGAATTTATAGCCCCTAAAATTAAGTAAAAATCTTGCCATCAATTGAGCACCAAAAAGTTATGTCAATCTGCAGCACACCATTGAATCAACAAATATTAGACACATTACACTACACACACACACCCCAAACTAAAGTGGCCACCCCTATAGTGACCACAGCATAAAAATTGCACTAACACAAAAAACAACATTCATCATCACATAACATTCACAAGCCTTATACTTAAAAATACTAACATCAGCCTTCAAAGTCATTTTTCACCCACTGCCCATACTTATTCTTCATCCTCTCATCCAACTCCTTAGCCTTCATATCCGCAATCTTCGCGGCGTTAGCCATCGACTCCTCCTGCACCCGAGCGATCTTCTGCCGCCTCTTCGCCGCCATCGCCTCCCGTTCGGCCTCCAGCCCCTCGTACTCCCTCACCCAACAACTATGCACCGCGCACGACAAAATCAAAACCCCCAACTGCACCACAAACATGGCCATCAAGACCCCGCACTCCAACCTCACCAGAAGCTTCGCTTCTCGTGGGTCCCGCTGAGACTTGAGCATCGAGAGGCTCGATTTCTCCTTCGTGAAGAGGGCTAATATCCCGAGCAGTTGCCCCGCCGACGAGCCGAGGAGAAGGGCGATGTGGGTAATGTAGCAAAAATGAGTGAGCTGAGAGTAGAAGCCTACGAAAGACGAGAGCAATGAGATGCTTGAGATCATTATGAATGCCCAGCCTAGTGAAGTTGGTGGCATTTTGAGGGTGATTATGGGGGCCAAAGAGGCTGCAGAGAGAATGAAGAGGATGAAATTGAGGAATGAGAGGAGAAGATTAAGGAAAGAACATGAGTTTCTTCTGATTTTTGATGAAGCCATTTTACAAATTTGTGTTTCTTGAAATGTTTTTTGGGATAGGTTTTTGGTTTTTTTTTTTCCTTTAAAATTGATGAAGAATATGGAGGAGTATTTTTGAATTTATATAGGCAAAGACTAAGCGAATTGGCCGTTGAAAAAGGAGTATGTAACGGCTACATTTGTGTGGGGTGGGGACGGGGTGCTTTTTAAAGAGCACTGGGCGCTTTTAGTGTTTCAAGTGTTTCGGGTCGGGCTAGTTGAATTTTTTCAGTTTTTTCTTTTTCATCAATAATTGAATTTTTCAGTTTGATTCATTTATTATGCTATTTCAATATCTTAACTACATGTCATTAATAATATTATTTGTTTACTTGAAGAAAAAAAAACAACTACACGTATAAGATTATTTGATTAGTCATGATTTGCAATTTGAATTTTAAATTCCCAAAAATTGTTTGTTGCGGCTCAAAATACCGCTTGAATTTTAAATTTTAAAAAATATTATTTGATTTGGTGTTGGATTTCTTATGAGTTGTGTGGCTTGAAATTCGACTTGAATTTCAAATTTCATAACATGGTCTATAACAATATCACCTGTTGTGAAGTGAGTCACGCGAATTTCAATAAAAAGATTTTTTTTTTTTTCAAAACAAACACACTTACCAAATGCTTATAAATGTGGAGTCCACCAATTAAAAAAATTTAACATCTTATATTTCTAATGCACTATCAAACATGTCCATAATTTCTTATCGGATTATGTAAATTGAACATCTTATCCGAATGGAATTGCTTAATTGGGCGGTGAATGAATCGGGTTAAATCAAAATACGTTCACAAGTTTAAGATATATAGAGGCATAAAACATCTAATAAATCTCATAAACATTTGTGATTCAAAATAGGGTTGCCACACTAATTTAGAGGGTGTTTGGCTAAGCTTATAAGCTCCTCAAAACATCTTATAAGATGTTTGAGAGCTTATAAGATGGTGCAAAGTGTTTGGCAAAAATTTTGAAGGTGGAGCTTATAAGCTCCTCAAATAAGATGTTTAAGAGCTTATAAGCTCTTTTTAAAAAAGTAAGGAGGTAGCAACTTATTTTTTAAGATCTACCAAGCTCCTTTATTTTTAACCAAACTAATTACAATATTGCCATTACTAACATCTTATAAACTATACCCCTTCTTATTTATCCAAACACTTTAATAACTTATTTTTAAAATAAGATCCAATATCTTATAAGTTCCTAAAACATCTTATAAGATGTAGAAGTTTATAAGATGTTTTAAATAAGCTTAGCCAAACACCCTCTTAATATCCTTTAACCCTCTTATGTAATTTATCTTTTATTCATACAATTTCAGCATGTTTGACACTTATCATAACTTTAACACGCACTTAGAAACCTTATATTCATATAGAATATTTAATAAATATCTGTAATTTTATTTTATCAAAATGTCAGCTATAACTAATTTAAATTTTCTTTTAATTCTACACAAATATTGAGTGTATCCGACCCATAGCATTTAAAAAAGACTTTCAAATAGAACAAAATAATTTTGACACTTGGGAATACACTAAAACATTGAACACCAATTCGTTTTTTTTTTCCAATTTATAAATCATAAATATAAAAATTAGGTTACATGGGACTTCCATATACTAACAAAAATCTCTTTTATTTCTAAAATAACATAGGAAAAAGTTGATAATCTCATTAAGTATTGAAAACCCCTAATTATAATAAATTTCTGATGAATATTCCATGGACATGCTTAATCTGTGTATCTGTCATATTTCTAGCCCTGTAAACACATATATAAGTTCATTTGATATGCTCAAGTTTGCATTTCGAGCCCTGCCAGTTCGAACTGCGACTCGCATTTCAACCCACAAAATTAGCCTACGTAGGAGATGAGTTTCGGGGTCTTCAATTTAGTATTTTAGATTTGAGTAGCTTATTTATTTATTTGTCCTATAGTGTGTGTGTGTGTGTGTGTTTTGATAATTTATCCTATAGTTACTTAAAAGATTCAAGCCTAGGCCCACCCAATAAAATAAGTAGTACAGGCGTAGGTTCGGTCGGGACGTAGGGTCTCATAAAGTATATGCATCATTATCAAAATTTGGAAATAAAATAAATTTGCAATTTCAAACATGTTGGTTTATGATATGGAAATAACTTGAGACTCTAATATTGTCATTCAATGATCAGTGCATTCATTAGTACGAGCAGAAACGCTCGTAAACAAAATGGGAGTCAGTAAGCCACAATATTTTGCAAACAAAGTCCGAGTTGCATGTATGCATATACATTGCATCCCACACTGCTCATACGTAACACGTCTTAGTATCAAACATTCACACTGTCACGCTCATGAATTTAAAACAGAGGTGTTAGTTTAACACGTACGTAATTACACAAAGAATTTCGCAACTAACTTATATCACTTGTTACGACTTTTGACTCAGCAGTCCAATGCCACACCAATAACAAAGCTAAACAATGGTTCAGGGAAAGGATAAACGCTTCACATGGAAAAAAGTAAGTTCATAGTTCCAAAGCATCACAACTAACCAATAAAGCAATGGCGTTACACCTCCTAGTCCTTCTCCAATTTACATATGTCCCTGCCTTATAAGTGTGCGTTAGAGGCCTTTGTTTGCTTCAGAGACAGAAAATGGTCCCGAAGATACTGCAAGGAGATGAAATTGCTTGTCGTCACTATACAGTGACCGATTTAATTCTCTGCTTGAGGTTTAACCTGTGCATGTTTGGGACATCTGCTATTTTATTCTGTTAAATGACCACCTCATCTAAAGCTTAAGCTTGTAGAGAGGGAGAGTCATTATATATTTATTTATATTTTTCAACACGCCCCCGTACGTGCAAGCAGACTTTTTTTTTGTTTGTGTCAAGCTTTGCACGTGAAATTCTTTTATTTTTTTGGATAATGGGTGGCAGTGAGATTCGAACACAGGACCTCTTGTTTGGCCTAGCTCTGATACCATGTTGAATGACCACCTCATCTAAAAGCTTAAGCTTGTAGAGAGGGAGAGTCATTATATATTTATTTATATTTTTCAACATATTCTAACCAAGTTGATGTTGAAACAGGGAACCTGAATAAGAAGAAGGACTAGACTCATCCTCCACTAGCCTAAGTGAAAGTATACACAGACAAGAAAAAAGATTATACAATTTTAGAACAGTATAAAATATTATGGCATGTTCGACCACTATCAGTTTTTAGCAATCATTATTTTCTTATTAGCATTTGATTCAATACATCTTTTCCAGCATCACAAGAAGGCCAATATCTGTGTGTTTCCAATTCCTATTTCCTTCAACCAAAACATTAGCAGGCTTAAGAACATGTTGTACACTAACATTAGCAGGCTTTAGAACATGTTGTACACTATGTTTCCTTCTTTTTTAGAGTTCATATGAGTGAAATATGGATTGAGAATATGTACAGGACCCCAAGATCACCGTGAAAATTAATTTTTTTTATTATTCTTAAGTTTTATATAAATGATCCATAACTTCTTTGATTTCACAGGTAAGTTGATTTAAATATATGTTAACTTTTTGATTAAATAACTAACAGCAGGTAGCTTACCAAGTCTTTGTCATGTTGCATCACTACTCGTAAAAATGGCCTCAACTCTGTCCAGAGATGCCTGCAAGCGTCCGGAATGCATGTTGAACAATGGCTCATCAGTGCCCACACCCCTGTAGAGGACAAGTTTCAGCACGAAGCATTCAAAAACAGACCATGTAAAATAATTGTTATTAATTAATTAGAAAATTACTAACAGAGCAAAAGCAACATCCGAATTCATTGTACAACACAGCAGCTCATAGAAAAACTTTGATCAGAACAATATCCTTATCGTTAAATGAGAATCATGGCAAGCTAGCTTACCCAGTGATTTCAGGGAGAACATAATCAGCCCTCCACCCAAAACGAAAATCCACTCCAGGGCACAGGCCAAGGGATGTTTTATTTCTAATCCTAGAATAACCATCCCCACCCAAACATGTTGTAAGCTTCCATTTCCAACCCGTTGCATGCAACTGAAAACTATGGCCTACTCCTACCTGCACTAGTTCAAAATTTTCTTTTAGTGAGATAGGCACATGAAAGCTAAAGAAACAGTCAAGAGAGAAAAGAGAGTGGACCATGAAACCTGAAGGTTAAGGAACTTTGTTATAGGGATTTTCTTGGAAACAAGCTGCACATCCTGGAGAAGTGGCTCGTATATTAGCTTCCATCTCCGCTCATGGGCTAAAGGCTTCAGGACCAGTTTTGCATGATAGTCGTTGAGAGGAGCGTTACACAACTACAATCGAGAAAGCTAGAAGTGAGACTGCAAGCATCCGGTAATCATCACTAAAAGAGAAACAATGTATCAATTGCAATGATAAATAAGATTATACTGATTTGCACATTAAACAGAGCACAATTCACTCTTTGGAACTGAATGTCAACTTTAGCACCTCAAGTCCAAGTTAAGATTAGAAAAGGTGCATCGCTGGCACTGATGCAAAGCTTCACTTGTGCATCCCACTTGATAATACAAGAAAATAAGCTAACACAGTGGTTTTTCATGTGGGATCGGTACGAAAGCAACAGATATCATAGTGAGCAGCTAAGTGTGTCATGACAAAGTCTTTCGCAGCCCTCAAGTTTCTAAGCTTCATTATCACTGAGATACATAAATCTGATGCAGTCGCATTTGCAGAATGAGAGAAAATATGGTATTCCTAAGAACAGAACATCAATATAGAGTCCTTGTAATCTTACCATGCTTCTAGAGAAACACTAGCAGAGCCACATTGTGATGAGGGGACTCAGTTTACCCCCCTGAAATTTCAAAAGCTTCTCATAGATATGTATTTAGAGAGAGAGAGAGAGAGAGAGAGAGATATGTATAGAATTGTAACATTAATTGACTTTATCGACCCAGTAGCAAAATACGTATTTATATAGATGGGGGCAGGCAATAACCGTTGACTGAGTGGTTGATTGCATACATAGAAAAGGATATATTTGACACTTTTTCTAATGAACTGATCATGAATCACTTTCAAAATATGGGAAGCCGATGTGGATACTTGTGAAAAACAAACTTGTAAGTACTTACTTCTCATCTATTTATTTTTCAGTTGAAATTTACATGCTTAAGTTTCTAAATTATTGTTTTTTTTTTTTTTTTTTCTAGTACTATTCGTCTTGGCTGATCCCATGAATAATGAAGAGGTATACCCATTATAGGAATGATCTATCTTTCCAAGGAATGAAAAACTGATAAAATCCACCAGTGGAAATGCATTTTCTCACTAATCAAAGTTCTATCACAGACACAAAAGAGCAAAAATCTACCAAACTTGAAACTAACATCTTCAATTTAACTGTGCATTCGTGAAAAGGCTATTAAAAAATCAAATCCTAAAATTCAATATATCATACATTTTCTTTATCATATAAGCCAGAACAATAGATACAATACAAACTACCAGACGGGGATATCATATTAGGGCCATAAATTATTCACAGCACCACAAGAAATGAATAAGTTTCAACGAAATGAATACCTCCAAGTTAACGCCTATGCGAAACCCCTCAATTTCTTTCCTAAATTTCACGAAAATCTCGGAAGGCATCAATTTGATGTTGTAAAGCTCTTCCCATGAAGTGGGTTCTTCTCCATTGGAAGTTCCCTCCATTTTCTTGAATTACAGCAAGAAAATGGAACAACAAAAACGAAAAACAAACAAAATCAGTCGCCGGCCCTTCAAAACCCAATTATTGAACTTCGGTGAAACTAATAAACAACATGTAAAATTAATACCTATCTCCGTGTTATACGAAAAAGTTCGGTATTCCTTTCTGGTTTGGATTCATGGAAGGGTAGAGAGAACTGAGGAAGGGTAGACAACCGGAGTGCGTGGGAATGATCTTCTTTACGAGACTTTCACTATCTTTTTTTTTTTTTTTTTTTTTGTTATTTCCTAATGGACTAAAAGTGGACTAATCTAGGCCTAGCAATGGACATGGCTAGGTATTTTGACCTGGTTAGATAATAACCGAGATAGCTCCTAATTTAATTATATACTTTAATTTTGATAACCTGAAATTATATATATTTGTTAAATTTATATATAATTTTAACTACTTTCAATGTATTTATCATAACAAAAGTAAAAAGAAGAATAATTTAAAGGGTAAAATGCCCTATAATCCCTTTTGATTTGACTAATCAAGACGCCAAATCCCAAAAACCTGTGATTTTTTAAAGTTGTTCACCATCCCTTTTGCCAAATTTATCAATACTTTTAGTTAAATATATCAAATTACCCTTGTTTATTTTTTAAAAATACTTTTTTCTCCATTTTCCTTTTTGCCCTTTTTTTTCTTTTCTTTCTTCATTTTCTTTTTTTTCTTTATTTTCCCCCCTTTTTTCCTCTTTCCTTCTTCGATCGGACCCATCCTCCCACCTTTCTCCCCCTTCTCTCTTCTCACCGCTGCCACCACCACCGCCATGCTCGGACTTATCTCACTTCCACCGTCTCTTACTTTCTCAGATTTCTATTTCTCTCTTCGGTGAGTCTCTCTCTCAAAATCTCTCTCTCTCTCTCTCTCTCTCTCTCTCTCTCTCAGGCGGTTGTGGTTGCGGCAATGAGTGGTGGTGGTGGTGTCGGCAGGTGGTGGTAGTGAGGGTGGCGGTGGGATTAGCATTTCCAAAAGTTGATTATGGTGGCGGAATGTGGTGGATGATGTGATTTTAGGAAATACATGTATATATATAATTTTTTTTAAAAAATATGAAAAAGTTTTGTTTTGGTGGGGGTGGCGATGGCGGCGGCGGCAAGGTTGTTATAGAGGGGGTAGTGGTGGAGGTAGTTCAATTTTAGGGGAAAAAAATGCAATCATTTCTAAAAAATATGAAAAAGTTTGGTTTTGGCGGCGGCAACAGCGAGGGCCGCAGTTGATGGCGGTGGTTTGTTGCAGAAGTGGTGGAAGAGTTGGTGGTGGTGGAAGGGGTGGAGAAGTGTAAGGGAAGAAGAAATGTAATTATTTAAAAAATAAAAAGAAGAGGATTTGAAATAATTTGAATGAGTAAGGGTAAAGGTGTTATTTTATCTTGAAAAATGAAAACCAGATCACACCGAACGCACGTGTGTTTCATGGATGGTCAAAAGGGTTCATTGAACTTGATTTTTAAAATTACAGGATTTTTTATAACAATTAAAAATTCCCAGAGTTTGGCGTGCTATTTTTTCAAATCATAGGGAATTATGGTGCATTTTGTCCCAATTTAAAAGAAAACTAAAATTATATTAGGAAGGATAAATATAAAAAGAAAAAATTGAGAGAGAGACAATGAAGACAAGGTTAATGGGGGGAAGATGCAAAACCAAAAATAAAAAATAGAAAAAATAATTGCGGAAAACATCTCAATGTTTGGGGTGTGTTGACTACTTTACCACCAATCGTTGTTTTTGTGTTGTATCACCATTCAATATTTTAAATGTGAATTCCTTTACCCAGCCCATTTTTCGAAATCCCGCAGCTCGCAAACTAGTAAGGGTAATATTATTTTTTCAATGAGACAATAGAGGTGTGTTTGCAAATAATTTTTCGGTGGAGTATTGTCTTGAGTTGTCCATCTTCACCACACCACTGCAGAAAATTAAGCAAAAGAACAGAGAGAAAAGTTTGGGTCTTCTCCACACCATCGTAGAAAATTAGACGCAAAAATGAAGCAAAAAGTTTGGGTCTTCCTAATGCCATGGCAGAAAATTGAACGAGAAAAGGGAGAAAAAAGTTTGGGAGGTAGTGTGCTGTGAAAACCCTCTGCATATTCAGATGGTGCTTGTGAGGAAATTATTTTCTCATTGAAAAGACGATATTATCCTTGTTAGTTTGTGAGGAGGACAGAATATTTCATAATATTCCACCGAATTTCAAAACATAGGGTAAAGGAGCTCACTTTTAGAGGGTTGGATGGTGATAGAGCACAAAATCAATGGTTGGAGGGTAAAGTGCCCTCAAACGTTGGGAGATTTGTCTTGATTTACCCAAAAAAAATATGATTAATTGTATGTTATTAAACTTCATTAGTTGGACATTTATTCATCCAATTTAGATGATTTTTGAACCATCTTCCTTGACTGGAACAAATGGTGGTTGCTATTTCCATTTTCCGTCAACTATTAATATTGTTAGATCACTATAAGAAAACCCAAGGATTTCGACCGAAAAGTAATCACCACAAGTTGCTCTGGCGGAAATTTCCATCAGACCACGCATATAGCAAAAATATTTCCGTTGGACTTTTGCCGGTGAAATTTTCCGCCACATTGTCTCCGAAGAGTTGTCTGCCGTTCACTGCCGTCGCCGAAAAAGTACTGCCCCAACATATGCATATTGTTGTGTCTAAAGTGTTTCAAACGCAAGTCTCCAACATTGGGAGACAAGGGGTTCTCCCACTAGCAAAAAATTGTGATGTGTTTTGTTTTGTTTTATAATATTATATATTTGCTTGATTATTCTTATTTTGTTAACTTATTTTAGTTTTAAATCTTGTAATTATGTAAAAAAAAATTTCTTGCGTAATTTATTAATTTTTGTAATTTGTGAATATGATGTTAATTGAACAATTACATCCTTAATTTCTATTGCTTCATCTAATTTCAATCATTATTTTTTAATTAATTTTTTTTTTAAAAAAAAATAATAAAGATATTTTTGCCCTTGAGGTTTGAACCTCAAACCTCCAATCGAGAAGAGTTTTACCATTAAACTATCTAAGAAGTTATTAGTGTAAATTGTTATATTAATATGTTTTTTAAGCATTCTGCATAACATTTGCCCTAAAGTTCCACCGAAATAATCCAGCGGAAATTCTTCTGCTGGATTATTTTTTTATAAAAAATAAAAATATTTTCGCACTTGTTGATGTTTGAACCTTAAACCTCCACAAGCAAAAAGAAAAGTTTTGCCATTAGTCTACTCAAGAAAATGCTAATGCGAGATTTTTTTTAATTATTATAATAATATAGTTTTTTAAGCATTCTGACAAAGACAAAACTCCGACAGAAATATCTTGTCGGATTATTTTTTAACTAATTTTTATAAAAAATTAAGGATATTTTTGCACTTATGGGGATTCGATCTTTGAACTTCACCAGTGTCGAGAAAAGACTTGCATTATGCTATTCAGGCTATTGGTATAATGTTGTTTTTTTTTCTCAAAACTTATGAGATTAATATGTTACTTTTTTTAAGCATTCCGGTGGAAATATTTCTCCGGATTATTGTTTAATTAATTTTTTTTAATAAAAAATACGGATATTTTTGTTTGAACCTTCACAAGTGAAAAGAAAAGTCTTGCCATTAGGCTATTTAAAAAGTTGTTGTACAGGGCTTTTTCTAAAAACAAAAATATTATATTAATATGTTACTTTTTTAAAAAACAAATTTCACTGAATTTTTTAATTTTCGTTTTAAAAACTCCAACAGAAAGTTTCGCCATGTTTCAATTGGAAAAATTAACGTGTGTCATTCGCGCCACTGTTTGCGGCAAAAATCCAATGAAATATTTCCACCAAATGGTTTTGCCAAAACAAATGCACGTTTTGCTGTAGTGAATGGACTAAATTTGTTAAAGTGAACCTATCTATTAATTTCTCCCTTTATGATCACTGCGATGTATGTATATATATGGTGATTATTAGGACGAATATCATTAGCTTTACATGAATCTCTTATGGCATATTTTATGCTTTTAAAATTTGAATATCAAAAGTCATTCTCACGGTTTTATGTATATAATGTTTCTTTTTACAAGTGAAGATTACTTTCATTGTTAAGTTAAATAGTTAAAAATAGTAGTAGGTTGTCAAATCGACAAACACATATTATTTTTTTGATAATTTCAGTGTTCTCTTTTTTTCTTTTTCTTTTTTTAACTTTCACAGATCAAGATTCTTCCAGTTTTTTTCTTTTTCCTTCCATTTCTTCTGGGTACAAACAAATAGAGATTCAACTTTCTCATAAAGTTTTATTTTATTTATGGAATAACGACCAGTATTATATTTATTTGTTTGATTTTGCCTTTAATTTATAATTTAGTTGTTATTTTGTTTTAATTCTATTATTTCTGAGGGAATTGTTGCATTTAATAGTTACATTTTTCTATTTTTTTTCATATACTTGTTTTTAAAAAAGTTCTACAGCTTTTTTAAGTTGTTTTAAATTATCCTTTTCATTTATCTACTTATAAAAATAAAATAATAAGAGATACTCGGTGATTTTAACTTTTCTATTTTATTTCAATTTATGATTATTTACGATTATTAAAGGCCAATATTCATTTTTTTTCGTTACTTATATATAGTTTTTTTTTTATTTTATCTAATTTGACTTTCATGACTTCAAGTGGCCAATCATTTAAATATTTATATGGAGAAATTTTCATTTTTAATCCCACAGGAAATTTCCTATTCCACATCTACTCCCATGCGATCGGATAGGGTAGGATCTTTGGCCCATTTAGTCCCGTAGGGTAGGGGTGGGCGTTTCGGGTCGGGTATCGGGTACCCGACCCGACCCGATCGGGTATTCCCCGATCGGAACCAGCCCGATTGGGACTAACAAAATCGGGACGGGTACCCGCCCCCGATAAATTATCTCGGGACGGGATTCGGGTTTTATTCTTACACCCGATCGGGATTTCGGGTACCCGATACTTAAAAAAAAAAAAAAAGTATTCAAAATACTAAATGAACATCTCTCTCGCAAGTCTCACTCTCAACTCTCATCACTCATCAATCATCAGAAATACATCAGATCTCAAATACTCCACTCCACAGTCCACTCTCACTCTCTCAAACTCTCAAGTCTCACCCTCAGTACTCTCACTCACGATTCACGAAGTCACGGTCTCAAATCTCAACTCTCACTACAGAAAAAACGCCGGATTCTGGCGGAATTAAACCGGGGGAAATTTTCCTCCGGAATTTTCCCCGGTTTTTATTTAAAAAAATTAAAAAACAAAATGGTGGAATTTTCCCCCGGTTTTTTTTTGAATTTTTTAAATTAAAAATCGGGGGAAAATCCCCCCGGTTTTTTTTTTTAATTTTTTTAAATAAAAACCTGAGGGAAAATCCGGGGGAAAATTTCCCCCGATTTTTTTTTTAAATTTTTTAAATTAAAACCGGGGGAAAATTCCACCGGTTTTTTTTTTTGAATTTTTTTAAATAAAAACCGGGGGAAAATCCGGGGGAAAACTTCCCCCGGTTTTTTTTTTGAATTTTTTAAATTAAAAACTGGGGGAAAATCCGGGGGAAAATTTCCCCCGATTTTTTTTTTAATTTTTTAAATTAAAATCGGGGGAAAATCCGGGGGAAAATTTCCCCGGATTTTTTTTTTGAATTTTTAAATAAAAATCGGGGGAAAATCCGGGGGAAAATTCCCCCGGTTTTTTTTTTTAAATTTTTTTTTTAATTAAAACTTTAATATTATTATATATTTAGACAAGACAAAACACAAGCTTGGAAGTAGCTCAATGGCAAGGTATTAGACTTGTATCCAAGAGGTCCCAAGTTCAAGTCCATGCAAGAGCAAAATTTCTTTTTTTTTAGAGAGAAAATCGGGGGAAAATCCGGGGGAAAATTCCCCCGATTTTTTTTTTGAATTTTTTTAAATAAAAACCGGGGGAAATCCGGGGGAAAATTTCCCCCGGTTTTTATTTATTTATTTAAAAACGTAATTTACTAAATATTTAGGCAAAAATATACACAAATTTTAAAGTAGCTCAATGGCAAGGTATTAGACTTGTATTCAAGAGGTCCTAGGTTCAAATCCAACTAATTACACAACGTTTTTTTAAAAAAAAACACTATTTGGGGAAATATATATAATTTTAATATAAATGATGTTAATATTACTTCTACTATTTTGTTTCCTTAAAAATTGTGATTGTTCATTCAATATTTTTTTCTTTTAACAAATTAAAATTTTTATATACATATGTTTATATAGTATATTTTCATATAGTATGTAGAATATCTATATATATATATTTATATATTATCAATACTATCTTTTAACTATTATTATTTATACTATCTATTAGTTATGTATAATATATTTATAGGTATACATATGTTTATATAGTATATATAATATATATGTTTGTATAGTATCAATACTATCTTTTAACTATTATTATTTATACTATCTTTTAATTATATATAATATATTTATAGTTTTACTAGATTTTAATTATATATAATATATTTATAGGTATACATATGTTTATATAGTATCAATACTATCTTTTAACTATTATTATTTATACTATCTATTAGTTATGTATAATATATTTATAGGCATACATATGTTTATATAGTATATATAATATATATATTTGTATAGTATCAATACTATCTTTTAACTATTATTATTTATACTATCTTTTAATTATATATAATATATTTATAGGTATACATATGTTTATATAGTATATATAATATATATGTTTTTATAGTATCAATACTATCTTTTAACTATTATTATTTATACTATCTATTAGTTATGTATAATATATTTATAGGTATACATATGTTTATATAGTATATATAATATATATGTTTGTATAGTATCAATACTATCTTTTAACTATTATTATTTATACTATCTTTTAATTATATATAATATATTTATAGTTTTACTAGATTTTAATTATATATAATATATTTATAGGTATACATATGTTTATATAGTATCAATACTATATTTTATCAATGTTATCTTTTAACTATTAATTATTTATAATATATTTATAGGTATACATATATTTATATGGTACACATATATGTTTATATAGTATATATAATATATATTTTTATATAGTATCAATGTTATTTTTTAACTATTAATTATTTATAATATATTTATATATACGTATACATATGTTTATATGGTACACATATATGTTTCTATAGTATATATAATACATATGTTTATATATATTATCAATGTTATCTTATAACTATTATTATTTATACTATTTTTTAATTATAATTAAAATAAGAATAATAAAACAAATATATAATATATATAACACAAAACAAAACTTATCACAACTTCAAGGGATAGTCTGGTGGTGGAGTGCTTGTCATTCAACCTCAAGGTCACGAGTTCAAATCCCTGCAATTGCAAATATTTGAATATTTTGGAATACTATTTCAGCGGCGGTTCCGGGTGGCGGGGGCCGGCGGCGGCGGCGGGTCCGGGCGGCGGCGGTTCCGGGCGGGCGGCGGCGGCAGGTCCTGGTCGGCGGAGGCGTCGTGGCGGCAGTCCGGATTCCTGGGGCCTTTTTTCCGGCGGAATGATTTCCGCCGGAATTTTCCGTCGGAAATTGCCGTTTTTTCTGTAGTGTCTCACCAGTCACCAATCAGCGGCATTCTAGGCTTCAGTGGCGGCGGCGGCATTCCAGCGGGCAAGGGGCAGCAGCGGCGACATTCCAGCAGGCAAAGGGTAGCGGCGGCAGCAGCGATTCCAGCGGCAAGGGCCAGCGACGGTAGCGGCGCTTCCAGTTCCAGCAGCAAAGAGCAGCGGCGGCAGCGGCCCTTCCAGGTTCCAGTAGCAAAGAGCAGCGGCGGCAGCAGTGGGATTTGGTCATTTTTCAACTAACAAGTAGCAAGTAAGTAAATTTTGTGTTTTAATTTGAGGATTAGGGATTGATATATTATAAATTGTGATTTTTTTGATGGAAATTTGAGGATTAGGGTTTGACTTTAATATATTGTGAATTGTGATTTTTGTAATGAAAATTTGAGGAATGGGGTTTGATATATTGTGATTTGTGAATTGTGAATTGTGTGATGATGGAAATTGTGAATTGTGAAGTGTTTGATGAAAATTGTGAATTGTGTGACATTGTGAAATTGTGAATTCAAAATTGTGAATTGTGTGATTGATAAATTGATATGTTTATGCATTGTAGTGTCTAATTTACGAGATGAAAATGACATTGAACGGGATGATGAGGTAGAAGTTGATATGGATGTTGAAGTTGAAGGGGATGATGATGAAGTTATCGAAGTGGATAAATCAAAAAACGAAAAGAAAGTGCTTCTAGATCGCCATATTGGAGTCATTTTGTACAATTTAAGTGTCCGGTTGACAAATTTAAAAAGGGAAAGTGCATATATTGTGATGCAATTATTAAAGCCGATCCAAAGCAACATGGGACAAAGGGTATAAAAAATCAATATGAGTCTTGTGAAAAAAAGCCACATGAGGTTGTGACTAATCAAACCCGGATTTCTCTTCAACCAACCAAAGGGGGGGCTGATAAGGAAGGAAATATATCTTGTTGGAGATTTGATCAAGAAAAAACACGAGAAGCTTTGTGTAAATGGTTGGTAATTGATGAGCTTGCTTTCAAAACAATTGAAAATTCGAGATTTAAGCTTTTTATGTCTGTTGCATGTCCTACGTTCGTGATTCCGTCTCGAAGAACTGTAACTAAGGACATTTTTAATATGTATGTGAGTGAAAGAACGAAATTGAAATCATTTATTAAAAATCACTCACAAAAAGTTTGCATCACGACGGACACATGGACATCAATTCAAAGGGTGAATTATATGTGCTTAACGGTGCATTTTATTGATGATGATTGGAAACTCCAAAAAAGAATTTTGAATTTTAATCCAATTTCGGGGCATAAAAGTGAGGATGTGGGTAAAGGGGTGGAGAAATGTTTGCTTGATTGGTCGATTGATAATGTGTTCGCCGTCACAGTTGATAATGCTTCGTCAAATGATGGTGCAATTACATATTTGAAGAAGAAATTTGATAATTGGGGTACTAGTCTTTTGGGTGGGAAGTATGTGCATATGAGGTGTATTGCACATATTATAAATCTTGTTGTTCAAGATGGGTTAAAGAACAAAGAGGAGCATGAGGCTATTGACACGTGAAGTCGGAGTTGGACAAATACTTGAGTGAGGAGACCGAGGATGATGAGGAGGACTTTGATATTTTAAAGTGGTGGAAGGTAAACGCTCCAAGATTTCCTATTTTATCTCGGCTTGCTCGTGACATATTGGCCGTTCCCGTCTCCACAATTGCTTCAGAGTCCGCTTTTAGCACCGGTGGGCGTGTTCTTGATGCCTTTAGGAGTTCTTTATCTCCTAAAATTGTTCAAGCCCTAATTTGTGCACAAGATTGGCTTCGTTTGAATTCAATGCCAATAAATGTGGAGGAAGACTTGACTGAAGTAGAAGAAATGGAAAAGGGTAATTGAATTTTTTTTATAATTTTAGTGTTGTTATTTTTTTGTTTATGTGACTTCATTTATGATATTGATTAATATATTTTTTTGTAGAGCTAACGAAGTTCGGGATTGATACGACAATTGTGGATGTTTGAAGCGGTGAATGGTGATTGGAACTTGGAAGTTGGAAGCGATTGCTTGTCGACATTAGGATATTTAGGTTTTGTGAATTGTGAATTTGTTGGACAAATTTGATTGTAATTTGTGAATTTTAAATTTATGTTGGACAAATTTGGTCACTTAGTTGTAAACTTTTAATTTAGATTTCAAAGACTATTATGAGACTTTTAATTTGTGAATTTTAATTTTTGTTCAATTCAAAGTATTTGTTAATTTATGGATTTTGGAGGCTAGTTTATATTTAATTGAACATGCAGCAGCAGCCCACTGGACAGTCCCAGCAAACTGCCCAGTTTCAGGTTTTATTTATTTATTTATTTTAATCGAGTACCCGATCCCGAAGTACCGGGTACTCGAAATTTTCGGGTACCCGATTGGCGGGTACCCGACAATGTCGGGACGGGATCGGGTATGGATTTTGGTCCCTGAAATTTTCGGGTACCCGTCCCGAAAATCCCGAATCCCGAATACCCGTCCCGACGCCCACCCGTACCGTAGGGTGGGATTTTCAATCACATTTAGTCCCGCCGACAAAATTCTAATATTGCATTTTTAAAATTCACTTACGTTTCCAATGACTTAATCTATGTTGCATTTTTCAACGTTTTATTGAGTATTAAAGTGGAGTTTACGCTAATCAAATTGGAATTATTACACTAAACCATATCCAAATCCAGGATCTAGCGGAATGGTGCATTAGATTTATTAAATAACATTCAACGTCTGAATTATGAAATTGTGAATGTAGCAATTGGGTTGGAAGGATCGCTGCCAAATTGGGTGTCTGCAGTACTCGAATCTGAATTAGTCAACCAAAAAGTTGAAATCGGGTGGTTAAAACCAATATATATATATATATATATATATATATCCAAATCCAGTTTCATTTTCTCAAATCTCAAACCACCGTTCTCTTTGCCACCCCCATTGCTCTTTTCTTTTTTGTCTAGAAAAAAAAAAAGAAAGGAATAGAAACATTGCAATTATAATGATGTCTCTTTATGTGTGAGCGTGCATTTGGAACATTGCAATTACTTGCATCAAAGAGGTTCAACGATATATAAGCTTTTCTACATAGTGAAAAAACTTAGTCATCCAATTCTGATTCCATTTTATGTAACTTTATTATTCTTACCCTAAATTATTAGTAAATGATGGCTAGTACTATCGTATTATTGATTTAAATGATAAATATTTATAATTAGGATTGGAATATAAGCGGAAGACATTGTAAAAAGAATATAAGTTAATTTATAATTTGGATAGGAAAATTTTTTTGTAGCGATATACTGTTGCATGATGACAATGGATGAGTTAATTATATTTGGAAATCTTGAGAGAGTGCATTAATTATTATGATTTTGTAAAGGTTTATATAGTTTGGAATTTATTTAATATAATGTAAAGATAAAATCATAGACAGATCCATATTTTGTAACTAATTCTTGCTTATGATATCAATAACAAGAAGCTACATATTGGCATATATTTTAATTAATAGAAATCGAGAAAAGTTTCAATAATTATAATAATGATTATTAATATTATTTTCACTGTCACCATTATTATTATCATTTTATTTTATTTATTTTATCATCAAAATAAAAGTCTTAATTGACCAATTCTTTTTCAAGTCTCATAAGTTGCAATCCATAGATATTTTTGCTTGATTTTTTACTAATTTTTTGAAAAAATTATAATTATATTTATTATAAAAAAGAGATGTCAAGTAATGCGCAATGCTGGTCTTTGCCTGGATTTTTACTATTAGTCAATTAATTAGCCATATTTTTTTTTGATACAATCATCTCGAGACACCATATAATTGCCAACGGGAAAACACCCCCCCCCCACACACTCACTCAAAGATAAAGAGGTAGATGACAAGAGAGTTTCGAACTCAGGACCTCTCTAATACTACTTTTGAACCCCCACCACTCGACTTTGAGCTCAATGACAATTAATTGGCCATATTTATCTGTTAATTAACTAGCCATTTTGATATACATGATTAGTCTAAAACACTAAAATCCTACACATGATTGCTTTGTCTCTTTATGCATGGGAGCGCAAGTGAACTTCATAGTTATGTATTTGCCTTTTAGCATCCCCAGTGATCTGTACTTAATTGCACTATATGCTTAGGAAGATATATCCATGGCATGCACTTTTCTTAGGTGACGCTTCTATTTTGGGACTAAACCTACATTACTTGGACCAAAATATCATTTCATAGGTAGTAGGAAAGCATCCATCACTTGAACCAAAACATCTTTTGGTTATAGTTGTTATATGGGGTTCTCTCTATAGACACTATTATTTATCTTATATTCACTCGAACTATAGACTACGGACACGTTTGCTTTTTTGGAATGAATTTGATAGATATGTATACCCATTTAATTTAATATTTGCTTGTAAAATTTTAGACCTGTGATTATATAATGGCTTGAGATTTATTTGACAATTTATTAAATTACAAATCACACCGAGAAAGGTATGATACAGTTTCCTTTCTTTTATTTCTTCTTTTAATAAATTTAGAAAGATGATCTCAACCTTTTTTTTATATAAATAATGACCTCTTTTAAATCCATATTACCAATTGAATTTTACATAAATACTAAATTTTTGAATGATTGTAGATTTTGCAAGAAATGATCTATATAATAATGTTTTTAATATAAGTTCATCAAACAAAAAAAATATATTCACTATATTAATTGATATTCAATATTTAAATATTTATCTTAATAACTATAAACTTTAGATAATACAAAGTTGAAAATATTTTTAAGGGATAATTACCCTCACCTCCCTTGAGTTTAGTTGAAATTACAAATAAGCCCCTCTTGTTTCAAAAATTACCAATATCCCCCTGAGTTTTGTCCCCTTATTGCTAAATCAAATGAAAAGACTATAATACCCTTTTTCTCCCTAAATAATTGCAAGGGAGATTTACCCTCACTTCCCCTAAGTTTTGCTAAAATTATAAATAACTCCCTCTTATTTTGAACTTGAATAATACCTCGCCCCCCCCCTCCCGCGCATATCGCCACTATTTGGATGGTGAAGCTACACGCCAATTTTTTTGTCTCCTTAAGCTTGTCAAAACCCCTCAATAAATTTTATTAATGCTCCATCCATTTGAATTTAATTGAACACAAACTACATCAAATCCTAACTCGTCATTACATCTCCTCCGTCTAATTTCTCTACCACTATCGGCCCTATCCCAAAACGGGCTTCACCAATGTGTTGCTCATTGTAATTAGCTCAACACCCTTTAAGATCTCGCCGAAAAAACCCATCGGAGAGAGCGACCCTTCGTTGCGTGTCTTTTTTTCAAAAATATTACAGATATACCCTTATGTAATTCGAAAAATTACAATAAATGCCCTTCAAGTTCCAAAACTTTACAATAAATAAGGGCATTTTGGTCCTCAAAAAATGATGGAAAAATTGACCAAGGGCATTTTCGGTAATTCACTAATGACAGGGTTTTTTTGCAAACGTTGATATATGTCAAGGGGGTATTGGTAATTTTCAAAACAAGAGGAGGTTATTTGTAATTTTGCCTAAACTTAGGGGAGGTGAGAGTAATTATCCCTATTTTTAATTATCAAAAATTGAGTTCACAATATTATGACTTATAAAAACAAATTTATAATTTTAAATGAAATTAATTAAATAAAACATATCAAAAGGTGGATGATAGTTTCAAAAGTGAGATAATGGGCAAGTACGTTCTAATTGAAATGGTGCTATAAATTTTGAGGGTGAACATGGAAAACACTTAAAAAATGGGAGGATAATAAAATATTTTTACATTTAATCCAATTTAGTAAATCCACAGAACCAAACAATAACTAGTAAAAGCATGTGATATCTTGAATGAACAAATAAGTTAACAAACAATAAATAACTAAGGATTTGATATAGTTTCTTCATTAATAATCCATATTTAATGGATCACATCCAATCATATCAAAAGTAACAAATATGTCCTAAAAGTATTGAGACTTTTACCAAACAAATATCAGCAAGAGTAGCAAGTTTCATTTCATTGTGGATGTCCATTCAAAGTGTTAGTTTCATATAGGTCCCGGGACGTACACGTAGCGGAATATCAAAAATTTTATATAAAACATATAACATATTATATGCTAATCATGTTGTCACGTGACTATCGTGATGCGGATCTATTATGTAAATTATATAACCACATCGTCTAAACGAGTTTCATAATTTAATTACCTTTTAGCACTCCTGTTGTCGTAGGGAATAGAGCGTATTCAAATACGCGGTTCACGTTCCCGAATTATCATGAATGGTTCACGCTTTCGTAGGAATCCAATTGTGTTCCCTCCAAGCGTATCCACACGTTAACCGCACCACAGATTTAAATCCTATACAAGACTTGGATTTAAACTACAAAGTTTATAAATTTTATACTAACTCTTTGGTATATTGGGCTATGAAAAAGGTGGATGTATCGTAAGCTAACTTTAATCTATTGTTTATCAATTAAACAATAAACTAAAGTTATTAACCTAACCAAGAAAATAGATGGTGATTGGTTGGAGATGAGAAGAAAACAAAACCACAAGGAACTATTCCTTGTTTTCCTTTTTGATGATGTTTCACGTGGGGTTTGGCCTTGGCTTTTATAGCCAATAGTGGCCAGCCAATTTGAGTCCAATTTGGACTCAAATTTCTCTTTCTCCATCCTTTAGTATTTCTCTTTCTCTTTCTCCATCCTTTAATTTCAAGTTAATTTCATTAATTGATTCTTAATCAATTAATTTCCAAATCAATTTCCCAAATTGATTCCTATCCACCAATTTAATGAGATAGGTCAATTGAATTAGCCCTCAATTCAATTGATCTCATTAATCAATTCAATTTGATTAATCACTATTAATCAATTCATATACTTAGGTGCTTGGTCAATTATTGTGTGTGACCTCTTAGGTTCACCAATCGATTAGCGACGGGCTTGCAATCAAAGCAATATTTTAGATAATAAAATTATCTATGATTAATTAAACTCCTTTAATCAATCACCATTTTATTAGTACCCTTTCTAATTAATGGTCCCCATCCATCGTGGTCGATGTCTTGCAACAAGCCCACGAATACCTAGCCAATAGGTGAAGTATTAGTGCGAACCTTTCTACTTATGACTCACCGTACAAATACGGTCCCTTCGTTGTCTAGTTTTCCGATTGAGGTTTGGGACATGGTAGTTGGGAAATCCTATTAACCTCAATTCTCATAATTCTATTTAAGTAGTCCATTTGACAATTGACTTAGAAAACTCATTTTCTAATCATTGTCTTCCACCTTGCGCAAGGATTTAAGTGGACTAATTAGACTAGAATATATGGAAAACTCACTCGCTCAACTAGGCAAGCAACAAATCCTTTATTGACTTTCACTAGTCTCCATATATGGGAGACCTATCCCCAATATAGGAGTACTAAGACTCGCCATGGAGTCGACACCTATATCAAAGTATAAATGCCCATATACAAGACTACTATAAAATCTCAAGTCTAAGTGTCACGCCCCGAATCCGGGACGCAACACGGCGATGCCCCTAAGCCCGAAGGACTCAGAGACACCAAGCCACGGAAATCAAAATATACTAAAAACCATTAAATATTCATTCAAAAACCTTAGTCTCGCAGCGGATAAAATAATAATCCTAATTATTCCATCTTTAATTCTAAAAACATAAATCGTAAACCAATCTATAATAGTCTTAATGGATAGTCATAAAAGAAAACCTCAAAACAAATAACTATAACTAAAGTCTCTACACAAGGACTCCATCAATCCACTCACCAACCCCAAAATTGTTCCTCGTCACCTTTCTCGGCACTATCCTCTGCAAAATAATTATTAGTGGTGTGAGCGCACTCACCCAGTAAGGGGTCTCTTGACCCTCTATCGAATTTGAACAAGTTACATATATATATATATATATATATCATTAAAATCACACTTTGCACACATAGACAATATTCAGAAATTAATATTTTCCACTTTTCAAGTAACGGAACAGATAACAAAACAGAATCAGACAAATTCATTTATATATATCCATGCTCGTGAACATTCGAAATCTTTATTGGCCAACTTGATCAAGCCCTAACTATAACCCCATTAGGTGGGTTCGGACACTACTATTATTACCCGTAGGAGGGCCTTAACTACAACCCCGTTAAGTGGGTTCGGACACTACTATTATTACCCGTAGGAGGGCCTTAACTATAACCCCATTAAGTGGGTTCGAAAATTGCTACTGTACCCCGTAGCTCGGTCGGAAATTTTGGAACGTGTTCCTACCAATAGTATCCCAAGTGTTCGGAGCATGTTCATAAATACACATAGAGCACAACATGAAACAACTTTTAGCTTTACATCAAGAAAACTCATAAAATAGCATGCTCAAATCCATTTCTATATATGAAAATAACTTTTTCGATGAAAACATAACTTTATGGAAAATTTATTTTTATTAAATAAATAGAGAGAGGAAACCAATTACCTTGACCTATAAGTATTCTTAAACTCTCAACAACTTCGAAGCCAAGTCCTACTCCGGATCGATCAAATCTAATAGAAAAGAATAAGGGTAAGGTAATTTATGATGATATACTAAACCTGAATATAATTAACCTATTAATGATCGTTTCCCAGTTATCACTAATATCTAAATCTCTATTCATAGATGGTCCCTGTTTAATACAATATTATATTATTATCAAAATTAAGATTATAGCCCTTGTTCCTTTGATTGGTCACATGCCCTTAAATAACCCAGTCCCACACGATTGTACAATTATCAAAACAATAGCTATAAGTCTAACAAGTAATTACATATTCCAAAATTCATAAGGCTCTAATTATGTAGTATTATAATGATCTAGATCATAACCTATAATTCTAATTCTATAATGGCGAACACATGAAGTGCTAGTACTCCTAATTTTATAGTACAATTAAGGCCAAAGTCGGAAACAATGTTCTCATAACCAAGAAATTCCGTGATAAGCTTGAATACTCATTCAGTTTATAAGATTTGCCTAAAATGATGGAGATTAATATCCTTTAATACCTGCTCCCTGTACACGTGCTTGTAGCCAACAACACACAATTTTTTTTTCCTTAACAAATTATATCATGCATATACCCCACATTTCTTTCTTTTGACATGAAACATCATAATTACTAATGATGGAGATTAATATCCTTTAATACCTGCTCCCTGTACACGTGCTTGTAGCCAACAACACACAATTTTTTTCTTAACAAATTAGATCATGCATATACCCCACATTTCTTTCTTTTGACATGAAACATCATAATTACTATTACCCTATGCATTTATTAGCCTATGCATATATGTGTACATAATCAATAGCCTACAACACTTTAAGTCTGCCAAAAAAATAAGGAGTCTACCTATTGGAACAAAAATTCACAAACCTGACTGAATTCTTTTTCCTATGCGGTAAGTCCAGGTTGATGCGGCAAGTGCAATCTTTTCCCCCTTTTTTTTTTTTTTTTTCTGATGTTCCTTTTGTTTTCAATTTCGGCCGTTGAGTAGTGGAGTATATATATACTATTTGAAATCCAAACCCTAATAGGATTCACTTAACCGCTCGGACATATCATGAGCCCAATAATCCTAAATCCAATGTGATAAGTCCAATAATCCTAGGCCTAATAAGATAGCCCAATATCCTTAAATGTAATAGGGTTTAACTAATATTAATAATATTAATGATAGCCATAATAATGAAATAATAAAATTATAATCCCAATAATACTAGTAATAATAATAATAACAAAGACAATATTAATACTACAATAATAATGATAACAACAGTAATAATAGTAATCCTAAACACAATAGGATTAATAATAGTAAGAATAATAATAATAATAATAATAATAATAATACGGTAATATGGCTCGGGTTTTACACTAAGGACTAGTTAAAGCACGTCATAAGCTTGGAAACTTTCCTAATTCTTTTATTCCCATTTAGGAGTTTCATGTGGGATCCTCAGTGAACTCATTCCCTAATGAGCACCCATTTATGCATACGAGTGTCACTACACTCGGTGTCCATGAAACAAGACGTCCTCCCATTTAAGATATGTCATAAATGCAAGTCTTTTAGTGAGTCATATCAATACCCTAGTCTCTATTAGACTCAACGACTTGGAGTAATTTTGATCACGCCTTAGAAACTTGTTTCAAGACTTCCATCACTATGCGAAGCCAAGTCCCATAGCTTAAATGTGATCATGGAGATTCAACCACATACATTAAATATAAATAATATAACTAATGCTATGTGATGAAGATGGCCATAAAGTGTGAAACTTCCAATTTATTATTTTATCAAATAGACTGTTTGATACAAAGAGTAATTAACAAGCTAAAATATATTGGCTTGTTGGGCATTACTCTAACACAAAGAAAATCAAGTGAAGGCTTAAAATATTGGTGGTATGTGTGTACAATGTTTTTGGGTATCGGAAATGCAATGGCATTAACAGTATGAAGATGGCGTTCCAAGATTAAAGGATTTATGCTTTGTTATTCTTTATATTTTTTTTTTCAAGATTTCTTCTTCTTATTATTGTTTTAAGTAGTGTCTTAATGATAATATGTTGTTATGTGTTACTACAAGGGCACAGAATTCATGCCAGTGCGGGAAAAATCTGATATCTAAATTTCAACCGAAAATCCATGAAGGGCGAGTTTATATCATGGTGTATCACAATATGTGGGGATGCCATTGAAACCGTTCATCATGAGTTCAAGCATGAGTTTATGCATAATACAATAGTGAAGGAAGTGAATGAACCAAATTTTGATGGCAAGGTGTTACGGTTCAAATCTTTCCTTGATATATCAAACAAGGACTCTCTTGATCAAGTGCGTTTGTTTGGTGGGTTTATTAGTGTCTCTTGTTTGTATTTTTTGTTTTTATTAATTTTTGATGAACTTTGTAATGGTGCTTTTATTTATTTGTAGATATGATTGGGGTGGTAGTTAGCTGTGATGGACCCAAGTAACAATTGGTTAATGGAACACTTACAATCTATTTATCGTTAACTATTCGAGATGTGCCGCAAATTTTTGTTTGTCTTATATTAATCAAATGTTGTGAATTGTTCTCCAATATTAATCGTTTTAACAAAGTAGCTGCTAATAGTATGATTTTTAATTTATATATATATATATATATATATATATGTTAAGGAAGACCAAGTTGCCTGTTACATTATGGGTGAATTGATTTCAAAATTATGTGAACAGCAAGGAAATAACACTAGAAGGAAAGTTCTAATTGTAATCCGTCAAATGTTTTGTGTGAGGAAGTGGCATGTTGTGACTAAATATTTTATTTATTTTAGTTGTTGTAACGGTTCTGTGTCATAATTTGATACTTAAATTTATTATTCTTAACGTGTCAAATATTGTACAAGTCAGAAATATTTGTGTGTGCCTTAAAAGATTAAAATACTAACAATTTGTGGGTTTGAGAATACAATTTTTATTAAATGAATTGTTTAATTTTAGAGTAAATTATGGTTTGGGTACAAACGACAAATTCATGTATATGATGGTAAAACCGTAATGTCAGTTATGTTATGGGATCGTTAAGTTAGGTGATGTAATTTCTTTTGAAAATAATGTCATGTTTTGATATGCAGTTTATATTGTATTATACCTCTCTATTTGGATATCCACTGGAAATTGAATATTTAATAGATAGGAAAGTGTTTTTCAAAGTTCAAGCCCAAATAAAAAGAAGGCAAATATAAAGATGAGATCCACCTAGTGTTCAAAGTTATGACACCGGATAAATTAACAAATATAGCCAGTACTACTGCAAATTTGAGATATGTACATTTATGTTATCAATTTTCTTTCATGCATGCAGCCAATGCAACCTAATTATATGCCTTCTAGAAAAGATGATGACACTACTGTAAAAATATATTATATTTAATTTTATATTCCAGCTGTAATTCAGTTAGTTAGTTGGGTAATTAGTTAGTATAGTTAGCGTTAATTACCCGCTTTCTTTTTCTGCAAATTAGTTAACTAACTGCTTACTATAAATAGCAATTGTATTCTTCCTTATCTTTAACTTGAATGAAAAGCTTCAGAATTCTCCATTTTTCTTCTACATTTTCTCATGGTATTAGAGCAAGTCGATCAAGGAGAGAAGAGATCCATCAGACACTGATTGAAGTTTTTCAATCAAATCGAAGGATTAAGAGTCAGAATCACAGAAAGGAAGTAGAGAATTGCTAAACAAACTCATAGAATGGAGGAAGCTGGACACGATTTGGGGAGAAACTCAGGTGTCAACAATGGAGATCCTTTGCATCTCCAAGCCTCCGATAATCCAGGTATGGTTTTGGTATCATCTCCTCTCAATGGAAATAACTATCTCACTTGGAGTAGATCGATGAAAATTGCTTTGGGAGCAAAGGTGAAATTAGGTTTTGTTAATGGAAAGTATCCTACGCTAGATGAGGATTAAGAGGATTTTGAACAGTGGAATCGAGTAGATTGCATGGTGCAGTCTTGGATACTAATCTCGATATCCAGAGACATAGTAGATGCATTTCTATACACAACCTCTGCACAAGAATTATGGAAAGAGTTAGAAGAAAGATTTGGAGAATGCAATGGTCCATTGTTGTACCAATTGCAAAGGGAGATAGCATCAATATCTCAGGGAAACCAATCAGTAGCTCAGTACTTCACCAAACTCAAGAAACTATGGGACGAATTACAGTCCCTAATGCCTCTACCTCAGTGCACATGTGGTGCATCTAGGCATATTGCTGAACATACTTCTTTTGGAAAACTTATGCAGTTCTTGATGGGATTAAATGAGAGTTATGATCACATAAGGAACCAGATCTTAGTAATGGAGCCTTTACCAAACATTAACAAGGCTTATTCCATGGTGTTACGGGTTGAGAAACAGAGGGAAGTTCACTCCACCTTCACTGATGCAGTGGAGAACAATGCTATGTTTGTTGGACATACAAATTACAGGAAACAAAATGCCATTTCAGAAAATGTGAGTTCTAGGAAACAAGGGATAATGAAGAAATTTGGTGAAGAAAGGAAAAGAGAAAGGCTTCGAGTAGTATGCGGTTATTGCAATTACACTGGACATACGAGAGAGACATGCTTCAAACTGCATGGAGTGCCTGACTAGTACAAGGAACTAATTGAGACTAGAGCAAAGGGTGATCAGAAACAGACAGTCAACATGGCTGAAGTGGCGGCTAAAAGTGAAAAGAAAACAGATGAGGAGACGAATTTATACTTGAGTCAAAAGATACAAAGTCTAATTCAAACAGAAATGACCAAGTTCATGAGAGGAAAGAAAATTACAGATAACCCCCTAGCTAACTTGGCTCATTTTGAAGACTATGCAGGTACATTGCTTCCCCATTTTGCTTTCAATACTCTTGACTTGATGCAGCCTGGTACCTGGATAATTGATACAGGAGCCACGAGTCATATGTGTTATGACAAAAGCCTCATAACTGACCTTAAACCTGTCACCACTATCACTCCTGTTCATTTACCTGATGGAACTAGGAAATTGGTACATCATTTTGGTAATGTGCATCTTTCTGAATTACTCACTTTAACTCAGACCTTGCATATACCTTCCTTTAAATACAATCTCTTGTCTGTCACCCAAATTGCATAATCCAGTTCCATTAGATTTCTATTTTATCCCACTTTTTGTGTGCTGTAGGACCTTGAGACAAATCAAGTGCTAGCTGTTGGAAGGGTGGTTCAAAAGTTGTATGTCTTAGACTCTAGTAGCTTCAATCCTAACTTGTTGCAACTTTACACTACTTTTCTTAATAAGGATTCTCAGTCTGGAAATCCCATTGTCTCAGCCTGTAATAGTATAGCAAATCCCTTGGATTGTTCCAAATCTGAGCAAGATTTTTTACTTTGGCACAAGCGGGTTGCTCATGCTTCTCCTATTGTTATGTCACATATACATTTTATTAGCAATAAAACTACATCTTCTTTGTCACATTGTGACATATGTCCATTAGCCAAACAACAAAGACACCAATTTCAAATGAGTGACACGAGGGCCATTCAAATTTTTGATTTGTTACATTTAGATGTGTGGGGGCCCTATCAACAAGCCTCCTTAACAAGAGCACACTACTTCCTCACTATAGTAGATGACTTTAGCCGTGCCACTTGGACCTTCTTGTTATGTCACATAACTCAAGTGGTCCATACTCTCTCCCAATTCTTCAAAATGGTACAAAATCAGTTTGCTAAGTCTGTCAAAACTGTAAGAACAGACAATGGAACAGAATTCATTAGTTAAGAAACTCAAGCCCTTTTTATTTCCCTTGGCATCTTGCATCAGAAAACTACACCCTACACACCCTAACAAAATGGGAGGGTAGAGAGAAAACACCAACATATTTTGCAGCTTGCTCGTTCCTTACTATTCCAGTCATATTTACCAATAAAAGTCTGGGGGGAATCCATCCTAATGGCCACACATATACTAAACAAACTACCCACTCCAGTCCTTAATTGGAAAACACCATATGAGGCATTGCATGGTAAACCACCAGATTACACCACCTTAAGGATCTTTGGATGTTTGTGCTATGCCACCAACACTTTACCTCACAAACACAAGTTTTCTCCTAGAGCTTATAGGTGCATATTCCTTGGTTTTAACACAGGCCAAAAGGCTTACAAACTGTTGGATCTTGACACACATAAAATTCTCATGTCAAGAGATGTAATCTTCCATGAACAGGTCTTCCCATTTACCTCATCTTCTTCTTGTGACTCCTCTCCTTTACCTACAGCCTTTCCAGACACCATAGATCCACCTCCAGTCACAAGCGCCCCATCTAATGCTACTTCCCCAAGTTTGGTCCAGCACCATCCCTCAAATTCACCCATTCCTCCTAGTTCTGTCCCTCAAGAGTAACAATACCACATCAAATTCCTCCACAACTCCACAACCAATCCTTATTACTAAGCCACCTGCTAGAGTTAGACAAAAGCCACAATGGCTAAATGACTTTGTCAGTACGATTTTTGATTCACCTCTTCCACCAGAAGACTGGCCTGCACCTCAGGTTACTGCAGTAGCCGCATATCCTACTCGTACATTCCCTTTTCAGTTACCAACTCCTTTTCAAGATCATTATCTGGCATTCTTGGCAAATGTATCAAATACTAGGGAACCTGCTACTTACAAGCAAGCTTGTAATGATTCAAAATGGGTGGAGGCAATGAACAAGGAGTTAGAAGCTTTGGAACAAAATAATACATGGGAGATCACTGACTTACCTACTGGAAAGAAAGCCATAGGTTCGAAATGGGTTTATAAGGTGAAGTATCTTGCTGATGGCACAGTGGACAGATACAAAGCTCGATTGGTAGCCAAGGGTTACAATCAAATAGAAGGATTGGATTACACTGAGTCCTTTTCACCAGTGGCTAAACTGGTAACCGTGAGGATGTTCTTGGCCCTTGCCACAGCCAATTCTTGGGGCATCCATCAATTGGACATCAACAATGCTTTTCTGCATGGATATCTTCAAGAAGAAGTTTATATGTTGCCACCTGAAGGATATACTAAAGCCTCTCCTGGACAAGTTTGTAGGCTTGTGCGATCTCTCTATGGTCTCAAGTAGGCTTCTAGAGAATGGAACCTGGAATTCACTTCTAAATTGTGCGCTTTTGGTTTTATTCAATCTGAAAATGATCACTGTCTTTTTGTCAAGAAGAATGCCACCTGTTTTCTTGCCTTGGTAGTCTATGTAGACAATGTTTTTATCACTGGCTCAGATGAGACTGAAGTGGCTAAAGTGAAGCTTTACTTGCACTCACAGTTTACTATCAAAAACCTGGGTTATGCCAAGTATTTTTTGGGAATTGAGATTGCCAGGTCTTCCACTGGGTGTTACTTGAATCAACAAAAGTATGTGCTGGACATTCTAAGTGATATGGGATTGCTTGGAGCTAAGCCTGCCTTTACCCCACTGCCTAAAGGTTTTAAGCTTAGTGCTGATGCTAGACCACCATTATCTGCACCTGATCAATATCGAAATCATAGGCCGACTCCTTTACTTAAACATGACTCGTCCAGACATCACCTTTGCCACACAACAATTAAGTCAGTTTATGAATTCACCTTGTCAAGGACATTGGGATGTTGTCATTCAGGTGCTCAGGTACCTTAAACATAGCCCCTCTCTGGGTTTGTTCTTACCTGCCTCCAACTCTTTCCACTTGCGTGTGTTTTGTGATGCTGATTGGGCTGCATGCTCTGACTCACGCCGTTCCGTAACTAGATTTTGCGTTTTTTTGGGCAATTCTCTCATTTCCTGGCGATCCAAGAAACAAGTTACTGTCTCCCGTTCAACGGCAGAGGCCGAATACCGTAGCATGGCCTCAACGGTTTGTGAGTTACAGTGGTTATCATATCTTCTCCATGACTTTGACATCCCTGTTCACACTCCCATTCCATTACACTGCGACAATCAAGCCGCCTTGCATGTTGCCGCTAACCCCGTCTTCCATGAGCGCACCAAACACCTTGAGATCGATTGCCATGTGGTTTGCAACCAACTCAAACAAGGATTCATCACTACTTCTCATGTCTCTTCTCAATCGCAGCTTGCCGATATTTTTACCAAATTCCTTCCGCTGCCGCAATTTTCCAAGCTAGTGGTCAAGCTGGGTTTGATTGATCTTCATCAAACTCCATCTTGAGGGGGGGCTGTAAAAATATATTATATTTAATTTTATATTCCAGTTGTAATTCAGTTAGTTAGTTGGGTAGTTAGTTAGTATAGTTAGCGTTAATTACCCGCTTTCTTTTTCTGCAAATTAGTTAACCAACTGCTTACTATAAATAGCAGCTGTATTCTTCCTTATCTTTAACTTGAATGAAAAGCTTCAGAATTCTCCATTTTTCTTCTACATTTTCTCAACTACAATATCAATAAAAGATTTTGTGTCATACTCTGAAGTGAACTCTTCAAATATGACATGCCAAAAGATTATGTCCTAATACTGGTAGTGAGACTATGGCACATAATCCAATGTAGTTCTTCAGCAGCAAGCTTAATAGTGCTTTGGTGAAGAAAAGAAAACATGAGGAATGTGTAGTTCTAATTCTATAAGTTTCATTGGGATTTTCGACTTTTATTAGCATAGTGTATAAAGAAATATTAATTTAAATTGACGTTTATGTTATTTTTACTTATTATTCTTTTATTCTTAAATTCTTATATTCTCATTTTTGTGAAAGCTCGAAAATATTTTTAACACAACCATTTATTTTCGAATCTTGATTATTATCTCCCCTAATAATTTGTCAGCAATTTACACACACATACACACACTAGCATATTGAGCATATTCGATGCGTGTGCAAAATAAATGTGAGATATAATTTAGTCAAATAGTTAAATTTCAATAATATAAAATTATTTTTCTACTAAATTCTCTATATATGTAAATACACATCTCTCTTAACTATTATTATTTATGCCATAATATATTAATTAAATTTATGAAAAATTTAAAATATTATTTTTAAATAAAATTATTTCTTGACTAAATAATAAACAAAAATATAAAGTAGAATAAATTTTTTTCTAAAAAAATGATGTGAAAAAGAAAATGGGAGAGATGTGACAATAGAAAATAGAAAAAAAAATGTTGTTGGAGAGAAAAGAGTGATATAGGAGAGATATTGAGTAGTTGAAGGCCTGTTTGCATAAAAATTGACATCGCCGATGTATTTATTCAGGATTCAAAATCACTGAATTTGATATAAAAACAGTAACATTGAAATGAGTTTGTTGAGTGCGGGGGTATAATGTGCAAAGAATACACAAGTTGAAGTCTTTTGATTTGATTTTGATAAATTGCACCTTAAACTTCTATCTAAAAGACAATTGCATTGGAGCAGGCGAACATTACCCCAAAGGCTCTATGTGCCTACAATTTAATGTAAGACTTAAAATTCAGTATTCAAAATATCGAAAACGATTTAAAAATATAAAGTGAGAAGGTGCATTGAAAGACAATGGTTGCTCGGCATGGATAACACATACTTTATCTACAAACACATGCATTGATGACGCGGGCCACATCTACAACCTAAGTGCATTGAAAGACTGTCAGGGACTTTCACTACAAATAAAATGTATTGATGACTTTAGCTACAACTCCTCATGCAAGCACTCAACATGAATGTGGGATACAACTTAGTTGCATTGATATCTAATCCCGAATTGGGCCCAAAGCGGAGTGAATGATGGCTATGACCTCGTAACGTTACGGAGTGGACACATTGATAACCTCATATCGAATCAAACAGGCATGGCTATGAACACTCTCATAACAGTTTTCTACCTATTGAACAAAGTTAATCTTGGTTCATTTGAGCTAAAAGAACCAAAGAAGTGTAGACTTCTTGATTGAAGTGTTGTTGTTGTTGATTGTTGATTGAAGTGTTAGACTTGTTTTAATTGATGAATCCGACTCCCTTTTTATAGACTTGAGACTGCAACCGCTTCTTCTTTATTCTTGGGCTGGATGACTTATTCAGCTCGATCATTCAAAATGGATGGCGTTCCTTTTTTCTTGGATATGGCAGTTATGCCTTCTTCAAATTTTGAAATTTTCAACATCACATGGCTAATATTTTAGGCATTCATAGTTATAACAATACCTATTGCCATTTATTATTTGCTATCCTAACAACCTCTAAAAATAAGGGTTAATTTTGACTTGGTTTTATTTTATTCCATTCATTTATTTTATTTTTGGCCGGTTGGGCCACGAGCCTTTTTGTTTTGGCCTTGGCCTTTCACCACAGGCCTTCCTCATGCCACGTCGGAGTGATTCGGGCTATCTTTATTTCTTTCTGTCATGGCCGAAATTAACCCATTCCAAATTCAAACAAAAATTTATTTTTTGGGCCCAAACAAAGGCATTTTAGGAATACCATATTACACACACAAAAAAAAAAAAGTCAAAACCCCCACCCTTAATATATAGGGAAAATTTCATTTTTAGGACACTATGCTGTACAAATTTGACATTTAGGACTTCAATTAGTCCAATTTCAATTTGAGGACATCAATTTAACAATTTTTGACACATTTAGGACTTTCGACTTCGAATTGCTCGATTTAATCAGAAAGATGACGTCATCAGCAGAATAGTTAAAAATATTTAACATGTCAGCGCTTATGTGGCGCTTACCTGTCTTTTAAGATGACATGGAATGCCAAATAAGATTACTTGAGGGTAAAAATATAAATTATCAAATATTTTAACAAATAAGAAAAAAAAACCCCTTTTCCCCAACCCACCCAGGACACCCGGCCCCCTTCCCTTCCCCAACCCACCCCATCCCCCTTTTCTACAAAAAAACCATAATAGAAGAAAAAAGACAAGAAACTGTAATTCACAAAAAAAAATTACTCTACCAAACATAATTCAATCCTCAAATTAATTACATGGATAAGTTGCTTATGGAATAAAGAATAAATGTATGAGAAAAAATTAGAGAGAAAATGGCTGGAGGCAGCGCAACTGCCTCGACGGCCGTGTGCAGTGGCGGGTCACTGTTGTGCTGCCATTTTTTCTTAAATTTTTCTCTATCAATATGTTCCTTATACTATGGGCAAGATAACTGTGTTCAATTTCAGAATTCAAATAAATTTTAAAAGATAATTTTGAGTGTATATATGTGGGTTTTGAAACAAAAATTCTATTTCTTTTTGTTGATACCTTGATGGATGGTGGGATCGAGGGGAAGGGGGAGATGGGGATTGGGGTTGGAGGTGTTTGGGTGGGATAGGGGCCGGGTTGGGGTATATTTATATATTATAATGTATATATTATATATTATATATAATATATTATTTAATTTTGTATATATTATTTTAAGAATTATTTTAAATAATATATATATTTAATATTGTGCCATGTCAATCTTGTGGCCGGATTCTGACTAAAAAATTTTGCCACATAAGCAATTTTTGTGCCATGTAAGCAGAATCCGATCACCTCATGCTAGAAGTCCTAAATGTGTCAAAAATTGTCAAATTGATGTCTTAAAATTGAATTTGGACTAATTGAAGTCTTAATGTCAAATTTGGACAATATAGTGTCATAAAAATGAAAATCTTCCTAATATATATATATATATATATAGTATAGTATAGATATGTAATAAAAATACTTACTCCCCCGACCCCCCCAGGGGGTCTCCCAAAATTATTTTGCACTTTACACATTGCCATATGAATTTTTTTCAGTTTTTGATTTTTTTTTTATAAATTGGGATTTTTGATTCGATTCAATTTCTTTATCTAGATTAAACCAAAAAAATTGAAAACCATATAATTTTCATTTTTATTGAATTCTTTATTCTTTATTCTCTTTTTGTTTAATACTTTTGAAAATAAACACCCAGTCTTCTCACAATTTACTTTCCGACTTTCAGTAGCCTAATATTTGCGTTTGCATTTCCTACGAATTTCCGCCTAATGTACACCTTCATCCCAGCATCTTCAGGTAGTTGTGATGATGCTTTCGGTTTCGAAGGCGATATGGCGGTGCGGTTTTGGGGTAGTTTTGAGCTGAAAATACTGCTACCCGCTTTCTTGTGTTTCTTGTTTATCCAACTTATTGGATACAATATGTAAAATATAATATATTATGATACCCTGACCCTTTTAAAAGACACATTATTATTATTATGATTATTATTATTATTTTAATATTGTTGTTATTACTATTGGGGTTATAATTTTATTATTTTATTATTATTGCTATTGTTAATATTATTAATATTAGTTAAATCCTATTGGGTTTAGGAATTTGAATTATATATACACACACAATTAGAGATAATATTTTGTACGAAAGGGAGAACGACTAAACTCACAGGATTACAGCCACAAAGCTCACGAATCACGGCCTGGAAGTTGCTTTTCAGATTCAACTTTCTGTATCCTTATTAGAGGATGTGGTTGTGAGACCAATCACCATAGAATACTAAAGGGGGGGGGGGGGGGGACTTGGGGTTGACATGCACCATGACATATACAATTAAGTATATTAGTTTAGATATTTTTATACAACCCTAATTAGTTAAATGTCATTTTCTTCATGAAAAATGTCATTAATGCAAAGATTGTATAAGTTTTGGATAAGATTCTTGATAAGCATAACAATTGGATAAGATCATAACATACACACTGTAGACAAATAAAATTTACGGCCAATTAAATGCCGACTTGTGGCAAATGATATATCAAATATCAATATTATGTTTTCGATTTTTATTTGTGAAATTTAATTCCTAAATAAAGTAGTTAATAATTGATATTTTAATATATATTTTCTTGGCCAATCAAATGGTGCCAAGTGTCAAATTAGACTATTTTGGTAATAAATATAATATCTTGCAAACATATATGCTAGATATTATTATCTTGGCAAATAATATGATATCTTGCAAAGATATATGCTAGGTATTATTATTTTGGCAATAAAATAATATCTTGCAAATATATATGCTAGGTATTGTTATTTTGACAAATAAAATAATATCTTGCAATCATATTGCTAGGTATTATTATTTCAGGCAATTCAAATCACATCTTTTCATTAAGGAAATAAATTGCTAGCAAATTTGAGCCAGCCAATCAAATTGCGCCATCTCGTCAAGTAAACATGGCAAGAGACTCTTCTCTACACCTATAAATAGGTGTCTTCTCTACAATTCAAAAACACACAGAAAACATACATCGAAGCATAAGAAGTCTTCAAAGCAAGAGAAGCGAAGGAAATCCCGCAATTCTCTCAAGAAGATTTGAAGCGATCAAGTAGAAGTTCCCGGCGTTCTTCATGAAGATCATCAAATCTAGGTGTTTGATCTACAATCAAGGCATGAAACCAGCGAATCAACATTTTTCCAAGTCAAATACACAATGATCAAGGTGAAGTTCCCCTCGTTCTTCACCAAGATCAACCAAATTAAGGTATTCGATCTACAAACGAGGTGCTAAGCTAGCAAATCGGCGTTCTTTCCAAATATACATCAAGTCAAGTCAACGGCGTTCATAAAAAATCTCGTCATTTGATTCGTAATCAAGCTGCAAAGCCTACTAATCACATTATCGAAGACCAAATCAAGTTTCAAGAAGATCAAACCACCGAATTCGCACCGAAAGTGTTTGAATTTTCAAGTTTCAAGTTTGTAAAGGAAGAATCAGAGGATCAAGTTTAGAGATTGTACCCACTTTATTTTCAATAATTTTAATAAATTCAATTTGTACGATTTTTCTTGTCTTTTAAGTCAATAGACTCAAAATTTGCGTTACAAATTTCTGGCAAGCCCAGTGGGATCCTCTACCTCTCATCTCTTCCTTTCATCAAAAACTTTCTTGAAGTATCAAATGGCCACCTACAAGTCCGTAGAGTTCGAGGTCGTCATTTCAGAAGTTTCAAGTTTTGTGGTTACAATGAAAAGTATGTCCAAAAAGTCTCAAGCATCATTTGAGAAGACTAGCTCGCTTGATAGCACTAAGAAGAGCCTACCTCAACTCGTTAACACCAATGAAGATGATGGAATTGATTCTACACCATCTACGCCCCACTCAACATCAAGTTTTTCCAGCATAGCCCCTGCCATGGTGGCAAACACGACAACATTGGAGGAACAACTTGCAAATTTAACGAAGGCTATCGAAGGGCTCACCAAGCACGTTCAAGAGCAAGACTCTGAGATCACGAAGCTGATGAACAAGGCCGACTGTGCTGAAGCTAGCCACGTCATGGGGAGGCAGCTTGAAGCTCAAGACGAAGCTGAAACATCTATAAAGCAACAAGAAAGGGGAAAGTCTGTAATACCAGAGTTGCAAGTCTCGTTAGAAAGGTTAATTCCTATTGACCAGTTGAAAGAATTCATCATGGGGAAAATCAAAGACAAGTTCGATGGAAGCTCCAAGTCAGTTATATCATATACAAAGCCACATACCCAAAGAATCGGCAACTTGAAGATGCCAACCGATTATCAGCCTCCTAAGTTCTAGCAATTCAACAGTAAAGGCAACCCAAAGCAATACGTAGCCCACTTCGTCAAGACATGCAACAATGCCGGAACCTACGAAGATCACTTGGTCAAACAGTTCGTTTGATCACTGAAGGGAAATGCGTTTGATTGGTACACTGACTTAGAGCCAAATTCAATCAATAGCTGGGGGCAACTTGAGCACGAATTCCTCAACCGCTTCTATAGCACTCGACGAACAATTAGCATGATTGAGCTCACCAACTCTCACCAATGGAAAGATGAATCTGACATTAACTACATCAATCGGTGGAGGAATTTGAGCCTCAATTGCAAAGATAGCCTATTTGAAACGTCAGCCATTGAGATGTGTATTCAAGGAATGCACTGGGGCCTCCGATATATTTTTCAAGGATCCAGCCTAGGACATTTGAAGAGCTTGCAACCAGAGCGCATGATATGGAGTTGAGCATGAGCGCAAGCAGAGTTGATGGACCACTTGTCCAAGAACCTCAAAATCCTAAAGAAAAGCAAGATATAAAGAAAGGGAGCAAGTCCTTTTCCAAAACTCATACCAAAGAGTCAATGGTAGTAAGTGCGAAACCTATTAGATTGTAAGGAAAGACAAATCAAAAGGGTGAAGAAAAGAAAGACGTCGCCCCCAAGAAAGGATAGAGAAGATCAAGCCTGAAAGAAAGGCAGACTAAACAATATCTGTTCTTTGACTCTGATGTCTCCGGCATATTCGATGACCTGCTCAAAGCAAACCTCATCGAATTACCCGAAATGAAAAGACCCAACGAAGCTGGAAAGACAAATGACCTGAAATATTACAAATATCACCGCTTGATAGATTATCCAATCCATGATTTCTTTGTGTTCAAAGACAAGGTGATGCGATTAGCCCAACAAGGAAAGATTTCGCTTGAAGATGATAGTGCAGCTATAAACATGATCGCAATCCAAACTGCGATAAATACACATGAGGAGGATCATGAAGTGTGCCACATGACAAGCGAAGAGGAGTACACTGATGCTGTAGCCGATGATTGTATGGCGGCGATGTCCTTCACAGATGAAGATTTACTCTTTGGTTCTAAGCCTCGTAACAGGCTATTGTTTGTGACCGACTATGTTCGCGAGTAAGAAATGAACATGATACTGATCGGCGACGACTCCGCCATCAATCTTTTGCCCTTGCGCATGATGAACGAGTTGGGGATCTCTACGGATGAACTTTCAAGCAATCGTCTGATGATCCAAGGTTTCAACCAAATGGGGCAGAGAGCTCTTGGCATCATACGGTTAAAATTGCTAATGGGCGATATACTATCAACTGCATTGTTCCATGTGATCGATGCCAAATCGTCATACAACATGTTGCTTGGTTGGACTTGGCTACATGAAAATAGAGTAGTTCCTTCCACCTGGCATCAGTGCTTCAAATATTGTCGAGAAGGTGTAGTGAATAAGGTGCTTGGCTATGGCAAACCTTTTACTGAAGCCGAAGCACATCTCGCGAATGCCAAGTATTACCTTAGAGATGCCGAGAGTGCAAAGATAAAAGAAGAATTGACATGTGAAGAGTCCAAGTCACAGGGCGATCACAGTAAAAAGAACAAAAGTGTTGCCTCGATCCCAGTAGACCATGCTTGGGAAGGCGAGTCATCCGGCACTGGCTTAGAGTCATTTAAAGAGTTGATATTGCCTCTTACAAAGTTCAATATAAAGAAGTCGTCTGCTCAACCGCTCAAAGGATTTGTTTGTCCGATGTGAGAAGCTGAGGTGGAGCATGGGAGTCCAATGGAACTTGAAAATGCAAAAGGATTTGACACAAAAGCATACAAACTTTTAGTCAAAGTTGGATATAATCCTGAAGAGAACCACAAATTAGGAAGGCTCCCATTGGCACCAACCAAGGCACGTGGACAGGGTCTCAAGACAACATAAAAGATACTGAAGGAAGGTGGGCACGCCATCGCAAATTCACTACAAGGACTTGGATTCACCCCACAAACTCTTATTCGCACTGCCATCAAGAGAGCAAGTAACAAGTACGTGATGGAAGGCGAACTTTCGTCAAATGATGGGAATAAAAGTGGAATGCCAAGAATATCAGTCCTTAAAAGACTCGGCCTTCCAGAAGGATTGCACGCAGAAGAATAAAGAGATTAAAGTACAGTAATAAGGGACAAACTATTCCTTCCTGTAGATTACGAAGTCTTATTCCTTCCCGTATGAAGCAACAAACTACTTTAGCCATCTCATGTGGTATAGTCTTAAAGGAGAAATGGCAGACTGTTGTCTTTACATGTGCTCAGAGTAATGAGGAAGATGATAAAGAAAGCATGGATTCTTCTTACAACGTATGTGATGTTATGCACCAACCAGCTCACTAAAGTACTAAGGACCACTTGTTCAGGCATATTATCAAACTTATCAGAGGCGGCCATATCAAAGCGGGTGATGCCATAAGGATGTTGTGAGTAACCCAGGTCAAACGGATGAACGGCCAAATCAGGGAATGCATAATCTTTGAAGAGAGTGAACAAGATGTTGCGACAATATAACATATCATCTCGATCGAAGAAATCCCAGAAGAGGACTCCGAATTTGCTTCCCCTGAGCTTGAAGAAAGCATTAAAGCAACAGTTGATGAATTGAAAAAGATCAACTTGGGAGATGCTGACAACCCACGACTAATCTATATTAGTGCACTATTAACTACTGATGAGGAAGAAGCTTACATCGAGCTTTTAACAGAATTCAAAGATGTGTTTGCATGGTCGTACAAAGAGATGCCTGGATTAGATCCGTAGGTAGCAGTTCACCACCTTCCCATTACGAAGGGAGCCCATCCGGTGAAGCAAGCCTAACGTCGTCTCGGCTGGATCTAGTCCCTTTGATTGAGGTTGAAGTGAACAAACTCATTGAAGTTGGGTTCATTCGAGAAGTCAAGTACCCTAAGTATATATCAAGCATTGTGCCCATGAGAAAGAAAAACGGCCAAATCCGAGTTTGCGTCGATTTTAGAAACCTAAATGAGGCGAGTCCAAAGGATGATTTCCCACTACCCATAGCTGAGCTTATGATCGACGCCATTACAGGTCATGAAGCATTATCATTCATGGATGGATCATCGGGGTATAATCAGATATGCATGGCACCGAAAGATGAAGAACTAATGGCATTTTGTACCCTTAAAGGTATATATTCCTACAAAGTGATGCCCTTCGGTCTGAAAAATGCTAGCGCCACTTATCAAAAAGCAATGCAGAAGATTTTTGATGATATCCTCCATAAAAACATCGAATTCTATGTGGACAACTTAGTGGTAAAATCCAGGAAGCAAAAGGATCACCTTCATGATCTCAAGATAGTCTTCGAACGTTTAAGAAGGTATCAACTCAGAATAAATCTACTAAAGTGCGCATTTGGAGTTTCATCGGGCAAGTTCCTTGGATTCATCGTTCGCCATCGAGGCATAAAGATTGAACAAACGAAAATCGATGCGATCTTGTAAATGCCTGAACCTCAGGATATTCATGAGCTAAAAAGTATGCAAGAGAAATTGGCTTATCTCCGACGATTTATCTCGAACTTAGCTGGTCGATGTCAACCATTCAACCGCTTGATGAAGAAACGTACTCCCTTTGAGTGGGACGCTACATGTCGCAATGCCTTCAACATCATAAAGTCATATCTAATGAAACCTCCTGTGTTAGTTGCACCAGTGTTGGGACGGCCTTTAATTCTCTACATTGCTGCTCAAGAACATTCTGTTGGAGCCCTGCTTGCTCAAGAAAATGGCAGTGGAAAAAAAATGCCTTGTATTATCTGAGCAGAATGATGACGCCAAATGAGTTGAAATATTCGCCAATCGAAAAAATCTACTTAGCCCTTATCTTTGCAATCTAGAAACTTAAGCACTACTTCCAAGCGCATATTGTTCGCCTTGTCTCAAGAGCAAATTCACTAAAGTACGTCATGTCGAGACCGATCCTTTCTGATAGGCTTGTCAGTTGGTACCTTCAGCTGCAACAGTTTGAGATTGTGTATGCGCCTCAGAAGGTGGTGAAAGGTCAAGTTCTAGCTGATTTTCTGGCCGACCATCCTATCCTTGCTAAATAGAAATTGTCTGACGATCTCCCGATGAAGGCGCCCTTATGATTGAAGTTACTCCTCCTTGGAAAATGTACTTTGACGGAGCTTCTCATAGAGAGGGGGCAGGTGCTGGAGTCATTTTCATCACTTCCAATGGTGACGTACTCCCGTATTCTTTTACTTTGATCCAAAATTGCTCTAACAACATCGTCGAATATTAAGCTCATATCCTCAGTTTGGAGATAGCAGTGGACATAAAGCAGCTTCACCTCAAAGTATATGGAGATTCTAAGTTGGTAGTCAACTAGTTGAATGGATCCTATGAAGTGAAAAAGCCAGAGCTGGTCCCATACTTTGATTATGCTAGAAGACTTGTTGGTTGGCTTGTCGATGTGCCAGTCGAGCACGTAATGAGAAAAGAGAATAAACAAGCTGATGCTCTGGCAAAACTCACTTCCACCCTTGCGATGAATGAAAAGGAAGCTCGTGTGTCGATATGCAGAAATTGGGTAATGCAGCCGATATTTAATGATGAAGACAGTGAAAAAGTAGAGAATCACGTCGTGGAAGTATTTGAGGTCGAAAAGAAAGATTAACCCTAACCATTCATAGATTACTTGAAGTACGAAAGGTTGCCAGATGATCCGTGCAGAAAGGTTGACATCAGACGGCGTGCGACTCGCTTCATTTATTACAGAGATACACTGTATCAGCACTCGTTCGATGGAATCTTCCTGAGATGTTTGAGTGAAGAAGAAGCCATTCATGCTATGGAAAAAGCTCATTCCGGAGTATGCGGTGCTCATCAGTCGAGCCCAAAATTGCATTTCGAATCAAGAGGACGGGCTACAATTGGTCATCAATGGTAAAAGACTGCATGGACTACGCACAAAGTTGTCAAGCTTGCCAGTTCCATGCAAACTTTATCCACCAACCACTTGAGCCGTTGCACCCTATGGTGGCTTCATGGCTTTTTGATGCTTGGGGATTGGATGTTGTAGGTCCCATACCCAAGTCTTCAGCAGGACACTTGTATATCTTGGCATATTTTTCCAGGTGGGCTGAAGCAGTGCCTCTCAATGAGGTGAAGAAAGAGAATGTTGCTGACTTTATCCGTATCAACATCATATACAGTTATGGGGTTCCACGATACATAATCACTGATAATGGGAAACCTTTCAGCAATAGTCTAATAGACAAGCTTTGTGAGAAGTTCAACTTTAAGCAAAGGAAGTCTTTCATGTACAATGTTACCGCCAATGGTCTTGCCGAAGCATTCAATAAGACTTTGTGCAATCTATTGAAGAAAGTGGTTGCAAAGTCAAAGCGAGATTAGCATCAAAGGGTCGGAGAAGCTTTATAGGCATATCAAACAACTTACAAAATGCCGACACAAGCAACTCCTTATTCCTGAGTGTATGGCACTGAAGCAGTTGTCCCCCTCGAGTAGCAGATTCCATCACTAAGAATAGTTGTACAGGAAGGGCTACCTAAAGAAGATAATGCATGCCTATGTCTTGAAGAGTTGGAAACCCTTGATGAAAAGAGGTTGGAAGCACAACAAAGACTTGAGTGTTATCAAGCTCGATTTCCAGAGCATTTAATAAGAAAGTGAAGCCACGCTCTTTTCAAGTGGGTGATTTAGTGCTTGCTGTAAAAAGGCCCACCATCACAACTCATCGGACCGGAAATAAGTTCACCTCCAAGTGAGATAGCCCTTATGTTGTTAAAGAGCCCTACAAAAATGGCGCATACAAGTTGGTCGCCGAAGATGGCTTGAGGATTGGCCCCATAAATGGGAAATTCTTGAAGCGCTACTATGCGTAAATGATGCAAATTGCTCCTGAGGCATGAGCCTAAACTGCATCAAACTCTTGACTCGCATGAGTATAAACTATGTACGGTACCCACCAATAGTAATACATGTGGTTAAATTGCTAACATACTCCACTAAAGGTATTTCGTGTAGTTAAATTTAGAAATACTCCACCTTGTCCAGGGTGGTTAAGCCATGGATATTCCTGCCCCGCATGAGTATAAACTGTGTACACCCCCCTTCCCTCCCTCAAAACAATTTTTGTCTTTAAACTACATTATGACTTGATCTCTTCATTGGGTACGTAGGTAGCTTAGATAATTTCTAAGTTCAGTCAAGATTCTTTGAAGATATACTTTTTCAAAGGAGTTGTTAACTCAAAGTCAGAGCGTTTGAAGGATCGTGTTTGCAGGAGATTTTATTTTCATGAAAGTTAGCAATTTATTACATAAAGTTTGAAGGTCATAGTGAATTGTATTTTCATGTTAGTTTTGATTTATTGTGAGAGACATGATAAGTTTCAAGGTTCATTGTATTGAAAGATAACAAGAGTTGCATTCACATCCAAGAGATTACAAAATAGAAAGTACATGAAAAGATTTCTATTGCGTAATCAAAAACAAAAAAAGGGGGGGGGGGGGGGAACATGGTTTATAGCAAAAAGAAAAATGAATGCATAGCCCTAAGCTAATCTCAAGCAAAAGGACTCAAATTCTTCAACTCTTCCCTAGCAGCCTCGAGTCGTTCTGTCACAAGCTTCATTTCTTCAATCTGTTCTTCACTCAGCGAAGAAGCACTCTAGAGGGCGGTGATTTCTTTTTCAATCTTGCAAACTTTAGCTTGGGCACTTTATAGGAGTTGTTGTTGTCGCTTCAATGATTGAAACAAACTCTTCTTCCGTGCATTCAAGTTATTGATCTCTTGTTGAATTTGCTCCAAACCCTCTTTGGTACACTGAATTAGATTAGCCTTCTTGTTTTCTTTGGTCTTGGCATTTGAAAGACGTTCTCTGGCTTCTTCTAACTGATGACAGTAAATTCCTTAGATGCTTTCTCAGAGGATGCAGACCTCGCCTTATCAAAAGCAGCTGTCTTGGCAAATAAAAGCTTGAGTGATCCTTCTACATAAGAAATGTCGAAGTTGCTAAAGCTTTTCATCGAGCTGACCACTATATCAACCTTGTCTTCGATAGAGGAAAGTGAATCAAGAGAAGTGTGTGATATCGTTTCTATGAGATCCCTCCACAATTTCTGAAGAAACTCTTTCCGATGATTATGGATGAACTTCTCGCCTTGAAAAATTGAAGCTTCAGGGCATGGAAGTGTTGGTTTTGCTTCATTCAACTTGGGCGCTTCTTTGTGCCCCCTCTTAGCAAGTGGAGGTTCTGCAATTGACGAGTTAGATCCCATATTCGACTCTTGGCTATCTTCAGATCCATCATCGTCATCAAAGTTGAGCATCTCATTCTCCCCCTGAAACATGGCATGTTTTAAAGTTAGAGAATTCAAAAAAGAGGAAATAAAAGAAAGTTGAAGAGAAAAAGCGTTAAGAGACAACTTCGCCAACAAATTCATCCATAAAGGGCTTGGGATCTATCTTTGGCCTCTTCCAATGTTAATCTGCATTGCTACTTCGACTTTCTTCTACATAATGAATGGCAGCTTGTCTTTTGTTTCCTTCATCTTGTTTCTCGTATAGGGCTAAAGCTTTGGGTGAACTTAAGTCAGCTAGCTTTGCGACATTCTCCTCGATAAAAGTTCCATGAGCTTTGTCCCACCATTTTTTGTAGTTGTCCGAAGAAAATTTCTTCGTATTCATGGGAATGGAAGGGAAACATACTTGAGACATTGACTTGGAGTAAGTGCACAAGCGCCAATGTTGAATGCCTTCGTCTAAAGAAGCTTTATGAATATCTCGCCCAAGAACTCCCGGAACTTCTTGATAGTACCCAAATTGGCGGCTAAAACGATGAGGACTCTAAGGCTCGATGATAAAACGCCCACCTTGTCGCAGAGGTGGATAGTTAGAAGGAATGACAATGAAGTAATCTTGGTCAAGCTCGTCAACATGCTCATCGTCGATGTATGGGAAGTTGCAATGCTTCGTCATCATGTTGCAAGTCCAAGAGACAAGGTCTCCTTTGTGGATCTTCTTGCGAGCCTCCTTTGGGTCATACTGTCTTGCGCTGCCTTGACCAAAAAATTGAGTCATCTTGGGGCCATGTATGCTTTGACGAACTTGAGAATGAGTCTTGAAGTAGTGTGATAGCCAGCCAAAGACGAAGTGGATAGAAAAAGAGGAGTAGACACGCGTCGGTAGAGTCGGGATTACAAGACCTACTTTGTGGCCACTTGCCATGATACGCGCGACTTTGAATATGCTTGGACGTATGGAGTTAATGTCATCAATCAGAAGGACGAAGGTGCAAAGCCAACAAGCCAGATGCGCTGCCAAGTACTTCTCCTCTTTTAAGCTCCCCGTAAGGCTAAGCTTGAAAAACAACTCTTCTTCTATTCTAGACTAGCCCTTGTGAGTGCCAAAGTCGCCGAATGGATTGTGAGTTGACTTCGAATGAGTTGACTTCTTCCCACTTCGCAGTGGTGGTTGGCAGTACTTGGTGTCTTTGTTGGACCAGAAGCTAACCCACTTGCTGAGTGTGACTTGAGAGAATTGACCTCCTTCGGCACTCCTTTGTAGTAGGTGGAAGGCCTGAAATAAGTACTTGCAGTAGCTGAGAACAAACCTTCGGCCCGCCTCGTCAGCTCGGGTGAGCTCCATGGCATCAGGAGCCACCTCGTTATAGAGAAGTCCCGTCAGTAGAAGGCCGGCTAAAGTACGCAGATCCCACAACAATGTGGAGAGCTCTCCAAACGAAGTCAGAAGGGTATTGGTAGTAGGACTCCATGCTTCGCAAAACGCCTTAATCATCTCTGGGTGGCAATCGTACGTGAACAATGAAGCAAATACCGCGTCGTATATCCCGGCCTCCACCAACTTGCACTCACACCGGCTGAGGATGTCTTCCATCCACTCCCAATAGCCTTTGACATACTTGAACTCGCCTTCGAACCGGATGGAGTCTCCCCACTTGGCCTTGCCTTCAATGATGCTTCGCCCTAGTGTTGGAAAGATACTTGACTCGTCTAAGTGCTTGTGATGAGTTTCTTGCAAGCACCGTGCCTTGGACGTCTTGTTCAAAGGAATCTCTTGAGACCATTCTTTTGTGTAGAGTAAATTTATCAATCTTGGCCACTACTTTGCGTATCGGCCGATAAGAGGGGCATAGACCTCTAAGATTGTACCCTTCTCAATGGGCTATTTATTATCATCAAGGACAATCAAGTGTTTCACTCCAGAATAAGATGAATGATCTTTAAAGCACACCATAGCTTAACCTATCAAAGTACAAACAAAAACACAAGCAAATGAGTTAGTTAACTTGCGGGTGATAAAGGGATTAAAAAAAAGCCCAACTTACCAATGACAATTACTCAACAAGGCTTGTGAAGATAACTCCTTGAATAAGCCTGTTGCATGAAAATGAGTGTGTGGAGATTCTTAGAAATCTAGTGAATATACTGCCAACATCTTGAGAATATGACAAACAGAAGACCACCACTGTTTTCATGCTTGTTAAAAGAAAATTGGTGCATTGGCAAACAAAAAAACTTATCGATGGCCTCTGCCTCCAGTAAGCCTATTTAGACAAAGGAATAAAGGGTTGATATGGTGCTTTAAGTCCATACATGGCAGAATGGCTGGTGAATTAAATTCCATAGCCAAATTGGCAAGAGACTCTTCTCTACACCTATAAAAAAGGGTCTTCTCTACAAGCCAAAGACACATAGAAAACATACATCGAAGCATAAGAAGTCTTCAAAGCAAGAAAAGTGAAGGAAACCCCGCAATTCTCTTAAGAAGATTCGAAGTGATCAAGTACAAGTTCCCGGCGTTCTTCACGAAGATCATCAAATCCAGGCGTTTGATTTGCAATCAAAGCGTGAAACCAGCAAATCAACATTTTTCCAAGTCAAATACACAACAATCAAGGTGAAGTTCCTAGAGTTTCACTAAAATCAACCAAATTAAGGCGTTCGATCTGCAGACGAGGTGCTAAGCCAACCAATCGGCGTTCTTTCCAAATATACATCAAGTTAAGTCAACGACATTCATCAAAAATCTCGGTATTTGGTTCGTAGTCAAACTGCAAAGCCTACGAATCTGCTCCGGAAGTATTTGAATTTTCAAGTTTCAAGTTGGTGAAGGAAGAATTAGATGATCAAGTTCAAAGATTGTACCCACTTTATTTTCAATAATTTCAATAAATTCAATTTGTACGATTTTTCTTGTCTTTTAATTCGATAGACTCGAAATTTACGTTACACACACATATATACATACAAAATATCTTGATACATATACTTATTTTCGAAAGTAGTAAGATAGTTTATATTCACACTCTTACACTATGAGATTCATATGACCACGCTTTGTGCCTGATCCGTGAAGTCCTGGATATCATAGAAACGCGAGTAGATTACAGTAAGTGGTTTCTTCGCTTTATTTATTTTATAAACATATGTTTTTCTTAAATTAACGTCTTGTTTGGAAAAGTTATTTTCTTATATCAAAAGTGGATTTGAGCATACTATTTTATGAATTTTCTCTATGTAAAGTCAAAAAAATTATTTTATGTTGTGCTATATGTGTATATATGATCATACTCTAAACACTTGGAATTCTATCGATAGGAACAAGTTTTGAAATTTTTGACCGTGCTACGAGGTACAGTAGCAATCTTTGAACCCCTTTAATAGGGTTATAGTTAAGACCCTCCTACGGGTAATAAGAGTAGTGTCCGAACCCACCTAACGGGGTTTTAGTTAAGGTTTGATCAAATTAGCCAATAGAGATTCCGAATATTCATGAGCATGGATCTATAAATGAATATGTTTGATTCTGCTTTTTTATTTGTTCTGTAACTAGAAGGTGTAAAACTTTGATTTTGAAACTTGTCTATTTTACAAATATGATTTTTATATTATATATGAATGTAACTTGCTCGAATCCGATAGAGGGTCAAGAGATGCCTTACTAGGCGAGTGTCGTTCACCCCACTAATAACCATTTTGCAGAGGATAGTATCGAGAGAGATGACAAGGACTAATTTTGGGTTGGTGATTATATTGAAGGAGTCTCTGCATAGAGAATTAGTTAATGTTATTTAGTTTTGCTGAATTAGTTAATGTTTTTTAGTTTTACTGAATTAGTTAATGTTTTTTAGTTTTACTGAATTAGTTAATGTTTTTTAGTTTTGCTATTTTCTTTTATGACTTTATTTAGTAAGGCTATTATAGCTTAGTTTTTTATTTATGTCTTGAATTGGAGTTGTAATAGTAGCTAGGGTTATTATCTTTTCCTCTGCAATGTTTGACTAAGGTTTTTCAATGAATATTTTATGGTTTTAGTATGTTTTGAATTCTCGGGTTTGGTGTCTCTGAGTCCTTTCGGGCTAAGGGGCATTGCCATGTCACGTCCCGAATTCAGTACGTGACATACATAATATATCCTAATTCCTAAAAACTAATTTGTTTATTTTGAATATTCTCAATTCTTTACGGATATCGGACAGTGATGAAAAGAATTATACACAAGCCTACATTTTGGTATTCTACTTGTTTAGTACTGCATAACATATTTCAACATATTTACCTCAAATTTGAGATTTGATTAAAATGTGATTCCCTATCCTGAAAATTTCTTATCTATCTACGATCACAAAATTGATATACAATACTACAAAAGGTAAAACAAATTGATGACAACATATCAAGTGATAATAGAAGTTATTATTGATTATATATGTTTAGGTGATGGAAAATTTCATCTCCTTTTATACATATATATATATATATATATATATTCTTTTTATAATATCATAAAGCTAGTGACAAAAAAATGTGTTTAATTTGTTGGTATTTACAATTAATGAACCACTACTGTGGCGCAATTCAGTGGATAATTTTTCCTCCATTCTCTAAAATCTCCAAATTCACAACTCACGCGTCTGGAAGGTGATAAAATTCGGGAGGAAAATTGATTTTCATGAAAAAATGGAACTAAAAGTGCCGTTCTTTTATAAGTTAGTGAACTAAAATTGAAATCACCTCAATTAAAGGATAAAAATATATATATATGACCTAAATTAAAGAATGATTTTTGGAATCATGACTACTCCTGGATGCAGTAATTAGAATATATATATCTTGAAAATTAAGTGCACAGATTCACACTAAAAAAAAATAAAATAAAATAAAAATAATAATAATAATAATATTAATGACAAGATATAATAGTGACAATATAAAAATTGTCATCAATAATTGTATTAAGTAACAACACCTTTTAATTTGTCACTAATTAAGTTTCTTGAGTAACAACAATTTTTATCTTATCACAATATGCACTCAATGGCAACAAGAATTAATATTTTAATGACAATCATTAACAATTAGTGACACACTTATAGTAACAATTTGGTGACAAAAAAATTTGTCATTAGAATTTTATGACAATATTCCATTGTCACTAAATTGTCATCATATGTGTGTCACTAATTATCAATTTTGTACTATGTTATCATATTTTTCCATTACATTGTCACTATTGATGTTGTGCAAATTATATTTTGTGACAACCAATATTTTGAAAATCGGACCGGACCAGCCAGTCCCATTGGTTCAATCGGTGACCGGCGGCTGGTCCGGTTCTAACAGGCACCCAAAATCGGGTGTCACTCGGACCATCGCGAACCGGTGAAAATTGGCCAAAAACCGGTTCAACCAGTACCGGTTCATGACCCGGTTTGGCAGTTCTTTCATTTTTCTTTTTTTTCGTTTTTTTTTTTAGTGTTTTACCTTTTGAAAAAAAAAAACTCAAATCAACCCCAGATCTGGTTTATGGAGAGAAATAAAGAAGAAGAGAGATAAAGAAGAAGAAGGAAAAAAAATTAATTCTCACACCTACCGCCTCTTGTGTGTCTATAATTTGTAGAAAACCCTAATATAAAAGAATTGGCTGAAAGAAGGAGACATTATTTATTCTTTCAATTTTTTGGTAAGGAAAAAAAACACTATTTAAATTAAGTAATTATTGATTGAGGTTTTCTTTCCTTAACTGATTTTATTCTATTGCAGTCCATTTTTCCTTTTTCTTTTTTGTTTTCCATTTTTATGAGATTGAAATAATATTTATAATGAACATGTAAATCCCTTAACCTCCAAATGCGCCATACACAAAGATGCATTGGTATTAAGGAGATTGCTTTACTCTTGCTTCATGTACATATTCCATTTTTATTTTTCTCTTTTCAATGGTTTTTCCTTTTTCTTTTTTGTTTTCCATTTTTATTTGTCTCTTTCCAATGGAAAAATAATATTGAAGAGTTTTAAGTTTCAATCACATCTCATTTTATTTGGTATAAATCATATAAAGTTTACTAAAATCTTTTTAACATTAATTTAATCAAAAAATTATATTGACCTTTTTAAAGTGAAAAATACATTGGATGAGTATTTTTTTTTTATTGATTTATGTTCATTAGGCATTTGTATATAAAGTTTTATTTTAAGGATTTTTTATTATTTTTTCCTAACTTCTAATATTTGTGTTATTTATTCAACCAAAAGCACATTTGAACATTATAGAGCATATAATTTTATTCTTTATTAGTTAATATGTTAACATAAAAATTGAACAATGCACTATTTAGAGTTGGACAAGCATTTATATGTTATAGTAGATTTTTTGAGTAATTACTAATTATTATAAAATTAAGCTATAATTAGAAGAATGACTAGAATTTTGGCAATTAGCTTGCATTTTTTTTATCTTGTTATTATTATTGATATTTTTCTAATTTTTAATGTATTTATAAATTTTTTTATATAAAACTTAATATAATATTATTATTTTTTATTTATGACATCATACCGGTTAAACCAGTGGTCGAACCGATCGAACCGGTTGAACCGGTAATCAGTAAGGCTACTGGTTCTATCTTCGATCTAGTTTTCAAACATTGGCGACAACACAAAATATATTATCACTAAATTCATATAATTAATGATAATTTTTTTATTATCACTTGTTATATTATCACTAATTTATTCATTTTCTTATAATAACAGAAAATTGGGTTCTAAGAACCTCTGGCATTGGTTTTTGAAATTCAACGCGTTTGGACAATTGATGGGAAAATTCCCAGTTGAAGAAGTCAATCTGCGTCAACACAGCTTGAAATTTCCGTGTAAGTTCCACGCGGATTCCATAATATACTAATGTGACCTCCTTATTTTTGTCTTTTTTTGGATAATTATATACTAATGTAACTTGACAAAATATTTTAATATGTAAATTCAATTTATTTGAAGACTATTAACAGCAATGATACCTGGAATTCATGTATAATTAGGCTAACTCTGCACGGATCCAACGACCAACGTGCAGCTTAGCCTACATATCACTAATCAATGGCTTCCTCCTCGTCGGGCAGCCCATTGCCCTCAATTACTGTTAACGTGGCCAACTTTGTCTCGGCCAAGCTCCGCCGTGATAAGCGTTCAAACAACTACAAGTCGTGGAGAAAGCAGATGCTCTGTCTCATTGAGAGTCAGGACTTGCTTGGCTTCATCGACGGCAAGATATCTCGGCCACCTGCAGAGAGAGCTACCGCTAATAGCGACCACGATTACTTCATCTGGAGAAGAACTGATCGGCTGGTGAAGGGGTGGATATTGGGTGCGCTCAGTGATGAAGTTATTGAAATTGTTTTTACTTTTGACACCGCAAGAGATGTCTGGCTAGAGTTGGAAAAGGAGTTTAAAGTCCGCGCTTTGCCTCCGCCAATTCCGGCTGCGGAACGAGGTATTGTGTTTACAATACTGGATTTTAATGTTATAAGGCCACATGACATAAAACATAATAACTAATTTAATTTTTCGATTTGCACAAGTAAACTCATTTATTTATTTTACTTAATATTATTTTGTTTAACAAAAATCATGCTAAATAAAATCAAATGGGATCAAGTTATAACATCTAACTGCATGGGGGACTTATGGTGGTATATAATTTACCAGTGGAGTTATCTATAGTTCAATGGGTTTTTGATACAAAATCAATAGCTCATATGGTTTCAGAATAAATTTGAACTTTATAAAACTAGAGCTATCCATTGTAGTATTCCAGACAGTTTTACCCCCCCCTCCCCCCCCCCCCCCCCCCCTTTTTATTTTGCTTTTGTTTTGGGACCATTCCAAAATACCCCCTGTAGTTTCAAAATTAGCTGAAAACCCCCTTGTGATTTATAAATACGCAAAAAACTCCGTATATTTTCTGAAACCCGGTGCAAAACCTCATTTCCATCATAAGATAATAGAGTTTGGTTTACATACACGGGATATGCGAAAATTGATTTTGATGCTTTTTGCAAATATATTGACTAAAATACTCCTACATCATTAAATTTTTTTTATTAAAATAATAAATTACAATTTAAAAATTCGATATCAAATTTTTTCAAATAAAAAAAATTAATTACTATTTTTTTTTCCTATTACACCTTCATCTTCTTCCCAAAACCCATTCTTTCCCTTTGTGAAAACACCACAATCATCACCTGCTTCTTCCCCCCATCGTCTTCTTCCTCCATCACCAACCCCACACCACCACCAATTGCCTCTCCAAACTACCATCTTCTTCCCCCCACCATTGATCGAACCATCACCAACCTCAGGCCGCTGCCACCCAAACCCTAGCCCCATGTCCACCTTCTTCTTCACCCACCTTCAGATCTTGCGCCTCAAGTCCTCAACCATGTCAAGAACGTAACTTTTTCAAGCTTTTTTTCTCATCAAGAGGCGATCCTACTCAAATCTGCCTCCCCACACCTTCTCCTTCTTCATTCTCTTTGTGTGTGTGTGTGTGTGTGCGTGCGTACGTACGTGTGCGCGAGTGTGTATATGTGTGTGCTTGTGTCTTTTGTGTGTGAGTGTATGTGTGTATTTTTAGTGTGTATATGTGTGTGTTGTGTGTTGTGTTTTGAGTGTGTGATTACTAGTATATACATATTATATATATATATATATGTATATATAAAACATATTATGTATATATATAGTTATATAATGTGTTATTTAATTTATACTTTATATTTTAATATTTAAAAATTAATTTGGACCATTGATTCTTTGAGTCAAGATCTAATGGCTCACAATAACAGGGGCATAATGGGTATTTCAGTATAAATTTAACATCATCAGCCTTGAGTTAACGGATAGGGAAAGTGTGTAGAGTTTTAGAAAGTACAGGGATTTTTTTGCATATTTATAAACTACAGGGGGGTTTTTAGCCAATTTTTGATACCACAGGGGTTATTTTGGAATTTTTCCTTGTTTTATTTTTTTCCCATTTTCATATTCTTTCTCAATTGAAACTATGATTGTCTAATTCACTATCTATTTTTTAAAAAAAGGCATAATTTGTCTGATTTTCTTATTAATGGGATCCATAGTAAATTAAATAATGTTATTTGTTATTAATTGTACTCAATTCACTAGTATATAATTCCACTCTAGATCATATGCTACAAAACGGTACTACATATTATCATCCATTCATCAATACACGCCACGTGTATTGGTCAGCAATTGAAATAAGGAAAGGGGCCACATGTATTGATGAGTGCAGAAAAATATGTAGCATCGTTTTATATCAGATAATCCGAACTAATATATTTCATGACATCACTCTTAGTAATTTTCTATAATACAATTACATTAACTCGACTATGCAGTTCATCCAAGGAATCTAGGTCGTTACATTTTGGGAAATTTTTTACCCTTACCGAATTTGATCATAACAGAACTAATCATGTGACAAGTATTTTATAATTATCATATAATTGGTGTGTAGTTTAAGAAAAGTAACAAATGACATATCAAATTTATTAACACTCGCTATATAATTGAATGAGATTTGACTGAGTGCAGTCTAATCGGATTTGACAAAAAAATTCCTACACTTTGAAGCTAGTTTCTATATTTGGTCATCACCACGTCAAGATGGAGCAAATAAAAATAAAATAAAAGGGGGCCTCTTCTTCAATTGCCATTTTCAATTCGTTTTACATCACCTCCATTATACAATGACTTAAAAGTCCAAAATCAATAATAAATATTCGCAATCTGGCAGCTACTTCCGGAATATTTGATTACACTGTGAAGTGAATTGAAAGAAGTGCTGTTTTGAAAGGAAGTATATTTTGGAAGTGAATTTGAGAAATATGTAAAAAAAAGACAAAGATATATATGTGAAACAGACATAAAGTCCATTCCCAAGTTATCACAGGAAGAAAAATCGGATCAATTGCGAGGAAGAAGAAAATTCGTTCATGGTCTCCCTTTTTTATGTTGTGTTTTTGTATTTATATAGCCTTTAGGGTTTTCATATAATGGGCTTTTATAATTGGCTTTATATGTTGATTATAACATATGGGCTTAAATATTTTTAATAATATAGATAATACATTTATTTTATCCACATCAATATGTTTGATTTTAATTTGAAAGAAATTTTAGCCTAATATCTTTTTATATATATATATTTTTGTCCCATATTAGTGCTAGATCAATTTCTTAATTATTTTACAATTTTGTTATTATATTGGTATACTAATTGTATATTCAAATATTTATATGGAAGTATATAACTTGAATCAATGAAGTAATATAAAATAATTAGAAAATTTTTATATTATTTTGGACGAAAATATTTTAGTTTTACTTTCGGAAGGGTTCGCTGTTGTCTCCTTCCTCTTACACTATGTTTGGTTCTAAGATTTTAGGAGGGAAAGGAAATTGCTAAAGAAAGGAAAAGAAAATACAAGAAATTCAAAATACTCTATCTTGTTTGGTTGTCAAGGAAAATAGCAAGGAAAACGATTTTCCTAGAGAGTTGCCTTCTATTTTGTTTGGTTATTAAGGAAAACCAAAGGAAAATGCAAACATACAAAAAACCAAAAAAAAAAAAAAAACAAACCTATTCCAAACAATTAATTCCAACCTCTCTCTCCTCCCAACCAAAAAAAAAAAAAAAAAAAAATTAAACCAATTTGGTACAACAAAGTATATAATCAAGAACTATGTTCATTACACAAATTATCGAGCTTGTTGTCTTCTTACCACATCTATCATTCTTGTCTTCTTTTTCTTTGGCTCTTCACTTGTCTTTGTGGAGCTTGTTGGTGCTTTTGATGTAGATGACTCTTCAATATTATCATGTTTACCACCTTCATCATTCCAAGCATCTTCATTATGCTCCTCCAAAGGATCTTGTTCTCTTGCCAATTCCATTCTTCTTTGTTTTGCACTAACAGCTTTGTTACCTATGGCACGATCTTTTCCAAAGATCTCATCCAAGTTTTCATAATTTGGAATTGGAGTATAACGTAAATGTGAAGCCTTTGGTTTTGCCTATTATCACAAGACCAAGAAATGCTCAAATCAATTTAGTAACAAGAAAGCTAGTCACGAAATGAATTATGCATAAAATGAAATATTTACTAATATAAACTAGATATATATTAGCTCATTCTTAACTATTACTTTTAACTAAATTAAATAACTCAAAATTAAAAAGATTAGAAGAGATAGTACCTTAAGATAAGCATCCCACACCTCTGCTTCGGCTTCAATCAACTTGGTTGAATAATTAAAACCAAATCCACTACCATTTTGAAGAAGATCTTTAACTGTGGCCAAGTGTTTCTTCAATGTCTTAACACGATTCTTTATATTTCCAGAATCACAAAAAATACTAAACTTGGAAGCTACACTTGCTGCTACAGCCTTGTAAGCTGTGCTTGTGAACACTCCACCAATTTTTTGCCCTTTGAGTTTTTGTTCCATGAGGGAATCAATAAGGCATTCATCCATTTCATCACTCCATTTGAGATTCTTTTTCTCATTAGTAGTTGAGTCTTCTATATCATCTTCATACTATTAATTAAAACACAAAATCACAACACATGATGATATTTGGAGCTGTTCTTGATCTCTGTTTGACACTCTTTTCCATTAGGTTGCTTTAAAAAGAGATCCTCTAAAGAAATAATAGCTTTAAGCACCTTGTTAAATTGTCGGCTTACGGTTTCACCAGAACGTCTAAATGTAAACTTAATTTTTCTATTCCTTAGATTATGACCCACGATATAGAGAAATCTTGCTACTTGCTCTTCTACACTACTATGACTAGTATCTCTAAGTAGGCCTCTTCCTTTAAGAATGTATACAAGATTAGCAAATGCATCTTTTCTCATACGCAATTGATCACGACAATCCTCATCATTCAATTTTGTGAGACGTCTCATCAAACTTTGTCTTTCATAGTCTCCATCTTTTATAATATCCTCATCTATGTAATTTGGTGCTCGAACTAATGAAATAAGAAAAATAGCATATGTTGCATAAGCGACAACACAAGCAGCAGCCCATTTTCTCAAATTTTCCCATTGTTCCTCATCATCCATATCCATCTAAACAAGAAACAAAATCCATGAGATTTATTTTATCATTACTGTAAGAAAAGAACAAGAAAATACACACAGTAAGAAATCTATATATATATATATATGTTGTAACACCATTGAGAGAGAGAGTTGAGTGTTAACCACCATTGAACATCATCACATTTAATTTCAACAAGTAAAAGCGTGAGTTAGTTGGGTATTTTCGAAGTGGGTAGCATGAAATTTTCTGTTTCTTGACCCAAATAGGCATTGGAGGCTTTTGTTATGCATATGAAAGACTCAATCATTGCACTATAAGGAAAGCTGGTTGTTGGACAAGCTGATAGAATAATAAAGGTATGATAATATACTTTTGGTGTATTTGGCCTGAACCAAATATCAGGGGAGGTAGGTGTAATTTTGGAAAGTAAAGTGTCTGTTCATATAATCTTGTCCCAGAAGGCATTTGTGACCTAAGAACAGATACTTCTAGGGTGTTTGGAACTACTTAAACACATTTAGAATGTCCGGATCACGAACTTCTGCTTTTAGAGTCAGGGAAGGGGTAGGCAAAAAAAAAAGAAGAAAGAAGATAACAGCACCTTGGGAGCAACTTTTTCCAGCTTCCAGGCAAAAAAAAATGTGGAAGTTCATTGTGACATTCATACCTCTACAAACAATTCATGTGAGTGCTTCTCAGATTTTCCCCCAAATACTCATATACTACTTCGGCACACTTCTGAAATTTTTTAGAACAATCCCTACTTTCTGCTTTTGTTGCCCAGTTATGCTTGTATATTCACAGAACAGAACGTTATTCGTAATGCATCTAACAACAAGGATCAGTGAGGCCAACAACTTAGCTGACTGGAGATATAACTTTCTTTCATTTCATAGTGAACTTATTAAGCAATAGCACATGAGGAAAGACAGCAGACTCAGCTAGTGCCAGCAAGATAGAAACCAGCGACAGAAGTTCTTAACCCTTGGCACCAAAATGAAACATGGTATATACGAAGTACTAGGTTGACCCAACTTTCTACAAGTAATTGCAGGTTTCTTGTATTCTGTTTTACTATCAGTGAATGAACAAAGGAAGGATGTTTAGTATCATTTCACAAAAATATTTCCTCTATTTTAGCAAACTTAGTTAAACTGGAATAATTACACTTCAAGAATGAATTGGGTATGGCAATAAATAAGCAAGTTAATGATTACTTTTTTGGATTCCCTAGAAAACAAAGCATCAAGCAACACATCAAAAAACCCACCAAGAAAATAGCAAAATTAGCTAGTCAAATGACAAAGAACAAAGGAAAAAAAACTCATAAATTCATAGAGACAATTAATCAAACACCTAGAATGCATAATCCATCAAAGCACTTATTCAAATAAAACCCAACTACTAGCACCTTCACATAGAAATTCGGTAATAACAGAAAATCCCAAAACATATACACATTTCTTAATAGGATTTGATATAGAAATACCTCTTCTTCTGTAACATGGGGAAATTGAGGTTCCAAGTGTGCAAATGGATGTGTAGATGTTGAGAAAACTGGATCTCCTACACCACTTCCACCACCAATCGAGTTAGGCTCATAAGAAGATTTCGTCACTCTATTCTTCAAGGGTGTTTGATTTTGACGACGGAATTGGTTGGCATTCTGATTCAACGGAGGAAATTGACGAGCAAGGTTTGACGGTGGAAATCTCCGTTGAGAACCCGATGAATTTCCTCGGGAATTCATGGTAAGAATCGAGAGAGAGAGGTCTAGAGAGAGAAATGGGTTAGACAGTGAAGAGTGAGAGAGCTTGAGAGAGAAATGAGAGAGTTCTCGGGAGAGAGAGAGAAACAGAGCATATTAGAAAAACGTTATTGAGAGAGTGTGATGTCTTTTTCCTTCCGTTTCCTCACCAATTTGGACGGAAAATGATTTTTCTCCATTCATGCTATATTTTTCTTTCATTTTCTTTTCCTCAGTATTTTCTTTCTTTTTCCTTAATAACCAAACGCTGAAAATTAAATTTCCTTTCTATTTTCTTTTCTTTTCTCTCCTAAAATCTTAGAACCAAACATAGTGTTAACGTTTTTGTGGACGGTGCTGTATCTTGAGTTTTGCAATATATTTATTCGGTTTTCTTCTCTCTCTCTCTCTCTAAAAAAAATAAATAAATTAAAAAAAAAAGCTATTTAAGGTTGGTCGCGTTCGGACATACTTCTCAGGAAAAGAGAATAAAATAAAAGAATGATGGCAGGGTTGTTGGACGTGATTTCTTAATCACACCGGCACCGTCCAGGCGTCCACAATATATATATTTTTCGAGCAGGTACAAGATTCTAATTAATTGTATGTTTATGTTCATTATCTTATTATTTAACTTAAATTCTTCAACACGTAGAATAAATTCACTTATCAATTTTTTAATCGTTTCAAATTTTACTAGTTATTGATTTAAGTTGTAACCATTCAAAATTTCACATACGTATACCTAACCGTTCAAAATGATGCATGGCCAAAAATTTCGGCAGGTCAAATTATGCTGAAGTCTTACATAGGTGTGCAGTTATTTTTTTTCTTTTTCTTTTTCTTTTTTTGATAAAAAATGTGCTTAATTAACTTAGTGAATATTATTTTTTGAGTTTGATTTATGTATACAACTTCGCTATATATGTATTAATTTATGTTACTAATGATATCTATAGACATATTCTTATATTTTCTACCTTGAAAATTAATTCACTGTCACGCATAAATGATCTTTTAATGTTTATTAAAGTATTTACTAATATTAGTACATTTTGTAGTCGAACATCCGAACTAATATAGTTCATGCCATCACACTTAGTGATTTTCTAAAGGACAATTACGTCATAACTTGACTGAGATGCAGTTCATTCATGGAATATAGGTTGTTATATTTTGGGAAAATTTTTACCTGTGTCAGGTTCGATCACAACGGAATTAATCACATGATGAGTGTTTTACACTTATTATGTAATTGACATATCATCTAGAAAGAGTAATCGATTACATAGTAAATATATTAACACTTACTATATATATAATTGAATGAGTGCAATCGATGTTTGAGGAAGAATTTTCCTACATTTTGAAGCTTGTTTCAATATTTTGGTCATGCCACGTCAAGATGGAGTAAATCAAAATAAAATAAAATGGGTCCGCTTCATCAATTGCCATTTTCAATTCATTTTACACCACCTCCATCATACAATGACTTAAAAGTCCAAAATCAATAATAAATATTTGCAATCTGGCAACTACTTCCGGAATATTTGATTACATTGCGAAGTGAATTGAGAGAAGTACTGTTTTGAAAGGACGTATACTTTGGTAGTGAATTTGAGACATATGTAAAAAAATAAAGATATATATGCTTGATTTTAATTTAAAACAATAAATTTTACCATAAATCTTTTTATATGAATTTTCGTCTGATATTAGTGCCAGATCAATTGCTTGATTATTTTACATTTTTGTTATTATATTGGTATACTAATTGCATATACAAATATTTATATGAAAGTATATATTTTGAATCAATGAAGTAATATAAAATAATTGGAAAATTTTAATCTTATGTTGGCGGAAAATATTTTAGTTTTATTTTTGTAAGGGTTCAATGTTCCCTCGAGTGATGGAGCCATGGGGGGTGGTCGCTCCCCCTCAAGAAATCCATTTTTTAGTATATATATTTATTAGAATTTTAAAATCCCACCCCTCGCCCCCCGCAAATAAAATTTTGATTTTTATATAAGTTATATAATAAAATTTTTAATTTTTTGTACTCTATTTTATTTTTTGTTATTTATTTTAACCTAATCTTATTTACCATAATAATTAAATTCTCTCTCTCTTTCTCTTTCCTCTCTTTTTCCTTATTCTCTTTAAATTAAAATACTAAAAATTATATTAGATTTTATAACTTCTTTCTTCTATCCCAATTAAAACACCAAAAATCCTATTATGATTTTTCTTCTCTCACAAACCCTACAGGATACAATATTCAATCTTTTCTCCGAAAGCAACATACAAGAAGGTATTGTGTATTAATTTTGAAATTTATAAATTTATTTATTTATTTATTTTTGTAATTGATTTTTGTGTAGAGATTTAAATCTTAGGATTATTAATATGAATCTTGATAGTTATTCAATATTAAAGTTAATGAGTCTTGATATTTATTTGTTGGGCTATTGAACTTGAATGAATCTTACAAATTTGACACTTTATATTTAATTCGGAGTGGGGAATGCGATGGCGGAGAAACAAGAAAATATATTTTTTGAGATTTGAATATATTTTCTGATTGTGAGAGCAAAGAGAGAGGACAAAAAATATATTTATAATACTTTTTGAATTTTGGTTATATATCATGATGTGGGTTTATGTCTATTTTAATATTTTTGAGGTTTGGTTATATATCATTATATGGATTTATGTCAATTTTATTGAGTATTGTTAAAAAATTATTTGTTAAATATTTTTTAAAAGTAATTAATTATCCACTATATTTTCTTCTTTTGAAATAGAGAGTATAACTGGTTATTTTTTCATTATCATTTTTTATATATTGTTTTTGTTTGAAGCATTTTTTTTATTATTATTATAGCACTTCAAATTGGTTGTACACACATAAATATGATGATTTTTATTATTTTATATATTAATATTATATGTACCCCTTATATTTATATATTTTAATAAATATTAATGATTTTGAAAAAAATTCGCCTCTTTCAATCAAATTCCTTATTCCGTCCCTGGTTCCTTCTTTCCTCTCTTCACTGTTGGTGGACGATGCTGTTTCTTGAGTTTTGCAATATATTTATTCGGCTTTCTTTTCTCAAAGAAAAAACAAAAAAAAAAAAGTTGGTCGCTTTCGGACATACTTACCAGTTACAAGGAAAAAAGAATAAAATAAAAGAATGATGGTAGGGTTGTTGGACAAGGTTTTTTCTTTTCTTTTCTTTATTATATTTCAATATCAATTTTCCTCACAGCTCTATGTAAGATTTCAATCTCTTTATGGTTTACTACAAATATAGTTTACATTATGATTGATTTTTTTAACAACTTGTACAAAACCAATTAATAACCGCCAGTATTTGAAAAAGCAGCGTAATATTTTTTTACGTGGAAGCAGAAAAGGGCTTGCGTGAATACTTGCCACTGTACAAAGCCGCACTAAGGGGCGACTGGGATACAGCCAAAAGAATCCTAGACCAAGACCCTGATGCCGCTACAGCCAGAATTTCCCTCCAATCGGAAACAGCTCTTCACATCGCGGTGGGCACCGGAAAGGCGATTCACTTCGTGGCAAAGCTAGTTGATATGATGCCTGAAGAGGAGTCATTAGCAGTAAAGGATGAGGCAGGGCATAATGCGCTACACATCGCTGCATTCATCGGAAACACAGCAGCAGCAAGAATCCTCGTGGCCAGGCTTCCGAGTTTGTTGTACGAGCGAAGTAAGGGAGGACTTTTACCTGTTTCCTTAGCCGCCTTCACTGCGCACCGGGATATTCTTGACTTCTTGATTTATGAGACCAAAGATGATCTTGGCCTTAATCCTTACGACGGTGAAACTGGTGTGTCGCTTCTATGTCAGGCAATCGATGCTGATTTTTTCGGTTAGTGATTAATGACAACTTGTCTACAACGTGTCATTGCTTACATCTATTGTTGGAGATGCTAATAATGTTTGATAATTTTCCTCTCTAATAGCTTAAGTTTTTAGATGAGGTGGACATTTAATATGGTATCAGAGTCCGAATAAATAAATAGTCCTATGTTTAAGTCTCACTGCCACCCACTTATAAAAAATGAATTTCATGTGCAAGGAGTAATATAGAAAGAAGTTCCGCATGCACATGTGTAGGGCGTGTTGGAGATGATAAATATTTGATAATTCTCTTTCCTAACAATCTAAATTTTAAGCTGAGGTTTCTGAGGTGGTTGTTCTATATATATTTTTATTGGTTTAATAATTAATAGTGGAGTTTGTGGGCAGATATAGCACTGCGTTTGGTTGACAAGTGCCCCCATCTAGCGACGATAAAACTTCCGCATGGTCCTACCGCCTTACAATCGATAGCCCAAAAGGAGTCAGCATTTTCCGGTGGAGATCGATTCAACTTATGGGAACGTCTCACATAGTCCAGTAAGTTTCTCTTAATTATATATACTGCTCCAATGCATTTCTCAATGATTTAGAGTACATGATAAAAGGAGATTGAGAAACCTTTAGATCTGATGGTTGTCGGTTGTCAAGCATTCACAATATATTAATTAATAACATTACAACTGCGGGAGGATCTTACTGTTTCTTAAAGACCCCCATATTGTGCTTTAGGTGCTTGGTAAAATATACCCTCTGGTATCTATCTAAAAAACAAAAAATTAAAAAAAAAAAAAAACCTCTGGTAAGAAAATTGAAGGAAAAAGCGTTTCTCACAGTCCTCTTTTAGAACCTTGTGACCGAAAAAAAAAAAGGTTAGAAAACTTCATTTTCTCAAAATTTACATTCAAAAGACTCTTTTCTCAAAATCTAACTTTAGCAAGAACTAAAATTTATTTTAAAATATTACTCGTACGCTGTGAGTAGTGAATCTTACAAGCTTATGTCACGTTGAAGCAGGAGTGTTAGCAACCGCAGTAGCTGTAGCAATAGCACCAATAGTGGCAGCAGTAGCAAAGATTAGTAATAATTGTAGTAATTATCATTTACAACCTTCTTATTTACTTTCAATCTTATAATTTTATTTCATTTTAAAATATTCAAATTTAACAAGGTGCATTGCAAATAATTTAAAAGCCATATGTTCATTTATAATTTAATAAATATTTATAATTTTTTATATTATTAAAATTTAAATATGTAATTAAATTATAAAGAACGCAAGAGTTTGGGTGTAATTTTCTTGCCCTCAATTAGGTGTTCAGCTGGAGACGGCACCAAATTCTAGGGACCTTGAGGACCCAACTTGTAGCACTCCAGTTTGTTGTGGTAAGTATTTCCTTTCTCTTTTGTTGATTAACCTTTGGGGGCTAATGTTAGATAAGTGTCCTACATTTCTCTTATACTCACCAATATATGCTATTATGTATAGGTAGACGGTTGAGATAAATAAAGAAGATCTTTACATTTTTTTCATATCATAAGTCTTTTTCTTTCCTAATTTCAATCACTTACTAATACACGTGACGTGTATTGTTGAATATAAGAGAAGATATAATACGGATATGTAGTAGAATATTTAAAGTGTGTTGCATAACTATTGGCGCGGATATATACATGACCTGCAAACAAAGATTACTGGACTATGTTTTATTAATTTTATGCTACAACACAAGCATCAAATGTGGATACTAGCTAGCCACTATAATTAACAAGTTGTTTCACTTATCCAACTATATTTTCCTTTAAAACCAAACGCATCAAGGTTCAAGATTATTTCTTTAGCATTTCTTCACAAAAATTCAAGATCCAAATAGTTTTTAGTTGAAATAATAAGGAAAAAATGGTCCCTTACTACATGATTGGTATGTAGGGATCGATTAAATGGAATAGTTATTTCCAAATATATTCGAAATCCTATATTTGATATAATGAATTGTAATGATTCTTCGGTTTGCTAGGAATCCCAATTCTGGAAAAGTGGGTTAGACATTCATCCCTATCTATGAGTTTGACTAGTTTCAATTGGTTGAAAATGAACTATTTATTAATAATCCTAAACTATCATTTAGCATGGAGTCTAATTGGCTCCTCCTATAAAATTTCCACTTTGTCCTCTCGAATTAAGAAAGTCAGTTATTTTTCAATTGGAGAAAACTTTGTTTTCCATCCAAACTATGCGGGAATTTACATATTACCATCTATTTGTTTTTTAAAATATAAATTTCCATCTAAACATTATATTACAACATTTACTATTTTGCCATCTTAGATCAAATTTGGGTGGAATATTTTACCAGAATTCTATGACTTGCATTGCACCTAACTTTACTAACTCAACTTATCAAAAAAAATAAAAAATTTTACTAATTCTCTCTCTCTCTCTCTCTCTCTCACACACACACACACACACTACAAGTTGCCATCTAATTAAACTTTACAAGAATCACAAAATGCCATCATAGAGTCTTCATAGATCATTGGAGATGGCAAATTATCGATCCCGTGGTGTTCCAATGTCAACTCCCACATAATTTGAATGGAAAATAACTTTTTCCCCAATTCAATTTCACCCCTTTTCTCAATTGAATGGAAGCTAGTTCTGGCCAAAAAAGTAGTCGAAATTAATTCACATGCTAGGCAGATGATATGAGCAGGGGCATTTCCGTTATTTCATATGTACGAAAATGATTTGATAAATTGGTGCTCATTAGACTCAACCCAAGGACCTCATGGAAGCAAACAATCTCATTCTCCACTAAGCCAACTAGCATTATCATACATTAAAATGTTGACTTAAATACATAATTTCAAACAAACACATTTTCATATCAATTTTAAATCCATAAAAATAAAAGAAAATATTTTTTTAAAAAAATCGACATTGCTAATATATTTAATTTAAAAAAAACACGACAACTAAATTTTATTAATTTAAAAATAAATTGGATAAAAAAATATATATTTTTTAAAAATTTATATTAAAATTAATTAAATCTATTGTTATCCCATTTCTTTAAATTTTTTTATCCAATTGTTTTTAAAATTAATTATATTAGCAATACAAATTTCCTTTAAAAATTAGGTTATAAAAATATCTTTTTTTAAAAAATTTATATTAAAATTAATTAAGTCTATTGTTATCCCATTTCTTTAAAAAAATTTTATCCAATTGTTTTTAAAATTAATTATATTAGCAAGACCAAATTTCCTTTAAAAATTAGATTTTATTCCTTTTATTATTTTGGATTTAAAATTGATATTAAAATGTGTGTTCTTGAATTTTTACCCCTATGCCATTAATTTTAAACTCACAATAATAGATTTAATTAATTTTAATATAAAATATTATTTCATTAAAAAATATTTTTATCAACTTTATTTTTAAAATTATTAAATTTAGTTATCCTATTTTTTTAATTTCGATTACTTTTTTGTTCGGAAATAACTTTCAAGTGGTAAATTCTAAAAATCGTGTTATATAAGTAGTAACCGATGACAAAAAAAGAATAGATGACAAAAATATTTTGATAGTATAAACACTCCCAAAATTGTAATGCATTATTAAATTATATTATTTTTCATTATGCACATGCATTGGATGTGGCAATATAATTAGTTTACATTACTTTACTCATCACATTTTGTGTGCAACATAAATATTCAAATTTTTATAAGAAAGAAAAAGATGACGCAGACGATGATCTGTAGTTCGGACCTTTGTAAAAACATTCTTTTTTGTTTGTTTCAATATGTTAGTTATGAATTGAAGTATGCTACTATTACGTTCGGATTAAATATTGTTATTAATTTGCTATTTCTAAATTTTTATGTTGTACGTTTTCATTTCGAATATACCTCCATTAATTGCGAGCTAATTAGTCTTAATTTAAATTAATATGACAATTTCATCCTTTTATGTCTTAAACAAACATGCGTGGATTTCAATAACCTTGCCTTTTCTCAACTGAGAAAGAAAAATTAAAAGCAAATTACTTACTTCATTTGGTTCTTGTCTAATAAATTTTACTATTTCTACTGTGTTTATCTATTGTAACTAATTTGTTTCTCTTGATTGCGCGACTTTTTAATTTTATTTTAAATCCTTTCTTGCTATAAATGTCTAATGACAAATGTATATATAAATTTGCCTCGTATATCCCAAATGTCTACCATTCTCTAAATTTTTACCCCTGCGTGTGGTTTGACTCTTATCCAGAGGTTCAATGGTGGCACAGAGTGGTCCAGAATTTGCACTCCACTTTTTGCCAAGTCATCAAACAATTAGGTAGAGATATAGTGCTTGAATAACATTAGCAACAGTTATATAAAATTAATTATGCTTCTTGCTATTCCTCAATTAGCTTACCTCTGCTCGTGTGATCCATTTCAGTGCCTCAAGTGAAGAAGATCCATGACAAGAAATTGAAGCATCAGCAAGCTCTAAAAATTGTCAAAAGCATTTGCAAGCATATGGAATTGTCAAGCATTATGGAAGCTAATGCATCTATCATCACGAGTCCCCTGCTCATGGCCGCGCGTTTAGGAATCCACGAGGTTGTAGAAGTGATTGTGGAGACGTTTCCTGATGCAATTTACTATCGGGATGAGGCTAGTCATTATTCCATCATTCACATAGCAGTAGAAAACCGCTGTGAAAAAGTTTTTAATCTAATTTATCGTATGACCGATCTCCGTAAGAACCATCTCTCGGTTATAGTAGACACTTCTGGAGATACAATCCTACACTTGGCTGCAAGATTAGCACCTCCTCACAAACTCAATCAAGTTTCTGGAGCGGCTCTCCAGATGCAGCGTGAACTACAATGGTTTAAGGTAAACGAGTTGTTCTGTTCTATGCTCCGCATGCATAGCGATATTAATTAATTCATGTTGGATCTGTTATGTCTAAGGATTTGATGATTTGATCATATAAAATAATGTTTCTGTTGAACCAAATTAAAAGTTTCCTCACGAAAAAAATATTTTCAACGTCTGAAATACTTGTATTAATGTTTTAACCTACTTGAAACATGTTATATATGTAGCATATCAAACCTGAAGCTATGATTTTTCTCTATGGTACACTACAACAAATGTGACATTAAGTGGCTATCTAATTTACCTCTAAAAATCATAGAAATGCCTTTATTGATATATAAGGAGGTTTCTCAAAATATAGTCCTGTACCCATACTTGTGGAAAAAATAGAGTTTTTGTTTTAATTCAAAGTGTCTCAAATACAATTTTCAAAGGTAAATTATAAGATTTCGAGGGGTTTGATTAAGTGTGCCTCTAAAAATTTGTGACTTTATGAGGGCTATTAAAAATAGAAGGGCTTAATTAATTTCTGATGACCAATTCATACTGGCTATTTTGTAGTGGTCTAAGCTATATGATGAAAAACAGGAAAGTTACACAAGTATTGAACTGCCGTTAGTATTTATGACCGGCACTGAAAAAATAACGACTTAACGATAACCACTTTTGATCAACTTCTTTTTTTTTTTTTTTTAATTTTTTTGGGAACAAGATTAACCCATGGACTTGAATGTAGGATTATACGATATGTTTAGATGGTTAAGTGTAAAGTTTGGAAAATATTATGGGCTAACTATGGTTCTTTTATAGGGAAAATTACAATTTTCATCCACTACCTATAATGTTTTTGATTTTTCGTCCTATGAATATGCGTTGTTTAATTTTAGTCATATAATTTAAGAAAATTATCAATTTTGGTCCGATTTGGCCGGACTCTGGCAAATTGCCCTGATGTGGTCAATAAAATGGGGGCTTTCCGGCGAATTCGCTGACGTGGACAAATTTGTTGTCATGGTGGATATGTATGTATTTACACATTTTCTTTTTCAAATATATATTTTTGCACAATTTTAAAAATAAATTTCTTAAAATTAAAAATTTCCCCCACCCCTACTACCACCTGCCTCTCTCTCTCTCTCTCTCGTAGCCCACCCCCTTCCCCGACTCCCCCACCCTCCTTCGCCCACCACCACCAGCAGACCGCCGCCCCCTCCCTTGAGAGATTCGCCCGCCACCGCCACAGTAAGAGAAGGGAGAGAGAGAGAGAGAGAGAGAAAGGTTGGTTGGTGGGGGTGGGGGCAACGGAGAGAGAGAGAGGCTGGGTGGTGAGGGTGGAGGCAGCGGTGGTGGCAGTGGGAGTGAGGGATGGGGGCGGCTGCGGTGGCGTGGTGGTGGAGTGTGGGGTGGTGACTGTGGAGGTAGTGGGGCAGAGAGATCTAGAGCTGGTGACGGTACCAGTGGTAGTGGCGGAGGACGGCGACGGCAGAAGTGGCATGGTGGTGGTGGAGGAGGGTGGGAGCGCTATGGGGAGGGCGAGAGAGAGAGAAACAGAGAGAGAGAGAGAGGGGAGCAGGTAGGGGTGGCGGCGGTTGTTTGTGGGGGAGTTGGGAAAGGGAGGGGGGCGGGGGCCGCAAACACAGAGAGAGAGAGAGAGAGAGAGAGAGAGAGAGGGAGAGAGAGTGAGGTAGGCGGGGGGTGGGTGAGAAAGGATTTTTTTGGAGGTAGATGATGTAATTTGTATTTTTGAATAATTTATTTTTTTATTGTGTAAAAAATATATATGTGGATATTTAAAAAAAATATAAAATGTGTAAATACATAGTTGTTAGTCATGTCATCCAAATTGTCCATGTCAGCACAATTCGCCTGAAAGCTCCAATTTTGTTGACCACGTTAGCGCAATTCGCAGGAGTTCGGTCAAATCGGACCAAAATTGACAATTTTTCTTAAATTATAGGATTAAAATTAAACAACACATATTTATAGGATCAAAAACCAAAAGCGTAATAAGTAGCGTACGAAAATTGTAATTTTCCCTTCTTTTATATTATTTAACAAATAATACTTCAATTATATAAATTTCTTTATCGACAATTAAACAATATTTATATATTAAAAAATTATTTATTTTAAATTATTGAAATATTTTTTTAAAAAACAATTCTTTTCTAACCGCAACATCCTAATATGAAAAAACTAGAAATGTTAGCCAGTATCTTTTTCTGTGCTGAAACAGGAAGTAGAAAAAATTGTTCCTCCTTACATGAGAGAGCGAGGAAACAGTGCTATGGTAACTGCTAAGATGATATTTACGGAAGAACACAAGAACCTGAAAGTAGAAGGAGAGAAGTGGATGAAAGACACAGCCAACTCATGCACAATTGCTGCAGCATTGATTGCCACTGTTGTGTTTGCAGCAGCTATTACAGTACCAGGTGGCAACGAGTCAGACTCTGGCTATCCAATGTTCTCCACATCAGGTGCATTCATAATATTTGCAATTTCAGATGCCATTTCCCTATTCACATCCACTACTTCTCTACTGATGTTCTTGTCCATCCTGACTTCACGCTATGCGGAAGAAGATTTTCTCTATGCCCTTCCCAAGAGTCTTTGTATAGGTCTGATTACTCTTTTTGTCTCCATATCGTTTTTGATTGTAGCTTTTAGTGCTATAATATATTTGGTGTTTGGTCGAAGGCATGCATGGGTTTTGATACCCGTGGCTGGACTTGCTTGTTTGCCGGTAACTTCATTTGTGCTGCTGCAATTCCCCCTTATTGTGGATGTGATCTCTTCAACATATGGTCGTGGCATTTTTGGTAAGCAAAGCGATCGGCCATTCTACTAGCACCATCTACCTACTATCGCATACGAGTGTCCATGTAATTTACATTTTAACTTTGTACACCTTTTCTTTCACGGTGAATTTGCATGTAAGTTTTAATGATTCTTGAGATTAGTTTTCTGAGACTTGGATGCTCAATGGCACGCGGCGCACACACATATATATATATTTATTTGGTAAAATATCTTTGTACCTCTATTATGATATTTTTAACACTTATTTCATGTACCAGCGAATTCAGTGACGAAATGAAACAAAATGCAAGGGAAAACAATTTGGTGGTTTTGTTATTAAGGGAAACAATATGGCAAAGAAAATGCTAGCGACATTATAGTGCAATCAGGAAAGAACAAAGTCATTGCACTATTAAAAAAAAAACGAATTGGTAATAAAATACTTCATCTGTCCCATAATATTTGTCGTGTTAGAATTTTTTTTTGTCCCATAATATTTGTCACTTTGAAAATTTCAAGAGAGAATTAATTTTTCCCCCCATAAATTTACCCTCATTTATTATTTTTATGGAATTTGATTAGGCATGGGGATGGTAATTTTGCCAAATCATTTTAAATTCAGATAAAAAGAAGGCTATTTATTAGCATAATTGGTTTGTCTAAAAAAACCTAGGACGATTAATACTATGGGACAGGGGGAGTAATAAGTAAATATATAAAAGTTATTACTTATTATATATATTAAATGACAAAAAAAACTGTTTGGTATAAAAAACAATTTTCATGTCAATGCTGACAATAATTGTGTTTAAATTGTCACCATTAATTAACAATTAATAACACTTCTATAATAGGGATGCAAACGAATCGAACTAGCTCAACACATGTTCGAGCTCGAATTCAAGCCAAGCTCGAGCCCAAAAGTTCTTATTAATAGGCTTGCGAGCCTTTAATATTTTAATATTTATAATATAATTTTATATAATACACTACTAGAAAAACTATTTTTTGTGACTGATTTTGGCTTAGATCGATCACAAAAATAGATTTGTGACCGAAAAAATCAGTCACGAAAACCTTCGTCATAGTTTTTGGTGACTGAATCTGTGACTGATTATTTTGTGACCGACTATTTTGTGACTGACTTTGTAACAGAAGTTTTAGTCACAGAAAAAAATAATAGTAATTAAAATTTCGATCGCATAATCAAGGAATAGTGACTGACTTTGTGCCTGAACTTTTAGTCACAGAAAAAAAATAATCGTGACTGAAATTTAGGTCGCAGATTAAATTAATAGTGACTGAATTTTCTGTCACAGAATCAAGGAAATAGTGACCGACCTTGTGGCTAAATTTTAAGTCACAGAAAAAAATAATAGTAACTAAAATTTCAATCACCGATTGAATTAATAGTGACCTAAATTTCAGTCACATAATGGAAAAAATAGTGACTGAAATTTCGGTCACAGATTGACTTAATGGTGATCGAAATTTCTATCATAAAATGAATGTTTACTGACCGAACTTAATTGATGAAATAAATAAATAGTGACTGATTTTTTGATCACAGATTGAAAAGGAATAGTGATTGAAATTTTGGTCACAATAATTTAGAAGCATTTATTGATATTATATTTTGTAAATGAAAAATCGGTCACAAATTTGCGTGCAACCACAAATTTTTGTAATTGTATTTTCGATCACAAACCTGACCTGTAATATGAATTCCAATTGTTTCAATTTTCAAATTCCCTAATTCAATGTCAAAATAACACCAATATCCACAAAACACACACTAATATCCTCCAAACAATCAACAATATCCGCAAAATATGCATCAAAACATACACCAATATCCGCAAAAGATACACCAATAAACATTATAATATTCTGCATAATTCAATACTTATCATTATAAAATCGCAAACATTCACCCACCAATCATTATCAACTCCAAATTATCTATCCATCATGCCTGATCAAGTCATATCTTTATCCACAAAAAACATCACCTTCCTCAAATCTTCTACATATATACATACATATTCACCAAATATAAATAACAAGATAGTTGTCGACATCATATATCATTCTCATCATTGTCATCGTCACAATTGTTTTGACCTATTAACTTGCTCGTTTTCAATGATGATGATGCAACGAAAGGGACCTTGGTAGCATGTAGTAGGGGCAGAAATCCATATGTGGGTGGCATAAAATTTGGTATTTGAGCTTGCGAACCTGATGGAAAGGGTGTGAACCCTTGCATTTGACTCGTGGACTATTGAAAGGAGTCAAACTTTGCAAACAAGTTTAAAAGTGAATCTTGCAACTTCACGTTCTGCTCCTAAACTAAGTCAATTTTTTTCTTTTGCTCATCAATTGCTCTTTGATCTTCGTCTTTTGCTCATCTATTTGAAGTTTAAGGGCCCTAGTTTAAGGTCGTGTAGATGCAAATTTAATGAACTCTTCGACCCCGACTAGAAATTCACGTACATAATCCTTTTGTTTTGGTAGAAGTCTATTATACATCCAACTACGACGTACATGAACATCCATATTCTATAAAAATTATCAAACAATTATCTTGCTTTAATTGTACGCACAATTATATTAAAAATTGATCATACTAATGAGTTTAAAAGATTAATTTATTTCGTAATTCCATATATTCGTAATTAGTTTGAATATCCTAATAAGCGTCCTATAAAACTATTAATGCAACTATGATTGTACAACATAAGCATCAAATCCTCCAAATCATAGAAGTGCACACATACTACAACTCATAAATTTATATCAAAATGTACAAACTACTCTATAATCTCCCTAAATTTGAGACAATTACCAAGTCACATAATCTTAATGCAAACAATAAAAAACATCCTAAATATAAACACTTCAACTACACCCATTACCAAGTCACATAATCTTAATGCAAACAATAAAAAGCATCCTAAGATTGTATAACACTAATGCAATGCTAAATTCATTCATAAGGAAAACTCAAAGCTTATGCAACAAAATTTTGAATTTTGCCGAACTTGTGAGGGCAAAGATCACATGAAAATCTATAATCATACATATATTCTAAAACTTGTAAATGCACAAATCTCCCAAATCATAGAAATGCACACATACTAAAACTCATAAATTTATATCAAACTGCACAAACTACTCTATAATCTCCCTAAATTTGAGACAATTACTAAGTCACATAATCTTAATGCAAACAATAAAAACCATCCTAAATATCAACACTTCAAGTACACCCATTATCAAGTCACATAACCTTAATGCAAACAATAAAAAACATCCTAAATATAAACACTTCAACTACACCCATTACCAAGTCACATAATCTTAATGCAAACAATAAAAAGCATCCTAAGATTGTATAACATTTATGCAATGCTAAATTCACTCAAAAGGAAAACTCAAAGCCTATGCAACAAAATTTTGAATTTTGCTAAACTTGTGAGGACAAAGATCACATGAAAATCTATAATCATACATATATTCTAAAAATTGTAAGTGCACAAATATTACAAATATTTGTGTCAAATCCCCCAAATCATAGAAATGCACACATACTACAACTCATAAATTTATATCAAAATGTACAAACTACTCTATAATCTCCCTAAATTTGAGACAATTACCAAGTCACATAATCCTAATGCAAACAATAAAAAACATCTGAAATATAAACACTTCAAGTACACCCATTACCAAGTCACATAATCTTAATGCAAACAATAAAAAAATCGTAAATATAAACACTTCAAGTACATCCATTACCAGGTCACATAATCTTAATGCAAACAATAAAAAGCATCCTAAGATTGTATAACATTTATGAAATGCTAAATTCATTCATAAAGAAAACTCAAAGCCTATAAAACAAAATTTTGAATTTTGCCAAACTTGTGAGGGCAATGATCACATGAAAATCTATAATCATACATATATTCTAAAAATTGTAAGTGCACAAATATTACAAATATTTGTGTCAAATCCCCAAGTCATAGAAATGCACACATACTAAAACTCATAAATTTATATCAAAATGTACAAACTACTCTATAATCTCCCTAAATTTGAGACAATTACCAAGTCACATAATCTTAATGCAAACAATAAAAAGCATCCTAAGATTGTATAATGTTTATGCAATGCTAAATTCATTCATAAAGAAAACTCAAAGCCTATGCAACAAAAATTTGAATTTCACCAAACTTGTGAGGGCAAAGGTCACATGAAAATCTATAATCATACATATATTCTAAAAATTGTAAGTGCACAAATATTACAAATATTTGTGTCAAATCCCCCAAATCATAGAAATACACACATACTACAACTCATAAATTTATATCAAAATGTACAAACTACTCTATAATCTCCCTAAATTTGAGACAATTACCAAGTCACATAATCTTAATGCAAACAATAAAAAGCATCCTAAATATAAACACTTCAACTACACCCATTACCAAGTCACATAATCTTAATGCAAAGATTAAAAAGCATCCTAAGATTGTATAATGTTTATGCAATGCTAAATTCATTCATAAGGAAAACTCAAAGCGTATGCAACAAAATTTTGAATTTTGCCGAACTTGTGAGGGCAAAGATCACATGAAAATGTATAATCATACATATATTCTAAAAATTGCAAGTGCACAAATATTACAAATATTTGTGTCAAATCCCCCAAATCATAGAAATGCACACATACTACAGCTCGTATATTTATATCAAAATGTACAAACTACTCTATAATCTCCCTAAATTTAGACAAACATTCGAAATATACATACTTCATTTAGACAATTACCAAGTCACATAATCTTAATGCAAATAATAAAAAGCACCATAAATATAAATACTTCAATTATACAAACACCATGTTCAACAAATCATATTCAACACAAATGAAAAATCATACCTTTACAATTCCTTTTTCGTAATGTATGTTTTGTTTCTACTCCTAGAAACCAATACAAACAACCAAAACGAAAAAAAAATTACGTGACTATATTCATATTTTTCCAAGACTATACATATAAATTACAATTTATAAAAAATAAATGGGGGGGGGGGGACAGTAGGCAGAGTGGGGATGGAGGGAAGGGGGCTGATGTGTGTGTTGGTGAGGAGCGGGAGTGGGGAGGGAGGGAGAGGGGCTGTTGTGTAGGTAGGGGGAAGGGGTGGGGTGGGGTGGGGTGGGGAGGGAGGGAGTGAGGCTACTGTGTGGGGGTGGGGAGGGAGGTATGGCGGGGCTAACGGGGAAGAGGGGTTGTGGGAGGGGGTGGGCTGGTGGGGAAGAGAGGTTGTGGGAGGGGGTTGGGAAGAGGGGTTGTGGGTAGGGGGGTGAAGAGCTAGCGGCGTGGCTGTAGGTGGGGGGGGGGGGGGAGAGGGGCGTCGGGCAGGAAGAGGGGCGGCAAGGGGGGGGGGGGGGGGGAGGTGTGGCGATGGAGGGATGGGGAGTGGCGGTGGGGAGAGAGAGAGAGAGAAACCTTACCTTACTAATTGGGAAAGTTCAGTGACAAACAAAATTTTTCTAAGTTAAACTCAACTTTTTTACTTGATTTGTGACCGAAAATTCGGTCACAATTTTTTTTTTAATTTGACATTAATAAATATTATTCAAACATTGTAATTACTATTAAATTTAAAATATCTAATATTAAATTTGAGTAATTAATTATTTATATTTTCTATGTGTATATCCAAAACACTTATTAGTTAATTATTCAATTTCCTTAATTCAATTTGACTAATTACTTAGTTGTCTCAATTTATTAGTTGGATCAATTACTCAAATTCCTCAATTCAATTGAATTAATTACTCAGTTTCAACAATACAATTGAACTAATTATTCGGTTCTCCCTACCTAATTTGATTAATTACTCAAATTCCCTTCATTCAAACATATTAATTACTCAATCTTCTCCGTTCAATTGGAAAATTTATTCAATATCTCCAATTCAATTGAGCCAATTACAAAATTTCCCCCAATTTCATTGGACAAATTAGTCGTTGCTCCTAATTCAGTTTGTCCAATTACTTAAATTCCACAATTTAATTAGATTAATTACTCAATTCCCATCAATCAAACAAATCAATTACTTAGTTCAATTGGGCAATTTATTTAATTTCTCCAATTCAATTGAACCAATTACAAAATCCCCCTCAATTTCATTGTACTAATTACTCATTGCTCGTAATTCAGTTGGTCTAATTACTCAAATTCCACAATTTGCTTAGATTAATTACTCAATTCAATTCCCCTCAGTCAAACATATCAATTACACTACAATTTATATAATTTCTCCAATTCAATTGAGCCAATTACAAAAATCCCCCTAATTTCATTGGACTAATTACTCATTGCTCCTAATTCAATACGTTGGTCCAATTACTCCAATTCCACAATTTGATTAGATTAATTGAAACAATTATTCAATTTTCCTTACTCAACTACATTAATTAACTACTCAATTTCCTCAATTCAACTGAACCAATTACTCAATTCCGCATCTAAGTTCGACTAATTATTCGATTTCCTTAATTTAATGGAACAATTACTCAATTTTCCCAATTCAATCAGATTATTACTCAAATTTTATTCTTTCAATTGGATTAATTTCCTTCTATTCAATTGAAAATTCGGTCACCAAATTCCTTAAAGGAGATAGATATTTGTGACCGCAAATTTGGTCACAAAAGTCTTGCTTGCACTTAGGACTTGGTGTACGAATGTTCGGTGACAAATTTCTTCCTACTTGAACTTAGAATTTAGTGACCGAATATTCGGTCACAAATTTCTTCCTAGCACTTACAATTTAGTGACCGACTTTTCAGTCACCAAATCCCTTAAAAAAGATAGATTTTTGTGACCAAATATTTGGTCACAATTTTCTTTAAAGAAGATAGATTTTTGTGACTGTAACGCAAATTTTGAGTCTATTTAATTAAAAGACAAGAAAAATCGTACAAATTAAATTTAATGAAATTATTGAAAATAAAGTGGGTACAATCTCTAAACTTGATCCTCTGATTCTTCCTTCACGAATTTGAAATTTGAAAATTCAAACACTTTCGGAGCGGATTTGGTGGTTTGATCTTCTTGAAACTTGATTTGGTCTTCAATAACGTGATTTGTAGGCTTTGTAGCTTGATTACGAATCAAACACCGAGATTTTTTATGAACGCCACAAAGAACGCCGTGAAAACCGTTGACTTGATTTGATGTAAGTTTGGAAAGAACGCCGATTTGCTGGCTTAGCACCTTGTCTGCAGATCGAATGCTTTGGTTTGGTTGATCTTGGTGAAGAATGCCGGGAACTTCGCCTTGATCGTTGCGTATTTGTCTTGGGAAAACGTTGATTCACTGGCTTCGCACCTTGATTGCGGATCAAACGTCAGAATTCGATGATCTTTGTAAAGAACGCCGGAAATTTCAACTCAATCACTTCGAATCTTCTTGAGAGAATCGCGGCATTTCCTTTGCTTCTCTTGCTTTGAAGACTTCTTACGCTTCAATCTTCGTTTCTGTGTGTTGAGAAGACCCTATTTATAGTTGTAGGGGAGAGTCTCTTGCCTTGTTTGCTTGATGAGAAGACGCAATTTGATTTGCCGGCTCAAATTTGCTAGCAATTCGTTTCCTTAATGAAACGATATGATTTGAATTGCCAAAATATCATAATATCTAGCTTATATATTTGCAAGATATTATTTTACTTGCCAAAATAATAATACCTAGCATATATATTTGCAAGATATTATTTTATTTGCCGGAATAATAATATCTGGCATATATGTTTCTAAGTTATTATTTTATTTGCCAAAATAATCTAATTTGACACTTGACACCATTTGATTGGCCAAGAACATATATATTAAAATATCAATTAATTAACTATTTTATGTAGGAATTAAATTCAATTAAATTCCCAATATAAAAATGGAGTTTTCCTTTAGTGCGTGGTGTTCCAAGAATGAGCCTTGATTGTGTCTAAGTTCCTTGTGTTGTCAATTTTGAGTTGCTCGAAAGCGAGCAACATTTAAGCTTGGGGGAGTTGATAAGTCTGAAATTCTATTGTATTTTTACGTTTATTTTGACGGACTTATCATGAATTTTTCTCCATTTGAACCTTATTATGCCTAAATTCGAGTTAAATCGTTGTTTTGTAGGTAAGATGGAAAAAATACCATCAATGAGACGAAAAGTACGTACGCAAGAGATTTTGGGTATCAACTCAATTTCAGCCATTTTGAGAAGAGGGAATTTGTATGTTTGGGTACGTAGCCAAAATATTTTAGGTATGTACCCGATTTCAGTCATTGGACGGTTAAATGAATCTGTAAGTTTGGGTACGTACCCAAAATATTTTGGGTATGTACCTAAAATCTGTGACAGCAATTAACAGTTTTCCTAGTTCGGTTAGGACTTTATTTTTGGAAGGCGGCGCTAGAGTTTTTTTACCCTTTTTTAAGTCCAGAAACATTGGCACAACTACTGTTCACGTTTTTGAGCTAGGTTTTAGTTTTTAGAACTTTTCTTTTTTATATTTTCATCTTTTGGGGATTTTTCAAGAACGGAAGAAGAGAGAAATCAAGAGCCAAGGGAAGAACAATCGAACGAGGGGAGTTTTCGTCTGAAATTTCCTGCGAATAAGTTTAATTTTTCTCTTTTCATGAATTCTTTTCTAGATTTTGTTCTTATTTTTAGTTTCATTATGAACTAATTTTATTTAAGTGTAAGGATGGTGTAGTTCGCCTTTTTCGCTATTCTATGAAAATCCCGTGAATTTGAATTAGTTTTTGTATATCTTTTGTTGTGTGATTCTCGTTTAATAATTTAATACGTGGTTAGGGTTTGATCACCCCTAATTAGCGAATTTGATAATCGTGATGAGGTCGAGAGAGGATTCATGATTGTAGCTCTAGTTAGACGAGATCAAATGGTGTTAAAGTTGCATGAGAATGAATTTAACATTGATTGAGCCTTAAGGCAATGATTAAAATTCATACAAATAATTTCTAAAGCTGGGATTAATTGAATGAGAATTTGTTAGTCTTAGGCTTAGAGAGATTATATGAATTAATTCTGCAATGCTCGAGAAAGATTGTGGATATATTTGTTCATAGGCTTCACACAACCACAAAACTATTCAACTTAGGAATTGGATTAGAATAGGGAACTAGGTGAATGAAACCACCTTACACTTGCATTTCTCGCATTGATTATTTGTTATTATTGTTCTTCGCAAGTTGTTTTTATTAAGAAATTAGGTTTTATTTAGAAAATCAAAACCACTACTCAATTTGATCCATTTAGCTAAATAACACGAGTAACTTTCACGGGCCAAATCACAATTCCTGTGGGATTCAACACTCTACTCACTCTGTATTACTTGTACGACTGCGTGCACTTGGGCAAGTTCCAACAAGTTTTTAGCACCATTGCCGTGGATTAGCGCATTTGACTGTGATACTAGCTTGTGTGTTTAGACTAAATTTCTTCCTTTTTGGTTACTTATTTATTGTTATTTTTGTTGCTGAGTTTGTCTTCCTTCTTATATAGTTTTTTTTTTTTTTGGTGTATGATCACGAGGCGTGCAAGTTCACGAGCTGAACTAATGCCTTTGGACCTTGAAATTGAAAGAGCCAATAGAAGAAGGAACGTAGCGAGAAGAGCTAGAATAGCTCAGGAACGTATTATGGCTGACAACCAGAACAACGGGGTTAATGGTGAAAATGACCAAAATGGAAGAACATTGCGGGACTTCATCGTACCCCAAGCCGAAGGAGCTAGAATGGGGATACAAAGGCTGCGCATCGAGGCGAATAATTTTGAGATTAAGCCAACTCTATTGAACATGGTGACCAATAACATGCAATTTTATGGCTTGTCGAATAAAGACCTCTACTAGCATCTATATAACTTTCTAGAGCTATGTGACACCATAAAGACCAATGGGGCATCGGACGATGCAATAAGACTAAGGATTTTTCCTTTCTTTTTTAGGGATAAAGCCAAAATCTGGCTCAATTCAGTGCCTAGTAGGTCCATTACAAATTGGGAACAGCTATCACATGCGTTTGGCGATGATTTCAAGGTAAAGTACATAGCTCTTCTATTCGGGGCTGTGCTATTCCCGGTAACTAAATCAGGTGTCCACATTAAATACTTAAATCCCCTACTAGATATAGACACCATTCATTCGTCCAATTGGTGCGGTCTTACTCGACAAGTTATGAATAATAGTGTGAAGGCGTGGAAAGAAAACAACTCCACATACATGTCTGGGTGTCAGCTCTTGTTACTGGTTGATAAAGCCTTTTAGGGATTAATGACAATAAATTAGATCGTAATACCAACCACAATCACCCATATCCTCGTAGGTGATGTCACTATGTGTGCTTGACCCCGATTTGCCTCCAAACATGCCGTTGGTTCAGCTTCTCACCAAACAACGCTCCAATGACTTGGGTTAAAAAATTCGAGATAGAGGATTGTTCATTGATCCCAAGCTGAGGTGCCCTTCCAGAATAAATTAATTTGTTATTAATATCAATTTTATGAGATTGACAATCAATATCAGGCCTCTTCTTTGACAATCCCAGTTACCAACGCCAAAGTTCATGTTGATTATGAGCCAGATACGAATACGCTGGATGATAAAAGGGATGGTCATACTAGATTTCAAGCCGACAGTGTATCTAGTCCTCAAAAAAACACGAAAGCTAACATGGATTTCAGATCGCCATCATCCATGTCTAGTGTCAAAAGTGGATGTCCCATCTCCCAAATTCCTGCCCGCATTGAGTCTATGCCTTATTGTGAAGGTTGTGTTGATTACAATCCAGATACGAATATGCCAGATATCAGAAGTGATGTTCCTCATACTAGATTTTCGGCCGACAATGTATCTAGTCCTCGAACAAACATGAAAGCTAACATGGATTTAGGTCACCATCATCCGTGTCTGGTGTCAAAAGTGGATGTCCCATCTTCCAAAGTCCTACCCACAATGAGTTTGTTCCTTTTTGCGAAGGTCATGTTGATTACAATCCAGTTACGAATACGTCGGATATCAGAAGTGATGTTCCTCATACTACATTTCGGGTTGGCAGTGTATCTATGCCTCGAACAAAGACGAAAGCTAACATGGACTTCAGATCACCATCATTCCTGCCTGGTGTCAAAAGTGGATATCCCACTGCCAAAATCCTAGCCCGCGATGAGTCTATGACTTACAGTGAAGATTTCGGAGTGCGAAGCAATATCTCCTTAATGAACCTCCGAGTTCAATCGTTAGAGCAACAAGTTTCAAGAATGACTTCGATGTTCACAGAACAAATGAGCAATGCTAACAGTTGCTTCCAACAATTTGAGTAATATTACAAGTTGCTTAACTGAAATTAAGTCATATATTGCTGCAATGCCTTAATAAATGGAAGCTATGGTTCGAAATGTTATTGAAGAGGTGTATTGGCAATAGCAATGTGGGTGATTCTGCAATCCCAACATCATTCCTCGAAGTCGGCTCAAAACTTGTCAAAAACAGCGACCTCTTCGAATAAGGAAAAATCCGAGCATACGGTTCCTCGTAAGAAGCCATTCGAGGACTGTCCTAGTGACTCTGCCATGCTAAGTGACATTTTGAAACATGGACATACTGTTGACTTGGTGGACGATGAAGTAGATGAAGATATTTAGGTGGAGTTAGACGATGCATCATCGACCGGTGCCAATGAGCAACAAAAAATAAGCTTGTTGTTTAAAAAGTAAATTACCAGGTCCTTTTTTATCGCACTTATTATTAGTAACTCTACAACTGTTTATTTTTATCTCACTTATATTCGGTCGATAGGACAAATCCGTCACAGATCGTATTAGATTATGATACGATCAAAATCGACCGATCCCAATTGAGTTGCTTAAGTCTAGGTCAACAGATTCATGCACAATATGTTTTCTTGTATTTCTTATAAAGAAAAATTAACCTCCAAATTATCAGTGATTGAAGTTGTATTTTACAATCGCAGATTATCGATTGTGTAGCACTAGTGATGAGCCATGAAATGTTTGAAGAAAATAGTTTTTTGTCCACGCTAGTATTTCTCCACACTGTTCACGGCATGTTATGGTCAAGCACATGTATCAAGATTAAATATTTCTGAAAAATATTCATATAAACGCCTTGTTCACAACAAAACCATGTGAAAATTTTCGCAGGAGTCATGCTTGTCAAAGAAGTAAAATGATATGGTCACTATGAATTTTCTCAAGAAGGAAGCTATGTATAGCGGTCAACTCAACGTCTGTGAGGAGATTTATCTTCCAATAAATGATAGGCAAAACCACTTGTTCCTAGTAGTGATTGTCACTGAAATTAAACCAGCTTGTATATACGACTTTGCTCCTAATAACAAATACTCGATGAAAAATAGAATTCAACTTGTAAACATAATGGTAATCACCTAGTGCGACTACTCTTATCAAGCAGGTCAATCTAATAAAAAAACCAGGTTAATCGTATAGCCACATTGTTCCAAAAATCGCAGCCGTTGTATATAAAAAGAGACATTTGAGAAATTACAGGTCCAATATGCCGAATCATTTCCAAGCCAAATAAACAAGTTCTCCATTCAGTAGGATTGCATGTTCTATTTAGTGCCTAATTTTTTTGTTTTCTTTTAAGCTATGACTGCGGATTGTATGTTTGCATGAGGATGATTCTCAGAGGGGTTTTAGACCAATTATCAATCAGTGATAAGGTAACATTACATACTTTAGACCAATTATCAATTAGTGATGAGTGTACATACAACAGATGGGTTTTTTAACTTCATCATACACCATCATCATTGACACATTATAACATTGACAATTTCAAACGCAATCAATGATTGCAAGATATAGGGTGGCCATGAGACTATATGAAAACAACCTAAACAAGGTTAACTGTTGATAGATCGAGCACTCGGCTGTCCACACTCAACTTTGTCATCCTTGAAAATGACCAGGAAATTTGGTCCGCTCACTCAGACACCTCTCGAAGAGGTTTACTGTGCTCACCAAGACATCCTCGTAAACAACCGAAATTCAACCACACGGAGGTGGGGGACACGATAGACGGTTCAATTGAAAGAGCATCCAATATGAGTTAGTAGGAGTGTAAATAAGTCGGGCTTGAGTTAGAATTGTAATAAGGTTATAGAAAATACCACATGGTCAAAAAAACTAAAACAAACGAAAATAATTTGAAAAGAGACTTCTGTAAAACATGGGGAAAAAATTAGAAAAATGTTGAAAAGTGATTTTACTATGGGCAATAGCTGCACCAACATCAAGAAAGCCAGATTACATTAGGCCCTATTCTTGGGGAATAGCACCATGATTAAAAGTCGGCAAAAGCGAAATGATTAAAAGTCACGATTTCATTTCATTAAAATTTAACTCTCCCCCTTTCTCAAATCTTTCATGGCAATGGAAATCATCGACACAGGCGCCATTTCTCGAGGAAGTAACTTTTCTCACACGTCCTCTTGTGTATGGTAGAGATCAGCTTTTTTGGGATACGCTCAGAGGTCAAATCTTGAATATCTTTGGCATTTAATGCAAAGATTAAACCTCTGTTGCCAAAAAGCACACACCGACACGCAATGATGTCCTTCAGCTGTCAAAAGGACCAAAACCTTGTTTAGCATGTCACATCATGGTCATTACATATAAATAGGCTCTCTCTCCTTCAGTTAGTTGTCTATTGCATTAACTGCTTCATCTCCCTACTCAAGGTTAAAGCACTGAGTTGAGCATCAGAGAGCCTACCCCGAAGTAAAAAATGGGCTAGCCAAAGTTCAGGTGGAACACCTCAAACCGTATCAAATATCTTTATTTTTTTTTTCAATGTAACACTTCTAGTATCTTAAAAATGTATATATATATATATACACACGAAATTAATCTCTACTTTATTATTATTACTATTATTATTATTATTAGTAGTTTACTTTATCACTTTATTATTATGTAACACCCCTAACTGAGGTCTAATTTCTCACACATTACGAAGCTTCTCCCGTCTAATTTCCTTCTTTTTACTAACTTTTTAACATTTTGTGAAGGTCCACGCATTCTAACGAAATGGCAAAATGGCCAGGAAAAGGTCCACGCATTTTACTAACTCTAATTATTCGCAAGGTCAGGAAAAGGGCCATTGGGAATGATTCTGCCAAAATGGTGAAGAAGCAGAGGACCACACCCGATCTAGTTGGCCCCTCTTCTGCAGGACCTAGCCTCCCTCCACAATCGGAAGCCTTGGCCTCAGAAGCGAACCATACGAAGAGAGAAGGTCTTCGACCAATGGATGAGGTGTTTGAAGCTGGAGAGCCTATTTTACTTGGGGATGATTAGCTTTCTAGAACTTTGACCATGTACTCCCTTTCCTGATGAATTGCCTACTTTCTTCTATTTTTTGTGTGTTTTTCTCGCACTTAGCTGCCCTCGAATTTGGTATCTAATTTCCATTAACTTGTAATGAGCATCTTGAATTTATAAATTATGGGATTTAACAAACAATAGTAATGATTCCATCGGGAACTGGAGCAATTTTTCGCTTTCCAAATCGCTTCATAAGGATCGCTTTGACCAGATTTAAGGGCAGAGATTTAAAATCAAAATCCATCAAACCCTTTCAAGAAAGATGAAATGTTCAAATCTCTCATGTGAATATGAGGAGTTAAAACAAATTACGAATAAATTACACTTTATTAAATAGGTAAGTATTTTTTGGGGGTAAAAAATCGTACTCACCACAAAACTTTCTTTCAATCAACTCAGTATGCAACCAATTCATATCCAGGATGAATAATGAAATATGTTATATGATTTAGTATGCAATCAATTCACTCTGCAATTCGAATTATCCATTTTTATGTTTGGGAGAACAGGAGGTATGGTTGTAAATTCTAATACTTGAGGGGTTTTTTTTTTGTAATTTCACCAAACCTCAAGGGTGTTTTTTGTAAATAAAACATTGAAGGCAATTTTGGAATTTTAAGCCCTACGTTAGATATTACATAATTTATGCAAACCTCGGGAGGGTAATGGTAATTTCTAATAGTTGAGGGTTTTTTTTTTTTAATTTTGCCAAATTTTAGGGAAGATTTTTGTAATTCGTCCTTTATGTTTTACAATGCTGGATAAATAGCGTCAAATTTGTTGGTTAGTGAGTTCGACAATACCTTCAGTTGCACATTTTTAAACTTCGCATTAAGGTTGGAGCAAGCATGCCTCAAACAAAATCGCTAACAACTGAGTGGCTCATTGAAAGCACTAACACTCGACAACAAAAACATTAGAATAATCATTACTTACCACAGTGAAAGTCGAATTCTTCACAAAATTTTGTAAAGAAGTTGACATTTCAGAAAAATAATATTTACATATTTTATTCGATTTAATTTACAAACCATTAAATAAAAGTATTAATAAAGGCCAAGGTGGCCAACGTTAGCCACGACTAGTCCGTGGCTATTAGCCACATCCTGTTCGTGGCTAAAGCCCATGGTTGGTAAATCCGTGGCTAATACACGGCTAGTCCGTGGCTGATGAATCTGTGGCTATTATAAAAACACTTACCCCCTACTCTCCCAAAACAATTGGCGCTTTATACATTGCCATATGAACTTTTAGAAGTAGTATTTTACCATATCAATTTTATAGTTTTCATATTTAACCACCTATGGTCATTTTTCAATAGTAAAAATGATTAGGACACATGTTCTAGTTATGCGAAAAATCAAATTTTTCCGTGACCAAGTGTCAAAATTTTACATTGACTTTTTCCGAATCAAACGTTTTCGTTAATTAGGTTAGACAAAACAGTACGATTGGAGTAATACATCTTGAAAACTAATCAATTTGCTTGAAATACCAAATAAAGTCCTTTTTTTGATAATTTGTGACAAGTTAATAGACCTTAGCATACATTGTTACCAAACTACGAAATCATTCATATATATCACTGAAAGGGAAAAACGTATTTTCATTAAACAAACTGTAATATTTAACTCATAAGATGGGAAAATATAACAATCATGATGAAAATATTATGATATTGAAATGGCTCAAACCTTTTTAAGTTCCGAAATGTCGGATCGAGCGATATAAGTAAGTCATTTAAAATTTTAAAAAAAATTACTTAGCCACAGAAAAAACTGTGGCTAAGCCAGCCGATTTAAAAAAAGAAAAATTTATACATAGCCACGGATAAAGCCCTGGCTAAGGGCCCTTTTTAGAAAAAATAAATAAATTATTTTTCAGCTACGAATTTTTTCGTGGCCAAGTGTCAAATTTTTATGTTGACTTTTTCCAAACCAGGCGTCTTCATTAATTAGGTTAGACGAAACCGTACGACTGGAGTAATACATCTTGATGGAAAAATATAATAATAATGATGAAAATAATATGATTTTGAAATAACTCAAACTTTTTTAAGTCCCAAAATATCATATTGGGCGATATAAGTAGGGCATTTAAAATTTTAAAAAAAATTAAATTTTTGACTTAAACACGGATAAATCCCTGGGTAATATATGCATTTCTTAAAAAAAAATTAAATATAAACCTAGCCACGGTTTTATCCGTGGTCAATATGGGAATTTTTTTTTTAAATTTAGCCACGGATAAAACCGTGGCTAATATATACATTTTTTTAAAAAATTTAAATATTGCCTAGCCACGGTTTTATCCGTGGCCAATAAGGAGAAAAAAAACCTTTTCTTTCCAATTTAGCCACGGATAAAACCGTGGCTAAAATATACATTTTTTTAAAAAAAAATATTTTAAATATTTCCTAGCGATGGTTTTATCCGTAGCCAAGAAGGGAATTTTTTTTAAAAAAAATTTAGCCACGGATAAAACCATGGCTAATATATACATTTTTTTTAAAAAAAATTTAAATATTTCCTAGCCACGGTTCTATCCATGGCCAAGAAGGGAATTTTTTTTTTCTTTTTTTCAAATTTAGCCACAGATAAAACCGTGGCTAATATATACATTTAAAAAAAATTAAAATATTTCCTAGCCACGGTTTTATCCATGGCCAAGATGGAAAAAACCGAGGCTACAACATACATTTAAAATAAAAAAAATTAAATATTTTCCAGCCACGGTTTTATCCATGGCTAATAACATTAATATTTTTAAAAAAAAAGTTATATGGCCACGGATTTTTCCACATTTAGCTACGGAAAAATCCATGGCCAGGTGTTTTCATATTGTTTCAAAATCCGTGGCTAGGTCCGTAGCTGTTCGCAACCGATTTTGTCCGTGGCTTAAAATCCGTGGCTATTTCGCTATTTTCTAGTAGTGACTTATTGCTAAAAAATAACTGGAGGAGGTTAAGTAAGAAAATTGTAAAGTTAAGATGGTAAAATTGATAGTATGTTATTTTTACCTAGTTTTAGGCCTCAATTGTGCTTATTTTGATTAAATTTGGATCTTAAATTAGTTAAAATTTCACAAAAGCTAATTATTACTTGTCATAGGTGTAAATTGATGAAAAGGGGCTAAAAACGGGCCTAAAGGTGGTGAAAAGTGCAAGGGATTGTTATACAAGAAAATTGGAAGGCTAAAACATAGAAATAAGCATGTTTATCGCATAAGGCATGATCACGCCATATGCCAAAGAGTCCTACACGGGAATAAAAGGAAGATATTGATATGGCAAGAGTTCAACTTGAAAATAGATTTCCTATTTGCCTACGACTCCTAGGATTTGCCAAAAAATTATCCTAGCTCTATTAGGAATTTAGTATAGGGTTTGAACCCTATATATATCCAATTGTATCGTGTTGTTTAGACATCTTGGATTTCAATCTTTTGTTCTAGTTCTTAGTTTTTCTCTTTAAAATTTTCAGTTTTTATATTTTTGTCTTAGTTGTTATTATGCTCATGAATGGCTAAACCACTTTATTCAGTCAAGGAGTAATTCAAGCCAACGTTTTCTTCATATATTGTGAGATCTAATTGATTTGTTTGTCTTTTAATTTTATTGAGTATTTGTGTATTTTCTTGTACTTTTTGGGAAAAACTCCATCTCTTATTGTTGTTTTGTTAGATGTGCAATATCGGTCGGTTGTTCAATTAATTTAACTTCAAAGTTTCAGTTGGTAAGATAAAATCTATAATTGTTTAATTGAATCAACACAAGTGGAAAGTAGTATAATTCGTTATACTACAGAAAATACACAATCTAGTTTCGAGCAACCACGTTTGTAGGTTTGTTGGCTAGGATTTGGGTCTTTCTAGTTTTTAATGCTGTTAACGGGTTAAAGTCTATCGTTTGACTAGGGTTATTCGTTAATTAGAGATTATTGATAGTGTTCACATGTCTAGTCTATTATTAAGGAAAGATTAGGTTGGATGAGTTCTCTGAAGGCTATAACCAATGTATTGCATAAATTAAAAGCTATCTTTGAATCAATGATCAATTCATGAAAATGTTGTGCGAAGAATTACCCTTAACTGAGTTTTTATTCTTATACATTTCCTTTTGGTTTCTTTCTTACTTTTATTAACTTGTTATTCAAAACCCCCCTTGATTTACTTTTTTTTTTATGCTTGGTTATCTTAGAAAGTAGTCGATAAGTTATTGTTTGTGGGATCAACCCTTCTCACCCTATCTACAAGTTAATTTTGTAGTTAGAAGAGTATGATTTATTTTTGGTGGATTCGACAACCATCAAAAATGCAATTCATAAAAATTTATATGATAATGTGTAGAAAGCAGGATAGTATATATATATATATATACACATATTATAATTGTTCTCATGATGCCCTACTTATCCTAGTTGAACTTTTTGTGCATTGTCTTTCCTGTATTTTCCTTTCATTCTGCTTTCAAGGGTGTTCAAAAATAAAAAAGATCAATCAAATTTACCGAAATTCGAAAATTCCAAACCAAACTAAGTCCAAACAAAGTGGATTTGGTTCGTTTTCGATTTTTATTTTTCTAAATTCGGATTTCCAGTTCGATTTAATTTCTTTATCTAGATTAAACCGAAAAATTGAAAACCATATAATTTTCATTTTTATTGAATTCTTTGTTTATATATTTGAAAATAAACATCCAGCCTTCTCATACTGTACTTTATGACTTGCAGTAGCCTAATATTTGCATTTGCAGTTCCTACGAATTTCCGCCTAATGTACCCCTTCATCCAAGCATCTTCAGGTAGTTGTGATGCAGCTTTCGGAGCTGATGCGGCGGCGCGGTTTTGGGGTAGTTTTGGGCTGGAAACAGCACTCCCTGTTTTCTTGTGTTTCTCACAAAATGTGAAATATAATACATAGTAAATCCTAATTCCTAAAAGCTAATTTTTTTTATTTTGAATAGTATTAATTCTTTACGGGTATAGGACAGTGATGAAATGAATTATATACACACCAACATTTTGATATTCTACTTGTTTAGTACTGCATAAACTATTTTACATCAAATTTGAGATTTGATTAAAATGTGATTACCTCTCCTGAAAATTTCTTGTCTATCTATGATCACAAAATTGATATACAATACTACAAAAGATAAAACAAATTGATGACAACATATCTAGTGATAATATAGAAGTTATTATTGATTATATATGTTTAAGTGAAAGAAAAATTTCATCTCCTTTCATATATATAGATTCTTTTTATAATACCATATAGTGACAAAAAATGTGTTTAATTTGTCAGTATTTACAATTAATGAACCACTATTGTGGCAATTCAGTGGATAATTTTACCTTCCATTGTCTAAAATCTCCAAATTCACAACTCGCGTCCGGAAGGTGATAAAATTAGAGAGGAAAATTGATTTTCATGCAAAAATCGAACCAAAAGTGCCGTTCTTTTATAAGATAGGGGACTAAAACTGAAATCAACTAAATTAAAGGATAAATATATACATATATATATATGACCTAAATTAAAGAACGATTTTTGGAATCATGCCTACTACGAACTATTGGGTGTCATAATTAGAATATATATCTTGAAAATTAAATGCATAGGAATGCAGAAAATGGGGTCCAGGAATTCCACTGGCATTGGTTCTAGAAATTCAATGCGTTTGGACAGTTGAAGGGAAAATTCCCAGTTGAAGGCAATCTGCTTGAACACAGCTGAAATTTCCTTGTACGTTCCGCACGGATTTCCATGATAATCAATTCGGATCCTCTGCTACAAAACGATGCCACATCTTCTTCTCTACTCACCAATGCACGCCATGTGTATTGATGAGCGGTTAAAATAAAAAAAGAGAAAAACTTATTATATGAAATTTTTTTTGAAGATATCTTTCTTTATCTTAACCGTTGGTTGGTTAAGAGAAGAAAAGAGAAAAACTTATTATATGGAAAAAATTTTGAAGATATCTTTTTTTATTTTAACCGTTCACAAAAACACATGGCATGTAGGAAAATTCTAACCCGGACCTAATTTAGCGGGTATTGGTGAATACAAGAGAAGATGTACCGTTTTGTAACAGAGGATCTAGACTGCATAACACACTAATGCGACTTCTTTTTTTTTTTTTTTTTTTTTTTTTGGATAATTATATACGAATGTAACTTGACAAAATATTTTAATATGTAAAATGCAATTTATTTGAAGTAAATATAAGACCGTTGAAAGTTTGACGTCTGTGGGTCATATTGGTGCATGGGGGGCTAAAAGCCACACGCTGACTCTCCCAGTTAGCACGGCAAAAAATGAATAAAAAAAGAAAAAAAAAGAAAAAAGAAAGACTAACAACAGCGATGCTAAAGGGTAGAAAATACCTGGAATTCATGTATAATTAAGCAAACTCTGCACGGATCCAATCCAACAACCAACGTGAAGCTCAGCCTACACATCGATCACTAATCAATGGCTTCCTCCGCCTCGTCGGGCAGCCCATTAGCCTCAATTACTGTTAACGTGGCCAACTTTGTCTCGGCCAAGCTCCGCCGTGATAAGCTTTCAAACAACTACAAGTCTTGGAGAGAGCAGATACTCTGTGTCATTGAGAGTCAGGATTTGCTTGGCGATCTCCGCCACCTGCAGAGAAAGCTACCGCTAATGGCGATCAAGATTACTTCGTCTGGAGAAGAACTGATGATCGATCGGCTGGTGAAGGGGTGGATCTTGGGTGCGCTCAGTGATGAAGTTGTTGAAATTGTCTTTACTTTTGACACCGCCAGAGTTGTCTGGCTGGAGTTGGAAAAGGAGTTTGAATTCGGCGCTTCGCCTCCGCCAATTCCGGCTGCGGAGCAAGGTATTGTGTTTACAGTACTGGATTTTAATGTTATAAGGCCACATGCAGGGTGATTTACACTTTGCACATTTGAAGCAACCTTAAATAGTCACTTCCCACCATAAAAAAAGAAAAAATAATAGATTGTACCTTGAAAAATTTTTAGTTTTGGCATCAATGCAGCATCATCATTTTCAGATCAAACAATCTATTAGAGTTGATTACTTTTTAGAGCAAAATTGTCGGCCTAAAAAATAAATATATTTTTTATTCTTAACTCCAACATCTAACATGAAAAGAGTAATAGACACGAAATCTTTACCATATATTGAAAATAAGATGTTTGTCTATCGAAGTTTATTCTTTTACAGTAACATGACACTTCTTAAACTAGATCTTTGTTTCGAAGAACAAATATTTGGAGTTAAAATACAAATAAAAAAAAAAAAACTTCTTCAATAAAAAATAGGTGAAATTATATAGGACCACAATATCAGTAGCAAAACGAAAAGGGAAAAACAAAATATAGGACCACAATATCAGTAGCAAATGAAGCAATAGATTTTAACTTCAAACTAATGGTCTCGAAAAATCATCATTTGGCATTTTAATATTAATTAATATAACTATTATTCATCATCTCTAAACAAAACTTTTCGAAAAAGATATTTAATACAATAAATTGTAAATAAATTTTCTTCTTACCATAACTAAGAGTCTGATAACCACGTCGAACAAATAAAGAAATTTTGTGTCCTACTCTCAATTTTCATGCCAGTAGCTCCAATTACATATGAAATTTTGAATTTATGTTTGAAATTTCCCCCAAATTTTACTTAAAAAATGAAAAGTTTTAGCTACGAAAAACCTTAGTTTTGTTTGGAGATTGTTATTTTGTTTTTTCATTTCGTGAAAAGGTAAAATACCTCAAACAGATTTTTCAAATCACGTTCAAAAATTTGGAGGTAGATTAGTATTTTTTTAGGAATACAATTTTGCCCTCAAAAGAAGTCAACTCATATGATTTTTTGGCCTAAAATGGTGAGGGTGTATGGATGTCAAAACTAAATGTTTTCTATGGTACAATATGCTATTTTTTTTTTCTTTTTGAGGGTGGAAAATAGCTATTTAAGGTGTTTTCGAGGTGCTAACGTGTAAATTGCCCAGCACATGCGTGGCTAAAACATAAAACATAATAATTAATTTAGTTTTTCGGTTTGCAGCTATTTATTTGCAGAAGGAAACTCATTTATTTATTTATTTTACTTAAATATTATTTTGTTTAACAAAAATCAAGATAAATAAAATTAGTTGGGATCAAGCTATAACATCTAATTGAAGAGGGGGATTATGGTGGTATATAATTTACCAGTGGTGTTATCTATTGTTCAATGGGTTTTTGATACAAAATCAATAGCTTATATGAATTCCGAATAAATTTAAACCTTACAAAACTAGAGCTATCAATTGTAGTATTCATATAGTTTTTTTTTTTCTTTTCCTTTTCCTTTAATTCTTTTTGTTTTTTCCATTTTCAACTTCTTTCGCAATAGAAAATATGATTGTTTAATTCACTATCTATAAAAAAGAATAACATAATTTGTTTGATTTTCTTATTAATGGGATCCACAGTAAATTAAATAATTATATTTGTTTCAAAATAATTTTATTTGTTTGACATAGAAAAAGCCATCACCACATTGAAATGCTATCTTCACAGTTAACATTATTATATGTAAATATTATTTTCAATCTACTAACTGAATATTTGTATACGACACATCTAATCATATTTTTATTTTCACACAAAACAATTAACATAAAATAAAAATATCTAGCCCCAATGAAAACAAGAAATTAGAATAAAAATATCAACATCTCGAATCTACACAATTTGGTGTCTTCATTTTGAGGTTTCTAGTCTTTCGTTTACTCAATTTTCTTTCTTCTCTTATCTTCTCACTTTCTTTCAGTCTCGAATAAAAATATTTCCCTTTGTTTGTTCTCCGCGCCTCTCAATTTCAATATTCTGTTTCTATTTATTTATTTCTATCGTGCAATATTTTTTGGAAGTTGAGTTTTTTACATATCATAAATTTAAGGGTGATTTACATTTTGCACCCTTAAAATACCTTAAATAACCACATTTCACTCTTAGAAAGAAGAAATAGCATATTGCACTTTAGAAAACTTTTAGTTTTGGCATCAATGCACTTTCACTATTTTTAGGCCAAAAATCCATTATAGTTGACATCTTGTAACGGCGAAATTGTCAGCTTAAAAATAAAATATATTTTTTGCTCTTAACTCCAGCATCTAACATGAAAGAAGCAATAGAGACCAAATTTTCCTAATATATTAGAGATATGACTTTTGTCGATTGAAGTTATTTTTTTATAATAACATGACAATTGTTAAACTAGACCTCTATTCTCAAGAACAAATATTCGGAGTTAAAATACAAATGGAAAAAGGTTCTTTAACAAGGAAAAAAAAGAGGTAAAATTAGTTGGGGACAAAAAAGGAGCATAATTAATAGTAAATGATGCAATATGTTTTAACTTCATATCAATGGTCTCAAAAAATTCATCATTTGGCATTTTAATATATATTAACGCAATTATTATTGAGCACCATATCCAAACAAATCTTTTCAAAAAAGATATTTAATACAATAAATTGCAAATATAATTTATTCTTGTTATAACATGCAGTCTAACAATCATGTTTAGTAAATGAAGAACTTTGGGGTACTTTTCTCAATCGTAATATCATTGCTCTAATTGCACTAGAATCTTTGAATTTATTGTTGAAATTTCCTCATATTTTAATTACTTGAAAAATAAAGATGAGTTTAATCACAAAAAAACTAATATTACCATGAAATTGTTACTCTATTTTTGCCTTTGGTGGTAAAGTAAAATACTTCAAATAGATTTTGCAAATTATGTCCATGATTTTGGAGGAAAATTAATATTTTTAAGCTGACAATTTTGCCCTCACAAGAAGTCAACTCCGATAACCTTTTTGGCCTAAAAATGGTGAGTTTGCATTGATGTCAAAACTAAAGATTTTCTATGGGGCAATTTATTATTTTTTGTTTTTGGAGGGTGCAAAATGGTTATTTAAGATGTTTCTGGAGTGCGAAGAGTAAATCGCCATAAATTTAAATGTGCACTTCATATAAATAATATAACAAGTATTTAATTTTATACTTTGAAAATTTAAATAAGAAACCAAATTATATATTTATTTTTATCTTATATGTATTAATTGTGCTCAATCTACTAGTATGTAATTCATAACATCACACTTAGTAATTTTCTAAGGTACAATTACATCACAACTCGACTAAGATGCAGTTCATTCAAGGAATCTAGGTCGTTATACTTTTGGGGAAATTCTTTCATATCGGGTTTAATCGCAACAGAACTAATCACGTGGCGAGTGTTTTACACTTACCATGTAATTGGTGTACAGTTTAGAAAAAGCGACCAATCATAGTTAGTGCATTAAGACTCGCTATATAATCGATTGAGTGTAGTCAAATTGGGTTTGAGAAAGAATTTCCTACATTTTGATGCTAGTTTCTATATTTTGGTCTTCCCCACGTCAAGATGGAGCAAATAAAAATAAAATAAAATGGTGCCACTTCTTCAATTGCCATTTTCAATTCATTTTTCATCACACCTCCATTATATGTTGACTTAAAAATTTCACATATGTACATCTAACCATTCAAAATTATGCATGGCTAAAAATTTCGGTAGGTCAAATTATGCTGAAGTCTTGAATAGGTGTGAAGTTATTTTGTCTTTTTGGTAAAAAAAAATGTGTAATTAACTTAGTCAATATTATTTTTTTGAGTTCGCTATATATGTATTAATTTATTTTAATTATGATATCTATAGACTTAGTCTTATTTTTTTTATTTCGAAAATTAATTCACTGTCACATGTAAATGAATATATTTTAATGTTTATTGAAATTCACTACAACAAAAATCCCTTTCTCCAACACAGAAATGTGCCCTAATATACACTTTTTGAGGCATTTATACTTTTTGAGGCAGATAAAATATATATCACAGAGTTGCGTATCGCAATAAATCATGACACTTATTGATTGTCCCTTAAACATTTATTTGTTAGTACACTTATGTGTAATCCCAATAACATATTTTTTAGGCACATTAATAATATCTACTATTCCACCAAAACTCTATTATTTTTATTAAAATAAAGTTTCAATTGCCAAGCCTAGGAATCGAACCCATGACCTCCGCACTACTTTCTCACATGCACGCATCCAAACTTAATTCATATTTTACAATCGATAGAAGTTGAACCCTCGCCTTTTGGGTGGCAGCAAGTCTCTTGCCATTGAACTAAAACCACTTTATTGTCATGTTTTTTTTTCTATAGTTAATATATATATTTGAAATTACCACTTTAATAATTTTTTAAATATCATTACATTATTATTTACCTCTTAGTTGCATTAAATTTAAGGCTAAATTATCAAATTATTTATTTTAATTTAGTATAATTTATAACATATCATTGCATTCTTTTTTTATTAGAAGTAACAGTAGTAGTAGCAGTAATAATAATTATAATAATAATGATAATGATAATAATAATGTTTATATAAACGTTTTCCCAATTGTATATATATATATATGTGTGTGTGTGTGTGTGCGTGTGTGTGTGTGTGTGCGCATACACAATTATTGTATTTGTAGCATAAAATAATTAAAATAATAATAAGGTTAATATAAATATATCTATATACACAAACATTATATAATATTATTTTTAATTTTTTTAAAATTTTCGGTGGAATTTTCCGTCGAAATTTTGCCGACCTTTGAAAAATTAAGATTTTTTATTCTTTTAATTTTTGGCAGAAAATTCTGCCAAAAGTTTTTTGAAAATTTAAAATTTAGCTTTTCTTAAATTTTCGTAGAAAAATTCCGCCAAAAATTAAAAAATTAATATTTTTTAAATTTTTTTTAAAATTTTTGGCCTTATTTTTGCCAAACTATTATTATATATATGACAAACTAATATTATATGTATGGCACTTCTAAGTGCATCAATAAACTTAATTATTAGGATTAATTGATAAGTATCCAAAAATAATATTTCATGACAATTATGAAAATGTATCCCAAAAAAAGAAAATCATATATGGCACTTTTAAGTGCCTCAATAAACTTAGATAATAGGATTAATTGATAAGTGTCCCAAACTAATATTTTTACGACACTTTTAAATGTATCCCAAAAATAAATACATATATGGTACTTTTAAGTGCCTTAATAAACTTAGTAATTATGATTAACTGATAAGTGTCCCAAAATAATATTTTTATAACACTTATAAAATGTATCCCAAAAAAGTGTCCTATAATGTGTATTTATTTACCAATATCAGGACACGATAATTTTCTTATTTTTTGTTAAATTAATTTCTAGATTGCTTAAAATTAATGCCCAACTATACTGCCCGCCCCAAAAAGCTACAAACTGGGTCCCAAGTTTTACTGCCAAAATTGTAATTTGAAATATATATATACACACACACAGTGTGTTTAAGGGATATTTAGCAAAAGTTTTCTAAGGCTTATTTTAATTACAAAGAATTCCCTCTATTTGTTGAAAGTATAATTAGTCCTCCCCTAACTCTAACAATAGAAGGCTCTTTTTTTTATTTAATCTTGTAATTATGGCAACTAATGTTGGTGCTGATCAGAAACTTTATTCAATAAGGTCAACGTTTATTGGTTAACCAATGATCAACAATCATTTTCCTTTCGATAGATCTAATCGTCGGAAATTTCTACCAGATAATCCTCTGAAACAATAGGTCAAAAATGTTTTTTATTATATCATTTTTTATTGAAAATCTAAAAGAAAAATTAGTATTTTTTAAGTATATTAGAATTTTCATGATTCAATAACCCATTAAAGTTCAACTAAAATTGGAGATTGTGCATATATATTTTTTTTTTCTCTCGAAGGCCCTATAGATGTGGTCAATCTCTTATTTGGAATAAACAAACTTAATAAGTTAATTCCACTCATCACCCATGTGATATATGAGTACACCTTATTTGTAGATAAGAAGAGAAATTGGATTCTTAAACTCCATTGTAATTGGGTTCTTAAATTAATATAGTGTTATTGGACACAGCTATATGGATATATAATTTTGTTTTTGTTTCAATTATGACAAGTGGGTTAATTTTTTTTATTATTTTAAAATTATATAAAAAATTTTAAATTAATTCGTCTACATTTTTTCTAACTTTGTGACTCCCTTCTATTTAAATTTATAGATTTTTTAAATGGGGTCAATCAATTGTATTACTCTGATAATTTGTTCCATACCAATACACATGTCTATGTAAATAGTGAAGTTTTTATAAACGTGCCTTCGTCAGTGTTGGTGCTATTACTAAGATAAAAGCGAACTTCAAAGAAGGTAATTGTAAATATAATAAACAGATAGATTTTTTGTAATTGTCCCAATGACATTCAATCAAGAAAAACCCAACCCAACGGTGATGACCGCTAGATTTAGGTAGTCTTGATTCCAAGAATCTAAGACAATTGATGAGGCAAGAGAATGACACCAAAAGAAGACAAAAGATTAAGGGAATATTACATTTTTTTGTCTTGTAAGATTGGGGTAATTGAGTTTTAATCATTTATATTTGACTTTTTTAATTTTCGTCCTTTATCTTTCTAATTTTCAATTTTACTCCGATTTTGGACTAATTTGTCAATTGAAACTGATCACGAGGGCAAGTTAAATTGAAGATTTTTTTTATTTTCCCAGTCATTGTAGATGTCGATTGTGTTTTTTTTCTACTACATGAATAAATATGTCAACCACTAAGCATTAGTTGTCCAAATAGATTAAATTACATATATATTCATAAATTAATTAATTAAAATAATAATAAAATAATTTAAAAAATCACTATTCATCATCTTCTGCACCCCATCCCACCCACCAACCAAAAATACCCCCTACCCCAACCTTTTTCTTCGTCATCTCTCTCCCACCCTACCCCCAGCCCAAATCCCACCCCTTTCTTCCCCACCTCTCTCCCACCCTACTATACCCCCACCCACCCATCCAAATCCCCACCCCCCAACCCTGCCCTACCCCCACCCACGCGTCCAAACCCCCACACCCCCAACATCACCCCTTTCTTCCTCAGCCCCACCCCACCTCTCTCCTACCCCTAAGTTTCTCCAACCCCATTACCCTCTCCCCTAACGTATCCCTTCCCCCTACCCCCTTCTCCCCCAAATATGTGTGTGTGTGTTATATGTATGTGTGTGTGTGTTATATGTATGTGTGTGTGTGTATAGTTTTTGGGCTTTTTTAATATTTAAGGGAATATAAGTGTATATGTGGTTTTTTTATAATCAATGTGTCACTCATGTATCGCCACATCAGTCAAAATGGCACCAAAATTAAAACGCTCCAATTTTTTTTAATACTTCAATTTCAGGTGTCAAATTAGTTCAAAATCGAACTAAAATTGAAAATTTAGGAAGATAAATGACGAAAATTAAAAAAGTCAAATATAAAAGACTAAAACTCAATCACCCTAAATTTACAGGACGAAAAGGTAATAATCCCCAAGATTAACTTAGGGTTAATTACAAGTTGCACCCATCAACTTATACCCATGTCACTCTTACACCCCTCAACTTCACAACGTAACAAATCAGCCACTCAACTTAATAGTCAATGCGAAAAAATTTAACGGAGTTAAGAAATCCATCTTCTTGTCACAACCACATCACCCTTTTTCCTAAATGTCCAAAATGCCCTAGTTAATTGGAGGAAAAAATACTACCCCAATAAAGTGTGTTTTGTGTGAATTGGATTTTGAAAATATGCTTTTAGTCCATATTCATCCAAAAGAAAGAAATATAGTTTACTATATATATTTAAAAATATTTATTTTATATAAATATTATAAATTTAAAACATAAATATATATTATTTTTTATATAAACAAAAATATTATATAAAGTCAATTCATTTAAATAAATAGAAAGTTTAATGAATTTACTTATTAAATAATAAAAATTAAAATTTAAAATTTCTATAAATAGTTGTTTAATTTCTAAAAATAAATTCAAAGTCTAATTTCTTCTTAAAAATAAAAATTTAAAATTTATATTAATTAATTAGTTGGTTATTTAATTAAAACAAGAAAGCAAAAAAAAAAAAAACTTCACCTTTAACACTATTCATCATCTTCTTTCCCACCCCAAAACCCTCACCCCCAAAATCGCATTTGCCCAAAACCCTTACCCCCCAAAACCGCACCTACCCCATTCCCTCCCTTCCCCCCCCCCCCTCCAAAAAATCGCCTGCCCCCACCCCCAATACCTCATCCCATCCCATTCTCCCACCAAATTTTCTTCAATCCATCCCTTAAAAATCTGTGGCTAAAAATAAAAAAAAACATTTAAAAAGTTTTCTTTGAGATTTAGCCATGAAAAAATTTGTGGTTAAATATAAAAATTACAAAAAGTTTATTTTCACATTTAGAAATATAAAAAAAAATTAAAAAAAAGTTTATTTTTGATTTAGCCACAGAAAAAATCGTGGCTAAATTTAAAAATTTTAAAAAAATAAAAAAAGTTTATGTTCTCATTTAGCCACAGCTTTTTCCGTGGCTAAAAATAAAAAAAAAAAAGTTTTATTTGAGATTTAGCCATGGAAAAATCCATGGCTAAATATAAAAATTAAAAAAAAAGGTTATTTTCACATTTAGAAATATAAAAAAATTAAAAAAATTAAAAAAATTATATTTGATTTAGCCACGGATTTTAAATATAAAAATTTTAAAAAAATAAAAAAAATTATTTTTACATTTAGCCACGGATTTTTCTGTGACTAAAAAGTAAAAAACAATTTATTTGAGATCTTGCCACGGAAATATCCGTGGCTAATTATATATATATATAAAGAGTGATAAAACTAATATTCATTAAGAGCGATAATTTGAAATGCTAAATTCTACCCTTATATACAAAGTAATTTTTACCTAAATAAATTAGTTGCTTTCAATCTCAAATCCAAAAAGTAATTGGCACTGAAGTATTTTTAGTTGTATATTATAGTCAATTTTTGTTAGGGAAAAAATAAGTCGATAAAAACAAATTAAGTAACCTTTTTTGTAAAATATAAAATTCTAAAATCATATTGTAGTAAAATAATCAATAAATAAGTATATTAGAAATTCAGTTCATAATAGATTATATACAATTTCAAGATTTTTTTTTATATAATTATGGAAATTTCTTTTGGTTAGTATAAAAGTAAGTTATAAATAATTTTAATAATTTAAAAATACTGTAAATCATAAATTTTAGATAAAATATTAATTTAATCCTTTCATTGGAATTGAAATATAACTTCTCTTGTATTAGATTTTAGATAGTTGTTATATTGATCTTTTGGATAATTATAAATAATCGTATTTTTATATATATTAAAATTAAAAATCACCATAACCCCATATGTGTCAAAAATAGAGTATAAAAAAATTATTCATATGTACTTAATTACACATAGCGTTGAATACTTTCAAAGTTTATAAATTATTATATATAGATTTCAGTTTATTATTATATTAAAAAGATAAAAGCTTGTTCTAGAAAAATCATCAATAGATAAGACATAACATATATAAAGAAAAAAAGACAATAAAAAAGCTCAAAGATAGATTAATTGCACGTTACTTGTCGAAATTGATTAATTACTCTCATTTGAAAAATATGTAGTTTTAAATTTCTTAAATTGAGTAGAAATAATCGATGAAAACTTTCAAATTTTGATAATGTCATAGTTACAATATTTTAATTTTGATTTTTTATCACAAATTTATCTATGGGTAAAAGTAAAATTAGAAAGAATTATAATTTGCACAATTTAATATTTCTTAATTAAATTATAATAAGTATGAATTAATAAAATATATTCACTTAATAGATTTAAATTAGTAAAATTTGTTAACAAAATTTAAAATATATATATATATATATATATATACACATATAAATATTTTGGATGTTCAAAATTTACCGAGAAGTATTCCATAGTTTAGTGGCAACATGCTGGGTTATTTGCCAAGAGGTCCCTAGTTCCACTCCCTCTTGTAACAATGAAATCCAAACAAATGAATAAATATCAGGTTCGGGTATAGGTGCGGGTGTGGGTCGGGTCGTTGAGGTGGGCGCGGGCGTGGGTCGGTCCGCTGAGGTAGTGCGCCCATTTTTTTTACTAATATTTATTTTTGCCACGGATTTTTCCATGGCTAAATTTAATTTTTTTAAGAAAAATTTTTTTAAATTCGTGGCTAAATTAATATTTAAAAAAATTAATAAATATTAGCCATGGATTTTTTTGTGGCTAAATTAATTATTTAAAAAAATTATTTAATTTAGGCACGAATAAATTCGTGGCTATTTCTTAATATTTAAAAAAATTAATCAATATTAGCCATGGATTTTTCCGTGGCTATATTTTATTCTAACATAAATAAAAAAAAAATTAGGTTGGCCACAAAAAAATCCGTGGCTAGAAGTCTGTGGCCATTTTTCGTGGCCAAGCTTAGCCACGCCACATTTGGCCACGGATTTTTTCCATGGCCAAATCCGTGGCTATATTTTTTGGCTAGGAATTTTTGTCAAAATCCGTGGCTATTTTGGTGGTTAAATACATGTTTTCTAGTAGTGGTTGTGAAGTTGGGGGGTGTAAGTATTACATGGGTACAAGTTGAGGAGTACAACTTATAATTAACCCATTAACTTATTGATGAGTAGAAAAAACTGATTTGGATATTTATATATACCGAAACTTCCTCTAGAATTCATTTACGATATTATACCCTATATGTGAAAAGAATAATTTAAGTTTTGTTAATCAGAAGTAGGAAGAGACTGGTACAAATACTTGCCACTATACAGAGCTGCACTAAGGGGTGACTGGGACACAGCCAAAAAACTCCTGGACCAAGACCCTGACGCCGCTAATGCTAGATTTGCCTTTAGCTTACAAACAGCTCTTCACGTTGCAGTGGGCACTGGAAAGGCAATTCACTTTGTGGCAAATCTAGTGGATAGGATGGATGATACTCGTTAGCTTTCAAGGGCAACTGTGGGAATAATGCCCTACACTTTGCCGCGCGGCCGGGGAACACAGCAGCAGCAAGAATCCTGGTCCGCCGGCATCCGAGTTTGCTGTATATGCCAAATAATATGGGATATTTCCCCGCTCACAGAGCAGCCGTGTCTGCCCATAGGGATGTTCTTGAGTTCTTGATTTCTCAGACCAAGGATGATATAGACCCTAATCCTTATACTGGCAAAAAAGGTATCTTGCTTCTATGTATTATAATCGATGCGGATTTCTTCGGTCAGTAGTTATAATTTTTTTTTTGGTTTTATGTGGTTTTCTAATGGTATGGGGTTAATTAACATCGGACTCCATTTGCAGATATAGCTCTGCGTTTGGTTGACAAGAACCCCGATATGGCGAGGATGAAACTTCCATCGGGTAATTCGGCTCTAAAAAGAATGAGCGTTAATAAGGAGTCAGTATTTCCTAGTGGAGTTCGGTACAACTTCCAGCCGGGAACGTCTTGTATACTCCGGTGAGTTTCTTTTAATCACACGAGATCCATGACATTTCTGAACAATTGTGTAATTGATCCAGTGTCAATTATTAGAGCTTCCACAAAAAGGTAACTGATCAACACCTTTTAATCCGTTATTTTTTCCTACAGTGGTATCAGAGCCATTAGGGCTTGATCTCGCCATATTTGCAGAGTATGATTTTGTTTCTTTTAATTAATAACACATGCTAGCATGAAATATTTTTTATGAGATTGAATGCATGAATATCTTATTTTATATGAATTTTATGCAATTTATGATGTTAGTATATTCTTATTTTGACAAAAATCATCCTTGATAGTCTGTTTTTAATGCCCAAATTTAGTATCATTTTGTAGATCTTGGAACGACGATCATATTGATATATTATGCGTTAAAAATGGATAAACGGTTTAAAAGATATGATTTTTCAAAGTTTAAGAAATTTTTGAAACTGTTTGATTGTTTGAGGTGATGCGGCCCGGTGAATCGGAGCACGCCAAGTGGCATTGTTTTTTATTTAAAAAAAAAGTGTGAAACTGCACAAATTTAATGGGCAGAGGCGTGTTGAGCGAGAGTCAAACCCAAGCAATCTCTTTGGCAAAGCTGCTCTACCGCCGCGCGACACAAGTGTTTTGAAGTTAATTGTCTTTTGTTTAATTGATATCCATTTCTAAAATCAACTGATTTTATGTGCGCCATTAATGGGCATCAAACCCGGGTGCTAGGATTGAGCAAGGCACCACTCAACCGCTGTGTTACGTGCTTGTTTTATAATTAGTTGAATGTTTTGTTATTTAAATCATATCAATTTTTGCCATTTATTGACTTTATTCATAATATGCTCATTAGTGACATCATACAAGCTATAGCATATCGTGTGATATTTAGTGAATGTGATATAAATTATTTTATGCTGTGTATGAGTGTTTTTGTTTTTGATGCTTAAGTCATGTATACATGATAATTAATAGAGATGGTGGTAATGCGGTATCCCATTATTATTATCATTGGAGTAGATTGATGTAGTAGGATATCAATCCATGTAAAATGTTTTACCATTATGTATTTCTTAGGTCATTTTTGGGGATGGCCGTGTATTTTCTTTTAGGGATATAATTTCGTTAAATACCACCATAGGCCAATAATTATTTAGAGATAAGCACCTATTATGCAAGTTTTTAATTATAAATATGAGTATGGACATATCGGTATTTTATTTTGAACTGGTAATTTTTATTAAGATCTTTAATTCGACGAGAGATGATTATTAGCTTTCATGGCAAGTTTTCGATCTCATTGAATTAAAGAAAATAATAAAATTTTACTTAGATTCTAAAATAAAATATTAGACAAGTACCTAACATATTTGCACATGTAATACAGTATTGGAGACACAAACTACTTTTTCTGACCTTCATGGTAGTGGAAAATTAGATGGCCAAAACTATGCTATGTGGCATAGAAAAATCCAATTCCTGCTTCATAAAGAAAAAATACTAGACCACCTCACCACTTCAATGCCTATGCCAGTAGAGCCAGAAAATGGACGCACTACGCAATTTCATCACGAAATGGATGCGTATAAACAAAATGGGAGAATCAAGATATAAGTGCGCGATATACTATGCTAAGTTGCATGCACGACAATCTAATCCGTGAGTATGAAAAGTACACAACGGCTAAAGAGCTATGGGAGGTACTAAAGGTCACGTACAGTAGCACTTCGGCTACAAGACTGAGGGCTCTCACCCTCAAATTCAATTAGTATGTACTTGACCCGAAGCACTCAATGACCCAACATCTTGATATGATAAAGGACATAATTCGAGAGCTTCAAAATGCTGGCAATGAGCTCACTGATGAACAACAAGCTTTGGCAGTCCTTAGGTCGCTACCTGAGCAGACTTGGGGACATATGAAGCTTGTGCTTACTCATAATAAGCAAATTAACACGTTTGACAGTGTTGCCAGTCATTTAAAGTTGGAGGCTGACTGTAGAGAGTCTGAACGTGCACAAGCAGCTGCTTTAGTCGCACATGCTGCCCAGCGAAGGCCTCAAAGGGCTAAGTGTTGGAATAAGCAAAAAGGTACAGGACAAAGCCATGGCCAAAACTTGGCCCCACAAAGTGACAAGACTATAAAACATCACTGAGGTATAAGGGGTGGAAAGAGAAATACAAGCAAAGTCAAGTGCTTTAACTGCAAGAAACTTGGTCACATTGCTCATGATTGCACTAAACCGAAAAATGTAAGACCCAATCCTAGCTCTGTTTGCACTTATGTTTGTTCACATGTTGCTACTAGAAAAAATGTTTATGGAGATACTTTTTTCGAGACTCTTCAAGAAAATTGTCCCAACAAGCTTTGTATTGAGACACTTACAAATAAAGTGTCTCAATTGTCTTTTCTATTGTGACGCTTAAATAGAAGTGTCTTGATAGGACCGTATATTGGGACTCTTTTTTATAAGGGTTATATTTAATTGAACTTTTAATAACACTTCTTTTAAGAAGGTCTCAAAACATTGGTATTATGTGACATTTAACTAAAAGTGTCCCTTTAACCTTTACAACTTAATTTTTATTATGACTTTTTTCTGTAAGTGTCTCAATAATAATATGTTTAGAGACTCTGTTTTTAAATTGTTTCATTTATTTTAGTTTTTAATTTATTTATTGTGACATTTGTCTAAAAGCATCCCAATAATATTTTTATTTATTTAATTGAGCCTAAAAAATATATTGACACACTCTACAAAAATGTCTTCATATCACTATATATATGTAAAGCGTCTTTTATAAATAGCCAATGTATATATTAATTTTTAATTTTATTGTATTTTTTTAATAGAATTTCACTAATAATTAAATAAATAATGTTTTTATTTTGGCGCTGGACTATTGCGGTAAAACATTTTAGAGGAATTCTGGAAACCCTTGATTTTGTGCTCTAAAAACACTTTTCTGAGAACACGCTGGGAGACGGCAATTTACTATTGTTTTAAGAAAACCCTCAATTTTCTGAGAACAGAGGCGACGGCACACGCTGGGCTGGGCGACGGCAGACTCTGAAATTGAGGCGACGGCGACATTGGAATAGAGATGGCAATGCCGGAACGGCGATGGCAATGGCGACACTGGAAGAGAGGCGACGCTTGAACGGAGACAACGATTGACACTTCAACAGAGGTGATGCTTGAACGGAGACGACGGCCGACACCTCAACGGAAGTGATGCTTGAACAGAGGCAACTTCAGGTACTCTTCACTTAGTGACCATGTGTGTGCCTAAATTTATCCAGCATGGGTTTTTTGAGGTCACATATATTCCAATTTTTGTTGTTTTTGTTGTTGGTTTTGTGGATCAATTGAAATGGGAAAAGAACTAGGAACCCCACAACTTGGTTGTATTTCAGTTTCTGATTTCACAACTGGTGGAAAAACAACAGCCGCAATAACAACATTAACTTGTGTTATTAGTAAACATAGAAAATGATTATATAAGTAGTGCATATATGCGCAAATACAGCAGTGTGCGCCTGAGATTCTAACATTTGCTGTAATTTTCTTGAAATTGCTTACATAAATTGGGGATGAGTATTTAGCTTTGAGATTGAAGAACACCCTTCCATGTTTATTACGGAGGACTGTGATAGTATTTCTTGGTATACTACATGTTAGTTCATATGGAATTAAATGGGCTAGAATATGAGATTGAGGCCAGTCTAAATTGAAAGTTTATTAAGACTGGATTGTTAAGTTGCTATGAAATAAGAAGTACGTGTGAGAGTCTCAATTAGGGGAAAACGAGTATTTTCTCTCTTTCTCAGTCTTGAAAGGATGTGCTTGCTATGTAATTTCTACTTGGAGGAATAGGCATAGGTAATGTCTGGGCGCTTGGATAATAGCAAGGGAGATCACTATTTTGCACAAGAGAGACTTGTTGTAACTAAAACCTAAGGTATGATATGGAGTGGTGTGGAATCCTTCGATGATCAGACGAGGATCAAAAGTGGGAGTCAAAAGAATTTGATGATAAAACAGTTTCATTCTATCTAAAACTAACTTTGGGGTTGCTAAGCTAACATTCTACAACTGCTTCATAAGACAGGGAGGTTTTTCAGTTCATAGGGCGCATGCCATATCATAATCACAAGTGTTGAAAGTTATATTTTTAATACTTGTATCCAGCATTTTGAAAAGCATATAGACAACTCTCTTTGATAGTTTACAAAGCTGCATAGCTTAGAATCACTTGCACATGCATTGTATCGTATATCATATCAGGATTAAAGGAAGGGCAATCTGAATTGACTGGTATTACCATTAAAGCTAAAGAAATAGAATCCTGTTTTTTGATTGGATACTTCCCACTTCACTTATCGTTCCATGTTTGGTGACAAATTTCATTCATATCTAAGCAATTTTTACTTTTATATTTGACATAACAAAAATGCTTACTATTTAACAAAACAAGTTTATGGTTAGGCCACTGTGGGACTCTAAGAAAGAGCCTTATTGCATCAACACTATGCACATATGGTGTTAGCATGATTAAGTTTATAAGAAAAGTAATGAACCTTGCACGTTCAATTAGTTCCAAGGACTCATTGGGGCTTTGACCTACATTCTTTATTTTATATCTATATAACAATAAATTTTCATACTATCACCAACACTTTATCACTAATAATTCGACCACTATATGAATTCACAACTATTGGGGAGGCTATTGGGAAAACTATTGCTTGTCCATGTAACTTGGTAATTTTTTGTTATATTTTTTTGATAAAATTTGTTTTAATCCTTTTCTCAAGAATTGAATCATGAATTGTGGAATTGTAACAGGTCATTGTGGATGAAGATTGATGGGAAAATACTGATTTGGTGATCATGTCTAAAGCTTCAAGATGTATAAATTTTAAGTTAGCTCTTTTTTTTTCTTGGGGAGATTATGACAATGAAATGCATTGGATTGTGGTGAATTAAATTTTAGCAAGTATGTTTTGTTGAAAGTTAGGACCTTCATTGATCAGTTTAAGATATAATTGTTGGAATGTTATTTGATATGATGAAATAATATTTTTTTGGTAAATGACATCGAATTTTTTGTTTCAAGTATACATATCAATTTGTGCCATAGAATATTAAATTTATGATAATGACTCCACTTCTAAATGTATGTATCTTATGACACAATAAATGTCAATATGAAATAGGTAATATTATGTTCATATAGGATGACACTTTCAAGTGTCTCTTTCTATATAGAGTCACTTTTAAGTGTCAGTAATAAAACCTTCAGAGACACTTGTAAATGTCTTAAGATTATGTGGATAGAGACGGTTGTAACGGTCACCATTGTTTTCTAGAGGGACATGTTTTAGCGTCTTTATATCAATTAGTTGGGACACTCTAAAACGTCATCACATATTTATATAGGGACTCTTTTGGACATGAAGTGGTCATGCTTATGCGGGCCATTAGAAGTGTCTTGACAACACGGATGTGGAGACACATAAAATTATCTTTATATAATTTTAAAAAGACGTTTTATGTTGTCCCGATTTGAGAATTTTTGAGACATTTCTCCATATCTTTATATACGATTTTTTGGAGATATTTTCAGGAGTGATTATAAGATATTAGGACCGCTACCTATGAGACACTATTAGAAAGCGGCTCAACGAGCAAAGCATCCCGATATGCAATCTGTGGAGACATTTCTTGACGTCTCAAAAGACTATTTTTCTAGTAGTGTGTTCTTGTGGCTAATTCTCTCCTTGGTTGGATTGTAGATACCAGAGCAACAAAACATGTGACACGTGATAGAGCTGGATTTGTAGATTATCGTCGGGTGCCCACATGCAGCCACCACATTACTATGGGGAATGGCGCACAAGAAGAAGTCCTTGAAATTGGTTCTTACCAATTAAGGCTTAACACTGGGCGTGAGCCACTTCTTAGTGATGTTCAACATGCACCTGGCATATGATGTAATCTACTTTCTATTACTGCGCTATTAGGACAAGGCTTTAATTTTCTTTTTGAGCAAAAAACATTATCCATTTTTTGTGGTAAAGACCTTTATGGCTTAGGTTTTCTGAATAATGGATTCTTTATGTTGGAATTATCCAATGATTGTGCTTTTTTTATTTCTTCTACTGTTAATATTATCGATGATTCTATCAAATGGCATGCAAGATTGGGACACATAGGACAAGAAATGATGACTAGACTAGCTCGAGAAGGCTTTTTGGGCTCACTCGCTAGAATCAACCTTCCTATGTGTGAACCATGTTTGGCAGGTAAGTCCTGCAAAAAGCCTTTTGGAAAGGCAAAGAGAGCTACTCGTTCTCTAGAGTTAGTCTACTCGGACTTATGCGGACCCATGAATGCAAGGGCACGATACGGTGCATTCTATTTCCTTACTTTTATTGATGATTATTCACGTTATAGGTCGGTATATCTCTTATCTCATTGGTCAAAAGCGCTTGATTGTTTTAAGCGATTCTTGGCAGAAGTTGAGAATCAAAAAGATGGAAAACTAAAAATCCTACGAACCGATAGAGTGCAAGAATACCTGTCTGATAAGTTCAGACAAATGTGTGAGGAAAAAAGAATCATACGGCAAGTAACGATTCCCTATACTCCACAACAAAATGGTGTTTCAGAGAGAAGGAATCGAACACTTCTGGATATGACCAAATCCATGATGGCGCAAGCAAATCTTCCCATATTATTTTGGGGATATGCAATCTTAACTGCAGCCTATATCTTGAACCGTGTTCCCTCTAAATCAGTCTCTTCGGCTCCCTATGAACTTTGGCATGGGTGAAAGCCTAATTTGGAAGGCTTGCGCCCTTGGGGGTCGGCAGGGTTCGTTCATAGTACTACCCATAAGCATGGGAAACTTGGCCCTAGAGCAAGCAAACATATCTTTATAAGATATTGTGAGCACTCGAAGGGATACGTGATGTACAGTAAACACCCAGATGGAGGGATGACTGAAATTGAGTCCCGTGATGTTGATTTCCTCGAGGAGGATTTCCCAACTATTGGAGAGTAAAAGGGAATCTTGAACTATATGAGTTACAAGATCCTGAGGGAGGAGCAACTATCCCCGAAAAAGATAAGTTCCACGTTCAATTATTGACAGGGATAGTGGAAGCGATCCAAAGAATAGTGGGAGTGTCTCAATAGAGGAAAACTCTAGTGATCCACAAATTCGTAGAAGCAAACGTGGAATAGTACCCCAATGACATTATGAAATCGAGAGGGAATCTTTCATGTGCACTTCAGTGGACACTGATGAGCCAGCTACTTATAAAGAAGCTGTAAATTCTCCAAATGCAAATAAGTGGATAACTGCTATGGAAGATGAGATAAGCTCGATGGCTAAGAACCATGTTTGGGAGCTAGTCGATCTTCCACCTGGGCACAAGACCATTGGGAATAAATGGGTCCTAAAGGTTAAGCGCAAGGCGGATGGGTCAATTGAAAAATATAAAGCTCGACTTGTGGCGAAAGGTTATACCCAAAAGGAGGGTATAGACTATGAGGAGACATTTTCCCCCGTGGTGAGATTTGCATCCATTCATCTGATTCTAGCCATTGTCGCCCACTTAGATCTGGAATTATGCCAGATGGATGTTAAGACTGCATTTCTCAATAGAGAACTAGACGAGGAGATCTATATGGATCAACCTATAGGTTTCAAAAGGATGGGACAAGAGGGCAAAGTTTGCCATTTAAAACGTTCCATCTATGGATTGAAACATTCGTCCAGAAAGTGGTATCACCGATTTCATGAAGACATCACCTCGATAGGCTTTGCAATGATAGAGAAAGACCAATGAGTGTATGTCAAGAAAAGTTAGAGGAGTTTTTTGATACTCTCCTTGTATGTGGACAACATTTTGTTAGCTGGAAATGACATGAAGTTAATTGTCGCCACTCAGAAGTTGTTGTCCTCAACTTTCGAGATAAAGGACATAGGAGAAGCTGAGTACATACTTGGTGTAAAGATACACCGTGATCGATCTAAAAAACTATTAAGTTTGTCTCAAGAGACGTATATCAAGAGGATTTTAGAGCGATTTCGTATACAGAATGCTAATCCTATCGACACGCCCATGGATAAAAATTGTGTTCTTAGCAAAGAGTTATGCCCTAAAACAGAAGAAGAAATGAAGAGCACGGATAAATTTCCATATGCAAGCGTTGTAGGAAGTCTAATGTATGCTATAGTGTGTACCCGATCAAACCTTTGCTTTGTAGTTGGGATGGTGATTAGGTATCAAAGTAATCCTTAACCCAACCATTGGGCAGCGGTCAAAAGGATACTTAGATATTTGAAGGGGACTAGTAATCTTACCTTGTGCTATCATGAGGGTAGCCTAAAATTGATTAGATATAGTGTTGCTGATGGCTTAGCAGACAGAGATGAGCGCAAGTCCACATCGAGATATGCATTCTTGTTAGGAGGCGCGGCCATGACTTGGTGTAGCAAAAAGCAGCCTTGTATCTCTTTGTCCACCATGGAGGCGGAATATGTCGCTTGCACATCTGTAGTACAAGAAGCTATCTGGTTAAGGATATTCCTTCAGAGTTTGCGCATCTATGCGCATGTGGATGATGATGTTGTCATCTATTGTGATAACACAATTGTTTTAGTATATGCCAAGGATCCCAAGTATCATAGGAGGACCAAGCATATTGACATCAGATATCACTTCATACGAGAGAGTATTGCGCGAGGTCAAATTGTTCTTAGGCATGTACTTACTAGCGATATAGTCGCTGATCTTTTTACTAAGCCTTTACAAAAAGATGTATTCCAGAGGCATGTTAATAGTATGGGACTCTGTAGGCTTTAAATTTCTTAGGCATGTAAGAACAATTTTGTTGATCAAATGAGATTTTGTTCTTATTAATGTGTTGGTATTGTATCTATAAATCAGTATGAATGTCACCAGGCTTAGATTAACCCACTCACACGGGGGATCGCCCTGGCGCTTTGATAGCGAGCAGGATGAGACTTAAAAGATCGTATCGCATAAGTGTGGGTTGTGAATGGTCTCCTTCATGCCTGGAGCAGCAAGGAAGGATTTTTCATTTATTTTATAGTCACCCTAGCTCAGAGGCTAAGATGAGATCTGCCATAATCGATTATGAAGTACGTCCTAACTTCATTAAAGCCTGTTAAAGCCGAACGTGTGTCTACTTTGGATAGTTATCTTCTGGTTGAACGTAGGTTAGCCGCTTGGGTAGCGACTGTACCAAGGTTTGTATGATGTCAAGAGCGTGACATGCCCAAATAGAGTGGGAGTTCCATCATAGCATGTATACATATTACATGTGCTATATGACGACCATTCTAAAGGAGTGACTAAATAGATCCCTACTTCGTCACTGTGTGCGCCTTATTATTTTTTGTGCCCTTTGGGACTCTGGACTTTGTCATGAAGTGTAAGCTTGATGCACGCTACTTTAGCATGTGTCCAATGGCCCCGGTTGATTCGGTCTGTCGGAGCATGACTAGGAAAGCTGTTAAGACCAAGCGGATTGGTATAAGAGCCGAGAAAGAACTAAATTGGAAATGCACTAATGTTCTATGGCTCAAAGGCCGGCCGACTAAAGTTAAATGTGATTTGACATAGTCTTGAGCATAAATACATAGTAGAAAGGTCTAGCATGCTCTATTTTTATGAGGGATTAGAGATGCTTGATCTAGTGTGAACACTTGGTTTGGGGCATATAGCGAGTTGCTTCTTTTTGAATGGAGGGTTATGTTAGTTTGGTGATTACTTAATATAACTCCTCTCACTTGCTCCTTCTCACTTGGTCGCATGCCTTACTCCCTGTATGAAAGAAATAATATAAGATTGAGAAATTCTATGAGAATGTGATTTGAAGAGATCGAGTTAATTATCGATGAGTGCGAGATGTAACTGATTGATTTAATTTAACAGATTAGGTAATATAGATAATCACCAATTGTTGGGACTTACGCAAGTGCACGCAGCCGTATAAATAAAACAAAGTGAGTAGAGTGTCGAATCCCACAGGGATTGTGATTTGGCCCGTGAAAATAACTCGTGTTGGTTTAGCTAAATGGATCAAATTGGGTAGTGATTTTGTATTACTAAAAGAAACCTAAATTCTTAATAAAAATAACTTCCGAAGAACAATAATAACAAATAATCAATGTGGGAAATGCAAGTGCAAGGTGGTTTCATTCACCTAATTCGCTATTCTAATCCAATCACAAAGTTGAATAGTTTCGTGGTTGTGTGAAGCCTAGGAACAAATATATCTACAATCTCTCTCGAGCATTGCGGAATTAATTCCTACAAACCCTTCTAAGCCTAAGACTAACCAATTCTCATTTAATTAATCCCAACTTTAGAAATTATTTGTATGAATTTTAATCACTGCCTTAAAGCTCAATCAATGTTAAATTTATTCTCATGCAACTTTAACACCATTTGATCTCGTCTAACTAGAGCTACAATTGTATCGTCTCTCGACCTCATCACGATTCTCAAATTCGCTAATTAGGGGTGATCAAACCCTAACCACGTATTAAATCATTAAACAAGAATCACATAACAAAAAGACATACGAATACAGATTCAAACTCATAGGATTTTCATAAAATAGCAAATAAGATGATCTACACCATCCTTACACTTAATTAAAATTAGTTCATAATGAAACTAAAAATAAGAACAAAATCTGGAAAAGAATTCATGAAAAGAGAAGAATTAAACTTATTCGCTGGAAATTTCAGAGGAAAACTCCCCTTGTTCAGTTGTTCTTCCCTTGGCTCTTGTTTTCTCCCTTCTTCCGTTCTCCACAAAATCCCAAAAAGATGAAAAATATGAAAAAGAAAAGTTCTAAAAACTAAAACCTAGCTAAAAATGTGAACAGGAGTTGTGCCAATATTTTTGGACTTAAAAAAGGGCAGAAAAACCCTAGCGTCGCCTTCCAAAAATAGAGTCCTAATTGAACTAGGAAAGCTATAAATTGCTATCGCGAACTTTGGGTACGTACCCGAAATATTTTGGGCACGTACCCAAACATATAGATTCGCTCTTCTCAAAATGGTTGAAATTAGGTTGATACCCAAACTCTCTTGCGTAAGTACCCAACTCTTGACTTCCACTTTTCGTCTCCTTGATGGTATTTTTCCCATCTTACCTACAGAACAACGATTTAACTCGAATTTAGGCATAATAAGATTCAAATGGAGGAAAATACATGATAAGTTAGTCAAAATAAACATAAAAATCCAATAGATTTACGGACTTATCAACTCTCCCAAACTTAAATGTTGCTCGCCCTCAAGCAACTCAAAATTGGCAACACAAGGAACTTGGACACAATCAAAGCTTATTCTTGGAACACCACGCACCAAAGCAAAACTCCATTTTATTTTTCTTAGAAACTATTAAGCACTATGTCATTGGTTCAATTTGCAAATAATTAAAATTTCATGTACACTCTACAAACAACCATCATTATCAAGCATCCCCCGTGTTATCGTGTGTGATATGATCAAGAGCAACAATCACCAACAATCCAAATCAATTTATATTCATGTGATAGGCGCAAAAAGTGGACTCCATAAGTCGGTTTTTCATTCCTATCTCCACCAATGTAGACAACGATAAATCGGGGATCGATAGGACTTAATTAGGCTTATAATGTAGGGCTTGGGTGTAGGGTAGGAAAATATAGAAAAGTATTTGGCTCATGCACCCAAGTTAATTAAATTGGACAAATCGGAGTTTTTAGAGCATTATTCATGTATTCCAGTCCCCCAAACTTATTCAAAACCATTACTCTCCATGTAATTTTTTCTCATTATGTGTGTGAGAGTGCTAGCTCACTTTTTCTTTCATTTCCTCTCTTTTTTTCTGCATTTTTTTCCTTCTTTTTTCACATTTTTTTTCCATATTTTTTTCAGCAATTTTTTTTTTTTTCTAAAACGAGCTAGTATATTCCGAACTCAAGTATACGTACAAACCTCCACTTAATCCTCTCATAATTCCACATATCCGATACATAACTCCACAATTATCACAATTCAAGTGTAGTGCATAGAAAGGATCAAGATATGTAGACATTGTGCTTTTGGGCTTGTAATGTGGCTATCAAGAGAACTAAGCACAACGTAGGCTCAAGGGGGACTCAAGGGCTATGTTTAACCAATAAATAGGCAATTAAGGATCAAAAATTTTCAAAAATGGCCTAACTCATCTCCCCAATTTAACATAGTCTAGGATTTCACCTCGAGAATAACTCAAATTGATTTTAGTGTCCTAATGCATTAAAGCATATGCGAAAACCTCTCATAAAAAATATAAATTTTCTCTAAATCATTTAGCAATCATTGCTCTAACCATGTGCAAAACAACAACAATCATTCTTCAAGTGCACACAAAATGCTTCATGCATGCTCATCATTCCAAACATAGCATTTCATAGCAAAAAATCACCATTGAATAAGGAATTTCAACAAAGCACGTGCATTCCAAGACGAGACAAACAAAACAACCTAAGACAAATTTCTAAAACCATCAATAAGCCATTATCAATAGAATTGAACTTGAACAGTACGTGACGTTGTTATACCAAGACACAAATCATCAAAGATGACTCTTTTCGTCTGGCCGTCCGAGTTTCCAGCCGATATACTGTTCTTGTTCAAATTCCACAAACATAGCTAATAACAATTAACCTCAAAAGTCTTATCCTAGGCAACTGAAATCCCCCCACACTTAGAGAGTACTTTGTCCCCAAAGTACAGAAAATAAGTTCAGACAAGAACCACAACTGATACTCAAAGAACTACGAAAACGAAAATAAAACACAAACGGAAAGCAAAGAAAATGATAGAAAACACCTGAGGTTAGATGGCGTCATAGAACCCCGTCCCATCCTCCTACATATCAAAATTCAAACAAAAATCACAGCAAAACCTCAAGTGGTCTACCCCACACATATAAAAATAAACTTAAAGGAATTCAAAAACATAAGAAACACAGAATTTTGGGTTGCCTCCCAAAAAGTGTTTGTTTATAGTCTTTAGCTCGACTCCTTTCAACGCTTCTAACGAACGAGGTCAATATGTGATGTCGACCCTACTCGGTCCACATCTCCTTCCATATAAGCCTTCAAACACTGCTCATTCACCATGAAATATTCCCTTTGTTTTCCCTTGTAGGACTTTTTTTTCATGATGTGGGCATCGTACCACTTCTTTGTTCTCTCTTCGGCTTTGCATCCTCTTCCGTCAAGATTTCATGTATGCCTATGGAAGGCCTAATCCTCTTGATGTCAGGAGTTTGGTACCCCATTGCTATAATTCGAGCCTTAATTAGCCTTACAATTCTCCTTGTTTGCTCCCTAGTCAAGGGAGTACCTAAAATTATTTGTACGATTTCATTCTCCCCAAAAAAGGCATATTCCGGCTTTTGAGGTAAAGGTTTAACCTCTAACTTGGGGGGTTAAATGCTCAAAGGGAGTGTGGGACTCAAGGTTTTTGTTAATTATTCAAACACTGGGCCCTTTTTCCCCTCATCCTGTTCATCCTCTTTTCTCCTCTTCCTTTCCCTTACACAGTTGTCAGTTGCCTCCTGTCTCATGCAATGATCATCCCCATTATGGCATTTGATAGATTTGATAGCATCAAAATCTATACTCTCGTCCCCAAGTCTAAGAGCCAACTTCCCCGCATTGACATCAACTAGTACTCTTCCCGTATTCATGAAAGGCCTCCCTAAAATCAGTGGCACATCTTTGTCAGCCTCGAAATCGAGCACAATGAAATCCACTGGAAAAATGAACTTCCCGACTTTGACTAGGAGGTCCTCCACTACCCCTACGGGCCTCTTCAGATCGATCGATAAGTTGTAGGGAAACAGTAATAGGGGACAAGTCTCCAACACCTAATTTCCTGAAAACAGAAAGAGGCATCAAATTAACACCAGAACCTAAATCACATAAACAATTAGAAAACTCAAACTTGCCAATCATGCAATGGATAGTAAAACTCCCTGGATCTTTTAATTTCATTGGCAACTTTTGAGAGATGATGCTGCTACACTCCTTCGTTAATGCCACAGTTTGGTATTCCTCCAACTTCTTCTTATTCAAAATGATCTTCTTCAAGAATTTGGTGTAGTGTGGTATGCTTGCTAACGCCTCAGCGAATGGGATATTGATGTGCAGCTTCTTGAAAATGTCAAGGAACTACTTCATTTAGTGTGCCTGCTGAGCATGTCTCAAACATTATGGAAAATGCACCTTAGTCTTATTGGGGTTTGTTTATCGCACAGCTGGAGCTTGATCAATCTGCTTCCCCACTTTTTCTTCTCTGCCCTTTGCATTATCACATTCCTTAACATCCTCCTCTTTCTTGCTTTTAGCTATAGACCCTCTTGGTGGCTCCAATTCTTTCCCACTCCTTAGCATGATTGCATTGCATTGCTCCTTGGGGTTAGTTTCTGTGTTGCTGGGGAGATTATCGTGGACCCTGTTGGTCAATGCATTGGCCAATTGGCCCACTTGAATCTCTAGATTGTGAATGGAGGAGGAATGGTTCTTTGTGATTTGGTCGAACTTCCCTTCAATCCTTTGCAATCTCTCCTCCTACGACGCCATCTTTAACCCCAAGGCATCAATGAACTTGTCCATCTTTGTTTCTAGGGGGCTCGCCCTCTCTTGCTGCGAGGGGTAGTTCTATTGGAATCCTAGTGGGAGTTGTGGCATGTTCACATTCTGACCAGCCCAAGAGAAATTAGGGTGATTTCTCCACCCTGGGTTGTATGTGTTGGAATAGGGGTTATTGGCTTGTCTCCCTTGTATATTTTGGTGCATGTTCTCTTCTACAAAATTTACCTGTTCACTCGAAAAAATAGGAAATGGACTCCCAAACGAGCAATCAGTGGAAACATGATTAAAATCACCACATAATTCACAAGAAGGTTTAGGGCTAACATTCAAATTGTTACCATTTAAGGAATCCAATTTGTGAGTTAGAGCGCTTACCTAAGCCTGTAGCGATGCGATAGCATTAAGCTCTAACTTACCCCCTTGGTTCTTTTGATGGGTTGATTCCCCCCGACCATTGATAATTATTGATTGCCATCTCCTCGATTAGGTTGTAGGCATCGTCCACGGTCTTGGTTATCAAGGAACCTCCAGCTTCTGTATCAATTGTACACTTAGTGTTGGCCCCCAACCCATTATAAAATATTTGAACCACAATCCATGGTGGGGACACCTCCTTAATAACTCCTTATACCTCTCCCACGCCTCGCATAGTGATTTCCACCCATTTTGGGAAAAGGTGAAAATATCATTACGTAGCTTGGCACTCTTGGCCGGTGGGAAGTACTTCGTTAGAAATGCATGTGACAGTTGTTCCCAATTGGTTATGGACCCACTAGGCACCGAATTGAGCCAAATTTTTGCTTTATCCCTCAAAGAAAAAGAGAAAATCCTTAGTCTTATTTCATCGTCCGACGCCTCGTTGATCTTAATGGTGTTACATAGCTCTAGAAAATTATCTAGATGCTGGTGGGGGTCTTCATTCGGCAAGCCATAGAACTGCACATTATTAGGCACCATGTTTAATAGGGCCGGTTTAATCCAATTGTTCTGGTTGTCAGCCATAATACGTTCCTGAGCTATTTTAGCTCTTCTCGCTACGTTCCTCCTTCTGTTGGCGCTTTCAATTTCAAGATCCAAAGGCACTAGTTCAGTTCGTTAACTTGCACGCCTCATGATCATATACCAAAAAACACCTACACACAAAGGAACACAAACTCAGCCACAAAAATAACAAAAATAAAGAAACACTAAAAAGAAAAAAAAATTAGTCTAAACACACAAGCTAATATCACAGCCAACTCATGCACAATTGTTGCAGCATTGATTGCCACTGTTGTATTTGCAGCTGCTATTATAGTACCAGGTGGCAACGAGTCCGACTCTGGCTATCCAATGTTCTCCACAACAGGTGCATTCATAATATTTGCAATTTCAGATGCCATTTCCCTATTCACATCCACCACTTCTCTACTGATGTTCTTGTCCATCCTGACTTCACGCTATGCGGTAGAATGTTTTCTCTATGCCCTTCCCAAGAGTCTTTATATGGGTCTGATTACTCTTTTTGTCTCCATATCGTTTATGATTGTAGCTTTTAGTGCTATAATATATTTGGTGTTTGGAAGAAATCATGCATGGGTTTTGATACCCGTGGCTGGACTTGCTTGTTTGCCGGTAACTTCATTTGTGCTGCTGCAATTCCCACTTATTGTGGATGTGATCTCTTCAACATATGGTCGTGGCATTTTTGGTAAGCAAAGCGATCGGCCATTCTACTAGCACCATCTACCTACTATCGCATACAAGTGTCCATGTAATTCACATTTTAACTTTGTACACATTTTCTTTCATGGTGAATTTGCATGTAAGTTTTACTAGTTCTTGAGATTAATTTTCTGAGACATGGACGCCCAATGGCGCGTGGCACGCACACATATATATATTTATAGGGTAAAATATCTATGTACCTCTATTATGATATTTGTAACATTTATTTCATGTACCAACGAATTCAGCGATGAAAAGAAAACAAAATGCAAGGAAAACAATTGGATGGTTTAGTTACTAAGATAAACAATATAGAAAAGAATATGCTAGCAACATTATAGTGCAATCAGGACAATGCAATAAATTAAAAAAAAAAAGAATTGGTAATAAAATAATAAGTAAATATGTAAAGTTATCGCTAAATATATATATAATGACAAAAAAAAAAATTGGCATGAAAAACAATGTTGATAGTATCAATGGTGATAATAATTGTGTTTAAATTGCCACCATTAACAATTAGTGATACCTCTATGGTAGGAATGCAAACGAATTAAGCCAGCTCGACACATGTTCGAGCTCAAATTCAAGCCGAGCTTGAGCCTGAAAGTTCTTGTTCCTAGGCTCGCGAGCCTTTAATATTTTAGTATTTATATTATTTTATATGACATTTATAATTCTAAAAATAAAAAATAAAACTTTCAAATCAAAATTAAAATTGAGCCAAAAATCCTACACCTCCCCTTGTCTTCTCTCTCTACAATGCCATCTACTCTTTTGCTCTCTCTTCTTGCCATTGTATCTCTCGACTCTCTCTCTTAGGTCTCTTTTATCGCTGTTGTCTCTCTCTCTCTCTCTCTCTCTCTCTCTCTCTCTCTATTTTCTCCCCATCTTCTATCTCAACCCCCTCTCTCCACTCTCTCATCTCTTCTGTTGCAGAAAAGAGAGACTCCTGCTGGGGTTCTAAATTGCGTGTGAGTGTGTGTGTGTGTATTCTTTTGGCACTAGTTTATCTCAGATGTCACTGATTGTAAAAGTGACAATTTAAAATCATAAGTTTTGTCATATTTTGATCATTTTGTAACAAAATAAAAATTAGTGTCATTAAATAGATTTAATAGTGAAAGTATAAAAAATAAAATTTTTGTCACTTGATACATATATTAATAACACCTCTCACATGTCATTTTTAATCAAAAAAAAACTCACACATCATTTTATTTTGTTGCTAATATTATTTTTGAGTGTAGTGACTTCCTCACCCTTTGACGAGTAAAATGAGAAAACTTATTTTGGTCTCTCTCTCTCTCTCCCCTTTTGTTTTCTTTAATGCAACAACAACTTTTCCCCCTTCAATTTCTTTTCTTATTTTTTTAAACAATCAAACAAACTTGAAATTCTTTGTTTTCCTTAGTTTATTTCTTCTTTTTCTTATCCTTCATTAAAATATCTGAACTAAATATAGTGTAAAGAAATAAATTTGACCAGTCAAAATGCCAACCTTCTGTATTTAACAAAAATGCCCTTCGGATGCCCTTCGTTATCTAATGCACGTATTCTATTTTATTCGAAATAGTGGTATTCTTCCAATTTACATGTGTTCATTTGTATGTGGAATCTTTGTCTAAAACAAAAATATCATTAATAGTTTAAAAACAAACCACTTAGAAAAGTTAATATGTTTGAGTTGTACCATTGATGAATTCATCAATCAATTTGATCCTAACTTTTAAAAACCAAGCTCCTATAAACTAAATTGTTCATGGATAAGTTATTAGTTTAATTTAAATTAAAATGGAATCTATATGGTTGGCAGCACAAACCTCCTTATATTAATAAAAAATTTAAGATACCCCCCGCTTTTTTTAGTGTAATTTCAGATACTCCAAAAATTATTTGAAACGTCTAGCTCACCCCCTAAATTATATGGTTGAAAGACTATCTTTAAAGTTCTCTGGGTAAGTTGAATGGAGGTGTTCGTTCGATTTTAACCAAATTGATATAAATCTATTTTGTCAGCTAATCGAAATTTTAATTTTTCAAAACAAGAATTGAATGTGTATTCTATTACCATGATTTAAGAGGTTCTCATCAAAAATAGAATTGTGGATTTCTACGACTCTATGAAGAATTTATGTTGCTAATGTTTTTCTTTTAGTGGTAATTAAAAGATTCGCTACATCTCTCTCTTATAGACGCTAAATTTTGTGATATGGTTGTTCATTAGATGCATCCAGAAAGAAAATATGTAAGATTGCGCCCAACCCATATTTCATAAAAGGCATGTTTCTATTTTTTCTTTTTTTTTATTTTCTACATCGTAAAGAGAGAATTAAAAACCAAAAAAAAAAAAAAACTAAACTAAAATGCAAAAACATACGAGGCCAAAGTACAAATTTTCATCACCTGAAGGCTGAAGCACCAATTTGCCCTGGGTTTTCTAAGATCTAATACAAACATACAACCAATTGTCAAGATTTGAGCCGATGCGGCTTATAATCCAAAAAATTAATAAATAAATAAATAAAGAATGAAATTGGAGCGAGCTGCCTGAATTCACAAAATTACTGTGACCTAATTTAACTGACGAAGTCAAAGCTCCACCACTCCAAGATCATAAATTCAATTTTTCAAGTTCCACCAACACAGCCTTAATTCAATTGTTGAAGTCGAGGCTCCACCACTCCAAGATCATAAATTTGATTTTCCATCGAAGCATGCATGGATCTTTATTCCTATTTAAATAATAATTTATTGTTTTACTTTAATAATAATTTATTTATGATAGGAATCATTTGATCTGTAGGTGATTTTACTTTAATAATAATTTATTTATTTATTTATTATAGGAATCATTTGATCTGTAGGTGATTTAATTTGAAATATGATATAACAATTTGATTTATACTCCTGAAATCATTCATGTAATTGAATAATATGATACTCTCAAAGAGAAAAGTTTCAACAAGTCCACGTCATAATCTCATCATCTGGTGTAACGAATCATAAAGAGTTCGAACAAATTTGAAGACAAGGAATCTTATATATTATTTACATTGCCAAATAAGAATGAAAGACTTTTCCTAATATGTTAGGTGTGACACATCAGCACGACTTAATTAATTTTAACCTTCCCCATCAATCCAAATCCTTCACCACTTTTGAGACCAAAACTTGAACGAGCACCCAATCAACATAACCACAACACATATAACAAAACAAAATTACTAAACAGAAGTTTCAAGGAAATCGGGCAAAATAATGACACATATTTAAGCCCTCTGTTATCATTACCGCATTCACATTCACAATCAAAACAAATTGGGATAAGTTCCAATTAGTTAAATTACATCCATATTTGTTATGAATTGTCATTATCTGTATGGATTGGTACCACTGATGTGATCAACACAATCAATATGGAGAGCTACAATCCTAATTTGATTGGGAGTAGAATTCCTAAGTGAAATAGAACTCTACTACTCCAGGTTGCCTATAAATAAGGGCCTCTCCCATGGAAAGGCATGTTTCTATTTTTTTTCCATTTTTTACTTTCTACATCGTAATGAGAGAATAAAAAAAAAACAAACAACTAAAATGCAAAAACATACGAGGCCAAAGTACAAATTTTCTTGACCTGAAGCATGAAGCGCCAATCTGCCCTGTGTTTTCTAAGATCTAATCTAAACACACGACCAATTGTCTAGATTTGAGCCGATGCGGCTTATAATCCAAAAAATCAATAAATAAGTAAATAAGGAATGAGATTTGAGTGAGCTGCCCGAATTCACAAAATTACTACGACCTAATTTAACTGACGAACCCAAAGCTCGACCACTCCAAGATCATAAATTTGATTTCTCAAGTTCCACCAGCAAAACCTTAATTCAAATGGTGAAGTCAAGGCTCCACCACTCCAAGATCATAAATTCGATTTTCTATCGAAGCATGCATGGATCTCCATTCCTATCTAAATAATAATTTATTGATTTATTTATGGTAGGAATCATTTGATCTGTAGGTGATTTAATTTGAAATATGATACAACAATTTGATTTATACTCCTGAAATAATTCATGTAATTGAATAATATGATACTCTCAAAGAGAAAAGTTTCAACAAGTCCACATCATAATCTCATCATCCGGTGTAACGAATCATAAAAGAGTTCGAACAAATTTGAAGACAAGGAATCTCAAATATTATTTACACTGCCAGATAAGAAAGAAAGGCTTTTCCTAATGTGTTAGGTGTGACGCATCAGCACGACTTAATTAATTTTAACCTAAATATAAATTATCTAAATAGATTTTTGTTATAATTCTTGTTTTTGATATTTTAATTTATTAAATATTTTTTCATAAAAAGAGAAGCTGAATATTCGAGGATAAAGTCAACGGTAAATATTTTTAATTAAAAAAATAATTGGTTAATAATTATAAAAATTACTAAAATTAAATTACAAAAAAATTGATAAAACTAATGAAATTTATTATATAATTTAAATTTAAAATACTTCAAAATGATATTTTAAGTATACAAAAAAATTCAATAACCAAAGAGTTCCTTTGGCGCAGCGGTTATATGGTCCAATTACAACTCCAATGTCCTGTGTTTGACTCACCTTGAGCACAAAGGAAAAAAAAAAAGTGATTTTGGGAGCGCAGGCCCAGGTCGGGGTGTGGGGGCAGCGTTGCGGGTTTGTGTTTTTTCATTTGCTTGACAATTGCCACGGCCAGACAATTTAACAATTAAGTGGCCAAATTTGGTCACGGAAGGACCGTGGCTAATAGCCAAAGCCTGGTAGTGGCTGAAGGTCGTAGCTGCAGATTCGTGGCTATTAGCCACGGCCTGGCCATGGTTAATCCGTGGCTAAGGCCAGGCCGTGGCTAAATTAGCCACACCACTTTTAGCCACGGATTTTTTTCGTAGTTAATCCGTTGCTAATTTTTTTGGCCACGGATTTTTGACCAAATCCGTGGCTAATTCCTCTTTTTCTAGTAGTGATATATATATATATATATATATACACACACATATTAGAATTGTTCTCATGATGCCCTACTTATCCTATTTGAACTTTTTCTGCATTGTCTTTCCTGTACTTTTCCTTTCATTCTGCTTTCAGGGGTGTTCAAAAATCAAGAAGATCAATCAAATTTACTGAAATTCGAAAAATTCAAACCAAACTAACTCCAAACAAAGTGGATTTGGTTCCGTTATCGATTTTTATTTTTATAAATTCGGATTTCTGGTTTGATTTAATTTCTTTATCTAGATTAAACCAAAAAATTGAAAACCATATAATTTTCATTTTTATTGAATTCTTTTTTTTTATATATATATTTTTTTGTTTATATTTTTTGAAAATAAACCTCCGGTCTTCTCATACTGTATGACTCTCAGTAGCCTAATATTTGCATTTGCATTTCCTACGAATTTCCACCTAATGTACCTCTTCATCCAAGCATCTTCAGGTAGTTGTGATGCTGCTTTCGGCGCTGATGTGGCGATGCGGTTTTGGGATAGTTTTGGGCTGGAAACACCACTACCTGCTTTCTTGTGTTTCTTTGCAATATGTGAAATATAATACATACTAAATCCTAATTCCTTAAACCTAATTTGTTTATTTTGAATAGTCATACTTCTTGACGGGTATAGGACTGATGAAATGAATAATATACAAACCAACATTTTGGTATTCTACTTATTTAGTACTGCATAAACTATTTCAACATATTTACATCAAATTTGAGATTCCATTAAAATGTGATTCCCTCTCCTGAAAATTTATTGTCTATCTGCGATCACAAAATTGATATACAATACTACAAAAGATAAAACAAATTGATGACAACATATCTAGTGATAATATAGAAGTTATTATTGATTATATATGTTTAAGTCATAGAAAAACTTCATCTCCTTTCATATATATATATATATATATTCTCTTTATAATATCATATAGTGACAAAAATTGTGTTTAATTTGTTAGTATTTACAATTAATGAATCACTATTGTGGCACTTCAGTGGATAATTTTTCCTCCATTGTCTAAAATCTCCAAATTCACAACTCGCGCGTCCGGAAGGTGATAAAATTCGACCGGAAAATTGATTTTCATTCAAACATCGAACCAAAAGTGCCGTTCTTTTATAAGTTAGTGGACTAAAACTGAAATCAACTAAATTAAAGGATAAATATATACATACATATATATATATATGACCTGAATTAAAGAACGATTTTTGGAATCACGCCTACTACTAACTACTGGATGCCGTAATTAGGATATATATCTTGAAAATTAAATGCACTGGCATTGGTCCTAGAAATTCAACACGTTTGGAAAGTTGAAGGGAAAATTCCCAGTTGAAGAAGTCAATCTGCTTCAACACAGCTTGAAATTTCCTTGTACGTTCCACGCGGATTCCCATAATGTACTAATGCGACTTCTTTTTTTTTTTTTTTGGATAATTATATACTAACGTGACTCGACCAAATATTTTAATATGTAAAATTCAATTTAATTATTTGAAGCAAATACAAGACCGTTGAAAGACTAATAACAGCAATGATAAAGGGAAGAAAATACCTGGAATTCATGTATAAATAAGCTAACTCCGCACGGATCCAATCCAACAACCAACGTGCAGCTTAGCCTACATATCGATCACTAATCAATGGCTTCTTCCGCCTCGTCGGGCAGCCCATTAGCCTCAATTACTGTTAACGTGGCCAACTTTGTCTCGGCCAAGCTCCGCCGTGATAAGCATTCAAACAACTACAATTCTTGGAGAGAGCAGATACTCTGCCTCATTGAGAGTCAGGACTTGCTTGGCTTCATCGACGGCAAGATATCTCCGCCACCTGCAGAGAAAGCTACCGCTAATGGCGACCAAGATTACTTCGTCTGGAGAAGAACTGATCGGCTGGTGAAGGGGTGGATCTTGGGTGCGCTCAGTGATGAAGTTGTTGAAATTGTTTTTATTTTTGACACAGCCAGAGATGTCTGGCTGGTGTTGGAAAAGGAGTTTGAATTCCGAGCTTTGCCTCCGCCAATTCCGGCTGCGGAACAAGGTATTGTGTTTACAATGCTGCATTTTAATGGTATAAGGCCACATGCAGGGTTATTTACACTTTGCACATTTCAACCACCTTAAATATTCACTTTCTACCATAAAAAAGGAAAAGAAATAGATTGCATCCAAAAAAATCTTTAGTTTTGGCATCGATGCACCATCACCATTTTCAGACAAAATAATCTATTAGAGTTGATTACTTTTGAGAGCAAAATTGTCGGCCTAAAAAATAAATATATTTTTTGTTCTTAACTCTAATATCTAACATGAGAAGAGCAATATATACGAAATCTTTACCATATATTTAAAATAAGATGTTTTTCTATTGAAGTTTTTTCTTTTCCAGTAACATGACACATCTTAAACTAGATCATTGTTTTTAAGAACAAATATTTGGATTTAAAATACAAATAAAAAAAACTTCTGCAATAAAAAATAGGTGAAATTATTTAATGGTAAAAATGAAAAATAGGACCACAATATCATCAACAAATGAAGCAATAGATTTTACCTTCAAATTAATGGTCTCGAAAAATCATCATTTGGCATTTTAATATAAATTAACACAACTATATATATATTCAGATAGTTTTTTTTTTTCTTTTCCTTTTCCTTTCTTTTTGTTTTTGTTTTTTTCCATTTTCAACTTCAATCGCAATAGAAAATGTGATTGTTTAATTCACTATCTATTAAAAAGAAAAACATAATTTGTTTGATTTTCTTATTAATGGGATCCATAGTAAATTAAACAATTATTTTTGTTTCAAAATAATTTGATTTGTTTGATATAGAAAAAGCCACCACCACATTGAAATGCTATCCTCACAATTAACATTATTATATGTAAATATTATTTTCAATCTACTAACTTAATATTTCCATACAACACATCTAATCATATTTTTATTTTCACGCAAAAACTATAAACATAAAATAAAAATATCTAGCCCCAATGACAACAGGAAATTAGAATAAAAATATCAACATCTCGAATCTATACCTTTTGGTGTCTTAAATTTTGAGGTTTCTAGTCTTTCGTTTACTCAATCTTCTTTCTTCTCTTCTCACTTTCTTTCTGTCTCGAATACAAATATTTCTCTTTGTTTCTTCTCCGCTCCTCTCTAATTTCAATATTCTGTTTCTATTTATTTATTTCTGTCGTTCAATATTTTTTGGAAGTTGAGTTTTTTACTTATTATAAAATTAAGGGTGATTTACATTTTGTGCCCATTCACTCATAGAAAAAAGAAATAGCAAATTGCACTTTAAAAACTTTTAATTTTGACATCAATGCACTCTCACCATTTCTAGGCCAAAAAATCCATTCGAGTTGACTTCTTGTAGTGGCAAAATTGTTAGCTGAAAAATAAAATATATGTTTTGCTTTTAAATCCAACATCTAACATGAAATTAAGAAGTAACATAGACCAAATTTTCCTAATATATTAGAGATATGACTTTTGTCGATTGAAATTTATTTTTTTATAATAACATGACAATTATTAAACTAGACCTCTATTTTCAAGAACAAATATTTGGAGTTAAAATACAAATGGGAAAAAGGTTCTTTAATAAGAAAAAAAAAGGTTAAATTAGTTGAGGGAAAAAAAGGAGCATAATTAATAGTAAATGATGCAATATATTTTAATTTCATATTAATGGTCTCAAAAATTCATCATTTGGCCTTTTAATATATATTAATGCAATTATTATTGAGCACCATATCCAAACAAAACTTTTCAAAAAAGATATTTAATACAATAAATTGCAAATATAATTTCTTCTTGTCATAACAAGGAGTCTAACAACCATGTTTAGTAAATGAACTTTGGGGTACTTTTTTCAATCGCAATATCATTGCTCTAATTGCACTAGAATATTTGAATTTATTTTTGAAATTTCCTTATATTTTACTTGAAAAATAAAGAGTTTTAGCGGCAAAAAATCTAATATTACCTTGAAAATTGTTGCTCTATTTTTTCCTTTGGTGGTAAAGTAAAATACTTCAAATAAATTTCGCAAATCATGTCCATAATTTTGGAGGGAAATTAGGGTTTTTAAGCTGACTATTTTGCCCTCACAAGAAGTCAACTCCGATAGGCTTTTTGGCCTAAAGATGGTGAGTGTGCATTGATGGCAAAACTAAAGGTTTTCTATGGGCAATTTGTTATTTTTGTTTTTTGAGGTGCAAAATGGTTATTTAATATGTTTCTGGAGTGCAAAGAGTAAATCGCCATAAATTTAAATGTGCACTTCATATAAATAATATAACAAGTATTTAATTTTATACTTTGAAAATTTAAATAAGAAACCAAATTATATATTTACTTTTATCTTATTTATGTATTAATTGTGCCCAATCTACTAGTATATAATTCGTCACATCACACTTAGTAATTTTCTAAGGTACAATTACGTACGTCATAACTCGACTAAAATGTAGTTCATTCAAGGAATCTAGGTCGTTACATTTTGGGGAAATTTTTACCCATATCGGGTTTAATCGCAACGAGAGTAATCGCTTGGCGAGTATTTTACATTTGCTATGTAATTGTGTGTAGTTTAGGAAGAGTGACCAATCATAGCGAGTGTATTAACACTCGCTATATAATCGAATGAGTGCAATCAAATTGGGTTTGAGAAAGGATTTTCCTACATTTTGAAGCTAGTTTCTATATTTTGGTCATCACCGCGTAAAGATGGAGCAAATAAAAATAAAATAAAATGGGGCCACCTCTTCAATGGCCATTTTCAATTCACTTTACATCACACCTCCATTATACAATGACATTTTTTTGTTTTTTTTTTTTTGGAAAAGCCATTATACAATGACTTAGAAGTCCAAAATAAATAATAAATATTTGCAATCCGGCAACTACTTCCCGAATGTTTGATTACATTGTGAAGTGAATTGAGAGAAGTACTGTTCTGAAAGGAAGTATATTTTGGTAGTGACTTTGAGAAATATGTAAAAAAAATAAATATAGATATATATGTTTGATTTTAATTTGAAACAATAAATTTTAGCCTAATATCTTTTTATGTAAATTTTTGTCCGATATTAGCGCCAGATCAATTTCTTAATTATTTTACATTTTTGTTATTATATTGGTATACTAGTTGTATATACAAATATTTATATGAAAATATATATTTTGAATCAATTAAGTAATATAAAACAATTGGAAATTTTCAATATTATTTTTATTAACAATATTATTTTGGAGGAAAATATTTTAGTTTTATTTTCGGAAGGGTTCGCTATTCCATCTTCTCTCTCCACTTTTGGTGGACGATATATATTCTTGAGTTTTGCAATATATTTATTCGGCTTTCTTCAAAAACAAGAAAAAAAAAAAGGACTATTGAAAGTCGGTCGCCTTCGGATATTATGAATAGGATTGTAAATGCATAGATTAGGTAGGGGTGTAACATACTTCGCAGGAAAAGGGAATAACATTAAAGAAAAATGGCAGGGTTGTCAGGACGTGATTTTTTAACCACCGACTCCGTCCAGGCGTCCACACACAATACTCTAATTAATTGTATGTTTACGTTCATTATTTTATTATTTAACTTAAATATTTCAACACGTAGAATAAATCCACTACTCACTTTTTTTATCATTTCAAAATTTAAATTTAATTATTTTTTGAGTTTGATTTATGTATACAACTTCGCTATATCCTTTTTTTATTTCGAAAATTAATTCACTGTCACATGTAAATGAATATCTTTTAATGTTTATTGAAATATTTACCAATATCAGGACACGATAATTTTCTTATTTTTTGTTTAATTTAATTTCTTGATTGCTTAAAATTAATGCCCAAGTATAATGACCCACCCCAAAATGCTACAAACTGCGCCCTCAGTTTTACTGCAAAAATTGTAATTTGAAATATATATATATATGCACACACACACATGTGTGTGTTTAAGGGATAATTAGCAAAAGTTTTCTACGGCTTGTTTTAATTACAAAGAATCCCCTCTATTTGTTGAAAATATAATTACTCCTCCCCTAACTCTAACAATAGAAGGCTCCTTTTTTTTAATCTTTTAATTATGGCAACTAATGTTGGTGCTAGCCAGAAACTTTATTCAGTGAGGTCAATGTTTATTGGTTAACCAATGATCGACAATCATTTTCCTTTCGATAGATCTAATCGTTGGAAATTTCTGCCAGATAATCCTCTGAAACAAAAGATCAAAAATGTTTTTGATTATATCATTTTTGATTGAAAATCTAAAAACAAAAAAATTAGTATTTTTTTAAGTATATTAGAATTTTCATGATTCAATAACCCATTAAAGTTCAACTAAAATTAGAGATTATGCATATATATATTTTTTTCTCTCGAAGGCTCTATAGATTTGGTCAATCTCTTATTTGGAATAAACAAACTTAATAAGGTTCTCCCACCCTACCCCACCCCTTTTCTTCCCCACCTCTCTCCCACCCCAATTTTATCTCCAGCTCTATTACCCTATTCCCTAACCCATCCCTTCCCCCCACCCCCTCCTTCCCCAAATATGTGTGTATGTGTGTGTGAATACTGTTTGTATATATATATATGTGTGTGTGTGTGTGTGTAAGTTATATGCATAATTTTTGGACTTGTTTTAATGTTTAAGGCAATATAAGTGTATATGTGGAGGCTTTTTTTTTTTTAATCAATGGGTCATTCACGTATCACCACATTAGTCAAAATAACGCCAAAATTTAAAAAAAAAACCCAATTTTTGTTGACACGTTAGTTTTAGGTGTCAAATTAGTCTAAAATCGAACTAAAATTAAAAATTTAGGAAGATAAATGACAAAAATTGAAAAAGTCAAACATGAAGGGCTAAAACTCAAATCACCCCAAACTTATAGGACGAAAAATGTAATAATCCCCAAGATTAACTTATTGACGAGTAGAGAAAAATGATTTGGGTATTTATACCGAAACTTCCTCTAGAATTCGTTTACGATATTATACCCTATATGTGAAAAGAATACTTTAAGTTTTGCTAATCGGAAGCAGGAAGAGACTGGTACAAATACTTGCCACTATACAGAGCTGCACTAAGGGGTGACTGGGACACAGCCAAAAAAATCCTGGACCAAGACCCTGACGCCGCTAATGCTAGAGTTGCCTTTAGCTTACAAACAGCTCTTCACGTTGCTGTGGGCACTGGAAAGGCAATTCGCTTTGTGGCAAATCTAGTGGATAAGATGGATGATGACTCGTTAGCTTTCAAGGACGACTGTGGGAATAATGCACTACACTTTGCTGCGCGAGCGGGGAACACAGCAGCAGCAAGAATCCTAGTCCGCCGGCTTCCGAGTTTGCTGTATATGGCAAATAATATCGGATATTTCCCCGCTCACAGAGCAGCCGCGTCTGCCCATAGGGATGTTCTTGAGTTCTTGATTTCTCAGACCAAGGATGATATGGACCCTAATCCTTATACTGGCGATAAAGGTGTCTTGCTTCTATGTATTATAATCGATGCTGATTTCTTCGGTCAGTAGTTATAATTTTTTTTTGGTTTTGTGTGGTTTTCTAATGGTATGGGGTTAATTAACATCGGAGTCCATTTGCAGATATAGCTCTGCGTTTGGTTGACAAGAACCCCGATTTGGCGAGGATGAAGCTTCCATCTGATGATTCGGCTCTGAAAAGAATGTGTGTTAATAAGGAGTCAGTATTTCCTAGTGGAGTTCGGTACAACTTCTGGGAACGTCTTGTATACTCCGGTGAGTTTCTTTTAATCACACATGTGAGAGGTCCATTACATTTCTGAACGATTGAAATTTTTAAATCATATCAAATGATGCGTTCAGCACTCACAGTAAATAATGATGCAAATGCAAGAGGAGCTCAGTGTTTCTTAACTTATCAATTCACACTACTAGAAAAACGCTAAATTGCAATCGAAAAAATTGGTATCAATTTGCAACCACATTTGTGACGGATTTCGCAAAATTTGACCAATTTTTGGATCAAAATTTTGCGACAGAGTAATTCAATTGCAAAAATCGGTAATTCGGTCAGAAATTGTGCGCCGGTTCCCAAAAGTTTTGGTGCGACCTTGCGACAAACTGGTGATAGAAATTTACAGCCGATTGTATCAGTTGCAAATTTTGTCATATTTTTTGCGACTGGCATTATTGGTCGCAAAATTCTTTTGTATTGTCGACCATCACTTTATGACCGATTTATTTTGTTGCAAAAGTTTTTGTTTATTTTTTTTAAAATTTTTTTGTCCATTACATATTAATTTGGATCTCATTTCAATGGTTTTTTTTTTGAAAAAATTGTTTATTGATATGTATAACTAATGTTATAAATTTAAAAGTATCAATCATGCATTATAATACTATGAAATAATGAATAAAAGATATATATATATATATATATATGCTAATAATTAATTTGTACTAGTTATTTGTGTATACTCGATGTGTGTACAAAATAAATTAATATATATCTATATATATTATTTAATTATGTGTATAAATTTTAATAACTCTTTTCATAAATGTTTTGAATTTTGTATATGAATTGTATTTTTAATTTACTATTAATATCAAATTAATATTTTGAATTTTCTATTTATTAGTTTTATTATAAGTGAAAAGTAAAGTAATTTATTTAAAATAAAACAAAATTATATGATTAACAGAAAAATAATTGAATATGAGAACTTAAAAAAATTAAATAGTATATAAAAGCAAGAAAGTATATTGAGAAAGTAAAACAAAAAAAACATTGAATTGGTGTAGAGAAAAAATAGGAGAGAGAGATAATATAAAAAAAAAAAAGACATCGTTGTATTGACAGACCAAGACAGTTATTCAATAGCATAATTACTAAATCTAGTACATAGTTGAATTTATTAATAAAATTCGTACTTTGTAGAATGTATACTTTGATATGCCTACTAATATTGATGTAAATTTGATTAATTAATTATATATATACATATATATATAGTGCTTATTTATATATACATTTGAAAAACAATAGCTAATGATTTATTTCGTAAGTAGATTTGGCTTGAGGTTGTTGGACTAAAGAGGGGACGTGCCTACATATTCCATTTGATATGATTATATATGTATTAATTGACCAGTTGAATTAATCAAATTACAGATATTTGATTTATATATTAACAAAAAATCACTAATTTGATTAGCTATTCGGAGAATGAATAACTAATTCAATAAAATAAATTCAAATATTTGACTTGTATATTTAAATTGATTGAGGGTTATTGTTCATTTTACTCAAAAGGAAAATAAAATTAGTATTTGACATTGTTGAAATAAATATTTTTAAGGTATTATCTTTAATTTTAAAAAAATAATTGGACAATAAATTAATGTGCCGATAATGCATGTTCGTCTTGCCTTGAATAAGGTTTTCAGTTGGATATGACATCAGAAATACAACACACCGCACCAAACTCTAGTGACATTGAGGACCAAACTTGCAGCATTCGAGCTCGTTCTGGCAAGTAATCCCTATTTTCTATTTAACTTACTTATCTACTGTAATGTAAATGAATGACAAATATATGATTAACATATATTGGAAATACGGTAAGATTGCCAAAAGGCGATGGAGCCACTGCCAATACTAGATTTGAGAATTCAGGTATGATTCCAAATTAGCAATATATAAGTGATTCTAAATTTCAAATTTGATTTCAGTTCAACAACATGTATGACTTTTGACATACAACTTATATGCTCCATATCAGTATGCAATAGACACCATTGTTATCAAAATTACTATCAATGAAATCATTTAATAAACTAATCTTTTTCCACAACTTGAAACAGTAGATATCATTTCAAGCACTATAATATGTGGTTTCAAGAAATGTTTGAATGACTGAATTGCTAACAAGGTTGATTTATCTTGAAGAAATACTCGACCCATTAATTAATGCAATAAAACAATGATACTCCTTTCAACAAAAGATAATTTAGAAATTTTGTTATAGCCATACAACACAATAAGAATTTCACTTCAAAAACTATCAATTTTCTTAGTATCGTATATAAGTATTTTGATCTGTGACACCCAAATTCAAATGAAGGTATAAAAGTACCAAATTCAAATAGAGATACAAAAGCAAAATGGAGAAGTATAAAATACAATATCCCCTTGCTAAAATATGAGGTATGTACTCAAACAATGAATATCTCTCATAGATCTATGAAGAGAGATTTTTCATCTCATATATATCAGAGTCAATCACATATGTCATACTTCTCAAGTTTGATACTATATATTTATAGGGAGTAAGAGGCGAGAAGGCATCAAAGTTGCCATTAACACGTTGAATTTGGTACATCATACAACCACAATAGGGACTTATCGTTTTGAAGAACTCTCCACCCCGTTTTGGCGAGAACCGCAATACTTTTCCTCCTAGAGTCCTTGATACCCAATCCTCCTTCCTTTTTCTCTCTCAAGACTTTATCCCATCCAACTAAGTGGACCTTTCTAGACTCTGCATTCGATCCACAAAGGAAATCCATGTTCATTCTATCAATTTGTGCACAAACCTTTGAAGGAATCCAATTCGTGTGCATAGTATTCACCGGAATAGAAGAGGTCACTGAGTTAATAAGTGCGAGCCTACCGACTAGGTTGTGATTTTTGGCTTTCCAAGAGGAAAGTCTCTGCCTAACATGATCAACAAGACTTGAAAACAAAGCACTTGAGATCCTCCCCTCGGATATATGAATTCCTACGTATTTTCCCAACTGCTTCGTGCTTCTCATACCAAGAATGTTCGAGATATTATTGCGGGTTGTAGGGGCCGTCCTAGGGGAGAAAAGGATCGTAGGTTTAGAAAGGCTCACTTTCAAACCAGAAGCATTGCAAAATTTATGAATGATTCGCTGAATGGTGTTCGCATTGCTAACCGATACGTGACTACAATGATATCATCAACGAACATCATGTGCGAGATCATAGGACCTTGACGACAGAAGGTGAGAGGGTTCCACTCCCCATTAGCAACTGCTTCCTCAATAAGGTAGGTGAGTTGTTCCATGCAAAGTACAAACAAGTAAGGTGACAAAGGGTCCCCTTAATTGCCTTAGTCCGCACATTGTTGCTATAGGGGCGAGAGGTTCCCCATTCCATAGGATACAGGGTTGAATACACGAAATGCAGCTAAGGATGAGATCAACAACACTGTCACGCCCCGGATCCGGGACGCAACACGGCGATGCCCCTAAGCACAAAGGACTCAGAGACACCCCAAGCCACGGAAATCAGAACATACTAAAATGCCATAAAATATTTATTGAAAAATCTTACTCGAACATTGCAGCGGAAAAGATAATAACCTTAACCATTACATCTCCAGTTCTAAAACATAAATCGTAAACCAATCTATAATAGTCTTAATGGATAGTCATAAAAGAAAACATCAAAACAAATAACTATAACTAAAGTCTCTAAGCAGGGACCTTCAATCCAATCACCAAACCCAAAAGTGTTCCTCGTCACCTTTCCCGGCACTATCCTCTGCAAAATGATTATTAGTGGTGTGAGCGCACTCGCCCAGTAAAGGATCTCTTGACCCTCTATCGAATTTGAGCAAGTTACATATATATATATATATATATAGCATTAAAATCACACACATCGACAATATTCAAAAATTAACGTTTTCCACTTTCAAGTAACGGAACAGATAACAAAACAGAATAAGACAAATTCATTTACATATCCATGCTCGTGAACATTCGAAATCTCTATTGGCCAACTTGATCAAGCCCTAACTATAATCCCATTAGGTGGTTCGGACACTACTATTATTACCCGTAGGAGGGCCTTAACTACAACCCCGTTAAGTGGGTTCGGACATTACTATTATTACCCGTAGGAGGGCCTTAACTACAACCCCGTTAAGTGGGTTCGAAAATTGCTACTGTACCCCGTAGCTCGGTCGGAAATTTCAGAACTCGTTCCTACCGATAGAATTCCAAGTGTTCAGAGCATGTTCACATATATACATATAGCACAACACAAAACAATTTTACCTTTTCATATAGAAAATTCATAAAATAGCATGCTTAAATCCAATTTTTCATAAGAAAATAATTTACTTAAACAAAAATATAAGTTTCATAAAAACATATTTTTATAAAAGAAATAGAGGAAAGAAACCACTTACCTTGACCTATAAGCGTTCTTAAAAACTCTAACGAATTCATGGCCAAATCCTACTCCCGTCAATCAAATCTATAATAATAATAAAAAATAAATGTGGTGATGATAATGCTCCTCAATTTAATGAAATCTTATACGAAATAGGAAATCTAATGATATCCAACGGTGTCATAAACAAGTCTATACCTAACTCCATAAATCATGATTACTAATATTCCTATAAACACAAATAATCCTTGCTAAATTATTGAGGTAATGATATTACTAACGGAATATATATATATATATATATATATATTTATGTATATATGTATATATAGATATATAGTTATGTGCGTGCGTGCCCAAAATCCCCTATGCCAACACTTTCACACACCAAAAGGGGTAAATTGCACACACCACCATAATGATTACAAATTTTGAAACACACATTAACACCTTTTGTGTGTGCCTATGTCTATGGCCTAAATTATGCCTTAGTTCAAACATTCATACGCGGCTAATCCATAATAGATTGGTATATGTATACTTACAGTCATGAGTATGCATATGTCCATATGAATATATTAATCCTTGTAATCATGACCTCCCATAAAGTAAATTAAATTCGAGTGATTGTGGGACCAAGGCAATCGTCAAGCTGCTCAATACAATTTCTTTGCAATATTCTGCATAGTGCCATGCTTGTTAGGACATGTTCTAGGTTGGAGCATTAAAAAAATAATGAAGAGAATGAGAATCAAAGCTTATTAACCTCTTTCGGAATTTTCAATCTTGCAACTCCTACGGCGCTGATGAATCACGTCTGCGGCTGCTCTCTCTCTCCCTCTCTCGTCTATAACTCTAGTGCATATATAATTAGTGTGTAACCCTAAATATCTAATTAATATAGTGCTAAATCCTAATTTGATACTCTATAGGATTTATAAGTCGTGAATAATTCCTAAACCTAATAGGCTTAGCCAATAGTTCTAAATCTAATAGGATTAGTCCAATAATCCTAAGCCTAACAGGATGGCCCAATAATCCTAAACCCAAAAGGATTTAACTAATATTCATAATATTAACAATAGCAATAATAATGATAATAATGAAATAATAATCAGTATGACTAATAATAATCATAATAACAATAATCAATGTTAAAAGAAATAATGGCAATATTAATAAAAAGCATAAGTTCTAATAATAATAACACTAATAATAATATAATAATAATAATAACGATAATAATAAAATAGTAGCAATGGCACCCGTAATCATATTAATAGTAAGTTATGATTATGATGATGATGATGATGATAATAATAATCATCATACTAATAATAATAGTAATCCTAATCACAATAGGATTTCCAAATAATTTGAGGAGCACATTGCAAAGGGAGATGGGTCTAAATTCGGAAACAATCGAAGGGTTGATAACCTTAGGGATAAGGGTAATAAAACAATCACCTATAGCATTAGGGACTTTCCTTTTCTCAAAACATGAAAGTACAAAATTCACAACGGAGTCCCCCACAATACCCCAATACTTTTGGTAAACAAAGGCCTGGCACCTATCCGGTCCCGGAGCTTTATAAAGGTGCATGCTCATGGCCACCTTGTGAACTTCAACACTAGTGACACTTTGGGTTAGAGACTCTATACCCTCACACCCAAGAGCACGTTGGACCTTGCTAATAGGAAGGGAATCATAGACAGTATCCACATTGCTGTTAAATAGGCCATTGAAGTATTGGAAAATATGATTTCGGATGAGCTCAATATCAGTGTGCCAAACCCCTCAATATTGAGAGTGCTAATTTTTTTTTCCTCCTTTTATTTAATATAGCAAGGTGGAAAAATCTTGTATTTTTATCACCATACTTGAGCCAATCAATTCTGGACTTTTGAAACCAAAATAATTCCTCTTAGTGAAAGACATCATTGTACTCCTTGATAGGAAAACGCTCAAGATCATGCAAGTGTTCATTCTCAACGCACGCCAATTTTCTCTGGACTCCATCTAATCTAGCCAAGAGTTTCCTCTTTTTTTGAAAAATATTGCCAAATTGGTTTGTGTTCCATTTTTCATCAAATCAGGCAAGGCAGATAAGGAGCTTATAATATTGTCTCCACGGTTCCATATGTTTTGTATTTGATTTTCACAATCAGGATGCGCAGTCCATGAAAGTTCAAAACTGAAGGGTTTATTGGTCGGTACAATTTTCATGCCATGGCATAGAGTCAAAATCGGGTTATGATCAGAATGTGTACGAGGTAAGTGAAGAACCATACCTTTCGGAAACAAAAATCTCCATTCATCATTATCCAGTGATCTATCTGAACATTCTCGAATCCTCTCCAGCCCATGCCTTTTGTTCCACCACGTAAATTTAGGGCCTTGATAGCCTAAATCGATGAGGCTGTAGCGTGCCATACCATCTTGTAGCCGTGAACACCTGTTCTAGTGAGTCTCTCTCCCTCCCCTTTTTTTTATCTATCATAGCGATGTCGTTGAAGTCGCCAGTGAGCATCCATGGTCTATTTATTCATCTACTTAAGTCTTCTAGCAACTTCCAGAGCTCATCACATTGTCCGCCGTTAGGGTTCGCATAAACCCCAGAACAAACCCAACCCTCCTTAAGCCGGGCCCAATTATAGCATGTATCGCTTGAGATGAAACTATCAAGATTCGAATTTGGATGCGGTTATGTTCCTACATCATCCGAATTCCTCATTTTCTCCCCATCGTTGGATCTCTACAAACACTTGGGAAACCAATATTAGTAGAAATACGAATAGCTCTATTCTCTGAGACTTTAGTCTCCAAAAGATAAACTACATCCGGCTGGTGAACTCTAACTAGCTCTCTAAAATGACGATGAAAATTGCTATTTCCTGCACCTTGACAATTCCATGTTAGAATCCTCATTGGTGTGTGTTGGATGAGTTCAAGTGTAATAGGATTATCCACAGGGGAACCCACTCCCTCCGAGAGTATCTGTTGTATCAGTAATTGTGTCAACGTGCATTGGCGTGTTCTCTCCGCCATGCTCAAGTTCAATTCCATCTTTCTTGCTGGTTGCGTTTGGCTCTTGGTATGGGTGTATTTTACTATTACACCCCTCTGCCAATATAGTAGTTGGGTATCCATCACCGAAACAAAGTGGTATCTCGTGTCGAACTCCGTTGTGGTCCACGGATGGTTGATCACTTCGGACTGAAAAAAGTACCCCGTCTGTGGAATTCTTAGGGTTATGAGGGTTCTATAGGTACTGGTTGAGGTCAAATGAGGGAGTGGGATAACGTGAAGGTGGGTTTAGAAGAGTAAATGTGCTGGCAAGGGGGTGGGTGAATGGTGTGTTTTGCTGGTCAACAGGAATTTCAAAAAGTGTGGAGTCAATTTCTGCAGGCATGCCATGGTTGGGTAATATCAGGTTACCATTCTTGTGCAAATTGTAATGTTCAGAAAGATTAGGATTTTGGCTAGGGTTTTCTACATTTTTTGTTCTTTTGTGGCTATTTTTGGCATGTGTGTAAACTACCTTTGCATGGGACACAAAGTCCACAAGCAGATTACTCTCTTCAGTCTGTGTGTCAACTTTTTGCAGTTGGACCTACTGGCCTTGGTCCATGTTCCTTAGTAATTCAAATTTGTTTCCCCTAATAGGTCGACCACTTTGTTGATAAGCTTGTTGTTGTTGTCCTCTTGGTTTCCCCTTTTTAACAATCATCCATTCTCCAAATTGCCCCTCTTGTAGCTTTTCTCTGAAATCTGGTACCGTGTGGGTTGGCACTACTTTTCCAGTGCTTTGTTCTTCCAACGAGTTATCGTTTCTAGCGCATTCAGGGCTTCTGTGGCCTACCTTTCCACACTGGAAACAAATCATCGGCAAATTTTCATATTCGACCAAGAAAAGTATCCGCAGATATCGACGGTGCTCCTTAGAGGTTTTTCAAGGTCAAGTTAGACACAAAATCTGGCGAATTTCCCTCTCGATGCCTAATAAGTGTTATGATCTACTTTAATCAGCTCTCCAAGGCTCATCACCATCGAATACATGATGTCTTCCTTGTAAAATTCCACCGGCAATTCGGGATTCGTATCCATGTGATAGTTGTTGAGATATGGTATTTAGACACCTGGAATCCCTTCATCCACTTTCGTGCGACCAAGTAATGATTGGAGATGGTTCATGGCCCTTCAGTAAGAATATCTTCAGCCTTCTCTTTGTCATCAATCTTAAGCATGAAGCAGCTTTGGCCAAAATTAATAAGCTCAAACTCCCCTTAGAGTTTCCATATGCTATTAATCTTGGCTGAGAGAATATTGAAGTTAATAGACCAACCTAGCATCTTGAGGATAATGGCATCCTTCCAAGGAGCATGGATTTCGTCCTCGTAGGCCCTGTCTAGAACAATTCTTGGGTATGGGTAGTCCTCTGTTGGGTTGATGATTTTGATTCTGTCAAGATCGAACTTGATTTGCTTCATGAATCTTAATGTCTTATCTCTTGTTCTCCCCATCAAAGAGTCAAGGTAGGACACCTTGCTATTTTTCTTTAAGGATGGGCTTCATAGCTAGCAGCGTTCTGGTAGTTCTCCTCCATGGTCTCATCTGGGATAAATGTTGGCTTGACCTTCTTAGTGCTATGTTGCCGCAAATCATCTTCTTCTCGAGAAGGTGCATGGTGTTCAGCAGTTTTGTTAGACTGGAATATCAAAGAAAAATAGGTTTTTTATTAAAACTGGAATTAACCATAAATTCCAGGAAGTGAAAAGAACAAGATTGGAACTAATCACAAATTCCAGATTATAGTAGAAAAGAGCTAAACACTAAGCTCTGGAACTACCAGTAATGGTTTAGCATATAGGTTGTTTTTACACACATTAACAACCTTACTACTAAGAGTTGAATGAACACAATAAACTAAGACACTCTACTAATCACACTGATAAGTAGAGAAATGCTTTGTACTCGAACACACACTATGCTTGATACACACACTAATCAACACTTGATATTTCTGCTGGTACTTTTGGTGCCTTGTATAGTGGTCTGTTGGAAAATTTAAGCAAAGTCTCAACGGCTACTTTCATTTAATTCATTCCTTCCTTCTCTCCATCACCAACAGCTTCTTTTATTTTGATGTTGTGATCGTTGAATAAAACGTCTTCTTTCCTTCTGAGCGTATTTCCTTGATTGACTGAGATCTTTGCAATGTTTCCTTCCTTGTATGATTTGATTATTGGAAGATTGTTATTATCAAATATGGCAACATTCTCCCCCTTTGATTTTGACAACTTTCCTCCCCTTGTCTTGTGGAACTTTTATATGCTCCCCCTATCTCATGGATCTTTTATATATTGACGTCTTCTAGTGATCGATCATATTAATGATCGCCATAACGAGTCCTTACTTGTTCACAAATAGAAATTTCATAGTAATATCATGAGAGTAAAATGAAAGCACATCCTTATGAGATGCATGAGTATTCTAAAACAAATATGTAGGTAAAAGACTTATCATCAGAATTTCAAAACAAGAATTTCAAAGCATCAACTAATCTCAAGAAATAAGATAAAAACCAAAGCATAAAATCATCATGGCCTCAAATCAAAGTTCCAAAAGCATTAAGTGGCATCTACGTAGTCTTAATAAGCCTCATAGATCCATGAAACCCTAGATATAAAAGTTCCAAAATTTAAAAATGACGATCACCACAATGTGCCAAAAAGCTTAAAACATAACATCAAAATGTCAAATCAAAGTATCAAATTACCACGGCTAGGCACAATATTTTGTGATGACCTATTCTCCTTCTTCATCATCAAGAGGGGATGATATGGAAAAAACTTTTTCTGAACTAAGAATTCTTAGTTTTGTCCTAATTTCACAAAAATTTTCTCCCAGAAGGGGTTTTGTGAAGGTATCTGCTAATTGGCTCTTTGTATCAATGTATAAAATGTTTATAGTGTTTTTTGTGAAATAATCACAAAGCAAGTGGTGTTTGATTTCAATATGTTTGGTTCTGGAATGAAACACAGGATTTTTTGATATACAAATGGCACTGGTATTATCACAGAAAAGAGGTACATTATCAAAAAAAAAATTAAAATCTGAAAGTGGCTGTTTCATCCAGATCAGTTGAATGCAACAACTGCCCAAGGCCATGAATTCGGCTTCAGTTTTGGATAGAACAACAACATATTGTTTTTTGTTGCTCCAACTTACCAAACAGTTTTCAAGAAATTGACAAGTACCACTGGTACTTTTTCGGTCAAGTACACAACCTGCATAATCAGCATCTGAATATCCAACTAGAGACAAATTTTGTGAAGTAGGGTACCATAGACCATAATTTATTGTTCCTTTAAGGTATCTTAAAATACGTTTAATAGCTTTAAAGTGAGATTCCATCGGATTTGACTAGAATCGGGCGCACAAAGTGGTGGAAAATAGTATATTAGGTCTACTGGTAGTTAAGTATAACAAATTTCCAATAGCACCTCGATATAATTTCTCTTCAACTGTTTTGCCTGCTTCATCCTTACCGAGTTTGGTAGATGTGCACATTGGTGTAGGTGCTAGTTTGCAATCCTCGATCTAGAACTTCCGAAGTATGTCTTTGGTATATTTTTCTTGGCGTAAGAAGGTCCCTTTGGGAGTTTGGGTGATTTGTAGTCCCAAAGAGTAGTTCAATTCACCCATAAGACTCATTTCAAACACCTGTTGTATGCGTTTGGAGAAATCTTGGCAAAGATCATGATTAGTGCTTCCAAATATTATATCATCCACATAAATTTGAACGATTAGTAGATCTTTTTCTACTTCTTTAATGAATAGAGTGGTGTCAATAGTCCCTATACGAAAGTGATTTGAGAGTAAATAGGTGTTTAGTCTTTTGTACCATGCACGAGGAGCTTGTTTAAGTCCATACAGAGCTTTAGAGTGTTTGTAGATGTGATTGGGAAATTGTTTATTTAAAAAACGAGGGGGTTGTCATACATATACTTCCTCGTGGATAAAACCATTTCAAAATTCACTTTTCACGTCCATTTGATATAAGGAGAAATGTTTGAAGGATGCATATGCTAAAAGCATTCATATTGATTCTAACCTATGATGCACGGACATGGACACGGGACACGGATACGACACGACACGGACACGGCGACACGAAAAATCTCAAAATTTTAGGACACGACACGGCTCTGACACGGCTACTAAAAAATATATTATATTATGTTATATATTTATAATTTATTAAATTAAAGTATGTGATAGAGAAATAGTAATATTCATCATTACAACAAGAATCTTTTAAAATCAAATACATGATTAAAATAAAAAGAATTCCTCATCATTCAAATATCTAAACACAAGCAAGTAAAAGAGTTAACACAAATTATAAAATACAATTAAAAAAATTATTTGTTATTTTCAGTTTTTCCACTAATTTTTTAAAAATTTTAAAAAAGACCCCATTTGTACTTTGTAATATATCAAAAATGCCCCAGCCGTGTCCCAACCGTGTCCGACACACCCTTCAACCGTGTTGGACACCGTGTCGAAAATTTTTTTTTTTTGAATTTTCGGACACGGTTTTGGCCGTGTCGGACACGTGTTAGGCCCGTGTCGGAGCCGTGTCCGTGTCCGACACTGCACCAAAGCATTTTTTGCCGTGTCCGTGCTTCCTAGATTCTAACCTAGCTACAGGGGCGTAGGTTTCGTCAAAATCAATACGTTCTTGTCGGCTATATCCTTTTGCCACCAACCGTGCTTTATTAATAAGTGATCTTACCTTCCTCATTCACCTTATTTCTGAAGACCCATTTCGTTCCCATAATGGATTTATCCTTTGATTTTTCAACTAAGTCCCAGACTTTGTTTTTCTCAAATTCGTTGAGTTTTTCCTCCATTACTTTGACCCCAAGATGGATCCTTTAGTGCATCTTGAATGCTTTTTGGTTTGACAATGGACAGAAATACTTCATCATCTTTAATAATTGAGGTGGACTATTGAGCTTTCGACCTGGTAGTAATATTGGAATTTAGATTTTCAATGATTTTGTCCAGGGGATGACTTGATGCATGTTTGAATTTTTTGGGAACTCTCTATGGTTTTGAAATTTCTTGATCTACCAGTGTTTCACCCTCTTGTTTTTGGTAACCAGATCCTGATTGTGAGTCCTTGACCTCCTTGATTGTGGGACTTTTTGTGACAACGATTTCACCTGGAATTTCAATGCTCAAGGGTTCTTTGGCAGTGGGGTTAGCTTCATCAAATATAACATGCATGGATTCTTGAACACATTTCTTATTTTTATTGAACACACAGAAGGCTTTGCTATTGTTAGAGTAGCCAACAAATATGCCTTCATCCGACTTGGAATCAAATTTGTTGAGGTTATCTCTATCATTAAGTATGTAATATTTGCAACCGAAAATGAAAAGTATGAGATGTTTGGAATCCTATTATGCCAAAGTTCATAAGGTGTTCCTTTAAGATGGGTATAAGAAAAACTATATTTGAAATATAACAAGCTATATTAACAACTTCTGCCTAAAAAGATTTTGGTAGATCATATTCATTCAACATTGTTCTAGCCATATCTTGAAGTATTCTGTTCTTTCGTTCCACAACTCCATTTTGTTGAGGAGTTTTAGAAGCTGAGAACTCATGCACGTATCCATTCTCATCAAAGAATTTTGAAAAATGCTTTTCATCGAATTCAGTTATGTGATCACTTCTTATTTTCTTAATAAAACATCCATTTTTGTTTTCAATGCGTTTGGTGAGTGAAATAAAACTTGAAAGAGCTTCATTTTTATGTGAAAGAAATAATACCCAGGTAAATCTTGTATAGTCATCTACAATGACAAGGGCGTACCTTTTTCCAGCTATAGTTTGTGTTCTCATTGGTCCAAAAAGATCTAGATGAAAAAGTTCCAGGGGACTATTGGTTGAAACCATATCTTTTGCCTTGATGGAAGTGCTAACTTGTTTTTTTCCCTTTTGGCTTGCATCACATACTTTGTTTTTGATAAAGCTTACTTTGGAAATACCTTTTACGAGTCCTTTCTTGGCAAGTTGATATAGTAAATCCATGTTAGCGTGACCAAAGCGTATGTGCCAAGTCCAGCTAACATCTTCTGCTACTGTGAGATACTCAATATTTTGATTAGTTAAGTCAATAAGCTTAAGACTGTATCTAAGAGGGGGTGAATTAGATTATTTAAACTAATTTGTTAATGAGATAGAAAAGCGTGCTGGAACTACCAGTATAACAAACCTAACAGAAAATAAAACTAAATGCACAAATGACTTATAGTGGTTTGGGTCGAGCCTTAATCCACTACCTAAGTGTTTTTCAACTTAGAATTTTGAACCTGCAAAATATCTTATTAAAGTTAGAATCGAAATAACGCGGCACAAGCCGATAATAGTGCAACGATACAGACTTTATGGAAGATATAACTTCCAAACAAAACAATATAGAAAGAAAGTGAGAAGAACTATTCTGGAACTGACGCAGGACCAGTGGTACTACCAAACACTTGGTAAACAACAAACTAAAGAATAGATAATATCTCAATTCTCACTTCTACAATATGATGAACGTGAGCTCTCAATTGCTATCACTTAGCACTCTCAAATGTTGATTTTCCTCTTCATTATTGACTGCATTTATAGTGCAGTGGAGTGACTTCAATTTGGCAAGAATCCAATTCTTCATTTAGGTAAGTAACCGTTGGAAGAGTAATAAGGCAAGGTTTGACTTCGAGCTTTAATTTGAAATTCTTTAAGATGGTTAGTAGCCGTTGGAGATCTTCGAAGGAAGTAGCCGTTAGAGCAAGTCTTCAAATCACGTGTTAAATAAAAAGATCTTCTAAATCATCATCAAAAATTAAGGGCAACAATCTCCCCCTTTTTTGATGATGATAAATAGAGATATGCTCCCCTGTCTTCATGTTGGTTTTTAGAAGAGCACAAAAATGTCTTCCCCCGTATTTTCTGAGTTGTAGACACATCTTGGAACCAACTAAAGTGTCGGGATTATATAGCCAAAAAGAAAACCAAAAATTTCATAACACTTCATTTGGAAGGCCAATTTTCTTCGAGGGAAGTGCGTTCAGCAAACACCAAAACATCTTAACACCATAAATGATGCTAAAAGAGATCTCATAATCCTATAATCATGATGTGAAATGCAAAGAAAAAGAGAGGAGTATGTTTTAAGTGTTCTCCCCTTCATCATCAAAAAAGATAAAAAATGATCATAAAAGAAACAAATGACATTATTTTTTATATTTTATTTAACGATGCAGTAGCACATTATATGGAAATAATCCCCAGATTTTCTCTAATTTTGTAAAATCTTTCTTCAGCCAATGGTTTTGTAAAAATGTCTGCTAGTTGTTTATCAATTTCTGTAAAGCGTTTACAACATGTACATCACCCTTTTGGACGTGATCACGTAAAAAGTGATGTCTAATCTCAATGTGTTTGGTGCGAGAGTGGAGAATAGGATTTTTAGAGATGCATATAGTGCTCCTGTTATCACCAAAAATAGGTGTGTTTTCAAAACTTAATTTATAATCGTATAGTGTTTGTTTAATCCAAATGATTTGAGCACAGCAACTACCAAGGGCCATATATTCAGCTTCGGTAGTAGACAATGCTACCACGCTTTGCTTTTTACATGACCAACATACAAGACATTTTCGAAGCAATTGACAAGTACCACTGATACTTTTTCAGTCAACCTTGCATCCGGCATAATCAGCGTCGGAAAAACCAGTTAGGCTAAAGATATCCAGTGTAGGATGCCATAAACCAATTTTATGGGTTCCATTTAGGTATCTAAGGAGCCATTTCATAGATTTAAAATGAGACTCTTTGGGGCAAGTTTGAAAATGAGCACATACGTCAATAGAGAATAGGATATCGGGCCTACTTGCAGTTAAAAAAAAAGACTACCAATCATACCTCGATATACCTTTTCATCAACTGGGTTTCCATCTGGATCTTGGTCAAGCTTAGTTGATGGGCACATAGGAGTTGGAGCGGGTTTACTATTTTCTATATGGAATTTCTCAAGTAGCTCAAGAATGTATTTTTCTTGATGAATAAAAATTCCGTTTTTCATTTGATTTATTTGAAGCCCAAGAAAAAACTTCAGTTCACCCATCATCCTCATCTCAAATTCCTACTTCATAGCCTCAGCAAACTCTTGGCACAAATCAAGATTAGATCTATCGAAAATAATATCGTCCACGTAAATTTGAACAATCAAGATGTCGGGCTTTTTTGTTTTAATAAAGAGTGTCGTGTCAACCACTCCCATGTTAAAACCGATATAGATTAAGTATTTGCTTAGCCGTTTGTACCAAGCTCGTGGAGCCTGTTTTAATCCATACAAGACTTTAGAGAGTTTGAAAACGTGGTCAGAAAAAATGTTTATTATGAAATTCGGGAGGTTGCTCCACATACACTTCTTCATTAATATAGCCGTTTAAAAAGGCACTTTTTACATCCATTTGGAAAAGAGTGAATTTTTTGAATGATGCAAATGCAAGCAGCATATGAATAGATTCTAAACGAGCCACGGGTGCATAGGTTTCATTATAGTCTATGCCCTCTTGTTGGCTATATCCTTTTGCGACTAATCTAGATTTGTTTCGAGGAACATTAACTTCTTCATCAAGCTTGTTATGAAACACCCATTTTGTTCCAATGACTGAATGATTTGTTGGGTGCTTTACAAGTTTCCATACCTCGTTTTTCTCAACTTGGGACAGTTCTTCCTTCATGGAATCAACCCAGAAAGGGTTGTTCAAGGCTTCAAAATTGTTCTTTGGTTCTATTAGTGAGACTAAGGCTAAATTTGTTCGTACAGTTTCTGCCTGCTTAGCTTTAGACCTGGTTGCAATACCTTTTCTTAGGTCACCAATTATTGCTTCTGTGGGATGGCTTGAAGCATGTTTGAACTTAGGTTTATGAGTATCATCAGTTTTCGTATCGCTGGAACTATCTTCTATAGTATCGTTGGTAGTTCCACTGGAACCAGGTTCGGTTTTCTCACTTGATTCTTCTGTAATGGCAATTCTTTCAGGGATCCTAGAAGCCTGCAAAGTTTCTGAAAATTCATCGCTCAAGGGTTCTTGGCATTTAGAAGGTCAGTTTCATTAAATATTACATGAACCGATTCTTGAAAGGTTCTTTTTCTCTTATTATACACCCTATAGGCTTTACTGTTGGTTGAATAACCCATGAAAATACCTTCATCAGCCCTTGAATGAAATTTAGTGAGGTAGTCGCAATCATTCAAAATAAAACAAGTGCAACCAAAAACATGAAAATAGGAGACATTTGGAACCTTTTTATGCCAAAGTTTGTAAGGTGTTTTCTGTAGTATAGGTCTTAGGAAGACACGATTTGAAATGTAGCATGCTGTATTTATAGCTTTACCCCAAAAATGGGTAGGTAATTCATATTCGTTTAGTATAGTGCGAGCTATTTCTTGTAAAACTCGATTTTTAGGCTCCACTACTCCATTGTGTTGGGGGTTCCTGGAGCCGAGAAGTTGTGAACATACCCATGTTCAGTACAGAAATTTTCAAAATTTTTATCTTCGAATTCAGTCCCATGATCGCTCCGTATTTTTTGGATGTTATATCCTCTTTCATTTTGAAGTTTTTTTGTGAGTGGAATGAAAGATTTTAATGCATCATTTTTGTTGACAAAAACAATACCCACGTAAATGTAGAGAAGTCGTCAACTATAACGAATACATACCTTTTCCCTCCAATAGAGGCAGTTCTCGTAGGTCCAAATAGGTCAAAATGTAGAAGTTCCAATGGTCTTCTAGTGGTCACCTTGTTTTTAGGCTGAAAAGAGGACTTGACTTGCTTCCCCTTTTGGCATGTAGCACAAATTTTGTCTTTGAAAAACTTTTGTTTTGGAATACCTTTGACAAGGTCTTTTGTTGAGATTTTTGATAAAAGTTCCATGTTAATATGTCCTAGCTTTCTGTGTCATAACCAACTCAAATCTGTGGTGACTGCTAGACACTCGATTTTTAGATTAAGAAGATCATTTAAACAAGAGGCATATATATTTCTCTCACGATTAGCAGTAAAAACAATGTTACCATTTTTAACAACGTAGCAATGTGATGAAAGGAATTTGACCTCAAAACCACTGTCACAGAGCTGGCTTATGCTGATTAAGTTATGTTCCAGCCCTTCTACCAGCCAAATATCCTCAATGTTATTTCTAGGTTTCTTACCAATCGACCATTTGCCTATGATTCTTCCTTTAGTGTTATCTGCAAAAGTGACACTTCCTCCTTTGTATTCTTGGATCTCGGAAAATATGCTTTTGTCACCAGTCATGTGACGAGAGCACCCACTATCTAGGATCCATTTTTTGTTCCAGTGTGTTCTCGTTGGGGATTCCTGCACGATCAGTTATTTTTAGGTACCCCCTCAAATGGTGGTCCTGGTTGGTTAGCAGCGGAAGCTTTTGGTACCCACATATTCTTGGTACCGGGTTTTCTATGATAGCAATAATATTGAATGTGCCCGATTTTTCCACACGAGTAACATCTCTTGTTTGCGTGGGAATGACTTTTCTTGTTCATTTTCCTTTTTAGAGCATTTTTTAAATGAAAAATAGTTTGTTCAAGATATTCAGTATCATATGCAAGCAATTCATTCTCCAGGTAACCCTCATCAATCTAGGTCTTCAATCCTCCTTAGGAAGAGGTCTTTTTAGCAACGGACAATCTGACCGAATGTGGTTTGGATTTCCACATTCATAGCACTTGATGGAATCTATTTTTGGAGAGTTAGAATATCCTTTTCTCTGAGTTCCATTGTTGTCCTTCCGAAATCTCTGTCTAGAAGAAATTTGCTTTAATCTCTTAGTCATAAAAGCAAGCTCTTCATTCTCCTGTTCTTCAGTGATATCATCGGTATTACCATTAGAACTTCCATTGGAACTACCATTGGAACTATGATCAGTAGTAGAGGCAATGGTTTTTTTCTTTTCAGAATTTTTTTTCTGGTCATCAATGTCAACTCATGAAAGGTTAAAGTCCCTATAAGTTGTGCCATGGCCAGGACAATGAGGTCTTTTGCCTCTTGAATAGCCGTCACTTTAGGTTCCCATTCTAAAGGCAGCGATCGCAAGATTTTTCTCACTTGATCCTCTTCAGAAACTGGTTTTCTAAAAGAAAACAAATGATTGATGATTTCTGTGAATCTTGCGGTCATTTGATTTATAGTTTCATCTGTTTTTATTTTAAACAATTCATACTTATGAGTTAATAAAGAAATTCTTTCCTGTCTAACCTATGACGTACCTTTATGGGATATTTGAAGCATGTCCCACATCTTTTTTGCAGTGGCAGAAGTGCTGCCTTTATTATACTCTTCTTTAGTAAGAGCACATGACAAAATGTATTTTGCCTTAGCATTTAATGACAGCAATTTAATGTCCTCATCCATTAGTTCCATATAATCCTTTTCTACCTTTTTGTCCCCCTACAGTTTTGACGACCTGAAAAGGGCCATGACTCATAATCCTCCACAACCTATAATTAACCGATATGAGAAATTCTTCAATTCGATTTTGTCAGACGGAATAGTTTGTTCCGATGGCCTCGAATAGGAGAATCCTTCTGCATAAACATCCACATGGGATAAGGCCATTTGGATCTTTCGCTCAGGTTGTTTAGACCACAAGAATTAACAGAGCACCAGACTCTGATACCAATTGACAGTCTAAGAGGGGGTGAATTAGATTATTTAAACTGATTTTTTAATGAGATAGAAAAACGCGCTAAAACTACTAGTGTAACAAACCTAACAGAAAATAAAACTAAATGCACAAATGACTTATAGTGGCTTGGGTCGAGCCTTAATCTACTACCTAAGTGTTTTTCAACTTAGGATTTTGAATCTGCGAAATATCTTATTAAAGTTAGAATCGAAATAACGCGGCACAAGCCGATAATAGTGCAACGATACAAACTTTATGGAAGATATAACTTCAAAACAAAACAATATAGAAAGAAAGTGAGAAGAGCTATTCTAGAACTGACGCAGGACCAGTAGTACTACCAAACACTTCGTAAGCAACACACTATTGGACCATTGGTACTACCAACACTAGGTAAACAGCGTACACCCAAGAATAGATAATATCTCAATTCTCACTTCTACAATATGATGAACATGAGCTCTCAATTGCTATCACTTAGCCCTCTCAAACTTTGATTTTCCTCTTCATTATTGACCGTATTTATAGTGCAATGGAGTGACTTCAATTTGGCAAGAATCCAATTCTTCATTTAGGTAAGTAGTTGTTGGAAGAGTAATAAGGCAAGGTTTGACTTCCAACTTTAATTTGAAATCCTTTAAGATGGTAAGTAGACATTAGAGATCTTCGAAGGAAAGTAGCCGTTAGAACAAATCTGCAAAACACATGTTAAATAAAGAGATCTTCTAAATCATCATCAAAAATTAAGGGCAACAAAGTCAATAAGATTAAGACTGTATATATTCCTATCTCTACATGCAGAGAAAATTATACCACCATTCTTTAAAATGTGACAGTGTGTATGTGAGAGAATTTAACTTGATCTCCACTACCACATGGTTGGCTGATACTTATGAGGTTGTGTTCCAAACCTTTTACCAGCCACACATTTACAACATAGATATCGGATCTTGTACCAATAGAACCTTTGCCAATGATTTGGGCCCTGGAATTATCTGCAAAAGTGACACAGCCTCGATTGATAGTTTTTTAATATTGAGAAAGCATTCTTATTTCCGTTCATATGCCTGGAGCATCTACTGTCAAGGATCCATTTATCATTTCGGGGATGCTTTGTATCGTATACCTGCATAAATCAAGTAGTCTTAGGTACTCATTCTGTTTTAGGTCCTTCAAGGTTAGATTTAGTTTGTTTGGGAACCCAAACCCACTTGGTTATAGATTAGTTGAATAACAGTTGTATGATATGTGACCAAATCTCCCACAGTTGTAACACCTTTTATTTTTTCTTCGTGGGTTTTTTTTCATTTTTCACCATATAATTAGACCTTTTTAGACTATGCAATGTGTTTAAATGTCTTGCATTTTCTTCTAATAAAAACTCATTTTCACTTTGAAGAATAGCTTTTTCTTCTCTCAAAAGAGTCAATGCTTCTAAATATTTTTTCTCCATTCCTCTTTTTCTTTAAGAATGCATAGGATGTTCCCTTCAAGGAATTTATTTCTTTTTGAGAGTTCTAGTAATTTTCTTTTACTACTTTCAAGCAATTCATGTAAATCAATATCGTCAAGATTTTCAGAGTATTTAGAAGAAGTGATGGATTTTACCTGGTTGTTTGCCGTGAATGCAATGCAATCTTCCTTCTTGTCAAATTGTTCAGTGTTTGAATCATCGCATGTTATTGTTAGGGACTTGGTTTTTGACTTTAAGTTCCTTTTGAGTTGAGGGCACTCTAGTCTGATATGGCCAATTTCGCCACATTCGTGACATATTATGGAATCCACTTTTTGTTGTTGCTCCATGGTAGCTCTTCTCGGATTTCTCTTCTGAAACTTTTTCTTTGCATTTGTGATCACGCGTATTCGTTTAGTGATCAAAGCAACTTCCGCATCAAGTTGTTCTTCTGACGCTTGATCAATATTTTGTGCCTTTTGATTTACACTAAATGCTAAGGTTTTTATCTTCTGAATTATCCTTTTTAGGCATTAGTGTTAATTTATGAGATATTAACGGCCCAATTAATTGTGCCATTGTTAGAGTATTTAGGTCTTTTGCCTCATGAATAGCAATCAGTTTTGGACTCCATTCTTTGGGTAATGACCAAAGAATTTTTCTAACTTGATCCTCTTTGAAAAAAAAATTTCCAAGAGAAACTAAGTTATTAATGATTTCAGAGAACCTAGCATTCATCTAATTTATTGACTCGCCTACTTTCACTTGAAACATTTCATATTGGTGAGTGAGTAGTGCGATTCTTTCTTGCCTTACCTGTGAAGTCCCTTCATGAGTTACTTGGAGCATGTCCTACAGTTTTTTCTCAGTAGCACAAGTGCTTACTTGGTTGTATTCTTCTCTTGTAAGCGCATATAATAGTATATATTTTGTTTTTGCATTGAGTGAGAGCATTTTCATGTCCTTGTCTATTAACTCGTCATATTTTTTTCTCAATTTTCTGGTCACTATTAGTTTTGGTGATAGAAAATGGACCATGCCAGACCACCCTCCATAATCAATAATCAATTGCAATGAAAAATTCCTCAATCCATTTTTTTTCAAATTGAGTAACTAGTTCCATCAAATAAAGGGAGTCTTGAGTAGGATGACCCTTCAGCACGGACATCGTTATGGAACAAGGCCATTTGGATCTTTTTCTAAGGTTGGTTAGACCTTTATTCAAAGAACCCACTCTGATACCAATTGTTAGACTGGAATATCAAAGGAAAACAATTGTTTATTAATACTGGAATTAACCACGAATTCCAGGAAGTGAAAAGAACAAGACTGGAACTAATCACAAGTTCCAGATTACAGTAGAAAAGAGCTAAACACTAAGCTCTAGAACTACCAATAATAGTATAGCATATAGGTTGTTTTTATACACATTAACAACCTTACTACTAAGAGTTGAATGAACACAATAAACTAAGACACTCTCCTAATCACACTGATAGTAGAGAAATGCTTAGTACTCGAACACACACTATGCTCGATACACACACTGATCAACACTTGATATTTCTGTTGGCTCTTTTGGTGCCTTATATAATGGTCTGCTGGAAATTTAAGGAAAGTACCAATGGCCACTTTCCTTTAATTCGTTCCTTCCTTCTCTTCATCACCAACTGCTTCTTTCCTTTTGGTGTTGCGGTCTTTGAATAAAAAGTCTTCTTTCCTTCCGAGCGTATTTCCTTGATTGACTGAGATTTTTGAATTATTTCCTTTCTTATATGATTTGATTCTTGGAAGATTGTTATCATCAAATATGGCAACAAGTTTCTCTCTGTGTCACTTGCGTGGTGTTCCAATCAAGATAGTGATATTTAGCAAATAAAATATGAACAACTGAGTTGATATATTTATCAATTTTTATAATTTAATAATTTTACTAATTTCTATAATTTAGCAATCAATTATGAATTTTTTAATTACAGAAAAATTTTAGCCACTAATTTCTTAACTATAGAAAAATTCGTGACTAAAAGTCCAAACTAAAAAATATTACCTTTCACCTTATCAAAATTAATAAATTAGAAAAATTCACATGTTATAGGTGAATTTAGGTAAAATTATTCATTAGATTTGAAATTTGACAATTCACCAATTGAATTAGTTGAGTATAAAATTTGGTGTATTAAATGAGAAATTCAATTTGCATAGTTTTTTTTTAGAGAATTAATCACTAATTCAATAAAAATAAATAAATTCAAATATTTGATTTATATATTTAAATTGATTTAAAAATTAAATTAAAGTCTTTTCCTTATGTGTAATCAATCAAAAGAATTAATTGAGTTGGTATAACTGATATATTCAATGAAAAAAAAAAATTGATAAGCTATTTGGGGAACAAATCACTAATTCAATGAAATAAATTCAAAAGTTTGACTTATGCATTAAATTGATTGAGGGTTATTGTTTATTTTACTCAAAAGGATAATCAAATTAATAATTTACAGTGATTGAAATAAAAGAACGATCAAAAATTAAATAAATAAATAAATTTCAAGACTTAGTTACAGAAAATTAGTTGTTGAAACTAGTAACCAAAATAGCTACGGGATTGTAGCTAAATTTAGTCACAAATTTAGTTATGAAAAATCCATAAATATATTTGAAAGACAAATTAGCTACAAATTTTCGTAGCTAAATTTAGCCACGGATTGAGCAACAAAAAAATCGTAACTATTTTTTTGCCATTTTTTGGTAATCCATATCTATTTTTGTGGTTGTTATCCGTGGATTAGCTAAGGATTTTTTTCGTAACTAAAATCTATGGATGAATGTCACTTTTGTTGTAATGAAAAACCAAGTATTTTTGTAAAACAGCAAGCCACATCGTCTTTAATGCCATCAAAATAAGTGGATATAACCCTTCAAGATGTTAAAATCCTTATGAACTTTTAGTCTAACCTAGGTATATCTTGAGATCTTTTGTTTGAACTTCGAACATCCAAACACTGCAATTGTGGTTTTTCTATCACAAGCCACGATAATAGCTTGAAATGGTTTATTCATGATGGGTAATCCAACCATTAACATATACAACCATTCAAAGTAGTTTAAATTGTAACCAAAACATAAAACTCAGCTTAAATCATTATCAAAGTCTGTTTGAAGACTTTCAAGAGACCACGCCCTCGCACAAAGTAAATACATATCTTGTACAGTACTTTAATGTAGCACAAGGCAACTAATACCTTTAAGATACCGCAATGCCCTCTCCAAAACCTTGCAATAAGTTTGATTAGGAAAATTTTTTTATCTAACCTACTAAAAGATATCAGACAAACGTCTGGTCTCATACCATTGGCAAGAAATTGCAAGCTTTCAATGATTTGAGAATCCCCTAATTGAACCCTAATTACTTCACTTTCATTTTTAAAGAGAGTTACAAAAGGATCATATGATTCTTTAACGATTTCAAAAAGAGGATAACTGAATTTCTTGATCATCTTCTCACCATAATGAGAACGAAAAATTTTTGATACCCCAGTTGATCAAATCAATTTGAGTTCAAGAATCATGTTAGTTTTACCAACATCATTGAACAATCACGATATCAATACAATTTTTTCACAAAACAACGATATAGCATCCATATATATTCATAAAACAATACATGTATTACCTTTAATTTTGCACTACATATCATTTATTATCATTAATTATAAAGCCAAAAGTTCATATAATTTTAAACAAACTTCCGATGCCACAGTTGAGACACTTGTTTCAGTTTGCAAAGGGATTTAACAAGGTTTGTTTTCATAATTAGTAACTACAGATCTCTTTAGTTGTTCCACATAAAAATTCTTTCTTAAAATCACGATAGAGAAGAACCTATGTTCACATGAATTTGATGGTTAGTAAAATCTTATACGGAAACCAATTAATGATATAAGCACACTTGTTGCACTTACACCAAACAATTGAGCAATAAATACTAGAACAGTGTATTTCTTCTTTGCGCCTAAACACTTTTCGACAACAGGTTATAGCCTTAAACTTATCCAAGGTTCCATTCACCTGAAGTTTCTTTTAGATCCATTTATCACCAATCATACAAGTTTCTTGTATTCTTACTTTTCATTTTGAACCACCAAACCACCACCCATCTAGTCTACTAAATTATTCAATGTTTCTCTTATATTTTGCTGCTAATCTGGTTTAATCTTTACTAAATTATTCAATGTTTCTCTTATATTTTGTTGCTAATCTGGTTTAATCTTATAATTGTGCATTCTTCTCATCCATTCTTCACATCCAGTTGAAAATTTAAAATATAATTTGCGTCGCTGTCCACCATTCTCTAAAAGTTTGCTTATACGTGGTTTGACCTTTATCTAGAGTTTCAAAGGTGGCAGAGACTGGTCCGGAATTTTCCCTCCACTCTTTGCAATGTCTTCAAACAAATAGGTAAAATCTTATAAGCGCTTGAATTCCAACAACTTAATGAAATGCTTCTTGCTTTTTCTCCATCAGCATGCTTGTTGTGTCTGTGTCCATTTCAGTGCCTCAAATGAAGCAGATCCATGATAAAAAATTGATGCATCAGCAAGCATTGAATCTTGTCAAATGCATATGCAGATATATGGAATCGTTAAGTTACACGGAAGCTTCATCCATTTACATAGATGCCATAATTAGGGCAGCGCGTTTAGGGATCCACGAGGTTGTAGAAGTGATTGTGGAGACATTTCCCGAAGCAATTTATTCGGGGGCTGATAATACAAAGCACTACATCTTTCAACTGGCAATACAAAATCGCAGTGAAAAAGTTTTTAATCTAATTTATCAGATGAATGACAATAGACACCAATTTTCCTTTTCAGAAGACTCTTTTGGGAACAACCTCTTGCACTTGGCTGCATGTTTAGCACCTCCTCAGAAACTCAATATGGTTTCAGGTGCAGCTCTCCAAATGCAGCGTGAAATACAATGGTATAAGGTAAAGAGTTGTGGTTTAATATTGGAATTGTCTTTTGTGCACTTTCAACATTGGATTTGTCTTCTAAACACAAAAGTTCTTTTGTTATTCGTACCATGAAGCAAATTAATAGTTTTCGGATGGAATAACTTAAACATTCATTATTTAGTTGTCATTACTATTTTTGTATCATCAAACCTTAAACAATAAATTTGTATTTCGCAAACTGATCGCAAGTATCTTGTTCTTTGAAAATGTGGTGTTCAAACAGGAAGTAGAAAAATTTGTGGATCCTTTTGGCCGAGAAATGACAAACCATGCTGGAAAAACTCCTGCGATGATATTCACAGAAGAGCACAAGAACCTAAAAATAGAAGGAGAGAAGTGGATGAAAGACACAGCAAACTCATGCACAATTGCTGCAGCATTGATTGCCACTGTTGTATTTGCAGCTGCTATTATAGTACCAGGAGGCAACGAGTCTGACTCTGGCTATCCAATGTTCTCCACATCAGGTGCATTCATAATATTTGCAATTTCAGATGCCATTTCCCTATTCACATCCACCACTTCTCTACTGATGTTCTTGTCCATCCTGACTTCACGCTATGCGGAAGAAGATTTTCTCTATGCCCTTCCCAAGAGTCTTTGTATAGGTCTGATTACTCTTTTTGTCTCCATATCGTTTATGATTGTAGCTTTTAGTGCTATAGTATATTTGGTGTTTGGACGAAATCATGCATGGGTTTTGATACCGGTGGCTGGACTTGCTTGTTTGCCGGTAACTTCATTTGTGCTACAGCAATTCCCACTTCTTGCGGATGTGATCTCTTCAACATATGGTCGTGGCATTTTTGGCAAGCAAAGCGATCGTGCATTCTACTAGCACCATCTACCTACTATCGAATACAAGTGTCGATGTAATTCATATTTTAACTTTGTACACATTTTCTTTAATGTTGAATTTGCATGTAAGTTTTACTGGTTCTTGAGATTAATTTTCTGAGACACGGATGCTCAATGGCGCGTGGCACGCACACATATATATTTATAGGGTAAAATATCTTTGTATCTCTATGATATTTGTAACACTTATTTCATGTACCAACGAATTCAGTGATGAAAGAAAACAAAATGCAAGGAAAACAATTGGATGGTTTTGTTACTAAGGGAATCAATACAGAAAAGAATATGCTAGCAACATTATAGTGTAATCAGGACAACGCAATAAATTAAAAAAAAAAGAATTGGTAATAAAATAATAAGTAAATATGTAAAGTTATCGCTAAATATATATATATATATATATAATGACAAAAAAAAATTGGCATAAAAAACAATGTTGATAGTATCAATGGTGATAATAATTGTGTTTAAATTGTCACCATTAACAATTAATTAGCGACACCTGTATGGTAGGAATACAAACTAATTGAGCCAGCTCGACACATGTTCGAGCTCGAATTCAAGCCGAGCTTGAGCCTGAAAGTTATTTTTCATAGGCTCGCGAGCTTTTAATATTTTATTATTTATATTATTTTATATGATATATATAATTCATAAAAAGTAAAACTTTCAAATCAAAATTAAAATTGAGCCAAAAACCCTACACCTCCCCTTGTCTTCTCTCTCTACAATGCCATCTACTCTTTTGCTCTCTCTTCTTGCCATTGTATCTCTCGACTCTCTCTCTTAGGTCTCTTTTATCGCTGTTGTCTCTCTCTCTCTCTCTCTCTCTCTCTCTCTATTTTCTCCCCATCTTCTATCTCAACCCCCTCTCTCCACTCTCTCATCTCTTCTGTTGCAGAAAAGAGAGACTCCTGCTGGGGTTCTAAATTGCGTGTGAGTGTGTGTGTGTATTCTTTTGGCACTAGTTTATCTCCATAGAGATGTCACTGATTGTAAAAGTGACAATTTAAAATCATAAGTTTTGTCATATTTTGATCATTTTGTAACAAAATAAAAATTAGTGTCATTAAATAGATTTAATAGTGAAAGTATAAAAAATAAAATTTTTGTCACTTGATACATATATTAATAACACCTCTCACATGTCATTTTTAATCAAAAAAAAAAACTCACACATCATTTTATTTTGTTGCTAATATTATTTTTGAGTGTAGTGACTTCGTCACCCTTTGACGAGTAAAATGAGAAAACTTATTTTGGTCTCTCTCTCTCTCTCTCCCCTTTTGTTTTCTTTAATGCAACAACAACTTTTCCCCCTTCAATTTCTTTTCTTATTTTTTTAAACAATCAAACAAACTTGAAATTCATTGTTTTCCTTAGTTTATTTCTTCTTTTTATTATCCTTCATTAAAATATCTGAACTAAATATAGTGTAAAGAAATAAATTAATTTGACCAGTCAAAATGCCAACCTTCTGTATTTAACAAAAATGCCCTTCGGATGCCCTTCGTTATCTAATGCACGTATTCTATTTTATTCGAAATAGTGGTATTCTTCCAATTTACATGTGTTCATTTGTATGTGGAATCTTTGTCTAAAACAAAAATATCATTAATAGTTTAAAAACAAACCACTTAGAAAAGTTAATATGTTTGAGTTGTACCATTGATGAATTCATCAATCAATTTGATCCTAACTTTTAAAAACCAAGCTCCTATAAACTAAATTGTTCATGGATAAGTTATTAGTTTAATTTAAATTAAAATGGAATCTATATGGTTGGTAGCACAAACCTCCTTATATTAATAAAAAATTTAAGATACCCCCCGCTTTTTTTAGGGTAAAATTGCATTTTTCGTCCTGTAACTATTGATGTTTGGCATTTTTGGTCCTGTCCAAAAAAAAATTCGCAATGTCGTCCTGTATCTTTTCAAAATCCGAAATTTTAGTCCAGAAAGGACTAAATTTTTGGATGTTTTAAAGATACAGGATGACATTGCGAATTTTTTTTTGGATAGGACCAAAAATGCCAAACATTCATAATTACAAGACGAAAAATGCTGCACATTTTGCCTATATTTTAATTACATTTTTTTTACAATTAAAAAGAATGCTTAAAATCCCCATTTGTGCAGACCACAAGGTTTATTGAAATTCATCAAAAATAAATTAGCATAGCAAACCTTATGGGAATTATAAAATGATTATAGTAAACCCTGTACCCCTCCATTCTCCGGTGATTGACAGTTTTTGAAAATTAATAGGATTTTGGTTCTTAAATATCTAATTTGTCCAATTTTTATATAACTTATTAAAAAAAAAGAAAAGAAAAGCTCATGTATATATATATATATGTATATATATATGTATATATATATTAAAAATTTTAAAATTTGTTCCCTTGAAAATTAAAAAAAAAATTATCTTTTGAATTTTATAAATGAAAATGTGCAGTGTTTTTTGTCCTGTAACTATGGATGTTTGGCATTTTTGATCCTGTCCAAAATAAAATTCGCAATGTCGTCCTGTATCTTTAAAATATCTGAAAATTTAGTCCTTTCTGGACTAAATTTTCGGATTTTAAAAAGATACAGGACGACATTGCGAATTTTTTTTTGGACAGGACCAAAAATGCCAAACATCGATAGTTACAGGATGAAAAATGCAATTTTGCCCTTTTTTTAGTGTAATTTCAGATACTCCAAAAATTATTTGAAACGTCTAGCTCACCCCCTAAATTATATGGTTGAAAGACTATCTTTAAAGTTCTCTGGGTAAGTTGAATGGAGGTGTTCGTTCGATTTTAACCAAATTGATATAAATCTATTTTGTCAGCTAATCGAAATTTTAATTTTTCAAAACAAGAATTGAATGTGTATTCTATTACCATGATTTAAGAGGTTCTCATCAAAAATAGAATTGTGGATTTCTACGACTCTATGAAGAATTTATGTTGCTAATGTTTTTCTTTTAGTGGTAATTAAAAGATTCGCTACATCTCTCTCTTATAGACGCTAAATTTTGTGATTTGGTTGTTCATTAGATGCATCCAGAAAGAAAATATGTAAGATTGCGCCCAACCCATATTTCATAAAAGGCATGTTTCTATTTTTTCTTTTTTTTTATTTTCTACATCGTAAAGAGAGAATTAAAAACCAAAAAAAAAAAAAAAACAAAACTAAAATGCAAAAACATACGAGGCCAAAGTACAAATTTTCATCACCTGAAGGCTGAAGCACCAATTTGCCCTGGGTTTTCTAAGATCTAATACAAACATACAACCAATTGTCAAGATTTGAGCCGATGCGGCTTATAATCCAAAAAATTAATAAATAAATAAATAAAGAATGAAATTGGAGCGAGCTGCCTGAATTCACAAAATTACTGTGACCTAATTTAACTGACGAAGCCAAAGCTCCACCACTCCAAGATCATAAATTCAATTTTTCAAGTTCCACCAACACAGCCTTAATTCAATTGTTGAAGTCGAGGCTCCACCACTCCAAGATCATAAATTCGATTTTCCATCGAAGCATGCATGGATCTTTATTCCTCTCTAAATAATGATTTGTTATTTTACTTCAATAATAATTTATTCATTTATTTATGATGGGAATCATTTGATCTATAGGTGATTTAATTTGAAATATGATATAACAGTTTGATTTGTACTCCTTAAATAATTCATGTAATCGAATAATATGATACTCTCAAAAAGAAAATTTTCAACAAGCCCACATTATAATCTCATCCTCTGGTGTAACCGAATCATAAAAGAGTTCGAACAAATTTGAAGACGAGGAACCTCAAATATTATTTACATTGCCAGATCAGAGAGAGAGAGACTTTTCCTAATATGTTAGGTGTGACACATCAGCACGACTTAATTAATTTCAACCAGAGCCATCAATCCAAATCCTTCACCACTTTTGAGAACCAAACCTTGACCGAGCACCCAATCAGCATAACCAAAACACACACACAACAAAACAAAATCACTAAATAGGAGTTACAAGCAAATCGGGCAAAATAATGACACATATTTAAGCCCTATCGTCAGACCAATTGAATAGCTGTCTATTACCATTACCACATTCACAATTTAAACAATGCCAAACTTCATCAACTCGGCAGAGCAGATTACAATCACAGAAAAGTTTTCATACAAAGTTTATCAATGGACAAGGAGGCTGCTGAATATCAAGACAACTGCAATGCCGCTAAGACGCCGAAACACTAAGAACTGCAGAAAAAAATTAAAAATAAAGTACAATAAAAATTAAAAGAGGAGACTCACAACAGAGGCAGCAAGCAGAGAATGTTCAGACACGTCAATGGTGGTCGGTACACTCTCCCATGCTCGGGCATCCACAAGGCAATGATCTATCATTCTTGGGCACAAACTTTCTCATCCAAACATGCTTACCGTTAATGGTGAATTTGGCCTTGCTCACTCCACATAGAATAGCCTGGATGAAGGATGGCCTGGAGAACACAATTCTAGCATAGAGGGCTTGCTCATCGGGCCTTATCTCTTGCATGTGAAATGATTCTATGCAGTTCCCAAATAGTCTCGTGAAGAAATGCCTCACTTCACTTTCTGTCACAGGATAGCCCTTGGAGAATGTGACAAACATGGTCCTCTCGTTCCTTGATGTCTCATTAGCCTGAGCCCTGCCTCGAGAAGGTGAGACATCTCTACCGATTCTCAAGCTGGAGATGCTCGGCACCAAGTTGTCAACAGACGAAGATGGTGCCCATGTTTGGTCTGCAAATGTAGCATGAGCGGGTATCATAATCTGGCTTTGTGTTGAGCTTTCCCCAAAACCGCCACAACAGCCTGTCTCCATTATGTCAGACAGTGAAGGTATGCAGACTCCACTTACCAGGCTTTGAATTTCAGGCAAAGCAGTAAGATGGTTTTCATGGAAAAACTGCAGGGATATGTCTTTTTTTACGAGGCTATGGGTCAGAGGGATTTCAGCTGATGCTTCAGATGAGAATGGGAAATGAATGTCTACACACTTGAGGCACGTCAACGCCTCGTCTGCAAGCTCGTTGATCAAAAATATAGGGAGCGACAGGATCTTACTTATGAAATTATAAAATCCTCCACGTTCTAACCACAGCCACAAGCCCATAATGTATAGGCACTCTATGGGGTTGCGCCCAAGATCCCTTACTAGAACAACGTATAGTGCCCTGTCAATCCCATGAAAAAGCTTGAATTCTTCCAATGTCACTGTACATCGTGTACCGTCCATGAGCATATGCACATCTGGGAAATGCTAGGGCCTGAAAACTTAATTTGTTTCAGAATTATGATTAAAAAGGAAAATTATGGGGGTATTATAATAGATCACCAAAATCGACAATAAGACAACCAGAGTTGTGCCCAAAAAAAAAAAAAAAAAAAACAACAAAGGCAAATAAAAACAAAGGAGCATCATCAATAAGAAAATCTGAAGAGCTGATAAAAAATCTTCCCCTCATGGGAAATCTTTGCAAACAATTGATGTCCACATCATAAACACAGAACAGTAGCAGAAGCAATTCAGTTGGAAGACACTCATGGAACTCAACGGATGCTAAATTCCCATGTCGCGCTTATACGAGAAATTCACAACCATGCAGAAGATGTGGATTTGTGATAAAAATCTAAGCGACATATCTGGCACACTTTGAAACACACAGTTATAAATAAATAAATAAACAAACAAATAAATAAACCTGGAGAGACTAATTGGGGGGAGTCCCTCTTGTGGAAAATCTCTTCCTATTGAGTAAACTCTAAAAGCCAACCCTAACTTATATAAACGGTTGAGCAATCCTATGGAGCCTAAAAGCCCAATGAGGTCATGAAGTTGTTCTTATCACTGTTTTACAAACAAGAACAAGTAATAATTATGATTAGGTAAAGTCACCACAGAAGAGAAATCATCTTTGGTAGGTAGTAATTAATGTGCCAATTAGGATTACAGCAATAACCCAGGAAACGTTCATAATTTTTTTCATTTCAGTCAGCCTGTACCAGAGAAAACAGTACACACGTCATACATGAGAAAAGGCGATGAAATCAAAGGACTCAATCAGTTACCTAATGGCTAGGATTCCACAGATTACAAGAACCACGCTATAATAATAAGTTAAAAAGTTGTAGCAATCTCCAAGCAACATCCAAGTCAAGTCTCCTTTCCCTTCTATTAGGAGGCAATCTACAGAAAATAGATGGTTCCACACTTGGTTCATTGCGGAGTTGTAGCAATCTAAGGCACTGTTGTGTAATTAGCAATCACCTTATCCAATTCATATTACAGTACATCTCCCTAGAGGGATTAAGACCCAGATTTTCATACCTACCACCATATACGAAAAATCCAAGGAACAAGCAACATTTTCATGAAATAAATTTTCCTTCTAACTAATTAGCTGTGACACAGTCAACCACACGCGCGGGTGTTGGGTTGGGTTTTGGGGGGTTGTTTGGGGGGTGGGGGGGCGTAGGTACAGTACAGTACGACAACCTCAATAAGAAGACATATAAGCACCATAAAAGATTTCAAAATATCCAGGTTTTCTATCTTTTCTGTTAATCCTGTAGTTCCAGAAATGTTAATAACTACATAATTCCCAATGAAATAATATGAATCCTCAACTAGAACATCTTCAATCGCAAACTGTTGCCAAAAGCACCGCTCACTAGCAAAGTCAGTGTCCCGATAATATACCAAAGGGGTATGTCAGTAGACAAGAAACGAATAGAAGTCATAGATTATCAACATGATGCTACGATATAAGCCAGAAGCCCAGTGAAACACTTTTATTAGATTTGCTATTCTATCAGATAAATTAGCAGTCATAGAACACAACATACAGGCACCACAAGGTTAAGGTTGGCATAGGCCATATAGCACTGTAATTCTTTATACCGTTAGTAGTTGCAGAACCCAACATATGAGACACCATATGATTAGGGTTTGGAATTTGGATGCAGCTTTTAGTCGCTAATTCTGTTATGCTCACGATATTTTTATTCTGAAAGTGCTATCTCCTAGCTAGTTATAGGGAGAAAGAAGCTTCGCAAAAGATGCATTACAACAACCAATTTAGTCCAGGGTATTGGAAATTATTGTTGAATTCTTAGATACTACCAGTTAACTCTATTAAACACAAATGTTCACTTATTCTCACCCAACTGAGTATCTATGATTGTGCCATTTTTAAATCCAAGGAAAAAGCATGTCTTGTTTTCTGTACAATTCAGAAGTCCAATGAACTATGATTTTGAAGTAAAAGTGCATCAATGACATAGCATTTCCATTGAACTTATACCCCAACTCCACACACTAAATTCAGAAATTTGCGAAGCACCCATGACATTATCTGCCAAATACTGTATTAACTATAGTTTTATGTTCACAGAACAACAAAATCACACGACTTAATCATGACCAGAAATTTACAGCACAAGTCTCACACAGAGCTAGCAAGACGAGTCTGCACCAAAATGTTAGAATATTAAAGATGGTTTGTAGACCAATTAAGCCATCCATAACACAATTTCAGACCAAGCCAAAAAGTTAGAATATAAATATACCTCAAGGAACATGTCAATTGGCAATCTACAATTGTGACTCAACTTCACCCCACATCCTTCCATAACTTTATTGATGGATACACTTCCTACACACCAGTACCATTGGCATTCCAAAAGTTCAGCCAGTTCTACTAAGCAGCATAAAGATAATGGCGGTCAATATACTGGAATCAACTGCAGACAAAGAAAAAACAAGGTTCCAAATAAACCAATAACAGATGAGAAAAATTTAAGAAATATTAGGTGGACGGTAAAATGTCCTCTATAAGCAAGCAAGGTAGCATGCTCGCTGATGCCAAAATCCCTATCCATGCAGAGCAAAGTAAACCGGTTCTGCCACTTTTCAGCTCAAAAATCAAAATAACTCAAAGTGCATTCAAAGGAAATAGTTGAAGTAAGAAAAGTCAACTTTCTCCTAGCAAGCACATTTATCTGCCTAAGGAACATTCAAGGGCATTGACAAAGCAATTAAAAAGAAACTCCAGTCCATGTCCGAGACATTTTAGGAATTTTATGCAGATATATAACCAAACAGAGTCAAGAGAAATGCTAACATTATATTTCAGCCGTTGCATCCCGAAAATGTGGTGAAATTTGTGATGACTAAACAATAACTACAAAAGCCAGATACATCAGCACAAATGGACAAGATATTACAAAGGTCTCCACCTCCATGAACATCATAATTTAAACTCATAGGGTGACACAAGAAAATCAGGCCACAATGTATGTATTGATCTATTTGTCACTATTCTCCAGTAATACTGGGAGTAGCAGCTTCAGCTTGAACAGCAGCACCTTGCAGGTCAGACAAGGAGAAAGACCGCCATGGAGAAAACTTATCGACCGGAGGTGATGAAGATAGCTCGCTGTTTATAGCTTTTCTTGCATGAGGTGGCAAAGGAGGAAGGCAGCAGCCGGTTGATGATGAATTTGAGTTCGAAGTTTCAGCACTATTGCTCTCAGAGCAGGTCATGTTTGCTGCAAGTGCCAACATACTTCTAGAATTGGTAGGCCTTTTTGATATCCCACTGTTGCGGCTCCTAAACATGCCATTACGATTCTTGTCCCACAAGTTATTGAACGCCATCAAGTTCTTACGTCTCCTGGTATACGCGTTTTCAGGTTTTGTGATCTCTTTAATAGAGGAGCATGATGCAGCATCAGATAGGCTGGTGAATGACTTGGATTTACCACAATAGAACTTTGATATGCTCTTCCTAAAATTGCATAGAGGTCATCAGAATATAATCATGCAAACATAGAAGACAATGAAAAGCTGCAGTAAAACCATCAGAAGTTCCAGACCACTCGAATGCCAGTAAATAGGTCCTCTAAGGTCTACACACAAAGCGCAGACATATCCAACAATCAGATGATAGATATTAATAAACAGTGGAGACAATGAGCACAGTCTTCCATTGTGCCTTAGTTGGCAAGAAAACAACAGAAGAAATGATGCAGACAATTTGTTATTGAGTGAGGTGAGGTGAGTAGTGGTGGTGGTGGGGTTAATTCAAGCAAGGTAACAGTTTTCCACTGATGCTCTTATACACTTCATTTATGTAGCAAGATCATTGACGAGAACACTGTAAAGAACGGGAGAAAGGTGAATGGATTACCATCCTGGACTCTAATTTCCAAACAACAAACATTGATCTGATCCACATTTAAGAACATAACATTTATACATAACAAAACTTCCTTCCAGATAGAAGAAACTTGGACAATTTGAAACCGGGGTAAAGAGAAAAAGAAATCAAACAAATACAGCCCCTACAACTCATAGTACACAACCATGTCTACCTCTTATCACCTCAGAAAAGCATATTTTGCAACAGAGAGAGAGAGAGAGAGAGAGAGAGAGAGAGAACAAAAAACCTATGATCTTACATATTCTCATGCCCAACCAAACGAAAATCTCAAAAGTATGAATTGAACATTTGATTTGACTAAAAACTGTAATTCAACCGGCTGCAAGTACCTTTATAACTCGGTTCAGAGTGTTGGTTGTTAATTAAGTTGCAAAACCACCATATGATCCGTTCTTCTTCAAGGTTTCAACATCTACTTCAAATTCCATTCTCTAAACAATTGATATTTTTCACTTCATGAGAACTAATAAACAAAATACCGCATATCCCCCAATTATAAACAAACTCAAACCCCTTAACCACCAAAACATTAGCTCAAGCTAAAAACTACTACATTAATTGACACAATCAGAAATATCGACCAACTCAAATCCCTGGATTCGTAAAACCGACTAAACCAAACAAAGCGCAAGTAAAATCACGTACTTCTCAGGCAAAACTTCCTCCAGCGCATCCAAATTCTCCAACGGTCCTCCTTTATACTCACTCTCGACCTCTTCCCCATCACTGCCGCCGCCGCCCGAACCCTCGTCACTGTTTTTCCCAATAGAAGACGTGGATGAGGATGACAACGACAACGAATCGCTCCGATCCTCCTCCTCCACCTCCGCTGACCTCCGGTCGGCGGCGGAAAACTCCGACGAGTCGTATATGGAGGAAACACACGCCATGTTGGGGTGCACAAACCCCGCCCCTTCGATCCGGTGATCGCCGCGGCCGCCTGAGTTATTCCTCCGCAAGGCTATCGACATCCCCTATTACACAGTTCTCCAGAAATTTCTTCTTCTGTAGATACAATACAGTATGTATGTATTGCCGGAGAGAGAACGAGAGTTGAGTAGAGAGAGAAAATACAGATCGCGAAAGGCCTTATGGCCCTTATCTTTATCCAGACAAAAAAGCAGTACTGTTCCCGAATTGGATAACTAAAGTACTAAACTATATTATCTTTTTCAAATTTTTTAACTTAAATATGAGGGCGGTGTCTGTGTGTTGGAAGGTGCACCGTAATTGGGTTTTCCGGCTGGTTTTCCACGAAATCTCAGCCGTCCCCTAACGCGTGGTGTGACTGAGGCGTCGAAACGTGTAGAACAAGATTATCTATCTGGATATTCTTTTTATTTTATTTTCGATTTTTATTCTTCGTGGTGTAAGGATAATTTGGAATATTCTTCTACTAGTGTTGGTCAAGGGTGAGTGGGGCGTTACTTGACAATCTTCTGAGTTTTGGAGGAATTTAAAAATGGCCTACTTGGGGGTTTATATATACAATTTCTCAAGTATTTGGGGCCACCAAATAATTCTACTTTTGACCATAATTAGTTAGTCTAACTTATAAAATGGGCAACAAAAATAAAACTAGGTTAGTAGTGCCTTCAATCAAAATCGAATGGTCGCTTGGTTTAGTGATGAAGAAATAAATCCTGTGAATCCAATACAAAAGAATAAAAATTAAGTTTAAATACTTTTTAGTATGCAATATAAAGTAGTATGTGTTGGCCCCTTTGGTCTTGTTTAATTTTGATGGTCCAATGATTTGATTATAAATGTATTTAGGAAATTATTGGTTGATAAGTTCGTAATTCTACTTGATTTTTATATTTATTTTGTCCGACTTATCATCTATTTTTCTCTATTCGAGCCTTACTAAGCTCAAATTTGAGTTAAACCGTTGTTTTGCAGGTTAAAAGAGAAAATAATATCAAGGACACAAAAAATTGAAGTCAAGAATTGGGTATTTACATAAGATATTTAGAGTATCAACACAATTCAAGCCATTTAGAGAAAAAACGAGTCTGTATGAATGAGTACATACGCAAGATATTTCGAGTATGTACCCAGTTCTAGTCATTAAAAAGATAAGTGAATCTGTAAGTTTGAGTATGTACCCAAAATATTTTGGGTACGTACTCAAAGTCCGAGACAGCAATTAAAAACTTTCTTTATTAGGACTCTGATTAGGAAGGCGGTTTTAGGCGATTTTCTGTCACTTTTAAGTCCAAATGCAGTCACACAACTCATTATCACGTTTTGGTAGGTAAGGTTTAGAGATTAGAAAAGGAACTCTTTCAATTTTCATCTATTTTTCATCTAGTTTGGGAATTTTTGAAGATGGAAGAAGGAAGGAATCAAAAGGCGAAAGAAGAACGACCTTTAGAGGGAAGTTTACATCTGAATTCTCCACCAAATAAATTTATTTCTTCTTCTTTATAAATTCTTTTTCATATTTCGTTATTGTTTTTTTGAGATTCATTATGAGCTAGTTCAATTGCTAAGTATGAGGATGGTGTAGTTTTCCTTTTCTCTATTCTATGAAAATTACATGGATATGAATGCAATTGTCGTATGTTTTTGGTGTGAATCTCGTTTAATGACCTAATACTTGGTTCGGGTTTGATCACCCCTAATTAATGAATTTGAGAATCATAGATGAGGTAGACAGACGATTCACGATTGTAGCTCTAATTAGGCAAAATCAATTGGTATTAAAATCGTATGAGAATGAATTTAATATCGATTAAGCCCTAAGGTGGTGTTAGAGCTTATACAAGTATGTTTTAGTGCTTGGATTAATTGAATAAGAATTGGTTAGTTTAGCCTAGAAAAGAGTGTAGGAGTTAATTCTACAATACTCGAGAGAGATTGTGGATGTATTTGCTCTTGGCTTTATCCAACCACGAAACCATTCAAATTAGGGATTGGAATGGAATAGGAAATTAGGTTAATGAAATCACCTTACACTTGGTTTTAATCATATTGAGTACTTTCTATAATTTTGTTTTGCGAGTAGTTTTTAGCTTAATATTAGCTTTTATTTAGGAAAACAAACCCACTCCACAGTTGTTTAATTTAGCTAATCAAAACAAGTCACTTTTACGGGTCAAATCACAATCCCTGTAAGATTCGATACTCTACTCACCTTATATTACTTGTACGACCGTGTGCATTTGCGTAGCCCAAACATTGGTCTTCAGTAAATAACCTTCCTTTATTATATTTGATTGCATATTAAATAAAGATTCTATCAATTTATCTGTCATATAATTTCATGACCCTTTCTTTGTGAAATAGATGAGAATTATACAGATATTAGTCAAATTATTTTCATAGTTAGCTATATTTTTTTATTTCAAGAAAATTTGACCTGATATTTGACTGATATCATTAAATTATTTTCATAGTTAGCTATATTTTACTAACGATTCATTCTTTCTTTAAATTATTCTAACCATTGCATTTATTAGGTTAAAATATTTCCTTACTTGGTTATATCTTCTTATTTTATGAAAGGTTGCCTTGATATCAAATCTGAACGCACTAATTTTGCACAAAACAAATCAACAATGGCTCATTCCCTTCTTATAGACATTATAGCCGTTATATTAAGTGTTATATAAGATATAAATTACATTTAGTTGTAACATAATGCTTGTAACAAACATTTCAAGTTAGATTATTTAGTACAGACGCTCTACAAAGTTGCATACATTAGTTTTTTCTTGTTGACTTGTGTTTGTTTGTTGTGTTGCTGCGAGAGACATTGCAAGGTAAAGAGCGAACAAAAGCAACTGAGTTCCTTAGAGCAAGTTGAGTCAATGAAGGGTTGCTAGGTCATGGTAGTAGTCGAGTGTGCAGGATTACTTGCTATATGGTAAGGGATGTTTTAGGTGTACTACGCACTAAGATGAGAATGATAGATGACAGTGATATGTAACGCCAGAATGGAGCATGCTAGCTTGCTTTGGAGGTTGATTGTTATTAATCTATCACTGCTATCGAGATTGAAAGTAGCTTTCGGGATATAGAGCATTCCCCTTTTTTTCTCTCTTTAACTTTATTGTGTTTAACCTAAAACTATTATATAATGTATTAATATCGTTTATGTTTAATAAGTTAATCTTAAGTGAAAACTTATGGAATGGACATAGCCCGATTGGATGAAAAAGGATAAACAACTGTCATTTTTTTTTACTGTTTTGCACTTAGTTTTATCTTTACTACTTTAACTTGTATTAAAATTGGTACTAAAAATATCAACGGAGTTTCCAAAATAAGGCAATTGCACTTAAACATATTTTACAGAATACAAAAATTTTCACTGCGCAAAAAATGTTTTAATATACTTTGATTTCATAAGAATTTTTTTTTTTTTGACCGAATTCAATCCCTTGGCACATCTTATTCAACAATATGATTTAAAAATTTTGCTTATAGATTTATAAAATGGAAATATTGTAAATATAAATATATAAATGGGCAAATGACATCTACAATTCTCGAAATATAGTGTAATTATAAATTAACCCCTATTGCTTTGAAAATTACAATACCTCACCAAGATGTAAAACCTTTTTGTAAATATTAATATAATTGGCCAAAAAATGACTTTCTCACATCATAATAATCACTCCAATCATGAAGAGGTGTGTCTCACCAAATCCGACAGAATCCCTCAATCAATTTGTGATTCCACTAAGCTTTGAAAAACTATTTCACTTTATACAACATTGACATCATAATATTAGTTTTGCCCTCAATTAGCTGGAAAATAAATGAAATATTAATTATTTTTGCATTTTTTTTACTTTTATCAAAATTTAAAGCGAAAGTTTGAAGTGATAGAAATGTCGACTTAAGAGAAAATTCACAAAAAAATGGTCAATACTTTTAACATCATATTACTAAATAAATGTAAAAATGACATAGCATGTCTGAAATTTGGATAATTAATCTCAAATTCAAATGAAAATCAAAACTTCACGAAGTGAAGTATCCATTTATTTAGTGTAGAGAGTTTTTTGTATACTATGAATTTCACATGGTTAAAATGCAATTAAACCCCAAACGATTGTGATCTATCCCGCTAACAACCTGCTTCGTGCCTTTGTTGTTTTTCGCACGGGATCCCCAACTCTAAAATGATGTCCCATCTCATGCTCCATATTCTAAATTCATGAGATGGGGCATCGTTTTGGGATAGGGGATCCGTCCAGTTGTTTTCTTATTCTCTCAATTTTAGTCTCTTTCCTCTCTCGTTCTCTCTCCTCTATATATATTTTATTCAACTTCTTTCACCTTTCTTTTATTATTATTTGTAACTGTCATTTTCTTATTTATTTTATTTATATAATTTCATTTTATTCAAAATTATTTTTCTATGATATATTTAATACAAATATATTATAAGTCTTAAGAAAATATATATATATATACATCCATGTCTACAATTTGATAAACATTTATAAGTTTACATTAGAAAATTTTAAGTATGTAACTATATTATATATATATATATATATATATATATATATTGTACATGTATTGAGTGTGTTTCAGTGCTGGTATTGATAAGTCGTAAAAGATAGTTTATTGTCAAATGGGTCAATCCAGCTTATTTGCAGAGGACCAATTGCCCAGCAAGAATGCCTAAGCCCACAATTGGAGCGGGGAACAATGAAAAGTGATAGAACTTCATGACATTGGTGGATGAGATCTTTATTGCATGATCTAACGTGATTAATTGTGATATCATTCATTTTTTCCACTTATTTTTTAGCACATAAAGAAATTAACATGGGATGAAAATTTAAAACTTCATTGCAAAAGATAAATTGCAACAAAAGGTATTTGTTCACTTAACTTGCTTTCACTATTTCCTTTATTTTCAAAAGGTATTAATGATGTAGACGTAAGAGTTTTTGATTAAGGTATCAAATCATATATTCTACTTCTCTATTTTGCTGCTACATTCTGCTAGATTGGATAGTTGGACGTATAATACGGATGCATAAATCTTAATTTGTATACATATTATAATTTAAATAGAAAAATATACGCCACATGGCCTGTAGCTCAGTGGTAGAGTTTTGAACTTAATGCAATTGAGGTTTCAAGTGCGGATTCAGCTTTTCTTTTTCTCGCATCTTCTCTTTTGGATGATTGTGCGTGACGTTCTGATTGTATACAATAAATAAAATCTACAATAATAAATTAACTACAAAAAGTAGGGGTGTTCAACAAAACCCAAAACCGACCGAATCGACCGAAAACCGAAAAAACAAAACCGAACCGAACAGTTCGGTTTTCGGTTATTTAGTTCAAGAAAATTCGGTTTTCGGTTTTTTCGGTTAAAAAACCGAAAAAACTGAAAAACCGAACAAAAACCGAAAAAAAAAAATATTGTGTAATCTATGGAACAAAAGTAAGAAAATCGAACCGAACCGAAAACCGAACCGAAAATAAGGAAATTGCATGCTCTTATTATTATTATCATTAATTATTTTTTTTACAATTATTTCGTTTTTTCGATTAAAACCGAAAAACCGAACCGAAAATTTCGGTTAAAACCGAACCGAACCGAACACATTTCGGTTCGGTTTTCGGTTTTCATTTCGGAAAACCGAAAATTTCGGTTAACCAAACCGAAAAATCGAAATGTGCGGTTTTAACCGTTTGAACACCCCTAACAAAAAGGTAAACATAATATTTGGTTCATTTTTCCTAAATAGTTGCTCTGACTAGTTTATCACAAGCTCCATTTATTCCACCAAGCATTCTTGTCCCAAAAATTTATTTGGTTGAGAACTAGGTGAGTATAACAACAAAAATTATTAATTACATATAAAATATAACAACAAAAATATTGGTCACACCAATAAAGGGATAATAATAAGAAGTATGGTTGGTAGATTCAATGCGTGTGTAGAATAAAAAATATGCAATTTAATTATATTTAAATTTTAAACAAATTAAATCATCAATATTTATTTAGTATTTTATATGTATGAGAAACTTTCGATGTTTATAATAATTATTTCATAATATGACACGACAAATAAGAGACACGAGAAGCGATAGATTGGAAAAGAGTGTGAGGGGAGGACAAAATTTAAAAAATAATAGTCCAAAAATTTGAGAAACCAAGGCGGTTATTAAAGTAGTTTCTTCAATTGTATAATAATAATAATTAGTATATTGGACATACTCGATGTGTATGCAAAACAAAATGAATTATAATCTAATGAAATAATTAAATTTAAAATGAAATTTTTATTGAATATGTATAAATATGTGTATATATATTAACTATTTTTATTATCTATGTTAAATGTTACGTGAAAAGACTTTTTTTTTTTACGGAATTCAAAGTTACGTACACTACTTAATATATAATAATAATAATGATTATTATTATTATTATTATTATTATTGTTATTATTTTCGCTATCATGTTTTTTTTCCTTGGGACAACTATCATTTTTGACGTCTTCACTTTCCCCCTTATTTTATTTATTTATTTTTTCCAATTAACTCTTAAACCCAAAACCCCTTCCATTTCAACTCGAAACCCTGAGCTCTCAATCCTACAACCCAGCACCACTCAACTACAAAAAATGTCCGCCGCCGTTGCCGGATTCGGAAACTATGAAGACTTCGTGAAGTTACACGGCGTTCTTCTGGCGGCGTCGGGGCTCCCACAACCGCTGCACCGGAAGCTCTTCCAGAAGCTGACGGCGGAGACTCTCGACGGAGGGAACTATTTCCAGGTGGAGCCGGTGGAGGGCGGCAGGCAGAGAAGGCTTGTTCTCACGGTGGATTTTCTCGGTAAAGACTCTGATGTCTTCCTAGTCGACCACGCCTGGACTTTTCGACTTTCCGATGCTTACAAGCAGGTATAAACAAACAAAATCAGTACTCCTTGTCTTATTTTCTTTTTGGTTCTGGGAAATGTGGGGATATTGAGCCGTATGTATTACTTGCCAGTTAAATAGGCTATTGGCTCATGCTTGCTTTCAGCAATGGTTGGAGACCTTCTATAAAAATGAGAAATAGACACAATTTGTTATTTTACTGAATTTCTTCAATAAGTTAAATACATCTTTGATTTAGTGCTTGGTATTCGTGCATTTAAGTTTCTGATGTCTTTGAGTAATAATGCAGTTGCAGGAGGTTCCAGGCTTGGTAGAAAGGATGGCTGCATTAATGTGTGTGGATATTGATTTGAATTCAGAGGCTGAGGAGACAAGTGATGAAGATGATGTTAAACTAAGTGCTGCAGAAATAGTTGAGAGAGAATTCTGTAAAGTAAAAGAAGGCAGTCATTCCGTTAAGTGGTTGGAGCTTGAGGGTCTCGAAATTGATGATGATATGCTATTTTCTCTTGAACTGCCCCGTAAATTTCCTGTAAGTCACTCTTTTCTGTGGGCAGTGGATCTGGATGGTGATGTGACCTCTAAGGAGTTATCTACAGTATTTTCCCCTTAAGGCTAAAACTGACAAATGTCTTCTCTGACACATGGGATAAATAGTGATATATAATTATACAAACATTAATTTGCGTCTCTTGACCTTGATGCAGCATGAGCATGCAACAGAAAAAATGATTCAATTCTGTTGTTTTGAAACCATGCGGCATTTCCCCTTTTGTCCATTTCTGTATAGTTTCTATTGCTTGAACTAGCATTTGCGTTTGTTCATCCATCAAAGCGGCAGGTGATACAAATGGCTGGTGTAACTTACCCTAAGCTGTGCTGTGAATGAATGTGGTTTGTTTATTGCCATCTTCCTGCTTTTAATTTTAACTTCTACGTTTCCGGGTTATTTTATTACTTCAGCACTTGCTTGCACTAAGCCTCATCGGCAACAAACTCAAGAACTGTGAGATTGTGGTAAAGGTGGTAACTCAATTCAAATCTCTTAGAGCTCTATGGCTGAACTATAACCCTATAGTGGAGACTGGGTGAGCCTTTATCTTCTTGAAAATCTGATTGTACAATAGATTTTGGACTGATATGCTTGAATTTTGTCAAGGGTTAGAGGCTTTTAACAGAAGCTTTCTGTTCCAGTGATAATTACTTGGAAGATGCTATTCAGAAAAATTGCCCAGAACTGGAAGTCTACAATTCCCGTTTCACCCCTACGTATGGTGGGTGGGCCTTGGGGTTCTGTGGAGGATTATGTGACAAAGACAATCCTGGTGATTCATGTCAAAGTGATCATTCAATGCAGAGTGTCACATCTCTGGACCTTTCAAATAGGGGTATTCACAATCTTATCACTAAGGTCAGCATATACTTCAACTTATTTGTACTTTTAGCTTCCAACTTCCCCTTATTTATACAGAATAGATATCTGCCATCCTTGATTTATAGGTTTTTGTTCATTTTACTGTGGCTGCGTATTTCCAGGCCTTTTCTCCTTCCGAAATGCCTATTCTTTCATGCTTGAATCTCCGTGGAAATCCATTAGATGAAAACTCAGTTGAGGAACTGCTACAATATTTCAGAGGATTCATCAACTTAACTGCTCTTGAGGTAACTTGGTCAAATGATAACTTTTTAGAAGTCTTCTAAAATTGCAATTATGTTGACATTTGCATTGAATAGGTGGATATTCCTGGACCTCTTGGAGAGAATGCAGTTGATATTATTGAAGCTCTACCTACTCTCTCTGTACTGAATGGGCTTAGTACTGCCAATATATTGGAAATGGAGAAGAGCATTGTCGATTCAAAGTTAAAACCTTGCCTCCCAGAGTTGAATGCTGGAGAATCTCTTACTGACCGTGTTATCAGTGCTATGTGGTTGTACTTAATGACATATCGGCTTGCAGATGAGGAAAAGATAGATGAAACTTCTGTTTGGTATGCATTCAGTTCTTATTGCTGAAGTAGATTTTAATATGGATGATTTGAAGCATCCGATTTGTGGACTAACTACCTCCAGGAGAGAATCAATATCCATTTGATCTGTTTGGCTACAAGATGTCAGTCCCTCTGTCCCTCTGTAAGGAGACATGAAAGTGAGGAGAACAATGCACTTTAATTATCAAAAGCATAGAAAAGACTGATTAATCATTGTTTCATTAATAAAGTTATTTTGAAATACAAAATGGATGTCTTGCTTTACCCATGCATGCTAGAAACTTGTTGCAGAAAAAAACTGGCCTTCTGAATTTTTATGATGGTAAATTTGAAAGCAATATCAGGAGATATAGAATTTACACATGAGGGACAATTTCCTTTTTCTCTTCTTTTGCCTTTTCTTCTAGGAAAAGTAATAATAAAGGTCTTCTGATTCATTGCAATCCTTGACCAAGCTTGTGTTCCCAAGGCATGAGGAAATAGGTGGTCCTTTCTTTGCATATCACCATATGGATTTGGTTTGTTTTTGATAGAGGATACATTCTGGCAGACTGTGTGTTGCCTACGTAAGCTAAATGACTACAATGATAGGAGCTATTGGGTGTGGAGAAGACAGTTATTTTCCTAAAATATCCACATGTTTTTGTTTCCCTCAGCCACTACCATAGGTGGACAATCAGAAAAGAAATTGTCTCGTGTTAGAGAAATGAAATTTCGTGCTAGTAAGGATGTGCGTATTGAGGAAGTTAATTTTGCTCACTAGGGCATCTTTTGGAGGAGTTGGGGGGCATGAACGGAAAGAAGAGGCATCAAATCATGCACATATGTGAGAAGTTCAGGTAGCTGCTTTATGTTGTTCGGTATTGTGAAGGTGAAGGCAAAGAGAGTTACAAACCAAAAGGAGAAACTTTTGCATCTCGCAGTTGCAGCCTATCCTTCGTTCTCACTGTATTAGGACAGATTGAAACGTTCATAAAAGGAGGTGTTATCTATGCATCTTTCCATTCCTGGCATCTTCCCTTTCTACCAAAACAGAAACGAGGTATATGTGTCCCTCCCTTGGTCCTCCCCTCCTCAATCCACCTTCTAGCATCTCTGTCTGGAAAACATCCCAAGCCCTTTCAGGATCTGTTTTGTACATCTGAAACAACTCAATGGAATACAACTAAGCAGTTATTCGTTGCAGGATTTTCTTCAGTCATCCTACACTCCTCTCGGGCATATAATCTTCAATTGAACTGGTTTATGTGAAGTAACAGATACTGCAAAAGGTCTTGGCACCAAAATAACTAAAGTAATTGGTGATCTCATTGTCAAGAGCCAACAGCTACAGTGTGGTTCTCAGTACACTGAAAGTAGTAAAATGGTCATCAAATGTTCTATGATTTAGTCATTATGGGTCTTGTCTTATCATAGCTACATTTTTGGCATCACAGGTATGTGATGGATGAACTAGGTTCAGCTTTGCGGCACAGTGATGAAGCGAATTTCAGAGTTTCGCCTTTCCTCTACATGCCTGATGGTAAACTGGAGTCAGCTGTGAGGTTCTTTCCTTGGACCATTCTTGTACTGCCTTTTTCTTTTTGATGAGAGCATCTTCATAATTTACAGTATGCTTTTGCCCGAAAGCTGTATATCACACTGTTGATAACCAGTGATCCACTTTTGGGAATTCTTTTTTTTTTTCGTATATTTGTGTATGAATTGGATGGAATCACAATACACATGAGCTTAGATTGTATTCTCATTTGTCCACTTTGTAAGAAGTTACTGACTTGAGTAAAATTATCAGTTACTCAGTCATTTGGCCTACAAAAAATGTTCAAAGAGGTGATGAATGCACTCGGGATTTCCTGTTTGGCATTGGGGAGGAGAGACAACGTTCTGCAAGGCTTACTGCCTGGTTCCATACCCCTCAAAATTATTTTATTAGGGTATGTGCTTCTGATTGAGCTCCTTTTTATGTGATCAATCCATGATTAAGTAACATCATTTAAAGTTCTCTTGTTGTTTCTGCAGGAGTACGAAAAATACAGTACGAAATTGCACTCCATAAAGTTTTCTCCACCACCAGCAATGCCATCTACAACCTATAGTCTGCTACGAAGTGATGGAAGTGTGTTGCATGTTTACACTGACGTACCTCAAGTGGAGGAATTTTTGACGCGTCCTGAATTTGTAATTAGTATGTTTTCTCGCTCCTAGCCACCAATTTCATTTGGATTCTAAGTACTAATTTGCTATTTCTCTCCACCTCATATGTTTTCTGTATGTCCAAGTCCAATACGTTACCTTGACATCTTTGTAACAAGACAAAAAGCCCTACACTGAACACATGAGGATTGATTGAGTGAGTTTTAATGCTGGAGTGAGTATGACATGGCAAACATGAGCAAAGTATATTTTTCCTATTAGCCTTTCCACATTCAATTGGTTCAAGTATTTCATGATTTCTGCATGTTCGTTTCAGTTTTGCTGTGAAGAAGTTTTCTGATGCAATGATGACTTACTTATTTTTCTAACTTATTCTCTTTGCCATTGTTCCTTCTGCAGCAACTGAACCAAAGAATGCAGACATAGTATGGACCAGTCTGCAAGTGGATGAGGAGACAAAGAAGGCTGTTGGATTGAATGATCTGCAATATATAAACCAATTTCCTTTTGAGGCTTGCCTTGTCATGAAACATCACTTGGCTGAAACTATTCAGAAGGTTGCTATTATGTGTAATTCGACAAATATGTAAGTACAACATGTGTTCTTATCAGCATATCATGTTTGTGACTCATGATTCCTTTTTAACAGGCTCATGGTGCCCCCCAGTGGCTCCAGCCGACGTATAATCTTGAAACACATCTTACCCAACTTATAGGAGACTATTACACATGTGAAAGGGATGGAGCTGACAACTTGTGGATCTTAAAACCATGGAACATGGCCAGAACTATTGATACAACTGTTACTCAAAATTTATCAGCGATCATCCGTCTCATGGAGACTGGTCCAAAGATATGTCAGAAGTATATTGAACATCCTGCATTATTTCAAGGGAGAAAGTTTGATCTTCGTTACATTGTCCTGGTGCGCAGCATAAACCCACTGGAGATATTCCTTGCGGATGTTTTCTGGGTATGCTCATTTTCTTTTGCACATAGGAATTGGTATGAATGTGGCTAGTAACTGTAAAACCTTGTGGTCGGTTATCATTGAAAATGTTTTCAATTTATAAATGTTGAAATTGTATGCACATCTTTCTTCTCAGGTTAGGCTGGCAAACAACACTTACTCTTTGGAGAAGCACAGTTTTTTTGAATACGAGACTCATTTCACAGTTATGGTATGTACGTGTAAAAATTTCCTCCTGGGTTCGATAGTGCTTCCATGAACTCATCTCTAATGTTAATTTTGATGTCACCACCTAAATTGTAAAGGGGATTGAAAAATACTGGTCAATTTGCACTTCCTTGCACATAGAAGCATTATCTCTTTGTTGAAGCAAAATGGTTACGATTTTTTTGCATCTTCTTTTAGAATTACAGAGGAACACTTAATCACATGAACACCCCGGAGTTTGTCAAGGCATTTGAACAAGAACATCATGGTACTTATTCTTCCTATTTCCACTCGTCCTGCTTGCCTAGAAAAGCTATTATTTGTTTGTGGTTGGTTGTTTTCTTAATTCATATAATGCACATGCTTACTATTGCAGTTCAATGGTTGGATATCCATTTAAGAGTTAAACAGATGATCAGATCTGTTTTTGAGGCAGCTGCTGTGGTGCATCCGGAAATGCATAGTCCAAACTCTAGAGCGATGTATGGCATTGATGTCATGCTTGACTGCCACTATCAGCCTAAATTATTGGAGGTGAGAAAGTTTTTATTGTGTTCTCAAAATAAGACATGGCGCGTTTGTTGATGAAATACAACTTTCAAAGGAAATGTAGCTGTTGCACTGTTGACCTTGGACTGCATGAATCATATATAAAAGTATATGGAAATGTTTAGAACAATGGGATCTGCTTCAGGTTTTAATTTAAGGATGACCAATGATATCACTTTGAGTCTTTTCCATACGAACTGTTGAATATTGTCCCCAAGCTCCTGCCAAAATTCCGAAGTCCGTGTTGGATTTGGGGCATGAAGGTAAGCTAAGCTGTATTTACTAAGAAACGAGCATAGCTACTCACAAGGTTAAATCATATAAAATCTTGGTGAACTGTCAAATACTGAAGCCTCTAGGTTCATCAGGATTGCTTGAGCTATAACTAATAGGTCGGTGCAAGGACTCTCTTATATAATTTCTGGGAAGAACATGTATTTCTATAATCAGGTCCTTATATTATTTCTATTATTTTTCTGATTGGCTGTGCAATGAAATACTTCTGATCCTGTCAAGTTTCTCTGGGCTTTGAGACCCATTTGGATTATAATCATTGGGATTGCTTTTCGCTGTGTGTGTGTGTGGGCTTGCACGCGTGTGTGTGTGTGTGTGTGGGATGTAAAAATAACTGTGCGCCTGAACCACACATGCTTATGAATGTGTTTGATTCTTTCTAGGTAACTTATTGCCCTGACTGTACTCGTGCGTGCAAGTATGATACTGAAGCTGTTACTGGGGACGGGAGCATCATCAAAGGAAGTGACTTTTACAACTTCGTATTCGGTTGTCTCTTCTTAAATGAGACAACTCATGTATCTCCGTTGTGATTGAACTATATATTGAACATCGTTTATGTTGACTTGCCTGTATGAAATGGAGAAGAGAAATGTTGAATTATATATTCGGTTATGCACGACTCTTGCTCAACCATTATTTGAACTCAATAGCAGATTTGTTCATTGTCTGGACTTTGCTCTTTTTGTTCCCTCAGTAAGCAACAGGTAAAATGGACCGCCAAAAGGTTTTGCCGATAGAATGATAAATTAATTACTTCTCAAGTCTTAGTGCCTATGAAGTATTGGCAACAATGACTAAATTCAAGTTCTTAACAAGCCAAACAAATTCACGGGGGCAATATCCGGGACAAATAATGCGACGCAGTAAATCAATCTGGTGCATAATTATTGGGCTCGTAACACCAAAGCAAGCGGGACGCCATTTCCGTGAAAATTCTTTGATTAATTGTGTGCATGATTTAATCACTTCTTATAAATTATTATTTTTATTAAATAAATGTAAAATATATTTAAATCCGAACCATTAAATGCATGAATGGAACCTAAAGACTTGACACATGGAAGAATTTTACCCAACAGGTTCATCTTATGTTGTCCCAAGCGTCTGAATTACAAGACCTAAATCACATAAAAACATGAGTGAGGCTTGTATAGGGCTAGGAAAGTATCCCCTGTAGCAAAATCTCCAAGCACTTGATAACAAGAGGTACTTAAGAGTGGGCATTAAAACTCGATATAAATTGCACAGAATTATTGACGCAATAAATAACTAGTTGTGTTCTCTACTATCATAAACATGTGAAGTTTTACAAGTTACTGATAATTCTTTGAATATTTCGTATTCGTTAATAGAATTAATTTCATAAAAAGTATATTTTGATAGCTTTCTACCAATATGGCATGAATATATATACTATCTATACAATTATATAAAGGAGAACACCCTTTACTAACTATTTTTGGTTTGACAAATTCTTTGATTTGTTATTTTCTTTTGATTTATTTATTGTCTCTATTCTCTCTCCTATTCTACGTCCTTTTTTTTATTTCTCCCCCCTTTCTATCCGCTCTTTATCTTCTTTCGTTTCTCACTACTTTCCAATATTATTTTTTCAAAACTTTCTTTGTAACTATTTTCTTAATTTTTTATTTTAAATTATTTTATATTTATTTATCACTAATTTTATAAATTTATTCAAAATAATTAAAAAAAACTGATAATATAGATACTATAAAAAATTAGTATGTCATTAAATTATATATATATTTTATTATGTACACACATCAAGTGTGCCAATATTACTAATATCTATAATATCCTATGTGAAAGTTAATAATCATTAAAAGATTTTACTGGCAAAAATGAGTTTTTCCTAGGGTTTTCCGATGGACTCTCCACATAGTTGCTCCTAGTGTTTTTTTCTTTTGTTTCTTTCCCCTGGGACTTGTCTTTGCTTTGTTCCTTATTGGATTGGTCTTGGTCTTCTCACTACTGAGACTCTGTCTTATTCTGATTCTCGATTTTCTTGTGTGGGTGTACGTCATGGTGAAAGATTTGGAAAATTTGTGGCAAAAGTTTACTTTGAGTAGAAGAGAATACGATAGCGGACTTTGGTAATGGAAATACTAATAATACTAAGAAGAAACATGACACATGTGTGGTAGGCAGAATTATCAAACAAAAATCTTTGAATTTGAAGGAGCTCACAAGTGCTTTTTCCAGCACCTAGTGGATGACGAGGTTTTCAACTATCGGATGGAGATGATGGTTTATTAATTTGTGAGTTTACATCAATAAAGGATAAGGAAAGAGTTCTTACGGAAGACCGTGGCATTTTGACCGACAATGTGTTATTCTAAGGGGCTTAAAGGCCATGAATAGCCTTCTGAGGAGAAGCTTGACCGTTGTCCATTCTAGATTCGAATCTGCGATCTTTTGATGGATCGACGAGAGAGGGCATCCCTAACAACCATTGGCACAAGAATTGGCATAGTATTGGAGGTAAAGGCAAAAAATATTATTTCTCTTGGCAAATTCGTTAGGGTTCAGGTTCTTGTTATTATCATTCTATCACTTAAGAGAGGGCTTTGGGTCAAGAATAGTAAAGGGAGTTGTGTGTGGGTGTACTTCAGGTATGAAAAACTTTCCAAATTTCTATTATTGATACGATGCATGACGAGTGTGATGATATGCTGGATGAAACGAAAGAGGTTGAGGAGTGGCTATATCGAAAGAGTCCAAGAGCCACTCCATTGCCAAAGAAAGCAACAATTTGAATTGAACTAGTGCATCTGGAAACTTTAACCTAGGCGGGCAAAGTAGTTCAAAAGCCGAGAACACTAGGAAGGACAGTGTTTCATTAAGAAGAAGGTTGTGCTTTGAGTTAGCAAAATATAGTGGCAAAGCGAGGAACTCCGGAGAAGAAGAGGATACCGTGGACACACTTAGCACCTACATTGCCAAAGCTTCTCAGGCACAACCTACTAGCGCAAGTCACATGCTCGGAGTCTTGCATCATGGAATGAAGGATGGCGATAGCAGGAGAAAACAAAATGAGGGAGATGAAGTTTGAAGAATACCTAAGAATCAAAAGGGGCCTCTACAAAAGAATGAGAAGATTGTGGAGCATGATGGTCCGAATTTCTCTAACTTTGATGGTGAATTGGTGCTAGAAGCCCAACAAAAACTGATGGGTTCAACTGAAGTTAGGATTGATAAAAATACGAAGGATGGCTTTGCCGCATTGCAACCCGATTTGGCGACGGGTGCACGACTCCCATTCAAGTCAAAGAAAGGAGGTTTTTAGTTGATTGATGGGGTAAACACTAGTCCGAACACGATGGATATTGATTCAAGAGATAAGAGACGGGGTATGTCAATGGAGAATACTTTGAACCCAATGGTTGTGTCGACGGAGGCTATTTTGAACCCAATGGTTGTATTAACGTCCATGGTATGGGAAATCCCTGGATGTTCCGAACCCTTGAACATCTTATAAGGGAAAATTTCCTAGAAATGGTCTTTGTTATGGAGACTGCCTTTACAACTTCGAGTTTGAAAGGTTTAGGAGGAATTCTTCAGACTTTTGTTTCTTTATAATGGATGTTGCCAGTAGAGGTGGAGAATTAGTACATTATGTGGAAAAAAGAGTTAAATATTAGAATTCTCAATTACTCACTTCATTGTATTAATTTTGAGCTGGAGGGTAGCAACAAGCACCTCACATGGAACTTGATCAATTAATTAAAAGGGGAGTCAAACTCACCATTTTTGTGTTTTGGCAGTTGTAATGATTTACTTGCTACCAATGAGAAGATTAGGGGAACTGAGAGGCGAGTCAATAGCTTTGATAGTTTTAGAAACATATTGCTACATTGTGGACTTAATAATACGGGTTTTGAGGGTTTCAAATTTACATGGAATAAATGGCAAGTCCAGAGATCAAAATATTCAAGAACAACTTGATCGCTTTTTGATTCATGAAGAATGGCAATATCCCAATTACCATGTTTATCAATTGGAAAAGTTAACTTCAAACCACCTTCCTATCCTATTGTGAATAGACTCGATAAGGGGGGGTGGTCGGTCAAAGAAGAAGAATGCCCATTCTGATATGTGGATATATGGGTCAAAGATGGGGAATGTAAAGAGGCTATCCGGCATGCATGGGGGGCACATAGTGGAGAAGCGAGACCAAACGGCGTATAGACTAGATTAGATACATGCGTTGAGGCTCTCTAGGAGTGGAACAGGAGTAAGTTTGGTCACGTGCAAAAAAAACTTAAAATGAAAAAGTGTTAAGCTAGGCAACAAGATGAGGGGTATATTCCACAGAGAAAAGCGTTACAAAGGGAGATAAAGTATTGAAAAGGGAAGAGATTATATGGAGACAACGGTCTAAAGCAATGTGGATGGCAGAGGGGGCCGAAACACCAAGTTTTTTCATGCCAAGGCCTCAGAAAGAAGGAGATAGAACATTATCGAGAAAATCAAGGAAGGGGATGGAAATTGGAAGGAAGGTGACGACGCCATTGAAAGAGTTGTAAATGAGTATTTCTCAGATATATTCCTACGATTTTTGATCATGTTTTGGAGGCAATTGATTTTTCGGTGTCAACTAATTCGGCCTCTTGTCTTGAAGGGCCATTTACAAAAGAGGTGATTTTAAGCAGATTTATCCATCGAAATTCCCATGCGTGGATGGCATATTGGCTCGATTTTATCAGAAATATTGGTATATAATAGGAAATTATGTTTGTAACTTTGTTTTGGGTTGTCTTAACTTAGTTGAGATCCCAGCACAATGCAACCATACTTTTATAACTTTGATTCCAAAAGTGCAAAACCCTTCTTCTATGAAAGATTTCCGACCAATCAGTCTATGCAACGTCCTCTTCAAGCTTATCTCAAAAGTTTTGGCAACTAGGCTTAAGGTGGTTCTACCATAACTCATCCACAAGACCCAATCGTTCTTCATCCCTAAGCATTTGATCACGGATAATGCGATTGTGGCATTTGAGATTTTCCACTTGATGAAAAATCGCATCAAAGGGAATGAGGGTTTTATGGCCCTAGACATGAGCAAAGCATACGATACGGTCGAACGGGAGTTCGTTGAAAGAATGATGCAAAAAAATGAACTTTCCATGCTATTTTTCAAAGCTAGTAATGACTTGTTTAAACATATAATCCTTCTTCTTCTTACTTAATGGTTCAGCCGGTGGTTTTCTAAAATCGAGTAGGGGGCTACTGCAAGATAACCTAATCTCACCCTATCTTTTCCTCTTGTGTGCGGACGGACTTTCAGCAATGGTGAGATAAGCTCCAGGAGAGAGGAAAATTCATGGCATCCGGGTTTGTCATGGGAGCCTGGAGATTTCTCGTCTCTTCTTTGCAAATGATAGTCTCATATTTACGGGAGCCAATAAAGATGAATCCTTATAGTTGAAAACAATTCTGAAATTTTATGAAGGTATGTTGGGCAAAGTAGTAAACTTTAAGAAGTCGGAGGTGTTCGTTAGCAGTTTAGTGCCTCCGGATCGTTGAGTTCTTTTGAAGAACACTTTGCAAATAAATGAAGTCGACTAACTTCCTAAATACCCTAGCCTTCCTACACTTCTTGGGTGATCAAAGAGGCAAATCTTTAGCTTTCTTAAAGAGTGAATTTGGAAGAAACTTAAAGGTTGGAAAGCAAGGCTTTTATTGGTTGTGGTTAAAGAAATTTCGATTAAATCCAGTGTACACTTTTCTACCTTTTGTGGTTGAATCTATTTTTTGGGCACCCTCAAAGGATGGCAAATATTCAATTAAGAGGGGACTATACCACAAAGAAGTTTCATGACACTACAATGGCGGTTTTGTCAACCTCTGGTCTAGGCAGGATATGGGCTCAAATTTGAAAGTTGCAAGTGATGCCAAAAATCAACACTTCATCTAGAAAGTGGTAAAAGGTTTTCTCCCCAATGCAGAATCTTTCACTCTCAGAAATTGGAGTAATTTGTTGCGTTGTGTCCTTTGAGATGGTGGAGTGGGTTCGATCATGCATATAGTTCAGGAGTGCGATTGTAGTTTTGAGCTTTGGTTGTGTTTTGGTTTTGGAGAAAAAGTTTGGAACTTCAAGTCCAAACATCCGTGTGAATGCTTGTTGGAGTTGAGAATGACAATAAGTTTGATAGAATTTGGAGAAATTTGTACAAGGCTTTGGCTTCTTTGTTTTAACAGGAATTTGGCGTGGTGTGGCAAGGAGAGAATCTAACCAACAATTTTAAATTATGATATGGCTTCGAGTTATAGCAATGGTACAAAGAACAAAAGAATGGAGCAACGGCCAGAACAAGGCTAGCGGTTGGTGCGAATTTGGGAGCCTTCTCACCCAACTAGGTTAAACTTCACAGCGATGTGTATTTTCCAACAAAACAGCGGTTGCGGGTCTCGACATGGTGATTTAGGATGAAAAGCGCCAGGTGTTGGTTTTGGCTGGACGATAGAGTGGTACTTGTTGGGACCCGAAGAGTGCCAAGGCAGGTGCTTTGCTCTTTGGGATAGGAATTGCCATTGACTGCGGCTTCAGGAACATGGTAGAGGAATTTGATGCGAAGAGCCTAATTGAGAAAATGGGCAACCGTGCAACCATGGAAGGAAGCCTTGGCATACTACTGAAAGTGGGATATGGCCTAAGAGCCGGGGGGGAAGGGGAGAGGTTGAATTAGGTAAAATTCTTTTTCACACTAAAACCCCCAATCAAAGTAATATAGCACAATGGAGAATATGTTAAGAAAAGTTTATCAAACAATGCACAAGTTATAGGTAGAAAATCAATTAGATAAATTGATGTGCACAAACTGTGGATGAAATGGTTGGAGGATATGCAAAAGTTGAATTAGAAAATGGCAATTCATCCACAAAGTCAAAAATTGATAGATTGCATAATAATTCACAAAATGACTTACAATTAACTTTGCAAGTTTCTCAACATATGAAACCACGTAGGGAGAAATATATGCTTTGAAATAACAAAAATTAATACCTATGGTATCACCTCAAGCTTTTGAAAATAAGTATGATATATTTCAAATGGCTTTAACAAGTTAAAAGTACCCACTCGTAAAGAGTGTTCAAAATACAAGCAATTAGTCCAAGATAATAAACACAAAGTGCAAGAAATTAAACACAATGCACAAAACAAATCAAACCCAGAGACACCAAATTTATATTGGTTTGGTCAACGTGATCTAATCCACTCCGTAAGGCTCCCATCTTAGAATTTCTCTGAATCCACTAATCACTAATCTTTTTACTGGCCAAGATTAAAACCGTTGACTTTTTCTTGGACTCAAGTCAAACCCTTACAACAATCTTTTTCTTGGCAAAGATTGAAACCAAGACTTTTTCAATGGACTCAACTCCAACCCGCAATCAACCATAAGAGAGATAAAACTCTCTTTTCAACAATTTCTTCTCAATTAATAACAATTTTAAGTTCAATAACAACCTATTAGAATAATAAATGCTAATAGACAAAGTAAGCTTACTATTCATATTGCAGGTTTAGCTTAAGGAGAAGAATGAATGTGATATACAAAGAAAGTTCTCTCATTTTCTTCTTCTTCTTCTTTTTCTTCTTCTTCTTCTTCTTCTTCTTCCTTTTTCCTCTTCTTTTCCTTTTGATGAATATGAACCTTTGAAACTTGAGAAAATGATTTGGATTCAGTCTTTCTCACCCCTTACTTTTCCAACTAAATGCAACACATATATATGATTTCTCCTCATTTTTCCTTGTTCCAATGGTCAAAAATTTGATGTGGGAAGGATTTTCTCGTAATTTGTTCACTCTCTAACGTCTAGTTTTCGAAAGTATATGTTGCGGCTATTCCTTGATGCAATTTGACAATTCCTCTCGTTAGTTCCTCCAGTCAATATAATGCTCTAAAACATTTTGGCAATTCCTCCAGAATTTTTGACAATTTGGCCAAACAATTCATCCACTCAATATAATGTTGGATAGCATTTCAGCAATTCCTCCACAACTTCAGCAATTCCTCCTGGCTATTCCTCAACTTGATTTTATCTTCTTGTCATCACAGTTGCTTCACAAATATTTCAACTTCTTTGTCCAAACAATTCACAAGCACTTCGTTTATCAATATTGGTAAAGTTGATTCGTGAGAAGTAAGGGCAAATTTTTCAAGAATATTTTCAATGTCTTCATCTATTCTTTTGCAACAACTTCAAATTTTTCCATCAATGGATCCACATCTTGTTGCTTGATCAAGATTTCCCAATAAAAATCTCCTTTAAACCTTGAGATATCTTGATTCATATGTTCTTCTTTTCACTATTTTCATTATGATTCATAGCTTACGAGTATCTTCCAAATATTCTCAATATTTTCTCCATATTTAAGAAGCTTTCCAGCATCCACATTTCTACTAACTTCTTCTCAATCAAGTGCAAGTACGAGTCTCCAAGAATGAACTCCTCGACAAGCCTCTTCAAATCAAATTTCAAATTGTATTCTTGATAACTTTTAGGCGTCACACATTTAATCCACATAATTCTTTCACCATCAAGATATGTTCACTTTTCTTCCACATGGCTCTTCTCACTTTCCATGCTTCAACCACGAAATCTTCTACAAGCTACTCAGAAGTTGTATTTTCAATTTGTTCACATAAGCTTATAGATATCTCAAATATGCTCTCATTCTCCTTTTCTTTTTCCGTGCTCTTCTCATTTCTCAAGCTTCATTAATAAAACTTCATTCCAACTAATTTCCCTTATATTTGCTTCATTTTTTTTTATTAATGTGCGTCGTATAATTACATCTACAATCAAAGCACTAGAACACAACATTAGCAATCTCTCAATGCTTTGTTCTCATCGAAATCTTAGTGTGAAACCTCGGGGCTAACAACTACTGGAAGGTATGTTTTCTTATGCTTTTGAGGCTTCAGTTTTGTACATAGGTAAGTAATTTATATAGCTCACCACTTGGCGAGTTGGGGAATGGATCATCATTGATATTGAAGATGTTCCTCATATTGTCTGGGTTTTTGTCTTTCAAGATATATACTCTATTTTTGAGTAATGATTAAGGTATTTGCCATCAATAATAATAATAATAATAATAGACATATGTTATCCATTCAATCAAAGAAAAAAAATTTTACCAACAGATTTATTTTTTAAATGTGATTTGATTTTAAGGCTTAGTAAAAAGTGCTTGCATGTTATCAATTCAATCAAGAAACTCCCATTTTGAACTCACAAGAGCAAGGTGGCATATAGCACCCACTAAAGGGGTGCTTGCATTCACTTAAAAAGTGCTTCTGGAGCTTTAGATTTAAAAAAGTAGAGAGAGAATGTTTTGTAGCACAATTCTATTGGGGAAAAAAAAATAATATAAATTAAAAATTGAAAGCACCTTTCAAAGGTCTTTTCCGACATTTAATTATTTTGAACACTCAATCACTACTTCTCACTTTTTCTTTTCAAACATTACTAACTTTTATTACAATTTTTTATAACTTTCTCTACTACTTTAACTTCTTCAAAAGCACAAGCATTTGCAAACACCCTTTAAACGCAGGATTATGTGATCTGACTGATCTCCTTCAGGACATTCACCACTGCTGAGAGTTGAGACAACTATTTCCTTACAGAAATCAAGTTACTTCAAGGGCAATTTACACTCGGTTCCTGTACAATTTCTTCTGGCCAACTATTTCCGTAATAATCATCCATCTTTGACTGTATTTTCTATAGCAGGAAAAAGAAACAAAGAATGGAAGTCACAGAATCACACGGATACACCTCACAGCCGACGAGAAGAGATACAGACTGGCTAATGAGAATGAAGTTACTGGTCCAGCTGAAATGTTGGTTCAACTTGTTCATGCGCTGTTTGAGACTTTAATGTTGTAAGTTTCTTCTGTAGTTCCAAATTTGACAAGTGCTCGGCCTCCAAGGCACGCTCCAACTTTTGTTCATCCAGCGAAATTAGTCAGTCTAATGCTGGCAGGACATTAGTTTTAGAAACCGAAACAAGAAAGGTGTGATACTACCTTAGCTGCTCTGGTACTCCACTCCCCCAATATAGCTCTAAGCCTTTCATTCTCCTCAACATACTGTTCCATCATTCGAAATCATGAGTCTGGGATTGATATAAGAACTTGTACATTGTGAAGCAACGAGATAACTACAGGAAACCTGGGTAAAGGACTTAGGAAGTTATTTTTGGCCAAAGAAAATGGGTGTTTGCCTTGAGGCAATTAACTTAGGCTGCCAGGCTGATGCTACATTCGACTCATTAGATAGAAACACGAGTATTGTATGTTTTAGTTGCACGTTTTCCCAGGTCATTAGAAGACTTTTTCTTAACCCTCACCAGCTTTCCCTTCTTCTGGTATGGCCATTGGTGGTTAAACACAGGTCAAACACAGAAAACGTATGAAGCCATAACTACCTGATTGTTAGTGGTGCGAACACGTTGAATTTCCGAGTCTTTCTCTGCAATCAGAGATCGAGCTAGTCTTAGTTCAGACTGCAATTGATTCATCTGCAACAGGAGAAGTTCTCAGCGTTTCTGGAAGAACTGGGGGCAACACTCCCAAAATATCAAGATCCACAAAAAACTAGAATCATTAGATGATTGGAGAGTCTAAAACGGCACAATAAGTGACATTTGATTCTTCAGGTTCTCCACCATTTAAGCACTTAAGAATATCAACGCAAGTTGAATAATGTAAGTTATCAAAGGAGAATCAACATGCATGAAAATAATGCTCAAAGAACTGTGCAACTTTCCAGTACAGTTCAGTAACAGACTAAAATCTGTGCCAAAAAAACAATCAATCAAAAACAACCAGAGTTCCATCTCATAGCTTAAATGCAGTAATAAAAGATACTACATCTGTTTAAATTCAAGAACACACAGCTTCATATGCACATTCTTAATTAGCAGGTAGTCTGCTGTTTCATCTAAGCATCAAAGTCTGAATGGTGAATATTTTCATCAAGATGTAAAAGCAAGAACTAATTTTCATCAATATAAAACTGAATTATTTATGATCATTTGAATTGCCCACCTCCAAAGAACCAAGTCAGGCTTGTCCATGGCATTTTTCCTCCACACCACAAATAGTTTTAAGATCTAAAAGATGGGTTAGTATTTAGGGAGACAGCACTCAGAACAACCTGATCAGAATAGCTGTGCGGACTTCCACATAATCATTTGAGAGTAGCCAACAGAATTATCTTAGTTTATGGGGCATGTAACTTCGTCTAATATTCGCAAATATGTTTCGTCAAAACACATAATCAAAGTAGACAAGCTAGTGCATACCAGATTAAGAGCAACAGGAAAAAGTGAAATGAAATAGCTAAGAAGTTGGAAACCTCCCAGCCAGACAAATCACAGATTATCAACAACATAAACATTTATAACACTTTAAACATCACCTGCCATGAATAAGAGAGCAGGAATTACCTCTGCTGAAAGCGTGCGTAATTCCTGGTCACGAGCTGCTAATAAATGCGCAAGATCAACCTACCAGATTCCATAAATTCTATTATAATTATTTCATTTCTCAAATCTGGGTCGAAGCCCAGAGGTCAAAGGATAGAAAGCAACTACAGCCAGAACAAAAACATCATCAGTAAAACTATGAAGGGATGACAGATGCTCATATATCAACTCCACCCGTACTTCAGACTCAAGTCATTAACATTCTTGAGATTTCAAGGTAAGCATCGACAAAAAACAAAAGGCAAGCTAGCAATGACTTTGTGAAAGTAACAAACATCATTATTCCCAATTATGCAGAAGGATGGTCAGGTACACCAGTTCTCAGATCTGGAAGCAATAGGTCCCACTGTAGATGAAATTCACTAGAAACATTTGCAGTTTCAAAATAAAAGCCTAATCCAATATCCAAACTTCATCCTGACCAATTTTTATAGTTACCAGGGGGATACTAATCAGCTTGCAAAGTAATTTGTTTCTGCATAGTGAACCAACAATCCTTGTGAAGCACATATAACAATGAACACTTTGGGATAATGGGGGCTGTTTGTAAGAGGAAAGTGGAAAATTTGGCAGCTAATGTGAAATGTCCAAGCACAGTGGCTGAGTTAGGATTTTGCTTTACCCATTGCCATAACTTCAAATTTTGAATCTAATAATCCTATATCATGTACGAAGAAAAAAATAATATGTGAAGTAACCATGAACGGAACTCAACACATCTGAGTGTTCGGGGTACTGCTAACAAACCATAATGGTCAGTAAAGGGAAACTCACTTAAGTATCAGACCACAACCATTATACTAGGACTGCCTGAGATGGGATCAGATAAAACTGAAAACTTGCTCCACAGCATTTCATAGACTCAATTAATCTTTAATTTCTGAGGAAAATTTGCCTAATATATTTAATACAATTACCAAAAGCCCAACCAATTGCCAAAAATTTGCTCTCTGTATCCTACAGCTCAAAACCATGGAACAGCATCAGTTCCCTTTTATCAGTCCAGGAGGTACATAGCACGTGCAATGCATGCAAATCTATTATAAAGGGTGATCATTACCTGAGGCGTGCTCCCATCATCAGTTCTCTCATATTTGCTTAAGCATTCCTGCAATCTAAGAATCTGAAAGAAATGCAAACAGATAACAAGTCACACAAAGAAAATCCTAATTATAGGTTTGCAACTAAGAGCTACATGTCATCCATCCTCAAGTCCCAATCGAGATCCACTAACAAATGATGCACTTGGCTACTAGGGACTTTGCATAAAACCCTACAGCCCACTATGTTGTACATCAAAAAATTGGGGGGAACTTTCCACCAGAATCAATAACACGTTATTAATTACGATTTACCTCCTCACTAAGAAAGTGAAGGTTTTCTCTTTGATATTGCAACAAGGCCATCTGCTGATCAGACAACCGTCCACCATCATGGTACCTGCAACAAAAGACGAATGTCAGCACATCAACATAAAAATCACTATAGAGTTTCCTTTTAAAGTTCTATGGTTACTAATTAGGATAATCAATAACTTGGAGTTACTGAAGACCAATTTTTTGCTTCCATGTGATAGGGACTTAGCTTGATGCTATGACTGGAAAAATTACTTCCTGCTAGACAAGTATGGCATCAACTCATGGTACCTTGAATCAGGATGTAAATTAAATACCAATATCAAGAAATTTCTAAATTGCCTCCTCTTAACATGATAACAATATAGCATACAATCTTTGGAAATATAAACTATACAGTCCAACCCATAAATCATGATGAAGATCAGGTGAAATAAATCCAGTGAGTACCACTAATATACCATTGGGAACCTCAATGGAAATTTCATACTTTTCAAGTGGAACCATAGGGAGGAAGTACGAAGACAAGTTTTTGTCCTTTCTTTATTCTCCATACTATACACAGTTAGGAAGTGCATATAGACCGGAGTCAGCCCATCCTTTGTTCCTAAACTCAACCCAGGAACCTAACCTGGTGAACCAATTTCAGAATGAAGTATGAGGTAGGATCAGAAAATGAGCATCTAACATTTGTGTATCATGTGACCAATACTTAAAATTGGTTCACCAGTTAAAAGGAGTTTATAATGACACTACTTAACCAATACTTAAAATGACTTGTAACAATAAAATGAACTTATAAATTTGTGTATTTTGTGACCAATAGTTACTAACATTAATCTTTGATTCTAAGCAAGCTAAAACAATTTCTGAAATGTGAAAAGTATGAGTAAGTCACTACCTCAATCCTTCTAGTGAACTTGACTGTTGCAATGGAGAGTACAGTGAGTTCAAAACATCTGGTTGGGAGTCCAATGAATTGTACTGGTGCACATAACCTGCCGTTACCAAAGTGCTCAGCAGTAAGTCTACCTGATTCAATATTTCATTCTGTCGACTAACAAATTTAAGCTTTGGATCATCAAAATCAGATCCAGAAGCTTAAGTCTTAAAAATGGAAGCTATTACTAGCTACACCTACAATTTTATGTGCTGTTCTCCATGAATCAAATAATTCAATTTTCAGCATGCAGTGGCTATTTGCTTTAATTGTAATCAACCTTCTCTTACAAGACTACAAGAATGTGAATGCTTCGACAAGATTAGTCCATTGAATCATTGATGCACTTCCATGGTTCAAACTTAAATGCAAATCAATTTAGACATTTTAACTTTCATTCTAAAAGCTAAGCGAGTCCAGGATAAAAACATCAACTTTAAACTTTCAAAATATTTCTATTTCCTGAACTATTTTCCAAGAGAATTCAGTATTGAGTTCCATAGCATAATCTGGCAACCAAACTCACCAATATAGACACTCATAAAAAAACCAGCACATATTGCTTCAATCAGCATAATGATTCTGCAGAAATTGACAAGCAAGCCAAGAAGTCATCAGAATCACAGTTATCTTAAGAAATGACCTAAGGGTAACTTCTAACACCAGACAGAGTTTAAATAGATTCCTCATAGACATTCTTAAACAAATATAAGACCAAATCATGCATAAAGCTGCAATAATATAAGCTATGCATTTGTTTGCTTAATCTGAATACAAAGTGAGCAACTACTATCGTAAATCATATTTAAAAACAGGACCCTAGAAAACTGAAAATACTCGTAAAAATGTTCCATTTAAAGAAGTAAACCAAAAATAAGTTTGAATAAGCCGACTCCAGATATTTTGTCCACTTCTTTACAATAGATGCCTAGGCTTAACTACCAACTGTAATGCACAAATATGAGGTAAATGAATGTAACATTTTCTGCAGTTCTAGTGCAATCATATTTAGGAATGATTTTGACAGTGCAATCCTGTAAAAAGTGGCAGAGTCCCGAAGCACTCATCCAAAAACTACACAGGAATCTGAAGGAAAGTTAAGCAATCCCTGAAACCTAAAGATTGAATCAACATCATCAATTTCCACACCTGTGAATACGTAACTTGATTGGAAGCTTTCCAAAAAGATAATGTTATGCCTAAACTAAATTAACAGAGCACTTATTAGGATACATTAGAAATTCTTTCGTGGCTTTGGTGGAAAAAAAAAATCTCCTTAGGATCACTAGAATAAACATAACTCCACTTGTCGAGTTATGCCAATTATTGTACTATATATATCAATCAAGCATAGAAGTTTAGTATGTTGACCTGAGTAGCATAGGTATTGATAGAATACTGATATGGGGTTTCCAGGCCACCACGAGCAGCATTGCAGCAGTTCCTGCATTAAAGTAATTCAGGTAGTCCTAATTCTGTGAATTTCTTGACTTTCTTTTTCCCCATAGAAAGTCAAACAAGGATGGAAACCAAGAGGAAACTTGAAACTTTAAAACAGTAGCATTTGGATTCAAACTACAAAGCCTAAACTACAGAATAGAACAATGAAAACTAGAACAACATATTCAGCTCTACACACACTGCGCTGTCTAAAGTTAATGCAAATAAAGGGTCAGTTCAGTTTCCTCCGAAGTTGTGCAAACTATCATTAATAAGCTAGTAAGATAAGACAAAGCCAACCAAACTCAAAATGTTTTCCATTTTGGGGCCCACAATAAACATAATGAACTAATCACAAAAATGAGATATTAAACTATTCCATGTTTGTTCCAGAGCTGCTAATTGATTCTGTTAAAAACTAATCTGTAATTCAATCGAATAGGAGATGAGGAGAAAAAAGAAAGGCAAAGTTGATTGGTGGCATACGCCAAGTTTTTTCTTCTTGATGACTAAGGAAAATGGATGAGACTTGTCATCCTAAGGCGTGTGGCAAATACATGTTGGACACATGGCCATATGACTTAGCTATATTTTCAATATAAATGGCATAGTCCTTCACCATTTGAGATATCATCAGCAACAAGAAATCTGAGAGGCACAAAAATATTAGCAATATGCTAGAGAAAGAGAGTGCCGAGAGGAGCAAAAGAGGTTGAGCAATTATGCTCAAAAATTGAGAGATATCTCGAATGGTGAAGGACAATGCCTATTTAAAGTGAAAATATAGCTTAGTTATAGGGCCATGTGTCCAAAATTTATTGGCCACAAACCTTAGGATGACAAGTCTCATCCTTTTTCCCTAGTCATCAAGAAGAAAAACCGTGGCCTATGCAACCGATCAACATTGCTTCCCCCACCCCCTCATCTATTAGATTGAATTAGAAATCAGTTGTTAACACCCCATCTTAATTTTTAATTTGAACATTTCCTTAAAGTTGCTCAAATTTCTCAGAGCTAACTGCTTTAGTAAATCCATCCCCCAATCTCTCTGTTGTGTCTATAAACTTCAATTGAATTTCTTGATCAAGTTCACACATTTAGAAAGCAACTTGTTGGAGCATCAAACCTTTGCACAATATCACGAAAAATTAGAGTACAGGCAAACAAAAACATTGCTACACACAGGCCCACCAATGCCATCAATAATAGCACAATATTTAGTCGAGTCAAAGATGGAATAAGTCAAACAATTTAGTATTACCATAATCATTTGGTTAACTTAAAAGAGTTCCGTTTTCATTCACCATCTTCATAATATTTTTATGCAAGAATAGAGGCACCACAAAGGTTTCAGTCTGCTTAGGTGCTACGGTGCTTATATAAAACAGACCATTTGTTAGAAGGTGAGCAGGGCAGGGGAGAAGGACAAAGAGACTTTGGGTGTTTGCCGATGTTTGCTGGTCAACTAAAGTAAACTTCAGCAAAGGAAAATTTTGATCAATGATTTTTATGCAGACAAGCAGGTAAGTCAAAGATTCCACTTGATTACTGTGAAAACATCTTTCAGAAAGAATTATTAAGACGAGGATGCAAAATGTATTTACTCAGGGTTGTCGAAAGGATTTAATTACTGAAATATCGTCTGTAATTAATACTTTATAATACGAATTACAAGAGGATTGGCTGTAAATTAAAAATCCACTGTCAAAGTGCACAAGCAAGAAAATATGCATACCATATGCAATAGTAGCGAATGGTAGGTTAATTATATGCTTCAACTTTTGGCTGAAACCATAGTAACCCTGCAAAATTGGACGTGTATATCATGTTTTCCAACAGCATAAATGTCAAAATGAAAAACACAGAAAATGCAGGAACAAGTGGACAGGTAGTCATGAGACTTCCTAGCTAAGACTCAGAATCCCGGACCAAACTTTTCCTATTACTTTCTCATGCCTTACTGCCACGAATACTCACATTAGGTCTTATGCAACTTGGCGAAACATGAAATCTGGCTCCAATGGAAACAAAGAAATGAACCGTCACACCTTGGGCTATGACCCCATTGGATGTGAGAATTGCCTCCTAAGCCACTAGTAGCAACCTGAGATTGGACTATGAACAACTTGCCCAAAGGGAATATCCAATTAATAGCCATGGGTTCTTTATCCAAAACTGATAAGGTGTTCACTTTTTCAGCACTTATTCTGTGTGAATGGGATATCACATGAACACTTGATTCACCACTAAGATCACTAATCCAAGAACGTGGTTCAATTGATCTCCCCTCACTAAGGGGAGGGGTCTAAACCTAGATTGAAGCCATATTCAAGATATGATTACTTATGCTAAGTAACTGTAATAACTATTACCTGTAAGCGTATCTTATGGACTTGGTAAACCAAATACTGTTGAAATATGCCTGCAAGCATTCACAAGCTCTCTTTAGCAAAGACAACAGATCATCCAAGTTCAAGTATGGCCATAAATACATCAAGGAAACACATAGAAAAGTAGTACACTGTTCTAGCTACATCTGTTCTAAAAGAAACTAAACCATTTCTATTGACACTTAGGTCCCACATGGCAGCCATGGAAACTGAAAAAACATGTCCAACTAAATAGAACTATAAAGATATTGGACAATGTACCAGACATAAACATGGTTATATGCAGACATCCAATCAACATCATGTGCGGGACAATATTAAGACTTGACCATCCAGAAAATACATTCAATTTGCTAATGATTTGATTTCAATTTTCTGCTTGACCGGAAATATGCATTGTACTGTTTTTATAATGAACATTATTTGTTTCCTGTCAATCCAATTAATAACCAATATGCTTGCCTAACTTGAATCAAAAATATGCTACAAATAGTGTAATCATTTATATATTCACTTTGTTGAAAGTTGTCTATTATGCCTCTATCATATAGTTTCGGTTGTTCCGCAGCCATTCTTAATCATCAAGGCAAAGTTCTAGAAATTAATTTATCAAAAATTTAAATTCTAGAATTCGATACTCATTTCTTCCAGGAAGTCATTTAGATCCAAAAATAAATGTGTTATGCTATTAGAATATGAAGCAAACCATTACGTAAACTGATACTTCTTTACTTCTCCTTAAATCAGGTTCATTCCACATTCCAACTTGAACTCACATTCAATTGGAAACTACCTCCTCCATCTTTATGTTGCATCCCTTTGCCCCTTCCATTTGTCGGTATAGCACTTGCAATTTCCATTTATTTGGAAATGTTGTAGTTAAAGCAGAAGGACCAATTGGAGGGGACAAAGTGATGCAATGTAAGATGAACGGGTAGCCTCCAAGTATGTGTTACCTCAATTTGGCAAAATGGAGTTAACCCTGATATCTTGCCAACTCTTGGGAGGGTCAACCACTGTCTTCTCTTCTCCTTGGGTCTCTCTCTTGTTGATCTGGTACAATTGCAGGTCACCCTTCTACATTTTTTAGCAGTCTAATCCTTTGTTCAACATAAAACTTGTGCACTATAGAGCCCAGACTTTCCCCACAAAGTTTAAATGAATCATTCTATGCTACAGCTTGGTACCCCATAAAACAACGGAAATCCTGTATCATAATTCTCATAAATTGATACATAATCCAATCCCCGCTTACGTGTTCCAATCAAATCAAATAGAAACTTGCATTATCTTGGTTTTATCATTGTGGACCGTCATCATTTACATAAAAGTTGACACAAATGAGCATGGTATTTTACAAATGATACCAATACTCAGATGCGCTACAAGGAGCAACACAGGTATTATTAAGAATGATCAGCATGCAAATTTTCATGACAGGTCAGGCATAATTTCACCAAATACTGAAGTTAAGCTTCACGGGAAAAAAGAAAAAAATAAATAAACAAAAGGAAGCAGAAAAACAGATGTGATTAAACAACTTATAAAGGACCTGTGGCAACCAAAAGAATGACATCACAGCTACAGAGTAGAAGAACAATTAATTCTTCCAAGGAATGGAGTATCCATGTAGCTCCCACAGCTAAAATCGCATAACCTGCCTAGAATTGAATAAAAATCAGCTTCTACAAAATTATACTGCTAGAAGATATGCGAAAAGATCCTATTAAAAAAAACTTGCCAATAAAAGACAATACAAGACACTGCCAACGATCCTTGTTGGCTTCCGATGACCAAACAAAGGAGCCTCTTGCAGAACGTCAAGGAATCTATACAGCAGGTAGCAAAATCATTGTTAGAAAAGAGACTAAACACAGTATAACAGTACCATAACATAATTGCACAGCCTTTGGCAGCCCCCAGCAAAAGGTGTTTCAATTATAAGTACACAGGAAAAACAGAAAAATGGACTTAAAAACAAAAGCCCAGATAAAGGCACACCATACGCAGGAAGCTTCACTACAGATTTGTGAATAAGAGAGTATCCATTAACATAGTCCATCTGGAAATCCAAAACAGTTTTTCGGTCATGTTTTGTTTGAAACCATAACTTTTAACCTTGGAATGAATTAGAAAAACCCACTCATATACACCCCAAAGGTCAATTCCCTAGACCTGCATCAAGTTCTTAAGACTATATTATTAGAAATTTAACTGTTAGAAAGTTACTGCAAGGGAAGACAAGCTCACTTACTGAAAGAAATGTAGTCTCAAGACAATGTTGATCATAGTATGAGATGTACAATATGACATATCATTCCAGACTCCATCTAGATATAAACGTACAAAAAATAATACACATGTTGCCTTCCTAAGAATTAAAACATTTTTTGGAGAGAACAGTCGTAATAGATAAAAGAGTAGTGAAAAAAAAACATGAACTTGAAAATTTCACAAGAACTTAGTTTCTCTTTCAGGTAAGTAAACAGATTTACATACTCAATCTCATAGATTCACACAGGATTCTGCCCTAGATTTTGTAGCATATCATCTCAAGTAAACTACATAGACATATACGGTCACAATTCTGAGTTAATTCCAGGTTACATCTTCACGTCCACTTTTACTAAAGCAGCACTTCTGTCCATAATTCACCAGGTATACATATACACAGACGCACAATCATCATTTTGACGTTCGAGTTAAAGAAAACTGGCTACAAATACTTAAAAATCAACCATATACAGGCATAAAAATCACACATTCTCAGTGGCATCCAACAAATAAGTAATTCACTACAAACTCCACAGACCAGAAACCGCCCCTCGATAATTCCAACTCAATTAAAGCACAGATTAATCAACTCCAGCCCAGCAAACTTAGCGAATTCCGTTGCAAAATTAAACCGCCGAAAAAAATCCCCAAAACAAAACGCAAAACTTAAAAGATGAATTCACCAGTATGATCCCTGGAAAGAAGAAATTTTACAGGTTGGTTTCATCGGGAGATGCAGCGATCGAAGAAGAGTGCCTCTCGGTTGACATTTTTGATGAGATTTTGTATCCTCCAGTTGTTTGGCTAATAATTCATGATTAATTTGAAGCTCTTCAGTTTCTTTTCTACCAACTGTGGCTTTCGATGCGGGCTTGTTTTCTCCAGGCGGAAAGTTGTTTTCCCACTTGCAGAGTGCTTGTGTGGCAAATGTGGTAATAGTTTCACTTTCAGGCTTTCAGCTTCTCTCTCTCTCTCTCCTGATTATCTGTCTCTCTCTATCTATATATATATATATATATATATATATATATATTATATGTAAATTATATATATGTATATAATTTTATTATTATCTATGCTATCTTTTTTTGTTTTTGGTTAAGTTTATCTGTACTATTATATATCTATCCTATTATATAAAAAGAAAGTACCATTTATTAACTACCTTTGTTGTCTAAATCTTTTCGATCTGTCATTTTTTCTTATTTTAACTTTCTCTTCCATATTCTCTCATCTTTTATGCTATTTTATTCTCTCTCTCTTCTTTTATTTTCTTTTATCCCACTCTTAAATATCGTTTATTACTCCTCTATAATTTTTTTCTTCATAGTTTTATCTTGTTTTAATATTTTATTTTTCTCTTATCATTAATTTAATTAATAACTATATTACAAATAGTTAACAATAAAATTTATGTAAAAACAATAATAAATATCTATAATTTTATATTAATTAAACTTAAGAATGCAATTAAATATTATATATTTATTTTGCACACGCATCGAATGTGCCAAAATTCATAGTAAATATTATCATAGAAGCAATATATTTAGAGTTTAAATATAATAAGATGGAAAAGCTTGATGTTTGTTAAGAGAAGAGTAATCGAAAATTAATACTAATAATATTGACGCACTCGATATGGGTATATAATAAAATATCATCCTAATCCTCCTTGTGTATTTCCATCAAAAATGAATTGCCCGTCTGTTTATATTCATTCATCTTGTCCTAGTTTTAAGTGTTTTCAATATAAGTAACTATATTTTGCCAGTCATTGAATTCACAAATTAGTTAATGTAGAGAGAATTTTTTTTTTTACAAAAAAAAATTATATAAAGTTGGCATTTGTCATAGATACACACACACCAAGCAATTTAAATTGTGTTATATTTAATAAGCTATTTTTTTCAAAATGAATTCAAAATATGAAAAAATTTAAAACATTAGTGCATATATGGAGCTTAAATCAATTGTAGACGGCTCGTTTACATGCCCACCTCCAACCCTTATAGCTGAAAATAGCGAAACGCCACAAAATCCGGCTTTTTTTCTTTTTTTGCCGGGTGGGGGGGGGGGGGGGGGCGGCGGGGCGGACTGTAGTATCATCTTCTGGCTTTGTCTTTGAAACATTTTGGTCCTGTAAATGCTTACGAACTCATTTCACGTTGTATTCCAAATCTATCATTTTTATAATTTTCAAATTTATTTTCTTATTATCCATGATAAAAAAATGAATAAAATCAAATATTAGAGCAAGAGGCGTAATCAATTTATTGGGAATTAAAAAGACCCCCTTCGATCACAAATCGTTGGTAGTTTGTATTAAAATATTCGGACAAATTTATAATTTATTAAAATATGCTAACATCCTATTCATGTAACTACCAATACAAACAAATTTGAACCCATAATCTCCTTGCAGGCAATAACATTAGAGCAACATGCTTTTCTGAGCCATAGTTACAGGTCGAAAAATGTTATATCCAATATAAATAAGCTGATGTACAAGTGGCCTTTTTTGGTATACATGAAAATCATCATGCATATTATCACCTTTCGAACCTAAATCTTATTTTGTACAACAAGCTTGAATCATTTTTGCAACACATGACCTTTGACAGTAATCTTTGACATCTGCTGCATCTGAAACTGGATGATTGATTTCGTACCATATGATCCCGAGAGACTCTTAACTTACATCAGAAACGCTTAGGCAACTGTGGGGTACGATGCACATGTAGCAACACCTGCAATGAAGTTAGCCCAATCAGTTTACTGAACCATGGTTACACCATCCGCACCCCCCCCCCCCCCCCTCTCTTGGGGGAAAGCAGGGCAGCCACAGCTCTAGAGTCGAGCCCCTGATGTGGCTCCACCCCTGATCGGCAAGATTACCGTGAAAAGAGCAAAGCCAACCTGACTAATCAAGCATGATGTTTGCTATGCTATGACACACACACACACACACACACACACACACACACACACACACAAGCAAAGAGAGAATGAACATTAAAACCTTGGGAAAACTTACCACACATGTTCTTGCCCAACTCCATTTTGAAGTACCCATTATCGCCCCAATCAGCTCCCCATGAATTCTTAATGAGCCAATATGGTGTACCGTTTTCAACATCATAACCAACAGCAAGAACAGCATGGTTTACATCCTGCAAACGTCCCAATAATTAGCTCTGTAAGTTCTATTTCCAGCAACTCATTCATTAATAGTAATATCACAAAACTCACCATTGGAGAGCTGCCGCAAGTAGTGCTGGTGTAAACTCCACTTTTGTATAACCGAAATCCACTAACCACCTCAAAAGCCACACTTACTGGCCGAACCAACGCTACAGCATGCTTAAGTTCATCTTCAGCACCCTATGGTTTCATGGAAAAAATGAAGGCAAAGATTATTATACTGTCTTCTACTGAGCACTGTCTGAAATTATAATGTTTTCATCTCATAGAACAACATTGCTACAGGTATTTGCCTTCCCCTACTGAGCATGATCTTTAAGCACAAAGCACCAATAATTTTGACAAATGTAGCTGCTCTAGATTTTAATTAAAAAAAATGGGAGGGAAATATATATCTAAATATGATTTGTCAAGCATCTTACCAGGGTGATGTTGACAGAGTCAAGTACTTGGACACCAATATTTTCAGACGAAAATTTGCAAACACTGTTCTTTGCAGTATACGGATATGCTTCCTCTGTGTCAAGCCCACCATTATACCTGATGTATTCAAAGGCTTGAGAGGGCAAGCCACCATTGCAGCCAAAGTTGTTGAATGCTCCGGCACAATCAACAAGCTGCTGCTCGGACAGAGAAATATTCTTACCAAATGCCTGTGCATAAGCTGCTTCAAGTGCTCCAGTTGTGCTGCAAAATTCACATATATTAAGAGCCATATATCATACTTCCAACATTTGGATGCACTCGATATCATTTAAATGAAATTGATCTCACCTGAATGTCCAGCAAGATCCACAATGACCTTGGTTTTTCACGGGGCTAACTATGCCAGCTTTCCTCCAGTCTTTCTGCAATCCATCGCAACCAAGTTAGATCGTACGAGTAGTCAAATGAAGGGGTAACTTGACTTCAAATTTATAAATTATACAATTATATGAACATCGGCCGAATGACAAGAAACTATCAAACCAAGCTTCAATATATCAAGCACGAAACATTGAAACAAAGAAAAAGATATATAAATAAAGGGAAGTACTGATTCTGGGAGGATGGCATCGGTGAACTTATGATTGCCCCTTGTGGTAGCAGAGCAGTTTTGAGCAGCTCCCAACTTATGCCTACGGAACTCTTCCCAAGTCATGTCAGCAAACTCTGTTCATTTTCACAACCATTGTCAATACATCGAGAGTAAACTATCATTGCAAGACCGACTTAATGTTTTCAATATGTACGCATAGTCAGAAGAGAAAATTGATTCATTACAAAATGTATTCTATAAAATTTTCTTACATGTCAAGTTAATTAGTAGTCTCCTCATCCATTAATGAATGCTCGCCTTGTTCAATAAGGAGATAAAGCATTTACCTCTTTGACTAACTTATCATATTGATTAATTGTTTTTGAGAACTTTAACATAGTCGAGTTGATAGGTCAACAATACCAACCGGGGCTACCTAATTGTAAATGGAGGGAATAGCAAATTAAATCAAGAAAAAAATGATCAAACGCTAATTCAGCTAAAACATCAGCAACTGTACACAAAACAAAATGTTTTACTGTCATGTCTTATCTAGAAATCATACCTCAAAAAGTCAACCGACATAAGACATGGTGTAAATGTAATGGAGAGAACAACATACGAAACACAATAAACAACCACAGACAAACAAAACTAGCACTATGAATGAACAAAACCATAGATGATTGTATAGAAAATACTAAAAAGATGAATCTAACCATTAACTCCCATACTGTAGGAGAGCCCTTTCTTGTTGTGCGATCTAATCATCCTCAAACTCTCCGAAAAAATCTGGAACCTCCTCTGTATTTCCTCAACACTCTCGTACCTTTTCCCATACCTTTCCGCAAACACATCTCATCATCACAAAATCATATATGGCAAAACTAAAAATAGAAAATAAATAAATGAAGAAATAATTCACCTATGGGCAAAGCGGGCGAAGGAAAGAGCCCGCCGCGAATCGCCGACGATTTGGAGAATTGACGACTCGAGCTCGTGGAAGCCGTCGACGACTTGCCTGATAGGATTATCCTCGGCGGCGAACTCCGATCGGGCCCATGCGGCGGCGACGCAGGCGATCAAAACCCCGACCACCAGAACCAAAACCCGTCCCATGATTTTTTGTTTTTTCTTTTTTTTTTGGAATTTTATGAGGAGAGTGGGGAGATATCACTTATCAGTATCAGTGATAGAGTGCAAAAAAGTAATGGCGGTAATGGGCGAAATATTTTTATCCTATAGCGGTTTGTCGGACTTTTTTTTTTTAATATAATTCATATTGTTTAACTTTTTGGTCTGAATTTTTTTTTTAATAATTCTAACTTAATTCGTCATCGACGGTGGTAAATTTATTAAAATATTATTAAAAAATTTACTATTAGCGAGGTCAAAAAACAAAAAGTAAAATAATGAAACTCACCAACACTGTTGGTGAGTTTCAATTAAGAAAAAAAAATTTGTTGAAATTCGCCATTTTCAGTGGTGAATTTAAAAAAATATATATTCTTTTTGATCTAGCTAAGGTCATTGGCGAGTTTTAAAAAAATCAAAAAAATTTTTTTAACTTGACGTCAAAAAAAAAAAAAGAAATGCAAGTGAGTGATTGAAGAAAAAATAAATTTCAAACTCACAGTAAAAAAAAAAAATTCAAACACAACTGATAATGATTGTAGATTTTGACTACTAGATAAATTATTTACAATGCCTATTCTGCAAAAGAGAAAATACAATTGAGCCTTGCAAAGATTCTCGTGATGATTCAATTTGTATGATATATATATATAGTATGCATGTACCTAGTTAAATGTATGAACTATAATATAATTCACCAAAAAAAAAACTTTAATATATATATATATATATGCATGTACCTAGTTAAATGTATTAACTATAATATAATTCACCAAAAAAAAACTTTAATATAAATATATATATATTTGTACAGTCTCTAAAGTCTAATTAGAAAATCTTTAGAAATCCCAAAATAAATACTATAACAGTGCTACAAATTTGTTCTGATATGATGTGACCCTGCATTGTTTTTGGGCACAGTCACACACAACAAACACACCTCATACCAAAAAATAAGCAAGAGATCTTTCTAAGTTAATGTCCCTTCACAATTCCAAGAACCTCTAAAAATAAGTAAATAAATAAATAAATATAAATAATTTTAAATTTTTTTTGAATTTTTTTGAAATTCACCAACGACATTGGTAAGTTCAAAAAAAATATTTCAGCAATTTGTTTTTAATTGAAACTCATCAACAGTATTAACGAGTTTCATTATTTTATTTTTTATTTTTGATCTTGCCAATAGTAATTTTTTAATAATATTTTAATAAATTCGCCATCGTAGCCGGTGAGTTGGATCAGACTCATAAAAAAAAAATTCCGGACAAAAAATTAAATCATATATCTTTTTGAGGTATATTTAAAATAAATCCCCGTTTGTCGGGATAGTGGGGCCCAGTAGATGATATCTGCCGTGAGATAGTTTCGAATGTTTGATGCACGATTGTGATTGGTTGGGGGTTGTCGTGATGTGCTACAGTGAATTGGAGATTGACGAATGGGAAAAGGAGGACGGGTGCATAATTGTTGGAGATGATGTAGAGAATGACATCAAAAGGACAGTGATGCCTTCTGGGGCTTTTTTTTTTCTTTTTTTCTTTTTTTCTTTTTTTCTTTTTTCTGTTACTTCTTGGGTTTATTGGTTTCTCGGTTTTCGCTTATTTTGGTTCTCTGCAAGAATCTATTCTATCATATATAGGAGTCCCTAAAATAATTATTTATGATCTAATAAATTCTTAATTTATCTTTTTGTTTTTTTATTTTCTTTTTATTTTAATTTATTTTCTCGCTCTCCCTCCCCTCCTACCCCATGTGCCCTCTCTCTCTCTCTCTCTCTCTCTCTCTCTATATATATATATATATATATATATATATATCAGACTATAGATCATTTCTAACTCGTTTATGTATTATTTTGTAATAGATCATTCCTAACTCTTTTATTTATTATGAGTATTTTTATTTAAGATGGAATGATACAATTTAGTGGTGGAAAAATAGATTAGGAATCATGGGTATTTTTATTTAAGATGGAATGGTATAATTTAGTGGTGGTAAAATAGATTAGGAACTGTGGGTCCAATTAGGGGTGGGTGTTCGGGTCGGGTTACCCGAGACCCGAACCGATCGGGTTTTAACCCGATCGGGTCGGATTATTTTTTGACTATAAATTTCGAGTCGGGTAACCGACCCGAATAGTGCCTGTTCTGGTCGGGTTTCGGGTTTAGCATGAAAACCCGATCATATTTCGGGTACCCGAAGTTTGGTAAAACTGTCCCAAACACAAACCCAATTTCCTAAATCCCATTGCTGCTGTCAACCCCGATAATTGTTGGTGTACTACTGCGATTCTGCAACTTGCGCACCTTCACCTTGAACTCATCCAGAGTCGTCGATCCCATCTCCATCAACACCTGCTCCCCATTCTCGACGCAGATCGACTTGGCCGACCTTCCGAGTTGGCTCGCCGCGTCGTCGAACAGATCTGCGCAGTCCTTCATCGCCGGGTTGGCCTTCGAGTGAGCGATCAGATCCTTAAGTCTTGATACCTCAAGCACACTAGCATGGAGAGAGAGGTTGAAGAAGCACAGAGGGTTGTTGGAGGGCGGCGTGTTGAGTGAAGTGATGGAGGCGAAGCATGAGTTGGGGTACCGAGTCACTGCACAGTCGGTTTTGAGCGAGTCGAGCGAGTTCGATCCGAGTTGGGAGGGCTTGGATTCCTCTGACTCGGTGGCAGACTCATGGATGAGGGCAGCAACGAGTGAGGCAATGATGAGGGTTAGGAGAACCGTGAGAAAAATGGCGATGATTTTGCGGCGGGGGTGGGTGAGTTTTGGGAAAGAATATGGTTTGTCCTTTGAAGGTTTGGCTTTGTCGTAGCCTTTGATGACAGACTTGAGACTCCATTGTTGGATTTTGTTCAAGAAAAAAAAAAAGGGGAGAGTGAAAATGAGAGAGATTTTGTTGTTGTTTCTGCTTTCTGGTAACATCTTTACTGATTTTTTGTTTATGGAATCCAGATTATATATCTCTCTTTTTCTCTTCATATGGTTTAGTGGCACAGGATGAAAAAACAAAAGCATAAAAACCCATTTTCTCAAAAAAAGAAAAAAAAAAGTCGGGTTTCGGGTACCCGAAATCGGGTATCCGAAATAGTTTGGGTATCCGAAATCGGGTAACCGAAAATTTTCAGATTCAATTCGGGTAGCAAGTTCGGATACCCGACCCGAATAACCCGAACCCGAACGAAACCCGACCCGCGCCCACCCCTAGGTCCAATCCAACTCACATGATTTTGGATTAGGTTTGGTTGGGTCTAATATATTCTAAAGTTGGTTGGATTGAGTTGGGTCTCATTTCGTTAATGTTGATAATGGGTGGTAGATGGGTTGATTACGGATTGTAAATAAGTTATCCCATAAATAAAAAAAATAGTTTTTTAATCTACTTTGAATTTATTTTAATATTTTAAAATCATTTAAAATATATAGGAAATAATATTTTTTTTTTTTGCCTTAATTAAGCATGCAATAATCATGAATTGAACCACTTAAGAACCATATCAAACTTATTTACAACCCACCTCCAACCCACTTTCAACCCATCTTCAACTCACTTTTCAAAACTCATCTTCAACCCAACCCAAACCAACCTGTCCAATTGCCACTTCTGATATAATTTATGATTGAATCCATATGATAAAGCTCATTTATATTGTGGAATGAATGAAGCATAAAAGTAAGTGCTTGTGGGCTATGTTGTACCCAATATTGGATGTTTAACCAAGACAGTTCATGCATTTATATGATTAAGTGTTTATCACTTGTCAAAGTATCAACTAAGTACCGCATAGAGTGAATTGTCTCAATATTATTCTTTTGTTGGAACTTTGTTTGGTTCTTGATACTTGCTCTAGAACCTAGTTTGAATCATGATTTAACTTAAATGAGTTGTTACAAGATGTCATTTACTGCTGGTATTAATCACACAAACAGTTATTATTGATAGGTACTTCGTCTGGTACTCGTTTTGGATCCTAGTTTTAATTTATATTGTCATAATTTAAACTTAAATAAGTTGTTACAAGATGCCATTTACTGCTAATGTTAATCATACAAACAATTTTGAATTTATAATTTAAGCTTAAATGAGTTGTTACAATATGCCATTTACTATTGGTATTAATCGTGTGAACATTTTTTAATTCATAATTTACATTTAAACTAGTTGTGACAAGATGCCACTTAGTGCTGGTCTTTTATTATACGAACAGTTTTGAATTCATAATTTAAATTTAAATCAGTTGTTACCAGGTAACATTTACTATTAGTATTAATCATACAAATAGTTATTTTTGACAATACATTTTAGGTTGTGTTCTTTAGTAGTTTTTTTTTTTTAATTGGATAGTTATCATATGATATAAAAATTGTATTTGATTTGCATAATTGATGAATTATTTAAAATCTATCAACAAAAAAAAATAATGATCAAGTAAATTGAAACAAGGAAAATAGAAAAACTACGAAAACTGGGTATATGATTATATTAGGGTTTTACATCTTTACATTCAACGACGGTGCCAAAAAATTTGTCTTGTAAGGAACAATTTGAATTTTTATGAAATATAAAGAATAATTGATTGTTATCAGTATTTTTTTGGGGTGTGGGGGGCGGGGGCAGGGATTGTTTGAAATTTTAATAAAAATACATATAAAAATTTGACTGTTTATGTAGACTTGAGGAGGACGATTGAACCTTCCGACCCCATTTACACTAATTGCTCTATAAAAAATAATGGTGAAAAAATGGTGGCATCCCATAATTATTTTTAGTGAGTATTTATTTATTTATTATCTAAAACTATATGTATCTCATTCTTTTTTTTTTAAATGAAAAACATTTCAAGAAATTAATTCATAACCCATGATTTTCTTTGACGAGAGTGATGTCTTTTCCTGTAATTAGGGCTAAAAATAATTTTCAAAAAATCGTTGGCTGCATTGAACTGCACGATTTTTTGTCAATTTATTAGAAAGATTATTGTCCAAAAATTAAATTTTAAATCACATCACAAAATTGGCTCAATAGTAACTTTTGCCTAAAGCCGTACCGAACTGAACTATCCACGCATATAAATAAATAAATAAATAAATATTGATTTTACTTAAACAGTTTAATAATTAAGATGGATTTACTAATCAAATTTTCTAATAATTCCAAATTCTATTAGTGATTATTTAATCATTTGAAGTTTAAGTGGTATATCTAACCATTCAATATTCTATTATTTCTGGACCGAAAATTTAATACAAAGTCGTTTAGTTAACTTGATCAATATTATATTATTGACTTTAGTAGGTCAATTTTTATTTTTATTTTTTTGAAGTTGTGGCTACCATAAACTTAATCATTATATATTATTTTCTTTATTTATTTAAAAAACTTAACGTCATGCATAGTTGATCTTTCAGTGCTAATCAAATATTTTACTAAGAGTAAATTACGTTATGCACTCCAATCTTTGGGGTATTTTATACTTTGATACTCAATTTGTTTTAATGTACGCTTTGGTATATATCATTTATTATTTGTGCGCTGATGGTATTTTCATTATTTTGATGGAATTTTTGTTGAATATTTGGGCATATTCTAGGGAATATTGAGAAATATTCCATCAAAATAGTGTAAAAAATATCATCGGTACACAAATGATAAAGATTAAGTATCAAAACGCACATTTATAAAGATTGAGTATCAAAGTATAAAATACCTAAAAGATTGGAATACTTAACATAATTTATCCTTTTACTAATAGCAGAAAGTATTGCATTTTTCTTAGTTTTGTCTAATTAATATTCTTAGTTTTTAAAATTGTAAAATCGCACTGTGATTCAAATCCGGCTTTTTTCTCTCGAATGAGAGCTTCTCCTCTCGAATGAGAGTTTTTTCATTTTTTTATTCTCTCATCTTGACTTTGTGGCCTTTCTACTTTGTTCCACTATTCTTTTCCCTTGGTTCTTTTTTCTTTTACAGGTTGTCTGGTGCTGTTGCCCTGTTTCCCGTATCATACAAATCTGCGAGTGGACTTACAGAAGGTACGGAGGAGGAGGCGGATCTGTTGAGGAGGGCGCTGGTTTTGACGGAGGAGGAAGCGGAGGGGGAACTGGCACCGAGAACTGTGTGGTCGGATAGACCAGCAGAGGAGAAGTTCCGGCTTATCGGGCGGACTTGTTCTAGGCGACCAGTGAATTTTGAGGCCTTCCGGAGTACGATGGCTAAAGCATTTAGCCTATTACGTGGGATGGAGATTCAAAAGGCAGCACAAGGGAGGTTTATTTTGAGCTTCAATCATCGTTTTGATATGAACAGGACCTTGGCTGACTCTCCATGGTCTTTTGAGAAGTTTATACTTGTGATGGAGCGTTTGGAAGACGGGGTGAACCCGATGGATGTGAATCTGGACTGGTGCCCTTTCTTTGTCCATGTTCACGACCTCCCTTCAGCAAAATGACGAAGGAGATGGCTACTTTCATGGGGGGTCGCATTGGGAAGTTTGTCAATGCAGAGTTTGATTGGCCGGGGCGTTGGAGGGCTGACACAATCAGGATTCGGGTTGCTATCAATTTATCCCAACCATTGAAACGGTGTCTGAAGATTCGAAGCCACGGTGGGGGTGAGATTATGGTTCATTTTTCGTACGAGAAGTTGCCAAATTTATGTTACATTTGCGGCTTATGCGACCATATTGAGCGCCACTGTGAACGGCAGCTAGAAGAGGGGTTTGTGGATCCGGCGCCTAACTATCCGTTTGGGCCATGGCTCAGAGGACGGTCTCAACGGGGGGGGACGGAGCTCTGGTTCCTCTTTTTTTGGGGCAGTACCAGGGGCGGCGGGGGCTGGAGACCGGAATGGCAACCCACCGAGAGATGCGGCTAGTTGGCGGGATTTTCGGGACAATAATTTTGCTGAATCCCCTTCTCTCCGGAACTTAGCTTCTATAATTCAGGCAAATAGATCTCCCTTCAATCCATCCAGTAATTTCGCACATACTCTGGCTCCTAGTCAACGGTCAGATTTGGCCATCTTATCTCCTATTTATTTACCAAATTCCAGTTCCCCGAATATCTCTCCTGTTATTAGCCCTCACCCTTTTGTTAGTTCCAGCCCAAATATTATTCGGCCCACTTCCCATAGCCCACCTATCAATCATCCTCTCTCAGCCTGGACTCATGAGCAGTCCAAGTCTCCCGGCCCTAAATCTCATGGTAAAAACCTCTGCTCCCTCAAGCCCGTCCAGTCTGGTCCATATGATTTCTCTGTCTTCCCCCATAAGCCCGAGTCACTCAGCCTCCCTTCCGGAGCCCATTTTATTGGATTACTCACAATTTAATCCTGGAATTCCGCAATCCCCTGACCAATATCCCCACCAATCTCTCTCTCTCTCTCTCTTCCCGAATCAAGAATAAGCCGACTAGCTCCCTGAAACCCGATCCAAAAATACGCAAGCGCAAATCTGCTCTTCCTACTCCTAAACGACCAAATTTCTCCTCTGCCTCGTACCCTACTCTACTTCTCCCAGCCTTGCAGCTACGTGATGAAAGTCCTGAACCAACGGCGGAGACTGCGTTGCAGTCCCGCCGATCATTATGAATGCTATCGCCTGGAACTGCCAGGGCTTGGGGGGGTCCTGGACAGTTCGCTATTTGGTGGACCTAATTCATAAGGTCAGCCCCTCCCTAGTCTTCCTCTCAGAGACTAGGTGTCGGAATGCTAAAATTGAGAGAATCAAGAGCAGGCTCAACTGGTTTGGGGTGTGTGTGGATTCGGTTGGTAAAAGTGGAGGTTTAGCATTGCTCTGGGATAAGAAGGTGGACGTGACGGTTCAAAGCTTTTCTAGAAATCATATTGACGCCACTGTTCATAGTGACGAAGGGCAGACGTGGAGGCTTACCAGTTTCTACGGCGAGCCCATATCTCAGAATAGGTGGCAGAATTGGAGGTTGCTCAAGCGGCTGGGGCACCAATCGAGAAGACCGTGGGTCTGTCTAGGTGATTTCAATGAGATTATGCACCTGGATGAGAAACTAGGTGGAGGGCCGAGACGAGAAGCTCATATGCAGGCCTTTCGAGACGTGATGGCTGAGACAGGACTCATGGACTTGGGTTATTTTGGGACCAGGTTCACGTGGTGCAACAACCGCCTGGAGGAGGCTTCGGTCCGAGTGCGACTGGATCGAGCATGTGCTAGTCAATCTTTTATGCGTACGTTCCCAAGGTGTCGTCCTGGTGTACTTGGAGACCTCGTGCTCGGATCATATCCCAATTTTGTTAGAGTTGGTTCCCCAGAGGCGTGACGGAGGTTCGGTTAGGCGCCCTTTTCGGTTTGAAGCAGTTTGGATCAAAGCCGAAGAGTGCGAGGAAGTAGTCCGCAATGGGTGGGAGAAAAAAGGGGTAGAGGAGCTAGCTGAGGATGTTTGGGGCAGATTGCAGGAGTGCAGAGCGGGCCTTGTTCGGTTGAGTAAACGGTTAAATGGTGCTAAAAGTGAGTTTCAAGACATTGAGGCTGAGTTGAAGAGTTTGAAGGAGATGCCGAGGACAGAGGAGAGTCGAAGTAAGGAACGTTTAATCCGGGTTAGGGCGGAAGAGTTAAGCCTGTTAGAAGAGATTAAATGGAAGCAACACAGTAAGTTACACTGGTTACGCGAAGGGGATCGGAATTCGGCGTATTTTCATGCTTATGCCTCGAGACGATTTCGGGTTAATCGTATCGACAAGTTAAGAAATGACGAGGGGCACCACTGCGAATCCGAGGAGGAGATTCAGGAGATTATTCAAAGTTATTTCGAGAATATCTTTACTTCCGTGCGGCCGGAAGACCATGAGATCGAATCGGTTCTAGAGGCGGTGGGGGCTCGCGTGGATGATGCGGCGAATAGGGTATTGCTGGCTCCGTTCACAGCCGATGAGGTATCACATTCCCTTTCTCTTATGTCCCCTTTGAAGTCCCCTGGACCTGATGGTTTCCTCCTATCTTTTTTCAGAAATTTTGGGGGGTAATTGGCAGTAGTGTTGTGGATTGTGTTTTGGCGTTTTTGAATGAAGGTCGGTTTAATCATCTGATGAATTTCACGCACATTGTGTTGATTCCGAAATGCCCGAATCCTGAGCTGGTTACTCAGTTCAGACCTATTAGTCTATGTAATGTTGTGTATAAATTGGCTTCCAAAACTATTGCTAACAGATTAAAACCTCTTATGTCCAGCCTTATTAGCCCAACTCAATCTGCATTTGTACCCGGGCGACTAATCGCAGATAATATTTTGGTTGCATTTGAGGTTAATCACTTCCTAAATAATAAAAAGAGTGGTAGGGAGGGGTTTTTCTCTTCAAAACTCGATATGTCCAAAGCGTATGATAGAGTTGAGTGATGTTTTGTGGAGAAGGTTTTGCTTAAATTGGGGTTCCACCGTCGAGTGGTTGATTTGATTTTGCGATGCATCACATCTGTCTCCTATTCATTTATGCTGAGTGGCAAGCAGTTTGGACATATTGCGCCGGGAAGAGGGCTCCGTCAAGGAGACCCTCTCTCCCCTTACTTGTTTCTGTTATGTGCAGAGGTCTTGAGCTGTATGTTGGCGAACAAGGAAAACCTAGGCCGGCTGCGGGGGGTTCGGATAGCACCGACTGCGCCAAGCATCTCCCATCTTCTGTTTGCTGACGATACCCTTATTTGTCGTCAAGCAACAGAGGGCGCGGCGGAGAGTATCCATCAGGTTCTTGAACGGTATGCGCGGGTGTCGGGCCAAAAGGTGAACTTCCAGAAGTCCGCAATTGTTTTCAGTCGCAATGTCCCGCAGCAGGTGCAGGAAGGGATTGCAAGAGTGTTAGGGGTGCCTATCATTCCGAAGCATGATTTGTACTTGGGAATGCCGGCGGTTATTGGTAGATCCAAGAAAAGTGTATTCGCGAATATTCGTAGCCGTATTCAAGAGAGGCTGAAAGGGTGGTCAGAAAAGAAGCTGTCAGCAGCGGGGAGGGAGATTCTTAGTAAAGCTGTTCTTCAGGTGATACCTACATACGCAATGGGGTGCTTCCTTTTACCAGTCACATTTGTGCGGGATATTGAAAGTATGGTGGCGTGGTTCTGGTGGGACAGCGTTTTGACAAACCGAACGCATTGGCTATCTTGGGACAAAATTTGTGTGCCGAAGTCCGAGGGCGGGATGGGCTTCCGTAGTCTGAGGGCATTTAATTTGGCATTACTAGCCAAGCAGGTGTGGCTTATTATCACAAGACCAGATTGTCTTTTGACTCGAGTGCTGAAGAGTCGGTATTTCCCACACACGGAGGTGTTTGATGCAGCGAGAGGTAGAGCGGCGTCTTTCGCTTGGCGAAGTATTTTAGAGGTTGTACCCATCATTATTCGGGGCTCTCGTTGGAGAGTGGGAACAGGGGTGGGCATTCGTATTTGGGACGATCGATGGCTGCCCAAACCTGTCTCTTTCCAGCCGCTACGATGCAATTCAGCTCCCCCGAATGTGATCTGGGTCAGTCAACTGCACAGTGGGTTGGGAGAGTGGAATGAGCCTTTGGTTCGCCAAGTTTTTTGGCCCGAGGATGCCGCTTTAGTTCTTGGATTGCCATTGGGGAATTTGGGGACTCCAGATGTTTTGATTTGGCACTTTGAGAAGCATGGTAAGTTTACGACCCGGAGTGCTTATCAAGTTGCGGTGCAACTCAGCTTGGGCATTCATGCAGCTTCCTCTTCTGGGAATCAGACCAGGCTATTCGGGAAAATCTGGACCTTAAACGTGGCTCCAAAGATCAAGGTTTTCCTGTGGCGGTTCTTGAGGGATATTTTGCCAACGGCTTCGAATCTCACTAAGCGAAGGAGTGGGGGCTCGTCTGGCTGTCCTTTTTGTAGGGAGTTTGAAGAAACTGTTAAGCACACTTTTCTTCTATGCACTTTTGTCAGACAGGTTTGGGCTTGTGCGCCGTTTCCGTGGTCCTTTATTAGTAGCTGGCATAGCGATCAGTTGGGATGGCTCGAGGGGCTGTTGGAGAAGCTGGAAAGGGCACAAGTTCCTACCTTGGTGACACTGTTATGGGCTATTTGGTTGAATCGGAACAAGAAGTGGACGGAAGGCTCTTGGTGGGATCCGGCGGAGGTAGTTTCTTTTGCTTTTGACTTTGCTGTCAAGGCAGCTGATGCTACAGCGCCATCGTCGACAGTGCAGCAGGTGTCTTCTAGAGCTCCATGGTCTCCGCCTATACCAGGGGTTGTCAAATTAAATTGCGATGGAGCAAAGTCTAGCGTTGGGGTGGTGGCGCGTAACTCAAGTGGAGAGGTTGTGGGCTGGTGTTCGCGGCGTAAGGTTGGGTCTTTTGAACCAGAACACATGGAGCTTTTGGCGGTCTTGGAAGCATTACGGTTGGCGGCTGAGAAGGGGTGGCTTGCTTATTGGTGGAGCTTGATTGCAAGTCTGCTGTTTCCAGGCTTTCTTCACGGGAGGCTGATTTTTCCAACTTGGGTGCTTTGGTTGAATCTATTAAACAGAAGTCTCTGGAATTTGAAGCTTGTAATTTTCAGTTTGTTAGACGGATTGGTAATAGGGCTGCTCATACTTTGGCTAAATGTGCTTTAGGATCTACGATGAGGCTGCTGGAGATGCCTCGCTTGGTTTTGGATGTTGTATCGGAAGATATCCCGTCTTGATTGATTTCAATAATATTCCTTTTTTTGTCAAAAAAAAAAAAATTGTAAAATCGCACTGAACTGTCCAAATCATAATGAACCGCACACTCGATTTTACTTTATAAACCCAATATATGAAATATATTTTTGAAAAGGCTTCATATGATAATTCAATTTCAAATTCGTTTCAGAAAAATCGGAATTGAACCGCTGCCACCCCCACCGGTAATCATAACATTTAACACATGGTTTATTGAAGTACAATTAAAGTCAAAATACCATCAGTATTTGATACCAAAAAAAGCAGAAAAAGATAAAGCTACCGAAAATCTAAAGAGGATCATATTTATTTCAAGATGTGGTTGTTATAACAGAAAGAAGAAAAGCAAACAAATATAAAGCATGCGTAAAATATGGTTCCCATAATATAGCTTTACATTCAAAAAATTATTACTTGTGACAATAACAGACGCTACTACTTTTCTTTCCTTTCTCCTTCTAAGGTTTGTTGTTGAAAGGGATAGGTTCTCAATAAAAAGAAAAATGAAGTGAATTGTGCAACCTACCAAAAATTGTGAAGTGTATATATATATATATATATAGATATATATATATATATTGATACAATCAATTCTTATGGCTTATCACTCTATAAATATCAAATGAAATGTCACACATGTACACATGCTCACTCAAAAGGCCGAAAGGGAAAAATGACAAGAGAGTTCAAATTCAAGACCTTAATGAGAGGTCAATTTGAATTCAACCACTAAACTATAATTCCAATGACAATAAATGTAATTGAATGGTCCCGAAATCATCCTCCATACCTATAAAGATACAGAGCATTTAGTTCTATTAATTATTGGGATAGCAACAAAATTATATATAATATATCAAAAGTTGTGATACTTTAATGAGTGGTGATACGAATCAAAGTACCTTGAAAAATTCTTACATAGATCGAGTGTATGGGTCCATCCATATATCATGCAGTTCATATTTAGCCATATGTTATATGTATTTTCTAAAAAATTTTAATACATAGCACGTAACTGAATCTGAACTGCATACACTCGGTCCATGGAAGAATTTTCCGAGTAGCACAATGCCCCCACAAGACAAATTCAATTCAAAGGCCACCATCAATCATTTGGGATAATTCTGCTTCTTTTTCTTTTCTTTTTTTTTTGGCTCTTTTATTATTTATTTATTATTATCTTCTTTTTTTTAAGAAAAAGATGGTCTTTTTTTTGATAAGTTTCATTAAAGAGAATCGACAGAGTAAGAAATTCTATTTTATTTGTTGTTTCTAGGGCAAATTTCACTTTGTCCTTTGTATTTTTAATTTTGAGCCTGTTTAGATGATTTTTTTAAGAGAGAAACACTTTTTTTTAAAAAAAAACATTTCAAATAAAAAGATATTGTGTTTGAATAGGTTTTTGATAAAAACATAAGTAAAAAAAAAAGTCAACAAGTAGTTTTTTTTAGAAGCAGCCCAAAATAGCTTCAAACAAAAATACTATTTAAAGTATTTTTAATTACTGCATCAAAATACAAAACTGTTTAATTTAAAAAAGTCTACTACAAAAAACACAACTCGAGATTTTTTTTTAAACCTATTTAAACGGGCCCTCTACCTCACTTCACCCTTTGGTACTCTCAATTCAGTAACGGAGTCTGCCTGCAACCCCCCCCCCCCCCCCCCCGTAATTTTTTAAAAATTCATTTTTTAGTATATATATTTATTAGAATTTCAAAATTTCGTCTCTCTAAAATAAAAATCTGACTTTTATATAATAAAAATTTTAATTTTCTCTACTCTATTTTATTTTTGGTGATTTATTTTTACCTAATCTCATTTACCATAATAATTAAAGTCTCTCTATTTCTCTTTCATCTCTTTTTCTTTATTCTCTTCAAATTAAAATATTAAAATTTCTATTACATTTTACCTATCTCTTCTATCCCAATTAAAACACAAAAAATCCTATTAGAATTTTTCTTCTCTCACAAACCCTACAATATTCAACCTTTTCTTCGAAAGCAATGCAGGTATTGTATACTAATTTTTAAATTTATACATTTACTTATTGTTTTTTTAATTGATTTTTGTATAGAAATTTAAATCTTAGGATTGTTGATATAAGTCTTGATAGTTGTTCAATATTAAACTTAATGAGTCTTGATGTTTATTTGTTGGACTATTTTTTTTTTTGGTAAACATATTTGTTGAACTATTGAACTTGAATAAATCTTACTAATTTGACACTTCATATTTAATTTGGGGTGATTTGGGGAATATGATGGTAGAGAAGAAAGAAAAGATATTTTCTAGCTTTGAATATCTTTTTTGATTGTGAGAGAGAGAGAGAGAGAGAGAGAGAGAGAGAATATTTTAATACTTTTTGAGTTTTGATTATATATCATTATGTGGATTTATGTCAATTTTATTTATTATTTTTAAAAAATTTTGTTAAGTATTTTTTAAAAGTAATTTATTATCCACACTATTTACTTCTTTTGAAACAGATAATAGCTTGTTAGTTTTTTCAGTATCATTTTTTATGTGTTGTTTTAATTGTAACACTTCTAATTGATCGTATACGTATAAATATGATAACTTTTATTATTTTATATGTTAATATTATATATGACACTTATATTTATACATTTTAATAACTAATGGTCTCGAAAAAGTTTCGCCCCCCTTAATCAAATTTCTAGCTCCGTCCTTGTCTCAATTACAGCACTATACCCTCTTATATTTTTATTTTTGCTTCAATTATCATACACCATTAAATCTCCATCTATTTATGTTAATGAAATTTATTTTAACCTCCCTTAAACTTCTATAAACAAGCGCCTCCAATTTTGAAAAATTTGACATAACCTGCCTTGCGTTAGTTTTCTTTTAAAAGCTAAATATTTTTTCACGACCAATATTAGTATTATGAGAAGGTCAATTATTTCATTTGGCCTGTCATTTTTATACATTATAAGATTTTTATTTTCAAAAAGTATGATTTTTGTGTTTTTATTTATTTATTTTGATTATGAAGAATGCTAGATGACATGCATTTTACATGCAAAACATGTAATTTATAAAGCATGAACATATATACCATTAATGCATTTCTTTAACTTCAAAGAAGTTTTGGTCAATAATTTTGTTGTTGAGGCGGTCTATTTCTTGACTTTTTTCTCATAACTAATTTTTCAGTAACGTTAGTTAATTTTTTTATAAATTGAAAATAACTTTTGTTATTTGTTCCAAATTTTGCCAAAACATGTTGTTAAAGTGATAAAAAAAAAGTCATTTTTTTCTACAAAATTTGATAAATTAACCGCATTAGTATTTGATGCGGTCGTGATTCGTCCCACATCGAGTGGAGACGAGGCGCTTGAGCTCTTTATAAGGGCCAAGTCCTCTCCCCATGTTAGACGCGTTTTGAAAACCCCCCGGCCTGATGGTTAACCGTCTTAATGGCTGTAGGAGGGACAGTATCTGGCATGAAGGCCACCGTGTGATCGGACGCGGGTGCATCATATGGCGCCGTCTGTGGGGACCGAATGGTTCTCAAGCCCCTCGTCTGGGGGGCTTATGATGCGGTCGTGATTCGTCCCACATCGAGTGGAGACGAGGCGCTTGAGCTCCTTATAAGGGCCAAGTCCTCTCCCCATGTCAGATGCGTTTTGAAAACCCCCTGGCCTGATGGTTAACCGTCTTAATGGCTGCAGAAGGGACAGTATCTGGCATGGAGGCCACCGTGTGATCGGACGCGGATGCATCAGTATTATAAATGACTTAAATACCATTTTGAATGACAATTATTATGACTGGGTAATCAAAACCTCAAATTATTATTATTATAATAATAATAATAATAATAATAATAATAATAATAATAATCAATTTTAATTATTTTTTTAAAATATGAGAGGAAAGATATTACAAAAAAGTAGACAATTTTATGAAGAAAATTGTTTAATTACCAAATAAAACAAAAATTCAACAATGCAGTAAAGATATGTGACCATGAAAACTAGGTTCCATATTATGCATGTAAATATGAGCGAGACTTACTATTTCTGCCAATCAAATTTACAAAATCTAGATTATCAATTTTTGAAAAATAAGAATAATAAAATATTAAAAATGATAGGCCAAACAAAATAATTGACCTTTTACATACTAGGTATTGGTCACAAGCATTTTTATCTTTCGGAAGGAAAAAAAAAAATTTAGAAAAAAATTTAGGGAAATGAGGGTTTATGTCAGTTTTTTTAATGTTGGGGAATGCATAGGTATTTAGTCTAACACAAATAGATGTAGCTAGGTCTAATGGAATATAAAAATAAGGATAAATTCCATAACAGTTCTAATGGTTTCATGAAAATGCTAAAAATTTCCTTTGATTTAAGACTAGGCTAAAAACCCCTTGGTTTTAAAAATATTGCGCATTTTATCAAGACAATAAAGAGTGAAATACAAGCGTCTTTGGTGCGAATATGCGTGTAATTTGGCCTTCTTTATCTTTTAAAAAGTGGGGTGAAATTGCTGAAATGCTCTTAAATATAAATATATTGTCTATTATACAATCTTCTTCTCTTCATCCTTATTCCTCCACCACCATCATCCCATGTCGCTGCTAGACGCCGGAGCCACTACAAGAAGTTATTGGTCCGTGCGTCTTGTCAAACTAAATCAAACCCATCAATTAATTTTGCCAAATTTCTAACTATTCATGTTTACTTAGAGAAAATTTATAACAAAACACTAAAACCTACTGCCAATACGAATAATATTGTTTCTCTAATTCTGCCACCACTATTGGTCCTAATTCAAAACTGGCCTTACTAATGCATCCACATCAAATCACTCAAGACTGAACTAATGTTCATTACAAAAGTTGTCAAGAAACATTGAGCCACCACTCCTATTGCCGCTTTAACCCGCCACCATAATAGCTCCTCAACCAACTGTTGAAACGCGACAATATCACCGCTAATGGATTCCTCTCATTGAGCTAGTCAACATAGCGTAAAATTTTACTACATAATTTTGTTAAAAAAAAAATAAAGTTATGTATGTATGTATGTATGGGTGTCGTGTGTGTGTATTGTATATATCTATACCTTGTTATAAAAAGCGTTAGCAGCCTCTAATAATTGTTTGGTTTGACTGGGTATCTTTTGGTTTGCTCTTTTTTTTTTTGATATTAATTATCTATATTTTTTTATAAAACATCAATACCATCTAATAATTGCTTGGTGTCTTGATTTGATATTGTTTTTTTTTCTCTCTCTTATTTTCTCTCTCCACTTTTCTACGTGACACATTATTTCTCTTTCTTTTTTTCCCCCCTCATTTTCTCTCATATCTTTATCTTCAATATTTAATTTACTTTGTCTTTTTATTTATTTTTTTCAATAATAAAACTCAATTTAATTTTTATTTTTTTTGTTTTCCATAACATATAAATTTAATTTTTAATCAATTTTTTTAGGTTTTTCATAATATATAGATAACATTATAAATTTATTAAACATGTAATTAAATATATATTTCATTTTTATTTCGCATACGCATAGAGGTGTGCCACACCCGCTAGTATATATATGGGTGTATATGTTAATGTGAGTGTATGTGCGTTAGTGTGTGTGTGTGTGTGTGTGTGCATTTTTATAATATATATTATTTGTATTTTATGTATAATTTATGATTTTTTATTCTATAATATATATTTTTATATATTATATATATTTTATATTCAATAATCAATCTCGAGTGTTCATTTTTTAAACTAAAGATTCAATAGCTCGTGGTAATAGGGGTATGATGGGCATTTCATGTCAAAATTTATCACCATCAATTCTAACTTAATGACAGGGAACGTTAGCAACTTTCGAGAAAAACAAGGTTTTTTAGCCTATTTTTAAGTCATGAGGAAATTTTTAGCATTCTCGCAAAATCATAGAAGGTGCTATAGGATTTTCCAAAAAAATAAAAGTACAAGAAGTTAAGTGATTCAATTGAAAGCATAAAGGGGTAAAGTTAAATAGAGCTAGTGTGTGAGGTGTTAAGCCGAATTTGCCCTTGTTTATATGAGAGGCATTAAATTTTTTGTCGGGTTTCAATTTTAAATTTAAGTTATTCTGTATTATCAATTGAATTGAATTTTCTTTATCAAGTTTCACAATTATGCATATCGAATTCTGATAGTGAGATAGCGGGTAATTGACATTTTGCACCCTCAATTTAGGCTTATTTGGCACTTTGCAGCTTAAAATTGTAAATTTGGCATATTGCACTCTCCAAATACAATTTCCTTGACAAAGTGCACCCTGTTTCACTTTTTAACTAAAATTTGAATTTAGAAATTGAATAAACTAGAATTATAGGGATAAAATGGTCCTTTAAAAGTGCTCTTGAAGCTTTTATATTTTATGGAGATTTTGGAAGAAGGAAGATGGCATGAGCTATTTTCTCATTCTCCTTTATAGCTGATCAGTAACATTACCATCATTTCATACCATGTCAATAAATTCTCATAAATAGCTCCCAAAGGACTCTCGCTTTTTTTTTATTTTTTATTTTATTTTGTGGTAGGATGCTTTACTTGGATATCACATAAAGGTTTGACCAATTGAGTTTCGCATTCACTATTATTTTCTAGCATTTATTCCCATCATTTTTGGTCTATGCAGATTAGATTATAGTAAAATTTAATTCACAATACCTCAATTGTGCCATTTTATTTAATTAATTTTTAGAAATAACGATCATGATCTATTAGTAGCTTATGTCAACTACATCGAAAGCTTGTTGGAAAGCTTTCATTTACTATTTTGTTATCTAACCAAAACTTGAGTATTGGAACACAAATATGAAGCTAGATTTGGTTGCCTAAATACCAAGCTAGACTTGGTAGCTAGCTATATCTGTTGCATTCCCCTAATAACCTCCCCTCCTCTTTCCCCCTTTTCTTTTATTTCAATAGTTCATAATTCAGTTAGTGTTTTTTCCTGAGTTGATAAAGTTAATTTCATATTAAGGAGTATATAAATAATAAATGATCAATTTTGTCCCTTTTATTCTTGTTTAATCATTTTTTAAACTCAAATTTTAGTCAAAAAAGTGAAAAGGGGGTGCACTTTGCCAGGGAAATTGTAATTGGAGGGTGCTATTTACCAATTTTATAATAGTAGGGTGTAAAATGCCAAATGAGCCTAATTTAAAGGTGCAAACTCCCAATTACCCGTGAGATAGCTAATAGGACTTGAGTTCAAAATTTTCTAATTTTGTTCAAATTCCCTGATTAAACCTTAACCGCGCATCATTTAAGCTGCGGTGTGGTCCTGTTACAATAGGCCCACATAAACAATGGGAGTCTAGGTACGTTGTGTTTAAGCCCGTTAAGCTGAGGCAAAACAATAATGTTGTTCACGTGCTACAAATTCAAATTGAAACATCAGCAAATACACAATCGCATAATCTTAAATATGTATTCAACTTCTTAAAAGTTTAATTTGTGACTGTGTGTAATAGTTTCAACCTTTAGTTAAAGAGTAGTTAAGTGTGGTTTCTAAGTTCCAAGTATGACTATTTGTCATATATTTTGGTTAGAGCACTCCCCGTAATATATCCTCCAAAAGATATATATATATATATAAATTAGAAGAACAAGATGATGATGATGATGACCTTTAATTTTCAAATGATAAGTTGGTGAAAAGAGTTGAATAAATAATGACATAATGTTATTATATGTCATGATATAATGATGTTTAATAAAATAAAAAAAAACTTTTGTAAGGATTATTGTAGTGTATTTCTAGAGATAGACCAAATGTGTTTTTGTGTTTTTGTCAAAAAAAAAAAAAAGTATATTTTTAATATTTATTTCAATAAATGACTGTCACACGTTATGGTAATTTTAGACCAAATTTTACTATTTCTTGATTTAATTTGAAATAGAGTTAGCTTGTTGCGTACCTAACCAGGCCAGGTTGGGATTGTTATGAATATTATTCGTACATCCATTCATTTGTTTTTTCATTTGTTTTTTCGAAAATAAAATTTTGTTTTTGCATAATTTTTAAGCATTTTTTAAGATTTTTTTTTTCAAAAAATTTGAAGACGACTTCATGAAATCCTTTAAAAAACTTGCTAATTCGACTCGGTAAAACATATAAGATTTTGACTACGCAATGGTGCGTTCACAAATCTAACGATCTTTATTCTAGTATAATTATGTGATCATTAATTTAGAATAAAGATGAAGAGATTTTGAAATCCCAACGAATAAATGCAGCAATGGGATATATCTGTATTAAGCTGTTATAAAAAAGATTGATTTTGCATACGACTTTTTTTTTTTTTTTTGGCATCATTTTCAAGGTCAAGCATATGTAGCATTAATTATATGAATTGCAAAGGCAAAAATAAGGGCAAAGTCCACGATTTGGATTAGTCAACTTCACACACCAAAAGTATCATATGTATCCCAAATTTAGTATTTGAACGAGTTGACCAAGTCATGCTCATTGCAATTGATTTAAGACTTAGCTCCTCGTTTTCTCAAAAAAGAAAAAAAAAGAAAAAAGAAAAAGAATCAAGTAAAATGACAACCATAGAACCACTACAAGAATTAATATCCTTCAGTGATGAATCAATACATTATAAATTTAATTTTTATAATGAATTTAGTCTATCTAAATTTCAATTGTATTATTTTGTTAATTTAGTTTAGTAAAATTAGAACATCATTTTTAAACCCTTGGCATGCATTCTGTTACCTGACACAACAGTATACTAAGTGTTGCATAAAACACACCCGAACCTTTGAGAAGCTTAAGGGGGTGTTTTCAATAGTTTAAAAAAAAGTTTTTTTGGTCATTGGGCTCAGAATCGAGTGGTGAGGGTTCGAAAGTGTTATTATGGAGATTTTGAATTCGAATCCTCTTATTTTCTACTCATTTCCTTTTGAGTGAGTGTGTGTGAAGCTGTTTTTCAGTTGACATTTATAGGGTGTTCCGAAATAATTGTATAAAAAAAAAGATTCTTTTGTACTTTTTACTACTTTTAAGTAATGGAGTAGTGTTTAGCAGACTAACTTCTGCTTTCTTTCAGCAGAAAAAAACTAGAAGCTGAAAACAACTATAAACCAAATTTTTTTCTTCGTCTTGGTATTTTAGTAATTATTTGCAAGTTAATTATGTTACAGTGAAGCACTCCTCAATTTTTTTTTAAAACACTCTTAACTATTTCTTTTTCCTGCTTTTCAATTCTTTTTTTAAACATTATCTACTTTTACTATTCATTTTTTTTTTTTTTTAACTTTCTCTACAATTTTAACTTCTCCCAAAACAAAAATTTTTGCAACCAACCCCTTTCTTAATTTTAACTTCTCTACAATTTCGAATTGATTCCAGAATGTCCTTTCTTAATGAATTATAGGGAGCCTTAAGTTTATCACATTTATTACTCTGAATTAATATTTCTGAGAAGAGTGAATATTGTGAAATAAAATTTAGTCAAAGTCCCACTTAACACATTAACCCTCCGTTTGGTTCTAGGATTTTGGTAAGGAAAATAGGATGGAAAATTTTTTTTTTGCTTCAAATGATAGTACTTTATGCTTTCATTTTTGATCCTTTCCATTTTCCTCCCACTTTTCCTCACCAAAATCCTTATTACAAACATAGCCTAAATGTGCGAAGAAAATAATGACAAAAAATATCTTTGACTAAATATTTGTGCATTTAAAAATGAAATTAACTGCACGTTAAACGAGGGCACTTGGTGTAGATGTTCATTGCAGGAGATTGAGGGCGAAGCTGTGTAGTTGCGTAAAGTTTATTATTTTTCATCAAGCGGATTAATTAATGTAATAGCATAAATTATAACATATGTGTATCAATATTTTTTGTAATTAAGTAAATTTTGTTACATAATGATATTGGAACATAGATATATAACAAGAATGCAGCTTAGGCATAACATAATGCTTTCAATGCAATCTAGAGAACTGTTCCACTTGACACTGTACATGTTCTATCATTCTAAATGTCCAATTTGTTACACTAAAAAATTGAGTAATTACTTTACCTTTTGACAAATGCATTATATTGCATTTTCATGGTTATATTTAGTTTATCAAAAGGTAACAAGATAGCTTCTAATACATATAGAAGCACTTTAAGAAAAAGTATCTTAATAATATACGAAAATGCCCTCCTCAACAATGAAAAATTTTGAAAGATTTCATTACGAACGGAAGGTATTTGTAATGAATTCGTAACAAAATTTTATTAAAATAAAACTAAGGTAACAATCACTAACCACTACAAGCAAAAATAACATTAGTGACAATATAAAAGTGGCAATGTAAATTAATATTGTCACAAATAATTGTATTAAGTGACAATAAATTCTATTGTCACTTAAATTAATTTAGTGACAATAATTTTTATTTTGTCACAATACGACTTAATGATGACAAGAATTATTATCTTAGGTGTCATCGTTGATGATTAATGACACCTTATAATGCATGAACACTTCAAAAAATCACCTCATGTAGTGTCGGACACGAACACGGACACGGACACGGACACAGCTCCGACATGGCAATACCGTGTCCAAAAAATTAAAGAAAAATAGAAAAACAGGGTGTCTGACATGTTTTGGACATGACGGGGCTATTTTTGATATATTTCAAAGTTTAAGTTTAAGCAGTGGTTTTTTTAAAAAAATTCAAAAAAATTTAGTGGGTGAAATTAAAAATGATGCAAATGAACAAAATTTTTTTTCTCTCTTTTAGAATCATAATATATGCAAGGTGAAACCAAAATGTGGGATCTGGTTGGAGATGCATTTGAGTCCATGGATGATATTGGTATTCTAGAGATTGTGAATCTCTCTCTTGATGAATTGAAATTGGAGTCTGTTTTATTTGTGGATGAAGTCGCCGATCAACTCCATATTGATCATGTTGTTATAGCAAATTTGGATGATTAAACAAATTTTATTATGTAATTTGTATGAACTCTATTATTTATTGGCATTAGAGACTTGAATGATGATTAATTGCTTTTGTTTTGATCATGTATTTCATTTTAAGATATGCTTGTTTTAGTGAGGAATATTTATATTTTTATGTTACATATTCTAATTTAATAAATTATCAATATGTTTTAGAATATATTATAATATTTTAGTAGTCGTGTCCTAAAATTTTAAATTTCTTCGTGTCACCGTGTCCGTATCCTCATATCTGTACATCATAGCTGACACCCATATAATGACAAATTGGTGATAAAAAACTGTTACTATGATTTTGTTACAAGATTCCTATTGCCACTAAGTTGTTATCATATGTGTGTCGCTAATTGTCAATTATGACAGTTTAAACATGATTTTATCACTATTAACATTGTGCAATTCATTCTTGTAAAAAGATATATATATATATATATATATATATGTATTGTCGCTATGTATATACAATTAATGACAACTTGTTTAATTTTAGTTGACGTATTGCCACTAATTTACTATATTTTTCTTGTGGTAAACAAGCACTACAAGAAAAAGTAATATTATTGACAAGATTTAAAAGTGGCAATATAAAAATTTTCACCTAATGATTGTATAAAATGACAATACATTCTATTTTGTCACTAATTAAGGTTTTTTGGTGACAATAATTTTTATATTGTCATAATATCACTCAATGGTGACAAGAAGTAATGTTTTAATTGTCACTATTAATAATTAGTGACATACCTATAGTGGCAACTGGGTGACAATAAAAATTGTTATTATGATTTTGTGATAAGATTCCACTGCCACTAAGTTGTCACAATAATTGTGTCACTAATTATCACTTTTGCACTATAGTGCCACCTTTTTACAATAAGTTGTCACAATAAGTGTGTCATTAATTATCACTTTTGTGCTATGGTGCCACTTTTTTACAATAAGTTGTCGCTATTGACATTGTGCACACTATGTTGGGGAGTTCTATGATTAGTCACAGTTTTAGGTGACTAATTTTAGTCACCCTTTAAAAAAATGCCACATGTACAATTTTAAAATATTTTAATAGGTTGCAAGTTTTTTAGTTTTTGAGCAATCCGCTATCATGAGTCAAAAATTTCTCTCTTCTCCCCCTCTATCTCCACATTTCCTAATTTCTCTCCCTCTCTCTCAAATCATTCATTTAATTATTAACGTTATACAAAAAAAATCCCTTAATTATTAAGACTTCTTAGGATAAATTATTTCTACTACAATTTAAATAGTTAGCTTCAATCAAATAAAAGTTGCATCATATTTTATTTCATTACTTATAGACAATAATATTATTATTCTATTTTAAGTGTTCTCATGGATGAATTTAACTATTATTATTATTATTATTATTATTATTATTATAAGGAGCGAATAATATTTAACATTCAATTATATGAGTATATATATCTTCTCCAGGTTATCATTAAAACTATTGACTCGTTAGTACGAAAAATATTATATGAATTCATAAATGTACAAATAAAATACAAATGCTAGGAAAAAATTCAAATAAACTATTTACATTTATTTTAAATAAGTCAAACAAAATATGTGCAAATCATATTTCGTTACACATATTAACTATAACTATTCAAATCAATAAACGGTTTTTATATTATTATTATTATTATTATTATTATTATTATTATTATTATTGTATTTTATGGCATATCTCCATTAATAATCAAAACACAATTTCTTTTACCAACTAATACTTGTTGTACTCCTCTCTCTGTATTTTATACATACAAATTGATTTTAAAAATACATTATTCAATATCACTACAGATCAATCATTTTAGAGTAAAGCTACGGATAATATAAACAATTAACTTAATATTGATATCCATATTTTATAAAATTTGTTTTTCTTTTTTAAAAATAGATGTTCATATTCTATGTATATTTTTAAAATAATTCATAATGAATGTGATACACTTTTTGAAATATGTTAAAAAGTTAAATTAAATGTAAATTTTTATCAACTATTAACTTTAAAATAATTCATAATGAATGTGATACATTCTATGTACATTTTTTCAAATATGTTAAAAAGTTAAATTTTTATATTTGAATTTTTGAGTTATAAATACTATTTATTTTGGTATCAATTTGGTATTTTAATTTTTTTAATCATGTTTTTCAATTAATTATCCTTGTTAATGCACATTTCTTAAATTAAAAAATAAAAAAGTTATAATGAGTATCACTGGTATGTTTAAAATTGAAAAATAAAAAATAATGGTACCATGATATTAAATCATAAAAAATTAACAGAGGATAATGGTACCATGGTATTAAAAAATAAAATATTATAATGAGTACCATGGTAATTTTTTAAACAAATAATAATATTGCACTTTTCCAATAAATTAAAAAGAATGAGTAATAATGATTTAATGGATCCAACGCCATTAAATTTTAACTTTCCTTTTTTATATACGTTAAACATAAAAATTTAATTGGTTAATATTTAGTGGGCCATAAATGTTCTACTACAATAATCATTGTATAAAAAATTCCTTGACAACCTGTATAGTACGATCCTTCCAATTTACCCATACATCAGTTTACGGGTCATATAAAAATTAATGGTTTAAATTAAATATTGCACATCTAACGGCTAAAATTAAGGGTGATTAATGTTAATCACCTACGAACTTTGATTAATGATAGAATTTCCCTATTATGTTTTGTGACAACAACATCAATTTATTGTCACTAAATGTATATAATTAATGACAACATTTTGATTATCACTTGTTATATTGTCACAAATTTACTCATTTTCTTGTAGTGAAGGTATTTATTAATAAATTTATTACAAACAAAAACCCTAATGGAATAAGTTTATGATAAATTTATTTGTTAATGAAAGGGTGCATTCTTATAATATAAGTTGCCGGACATTGTACATATTTTGAGATACTTTATAAGCATTTGATGAAGGATTTAAAATGTCTGTGTCTGAAAATAAAACCAATTGTTAAAAGTTAATTAAAAATAAAAAGCCATCCTAATTAGCTAGTTTTATAGGCTGATTTAATACTCTAATTAATATACCTCTTGAAATTATGTTTCTATTTGAGTTAATTTTTTAAAGAAAAACTGCATATGTTCTTATGTTTTTAGTAGCGAGAGTTACTATAAGAAGAGATTATATATTAATGACATAATTCAAATTATGTCATTTTTTCCTTATATTATCGTCAGCTGTGAATCATTTTGGTGCATAAATTCAAGAGATCACGAGTCTCAAATGTAAATTGAAAGCATTTTTTCTATAAAAGTGTGGATATATGTGAACAAGAAAAATTTTCTCAATTTATAGTCTCATGGAAACATACAGGCAAGTCCACGTAAATTCATATGTGCCCGTCAAGGATATTAACCTCGTTATAGTGGGTTGGTCTAATTTTACGTTTTCCTTAATAGACCAAAACACTACACCAAGTCCAAATTTATTAGATACATTTACATACACTATATATACGTATCGATTTATACTCTGTGTGTGTGTGTGTGTGTGTGTGTGAAAAACATCTTTTATACTTGGAAACAGCGCACAAACACCGTACGTATGAGGGTTTTTTGCTGCTTTTAGTTGTGGTCTTTGGTAGTTAAACTTACTTGTTCTATTCAAATAGTAACTCGATAATGGCGGAAAGCAAATTAATACAGTGAGAAATATACGATCATTTCAAACTGTATGACTTGGGTTTTCAGTAGAATACTTTTTGCGCCAAAATTTATTAGTATTTTCTAGTATATTGGTGGGACGAGATCGAAATATTATTTCAATAAAAAAAATAGAAAGTTTATTAACAAAAAGAGTTCGATTGTCTATTTATTTTCATGATTCTTGCGAGTAATTTAATTTCTTCAGTTTTTCTAATTACTAAAGAACCTTTATTGATTTACATGGGTCAACTATTTTTTTTTTTAATTTTTTATTTTTATAATAAGGAACTTTAATTGATCATCAATGTACCCTTTCAAATTGCGCGTCAACTAGTTCATACTTATATAATCATGACCTTTTCATTTAATTAATGTACAATTCCTTTAGAGCAAAAATATATTTGAAAAAAAATGGTAAATAACTAAATACTAGATTTATGTATCCCAACAAATACTTGATTGTATAAAATTTGAACATTGTTATCATCCAATTAAGTATTATTTCCCACTAATGACGTACGACATGACTTCAGTGGCAATAACCATGCCCTCAAGTTTCTTTATTCACGTTAATTTCGATTCTCAACCCTTAATTACTTATTTAATTATTGTGTGTGTGTGTGTGTGTATTTAACTAGTATCTTAATTTGGTATAAATGTTCATTATTTCTTACAATTTCTTGACTATTGCATCGGTACAATGATGACATTCATTGTCACACTTATTTTAATTTCCTTTCCTAAGTGAAAAAAAGGGTATTTCCGTAATTCAATCTAACACCAAGACAATTCAAAACGCACTAATTACTTGTTTTTATTATACTATGCAATGGCTAAGTTATTGTCAACATAGTTACACTACACATAATAAGGATTTTATACCAACTGAAGCGTAATTTATTATTATTTTTTTCTTTTTCTATTTTGAGAAGTTTTTGAAAATTTTCAGGGGTTTGGTTAAACTCCACTAAGAGAAGGTAAAAAGTGGTTGGTAATTTGATTTATTTGTTCATCCTAATATTTTTGACCTTTTATGGGTTAGGATTCAAACTACTAAGAGATATTGGTGATCTAAATATGTAATTTATTTCTCAAATTTCAACATAATTAACATACCATAAGGAAATTGTAGTGGATAAAGAAATGGAAGATTGGTGTTAGAAGCTTCTACAAAGCTGAAATCAAATTGAAACTGTCATTTTCACGACTTTTAAAGCCTAACAATTTGTCCAAGTGGGCTTCTTGTTTATTCAGCAAGTAATCAATATACCGAAAACACTACACCCCCAAATTATATGTCGTTTTCATTGAACATTCAAATACATAAATATAACCAACAGTAATACAATTTAGCGATTCAACATCACACCAACTTATTTAGAAGTTTTGGCATTGGGCTTAGAGTCGAGTGGTGGGGGGTTCAAAAGTGATATCAAGAAGGTCCTGAGTTTGAACCATCTTGTCCTCTACCCCTTTCTCTTTGAGTGAGTGAGTGTGTGCGTGTGTTTCGATTGACATCTACAAAGTGTTCCCAAATGATTGTATCAAAAAAAAAAAACGTATTTAGAAGTTTCGTGTTCGAATTCTAGGAGTACAATTGTCCTTGATAGAAAAATTTTTGTATCTAAATGGTCTGACCTGGCTTGTACCCAAATTTAGTCGATGTCTATTAGTGTCGAATATATAGTGATCAAGGACCAATAAAAAAAAATACATAAGTATGAGTGTAATTATCAATAAAAAAAATTGCAATTATTGCTTCTGGCAATGTTTATATGTTAAGACATATATATCATGTTTACGGCATGGCAATGCATTAATGATGTGCTTTATACATAGTATATCCCAATCATATTCACATGGGGACCATATCAAGATTTGGGGGACGGGGACTAAAATCAATTAAATCCCTCATGAAATACAATTAATTATGTTATTCATAATCAAAATTTTAATTAGAATATGATAAAGAAAAACCACTATATACATTATTAAATAAACTGATGATCATATTAACCAAACTCGAAGGTAGGAGTGCAAACGAGTTGAGCTGATTCACAAGCTTTGCTAGCCAAGCTCGAGCTTCAACTTGAATCAATCTCAAACTTTTTTTTTTTTATCTAAACTCGATGCCAAGGCATTATTTTATTTTAATTTTTTTATATTTTTAATAATGTATATTTTATATTATGTATATGCATATATATGTATGTTGCTAGATAATACTATTTTATTTTATATTTTTAATTATAAGTAATAATTTTAAAAATAAAAGAAAAATAAATTGATTTTTTATTAAATAAAAATATTCATGAGCTTGAATCTAGCTTGAGCTCGAGTTTGAACTACTCAAATTATTTAAAAAATTTAAGTTTAGTTGATACATTATAAGAAAGCACCCCCTTTATTAACAAAAATTCTGTAGCGAAGAGATTTTGTTACATATTTAAGGTATGTGTAATGGATCGGTAACAAAATTTAATGTAAATATAGCTAAAGAAATAATTAATAACAAGATATTTATTAAATTTATAATAAATTGATTATATCATTATTGAAAGGTATGCATTATCGCAGTGATAATTTGCCGATAATTTGCTATTAGTTATTTTGTGAACGAAGACTCCAATAGTACCCTCACGAAGTAATTTATCATTTTACTTTTACCGCAAAATTTTCTTGTCTTGGCATGCAATGTGGATAAGATGATTTTTGACTGGGTTTAGTGTTCATGGCGTTAAGCTTGCTCGCTTTCTTAATTATTAAGCTATATCAATAATCAATCATATAATATATCTCAACTGAAGAGTTAATTTGACTAATAATTATTAAAAAGTTTGATTTCGTATACACATTACTTAATGAGAGTTTATTGGGTGAATTTATATCATAATTCATAAATATCAAGTCTAATTTGTTAGTTAAATGACCAAACTGCGGTCATTTTTGAATGAGTTTTCATCATATCAAGAAAAGTCTTCACATATATATATATAGCATCTTTTCTAGTTATATACATTGTGTTTATATATATATGGGGAATAAATTTCCCTTTTATGATGATTACACGTACAGTTGACCAAATAATAAATACCTATTAGTATAAACTTGAAAATCAAGAAAATTGTGGGCGGTGGATGAAATGACCGAAAGCCCATTTGACTTATTGTTAGGATCCATACGAGGCCTCGTACCTACCACTGCCCTTTTAAGGAAAAAAACGCGTGAAACATGATCAATGTTGAATGATGAGTTACATATATTCCCATGCATGCATGCTTGTAAGAAGTTAAGTTTATGCTGATTGATGATTCATGTATGTATATGTGTGTGTGTGTGTGTGTGCGTGTGTGACGCATACAATATAGGGAAAGACCACAGAACAAGATGTTGGAATGACACCCCGCCTACTGCTTTCTGGTGCAGCCAATGCCGCCCGGATATCTTGGGCGTTATCCATGACGTCTATCAATCATTAAAACAATGATTAATTGAATAATAAGTGCATACAATATGTGTGTGTGTGTGTGTGTGAATTTTAATTAATTTACATGGATGATTTTGTGAATTTAATTCCAAATTGAAAGGATGACAAAAAAAAGGGAGGGTTAATTAAGGGGGATTCATAGTTAGTTAGGATCTTCTGTAACACTTTTGTATAGTATATTTGTTACACTTTTCGATGATAAAGCATTGTCCTTTTATTGTTAAATTAGACAAAAAAAATTGAACGTCTTTTTTATCCTTAGATATTTTTTAAGGGAGAATTATCCTCACTTTCCCTAAGTATAGGAAAAATTACAAATAATCCCCTCTAATTTTGAACATGAGCAATACCACGTGGCATGTCCATATCACCACCATCTAAATGATGAAGCTATAAATTCTCTAAACCTGCCAAAATCCCTTAATAAATTTTGTTAATGATCCATCTATTTGGATTTAATCGAGCAAAAACTACACTAAACCCTAACTTGTTATTACATCTCCTCTATCCAATCCCTCCACTACTATCAATCCTATCTTAAAATGGACTTCACCAATGCATTGTTCATTGCAATTAGCTCAAAACCCTTCTAAAACCTGTCGGGGAGCGTAGCCAATTGTAGCTTGTCTTTTTTTTATTATTATTTCAAAAGTATAACAAATATACTCTTATATAATTCAAAAACTTACAATAAACATTTCTTAAGTTTCAAAATCTTACAACAAACAAGATTATTTTCATTATCAAAAAATAATGGAGGAATTAATCGATGGCATTTTCGAGAATTTACTAACAACAGAGTGTCTTTTGTAAACGGGAATATATGTCAAGCGGGTATTGATAGCTTTCAAAAATAAAAAAGAGAGAATTATTTATAATTTCGCTTAAACTCAAGAAAAATGAGGGTAATTATCCTTTCTTTTGATGAATACATATTTTTACACTACCATCTTTCTACTATATCAATCATTTATTTTTTTTAAAAAAAATTACTTTTGAGTAATATGTGTGCAATTATTATACTTCTAGAACCTGAACAAGGCTTCGCTCTAAACCTACCCCCATCTTCTTACGAAGTCTGCAGAACGTTTGTTCATCATTTTGACCTTGCCAACCCCCGTGACGAAATCATTTGCGTACGTGTTGAACTTTATCAGGCCAAAACTATTAAATCAATTATATATATATATGTATGTATTTCAGTGTGTGTATATGTGTGTATATATACCACTTAAATTTCTAAGCCTAGAATATCATGTGTTAAACTGTCCAAGAACCCGTGTAAGGAAAAACACGTCGGAGAAATGGCCCACTTAGAATTTCTCAATAAAAATTAAATCAGAGATAGGAAAAACTATAATATTTTTAATTACAATATGAATTATATATTTATATTTAAATAAAATTAGAATGAGTCCAAAACTTCAAATAGTTATATATTGAAAACCGCTTTTTAGGAGGTCGTGGTAATGGTGAACAGCGCTTCTGGCAAGCCCCCCTAACAAAGTCAAGTGGGGACACCCAATTCATTTTCTAATCAACCAAATCCCACAGACTTCATGACTTTTTCCTAGATTTATTTTATCTCCTTTTATACATATATACGTGTGCGTATTTCCTTCCACACCGTATTAGCGCATCCATACATACACTATACGGTAATTAGTGTATGTATACTTAAGTATATTGGAAGACATACATATATCTCAATCAAAATTTTTGTTTCACTTTTTTTACTCCCTCCGCCCCATAATAGATCTCATTTTAGGTTATTGCACAAGGATTAAGAAAATAGACTAAGACCATTGATTATAAATTAATTTGACTAAAATATTCCCATAATTAATGAGTTGTTGGGAGATTTTTCAAAAATTTACAAAAGATATTAACTACTGTCTAAGGGTATATTAGGAAAATACTAATAAATTTCCTCTTAAAATGTGAGAAAGATATATATTATGAGACAAATAATTATTCCTAAAGCGATATCTATTATGGGACGGAGGGAGTATTTTATTAATTGGATGGTAATGATGCATATTTATGATATACGAAATTATAGGAATACGCATGATGATTTAACCTGATGTGATACAGTGATGGAATAACAAAATTATAGAAAGAATAGATATACACACTCTATCATATACTTCATCTATCATAAATTTATTGTCTTTTTTTTTCTTTTTTTTTGTTTCATAATAGTTCATAGTTTTCTTTTTTTTGACCCTAACAAATTCATTTTATAAAATAAAAAATACTTTTCATTTAAAAATCATGTATGATTGCCACTAACTTCAAACCATTTTTGTTGCAAATGTTATTACTAATATACAAATATTTAAAATTTATTGTCAAAACAAATCGATTACTTATTAGCTAATAATATTGAGGAGTTTTTTCTTTTCTTGTGTGTGTGTGTGTGTGTGTGTTTTTTTTTTCGGGGTGGGGGGTGGGGGGGTGGGTTGTTAGATTAATGGTATCATCACCTCTACAAGACTTATAAAAAGGAGTTGCCAACCTCTATGTCCATGTCCGGTGGAGGGAGTAGTTAGCCATTTGAATAGTATTACCTCTCTATTTCTCCAATATAAACCTCCACATTCCCCCTGCAACAAAACAAAACCACAAATACATATATCAATATCAAACCATTCAAAGAAAAAAGCCAATATTTTGTACACACATTCTCCATTAATGGCAGTGAAGAAGAAGAAGATGAGATGGCAAGACTATTTCCCCCTCTGCTTCAAGCCCGAAGGCCCAAGCCCGTATCAGAAGAAGCCCGTATCCCATCAAACTTCGTTTCAGAGGATATCGCTATCGGATTTAAGCAGCTCGACCCTGTCCGAAGACCTGTCCATTTCCCTGGCGGGCTCTAATCTGCATGTCTTCACTCTTCAGGAGCTGAAGGTGATCACACAAAATTTTTCGTCGAGTAATTTTCTTGGCGAAGGCGGCTTCGGGCCGGTCCACAAGGGCTTCATTGATGACAAACTCAGGCCCGGTCTGAAGGCCCAGCCCGTCGCGGTCAAGCTCCTCGACTTGGATGGCACACAAGGTCATAGAGAATGGCTGGTATGGATATTAATCCGTTTCCTTTTTTTTTGTTGTTTGATTTATGTTGTTATATTTTTTGGTTAATGTAATTTAATTGATTTTTTTTTTTTTTGGTTTTTGGGATTTTAATGAACAGACAGAAGTGATTTTTCTTGGTCAATTAAGACATCCACATTTGGTGAAGTTGATTGGATACTGTTGTGAAGAAGAACACAGGCTTTTGGTGTATGAATACATGCCTAGAGGTAGCCTGGAAAATCAACTCTTTAGAAGTAAGTTCTTTTTTTTTTTTTTTTTAAATCCATTTATTGCTAAATTTCATCAACAGCACAATTTGATCGTGTGATTTTATATATGTATATATATTGTGGGCATTTTCGATTTCACATATGGAAATAGTGAATATTGGGCATGTTAATGATACTTTGGTATGATTGGTATTTGTTATACATGTGTGGTATGAGATATTGTGGTGTATCGGACAAAAACAACTAGTCCGACATTGTAAGATCTATTGCTCATGCAATTTGGGATCCTTCTCTCAAAATGAAATCTATTCCAAACATATATATACCATGATTCCTTACTTCGACAGGGTACAAATATCTAAATTTGATATTTTTAGATACTTTTTCAGATCTATTTTCAAACCTATTGCCGATACTAAGTGGTGACTGAATATTGCACATAACCCCAAGTACCAAAAATAAATCGGAGTCAAGACAATAAATAGTGATTTATATACGTCCTTTTTTCACTAAATAAATGAGAAATTGATAGTCAAGACTTGTTTTTACTAGATCAATGTCTGTAACATCATGTGAATAAATTGTATTTTTTATATGATTAACATATATTTTATAGAGATCGATAAATTATATAATAGATGTTATTATACATATCAAATAATTGACCGAGTACAATGGATCAAACCTAATTTGGGTTAGAACTTTTCGAATAAATATATAGGTAGCTGTAATATATTACTGATGCCCTTTTTGTTTTTTTGGCATTCACCCTGCCAGCTTGTTAAAAGAATTTAATTTAATATGCAAAAAGGTGTTAGAAAAAGTCAATTAGTTGTGGTATTTCCTGTCTGAAGTTGACATTTGATGCGTTACACTTGGGTATACTTAACTTTTAATGTCAATAAATTTGTTAAACAAAAACCTTATCTTGTTACGACTTGGTATTTGTTTATATAACTGTTACCTTGAACGAATCAAAACTATGTAACTTTCTTGGCAGCAAGTGAACAACTGCCAATGAATTTTCATTAATATCACAGTCGTCATCACTTTGACATGATTGTTTAATTTAATTTAACTTATTCTAGGTAATATTCATAATTGTTTATTTAATTCAATAAACGAACTCATTTTTTTTTTTTTTTACCCAGGATTTTCAGTTTCACTTCCATGGTCAACGAGGATGAAGATGGCTCTTGGAGCTGCAAAGGGGCTTGCCTTTCTCCATGAAGCTGAAAAGCCCGTTATATACCGTGATTTTAAAGCTTCGAACATTTTGCTCGATTCGGTAATGAGTTATTTTAGCTCTAGCTCTAATTCTCATCCCTATTTGAATTATTGATCTGTACATAAGTGGCTCATGTTTGGAACTATTTCGTCTCGTTTTTTGCAGGACTACACAGCCAAGCTCTCCGATTTCGGGCTCGCTAAAGACGGTCCGGAGGGAGACGACACGCACGTTTCAACGCGAGTTATGGGCACACATGGTTACGCTGCTCCTGAATACATCATGACAGGTAATTAACTAAAAGTTAATTGTCGAACACGTACATTCGATACATGTACAACATATGGATGAGATGTAATTATATAGTAATATAATTGCGTGTTTAAGATAGTCTAGTATATATGTTTTATTTATTTCCAATGAACTTTAAAATGAAAAGAAAAATAATTAAGACAAGCTGAAATTATATAATTAAAAGAATAAATAGGAAAGATAAAAGTAAAAAAAAAAAAAAAAAAAGAATACATATATATAGATAAGGCATAGGATACTATAAAAAAATAGCTTCTTTATTAACGGAACAATTTATCACATATTTAGTGAAATTTCTCGTAAAACATAGCTTGTGACAAATCAAATGTTCTGTGACTAGTAACTGTTTTAGCTCTGTTTTAATAAAATTCCGTTACAAATTCATATGCAACAACAAACCAATATACTGACTCCATCAAATACATTGTGCAGGTCATCTGACAGCAGCAAGCGATGTATACAGCTTCGGCGTGCTTCTCCTGGAGCTCCTCACAGGCCGAAAATCGGTAGACAAAAGTCGTAACTACAGAGAGCAAAACCTCGTGGAGTGGGCGAGGCCGATGCTGAAGACTCCGAGGAAGCTGAGCCGCATAATGGATCCGCGGCTAGAAGGACAATACTCCGAAACAGGGGCCCAAAAGGCAGCAGCATTAGCTTATCAATGCTTGAGCCATCGCCCTAAGCTGAGGCCATCAATGAGTGAAGTGGTGAAACTTTTGGAGCCATTAAAGGACCTCAATGATGTTCAGATCGGCACATTCGTGTTTGCAGTTTCGACGGATAGCGATTCGCCAAAGGATTTTTCGAAGGAATCATCGAAAAATGATAAGGATTTGCACCATAAGAGACACAAGCGGCATGAAGGGCAGTACAGCAGGGCCAAATCTCCTATGTCTCCACTTGCTTGTAAGGAAATGAGATGAATTGTAAAGTAAAAATGTTGTATATAGCTAAGGTTCAATGAGTGCCTGGGCGAGTGCCAGTGCGCACGCGCACACACATCGTTTTTTTTTTTTTTTTTTGTGTTTGATATAAGTGTTTCATGTGTAATTGAAATGCACGTGGTGAGTGATTTATAAAGGTATAAATACATATACTATGAGGATGATGACCGATTGTTTTCACAGTCCGAGTCCTTTATTTCACTCTCTGTTTTATTTTCTATTTTATATAGGGATGGCAACGGGTTGGGTCTGGTATGAGTTTGGCCAGACCCGACCCGCGATAATTTTCTAGACCCGGGACTCGTTCCAGACCCGACGGATCCCGAACTTAACCCGAACCCGCATTGGACCAGAAACCGGCGGGTTGGATCCGTTGAACTTGTTGGGTTCTAAAACCCGTCCCAACCCGGCCTGCGTACCTGCCCCAATAATTCAAATTTCTTTGAAACAATAATTTTAAATTGTATAAAAAAATAATAACCTTTTTCCATTTTAGGATATAATGATAAAAATTATGTAAAACTATATTATTTTGACAAAAGGTTTTGTTTGGTTGAAAAAGACAATTCAAATACATGAAACAAATATAATGATTCACAAAAAAAATTAAGAAAAAGAACAAATCGACCAAACAAAACCAAATTCACTGAGAAATATATAGAGATAGATGTGAAGAAATAATATTTAAATTATACTATTGGGTAGTTTGCAGTTTGAATCCTAAGATTATTAAGAGAAAAAAGCATAATACACTCTCAAATATCAAAAATAGTATTATTAAATATATTTATATATTATAAATATATAAATATTTAATTTTATCATAATACACTCTCAAACATAAAAAACATCCTTTTTTAATTTTATTTATTTATATATTATAAATATATTAAATAAATATATATATATATATATATGCAAGTCAGGTCTGGACAGGGTCCAAGTGTACCCAAGACCCGACCCGAACCGGGATGGATCCAAAATTTTGGACCCGCAACCACCCCAAGACCCATTTCCCAGGATCGGGTCCGGGTCCCGCCAAACCGGATCCACTGCCATCCCTAATTTCATATAATATGTATGATATGATGTTATTTAAATATCTACTTAAATCAAGATTTTTTATACTTGGCGAGTATTTATATAATGCAAGAGGATAATTACAAAAAATTTCAATACTTGCTTTAATTATAAAAGAATCTTCTGTTATTTGAAATTACCAATTACCCCCTGCATACTAATAATAGAGGAGCTTCTAATAATTGGAGCAATCAATGGATGAACCTACTTGCTAGATGAAAGCAAATATTTTGGGCGGTGGCTGTAATTTCAGTATATAGATGGTGATTTTCATAATTGGAGCAAGTCTTAGGGCAGTATTTTATTTTCAAATCGTATTTTATTGTTTATTTCAATGTTTGCAGAGATATTAATCGTAAAGATTTGAGGTCATATGCATAATTAAGAGAATAATTTTATGTATATAACATGAACGCTAATTGTGAAATACAAGATGCAACAATATATTTGAAAGAGAAGATCTTATCCGATTTTGATATATTAACAAGAGGTGGCATTCCAAAATTATATAATAATGCAGACAGCTAGATAAGCAAATAGAATCAAATCCCACGAAGACATTCTTCATTTATTTTAGTGTATTTCCATGAAGTATTTCTGAGTACAAATCGGTATTTTTTTTTAGTATTGGCCGTAGATCGTATATCAAATACCTAGTTTTGAATAATTGGTTTGAAAGTTGTGGTTCACAATCAGTGCTACCAACCCAAAAGAATAATGCAGTGGCATTGAAATAGACTAATTAAATAGTACATCTTATGCTGGAATTAAGTACATGGTATTGGTAATCAACAAGTTAGACTTGAGAAAAAAACAAACAATAAACATGTATTAATTAGGAGTATAATAGTCTAAGCTACAGAAAGCTTTGTTTGCACGAAAGAAATTGTTCTACCAACCCCACACTTCATTTCTTTTTTATTTTTATTTTTAATTTTCTTGGGCAGCAAGGGGAGGGGTTGATATCCGATTCTGATCTTCTATTACATAATTATGTTGTATCTTTTATTATATTAATTAATACACAGTGCAATATATTGGTCAATGATTAAAATAAGAAAAGAGCAGTACAAGATATAGCACAATCAAACTACTATGCAGTAGTAAAGTATGAATACAAACCCACACGAGTTAGTGGAGAGTTGAACCCAAGAATTTATAATCTTACGGTTTCAATTTCGCCACTTGAATTAAGTCTCAATATCAATTTCTTATTGATCTTTTTATGTGAATAAAGACGTATTTACATTTCTAGTTTAAAATATTGATTTTAGGACATGAAAGATTTTTTGTTTAATGCAAGATTGATAATTTACAGATTTCAATATTCTTTTTTACATCAAATCAATTATATTTTCTTGGGTAAAAAAATTATATTTTCTTGGGTAAAAAATTTATTTTGTTGTGAATCCCATTATCTTCTAAGAATAGAAGGGATCCTTTTAATTATAAACTAATAGGTTTTTAGTTAATGAATATGGGCCATAAGAGACAAAACTTGTGTATCAAATTTGAAAATTAGAACTTATGTTTTTATTGAAAGTAAATTAAAAAAAAAACACTCACGTTGTTGTAGCTTAGAAGACAAAAATACATAATGTACTACATGTTAGTAACTTAAGAGTTCAAAAACAAGAATGTTGTACACGTGTTACAGTGTTAGTAATTACTTAGGTGTTTACGTAAGCTTAATTAAAGACTATATAAGCTCTCATTATGTTTTATAAACTATATTTCTAACAACTTTTTGGATATATAAAATGAATATAAAAATAATAAATAAATACATAAATTGTTAATGTAAAAAAAAATTATTAGGGGTATTTTGAATATTTCAATTGCCAAATCTGTACGAGGTGTGCACAACTTTCAAATACATTGGAAGGTTTAGTTGGGGCGGTCTAAAAACAGTTCGGATTCTCGGCTACATAACGGTGCTACATTCTCCTTCTCCACTCATCAATACATGCCACGTGTATTGGTGAGCGGTTAAGATAAAGAAATAGAAAAATTTATGATATGACTTTCACAAGCTGCCACGTGTATTTATCAATCGATTTTTATTTTTTTTGTTACCAGCAACTTGTTGGCAATTTTATAATTAAATTATATATTTCCATAAACTATTTAAACATCCCATCCTTATCCCCAAAACTCTCTCCCCAATTTCTCTCCCATATTCAATATTGGTTAATGTCAATTGTGTATTTATTATTCTCAAAAATCTCTCCCCCAATTTCTCTCCCATATTCAATATTGGTTAATGTCAATTGTGTATTTATTATTGATTTATAGTTAATAAGTTTTCTTTTATCATAAATTAGATTTCCTTTCATATGAAGTAATGTCTCTACTAAATTCAAAAACAAATTTAACTGAAAAGTATGATATAGTCCTTCACTTTTTTCATGAACATGTACAATACGGTTAATGAGATATAAAATGACATATTTTAATATGATGTCATTTGTATAAATAGATTAAATTATAATCAATTAACAACGGACATTTTTTTGTTCAAAATTTTATTTTCTTTCAATAATTTAAGTTTAATTATAAAACAAACAATAATATAGCAAGTCTTTATTACTTTAACATAAAAAATATATATATGTGCTTCTTTAATTAACTTTTTGAAAACAAGAGTGAATATTAAATAAAAATAATTAGTGTAGAAAAGAAATAATAATCTTTTAATTAAAAATTCAAAAAGGCCATATTTCTACAATAATTAAGTAACATTGATTTTTCTTTATTTCTCCTCATTTAAAAAGCACGAAATTATGTTTGTATATTCTACGTAATTTCCCACACCATGTTAAAGTTTAAAAAAATATATTTTACATTAATATAAAATAACTAAAAACGAGATCAAGGCTTTAAGAAGATTAAAATAGCATTGAGCCATGCCCCTTCAAGCTTAATCTTTTAGAAAGTCATGAAAAAAATCATCCTTACGGGGGAAAATATGATATATTATAATTATCTTTCATAATTTTATTTTTATAGAATTAAATTTTTCAGAAGAGGTTACCAATTGCAATAATTAAAAAAAAGAAATTTAGAAATATATATGGCTGATGAGAGATGCACTTTGTATAATAATTAAGATGATGAGACAAATGTTAAATATAATTTATTTTAAATTAGAAAATATTGATTCTTTTATTTTACATATTCTGATTTTTGTGGTGTATTTTATAGTTATTGCATATAATGTTTATTTTAATTATATATCTTTTATTAATATTTTTTTACATTCTTATTTCGATTTACAACTCTTAATTTCGAGTTAATTGCTCTACTTTTACAATTGAGAATACGTTGCAAGTGATGTAAATTATAATTTTGATAATTAACATTGATATATCAATTAAGATGCAATAGAATATTAATTTTGTGGACACAATAAAATTAAATGAAATACATTTAATAGAACTTAATAAAAAATAAAAGGTGTGAATGAATGCATAGGATAAAGCGGATTTAATACACCCCATACATATAAATAAAATTTAGAGTAATAAGTAACATGTAGCAGGTTATTCAAACTTATATAACAGATTTTGGGTAATTATAATCCATTGCATAAGTTATAAGTACTCTCACATTTTACTAAAATACTAGAGTAGCTAATGTTATTCTAATACTAAAAGTACTTTATTTTTGACAAACCCTAATTAATTTTCTTTCATTCTTTTCTTTTTTTTTCTTTTCTTTTCTTGACAGCGGTGTATTTTTGTCAAATACCTAAAACATATCTTATTAACGGAAAGGAATTATTAGGGCGCTTTGAGTTCTCAGTATACAATTTAGATTTTTAATGATTTAATTATAGTTGTTGAGCCATTACCATCAAGCGTTTGTAGTCCAACGGTTAGGATAATTGCCTTCCAAGCAATAGACCCGGGTTCGACTCCCGGCAAACGAATATCAATTTAATAACTATTTGACTTTCAACAACAAATTTTTCAAAATGTATCTCAGGGCTTTTGATTTTTTATTTATTTATTTTCACGTATCTTCTTAACCTACACATTCTGAAAGATCATGATTATAGGATTAACGGACAAATGGAATTAAGAAACATCAGTAAGGTTTTTAAAATTATTAGATTATTAAATAGACAATAAGTTTGCGACGTATTTAAAGATAAGGGATTTATAAACTTTCAAAATTATTTAAAAGTTAATTATAATATAAAAATCAAATTTATGTTCGTTATCATTGATTTTTGAGAAATTCTAGCCCAGACCTGGCTCGGCCGAACTAGTATTAATCACATGACGAGTGTTTTGTAATTGCCTTGTAAATGAGCGATAATTTTTGGGAAATTCTAGTCCAGACCTGGTTCAGCCGAATCAGTGTTAATCACATGACAAATGTTCTATACTTGCCTTGTGAATGGTCGATAAATTAAGGAGAGTGATCAATCATTTAGCAAGTGCAATACATTTACTATATGATTTATTGGGTTCGACCAAACCAAGTTCAAGTAAGAAGTTTTCCTGATTTTTATCCTAAAAAAGAAATATTCCATATTTATTAGGATTTTTACTATCTTGCTTTCTTACTATTGGAAAAAAATCTCGACAAAATATATGATTCTGTCACTTGGTTGAGTTTCCATGGTCATGCAGTGTGGTATATTATATGACTTTCTTTTCGATGTACTACTTATTCTCTAATCCTTTTTTCTTAACTTATTATCTAATCTTAAGTAAATATTTAAAATAAATTAATCATAAATCAAATTTCAAATCGTAGTATTAAAAACTATTATATAGGGAATAAGTATTTTTTGGAGTCAAAAAATAATGATAACCAACATAAATTTGAATGTTACATTATAATTAACTTTTTAAGTAACGTGTAAAGTTTATTGATCCCTTATCTTTTAACATCTGAAAATTATTATCTATTTAATAATTGATAAACTTTTAATCCATTAATCATAATTTTCCCTAACTTACAGAATGACAAGAACAGAGTAACCCCACGAAATGCGACCATTTTTTCTTCTACCATTGTCTCAATATAACAAACTATGCATTATCTACCTTTACGCTTCGTTTGGTAGGGTGGAGAATGGGAGAAAGGAGAAGGGAAGGAAGAAAATTGGAATGAAAATGTATATTTTACATTGTTTGGTTGTGGGAGGAAAAAGGAAGGAAAGAAATTGAGAATGAAAAAATAACCATGAGGCCCACTGGCTTTTTTTCCACTCAAAATCGGACGGAAAATGAGAGGAAAATAACATAAGAATCTCTATAAAATAATATTTCTAAAATTGCCCATATGTGTAACTAGGTTTTTAAATAATATTGCATCTTCTACCAGCATGAATCCTTATATTTTTTAAATAACAAATATGACGTGTGTATTTGTATAATACATTAAAAATGTATTTCACATATTTATGTATTTATTTTTTTTTCATTAAATTTTCTACAACATAATTATATTTATAATTATATAAGTTTGTGGTTGTCATTTGACACAATGTAAACAAATATTTCATTATATTAATTTATATATTTTATTTACATTATACTTATTTAGTTTAATTTTATTAATCTATTTTAATACATAAATTCATAAACATAATTATGATTTATAATGATATAAATGTATAATTGTAATTTAGTACATAAATCATTTTCTTTCCTTCCACTTTTTCATTCAAATAAACAAAAGAAAATAAATAGATTTTTATTTTCATTCCATCTGTTTTCCTTTCAACCAAACATACCCGTGGAAAATTAAAATCCACTCATTTTCTTTTCTTTGTCAAACGCACTGTTATTGTGTATCCTCAACAAGATAAGTTTTTATAATTTACTTTCTAACCCCTCTTTAACGTTAATTGTTTTTATTTTCTTTAACCGTTCCCCAAATAAATTGTCGGAATAAACTCACTTTGTCCCACGAATTATTGCCATTTTTGTGTTTTGTCTTCTCAATTTTATTTTTATTACATTTTGTTATCTACTTTGCAAAAACCTTACAATTATCTCCTCAGATGATATTATGAGTAAAAAGCACAACAGTTGATTATCTGATTTTAAAAATAAGTGGTAAGTAGAGCTTGACTAATTCAGAATAATGTGACATCAGTTTTAATTTTAACTATAACAGCTTTAAAATGAAACTAAACACTGCAAAAACATGTTCTGTTGAAAGTAGGCTGAGCGATTTGGTTGGAGGGGAAATTTTTACCCGCACCTGGGTTCGGCCACATCGAAACTAATTATGTGACAAGTATTTTACACTTATCATGTGATTGGTGTACAATTTAGAGAGAGTAATCAATCACATGATAAGTGTATTAGCATTTACTATATGCTTGGTTAGGTGCGATCAAACCAAATTTAGGTAAGAATCTTGCTGATTGGAGAGGTAGAGACGAGCCTGGACGTAAGGTGAGAAATCTCCCAAAAAAGATTATATCCATTTAACATACGCACAGCAAGTAACCAATGAGCAATCAAATTTAATTATACTTCTGAGATTCACGTAGAATTTTATGAAGTAGCTAATTTGTAACATAATATAACTTCATATAATCCCGACATAATCAGGCTACATTAATTAATACGAATCCTAATCAGATTAAGACACTTTTACACTTCATCTCTCCGTTGTTTTTTTGTAACATGTTACTATCTCGAAACTAAATATAAAATGTTTTTTAAAAAGGAAATTAAACATAAATTTTTAAGGTTATATACTAAGATCTTTTACATACAGGGAGAGAGGAGAGAGAGAGAGAGAGAGAGAGAGAAGTTTAAAGTTCCGTGTTAAGCTCTGGGTCCCTCGTTAGAAACTAACTTGAATCCATGATCCACTTGAACTCCACTTGGGCCATGGGCCAAGGCCGAACCCTATAAATATAACACTCTTTCGCCTCTTTCTAAATTGTAATTTGTTCTTTCTTTCTGTCTCCTCTCTCTAAGGAAAACATACCTGCAAGTAGAGTCCTTCACAGCTTCACAAAACAGCAAAGCTCACAACACCAGTGCTCGAAGATGGCGGCGGCGGACGCTGGCATGGCTCCTTCCGGAGATGTTGCTACCAAGAAGGCCAAGCGATTTGAGATCAAGAAGTGGAACGCGGTCGCGCTCTGGGCTTGGGGTATGATTATGTGCCCTAATTCTGTGTCTAGATCTCTTTTTCTTCTTGAATAATGATGATTGCGAGTATAATTCAGTGCGAATTTTGCTCTGATTTTGGTGATTGCGTGAGAGTCTGAGAGTAGTAGCCCTAACTCGTGATTTTGCAGATATTGTGGTCGATAATTGTGCTATCTGCAGGAACCACATCATGGATCTCTGTGAGTCTCTGTTATTTTGTTCTCTAGTTTTAATTTGTTTCGCTTTAGTTTTTCTTCTTCTTCTTCTTATTATTTTTTTAATATTTTGGTGATGGCGTGTTTAGGCATTGAGTGTCAGGCTAATCAAGCCAGTGCAACCAGCGAGGAGTGCACGGTTGCCTGGGGTATGTTTCTTAGCTGCATTCCAATAATCTTTTGTTCTTGTTAGTTGCTTTGCTTCAATAGTCTGTTGTTTGGATTTTGCTGTATATCAGTTGCGACATTAGTATCTTAAAGTTCAATTTTCTTTTATATGTATATGTCAATTCATTGAGATCATGAAAAGCTATAAGCGACCACTTGTTCCGGCAACTGAAAGGTTGTACATGTCAAATAATTTCTATGAGCATTAAATTGATAATAACTGATTCTTGATCAGTACATGTGGTTTGTGAAACTAATTATTCAGTCTATGTGCTCTTATATAACTTAATTTTAATTTTAAATTCTAATTCTTATGTTGTTTGTTTTGTGCCTAAGATGTCGTTGCCTTATCTAGTGTTGTATTATATGACAAGAGCAATTATAGAGCTGATCTTCCATTAGGTGGCATATCTAGTACCAATTTTGTGTTTTTAACCGTTAGGGATATTTGTTTATTAATCCTTTTCGACAGTAAACATGATTCACTTAGATATGCTCTTACACGAGTGTTTGTTAACTATTCCTCTTATGTTGTATTCTTATCTTTCCAAAAGTGATGCTTGCAGCTCACTACTTATAAATGTTTGTAACATAACATCTACATACATAACCCAGTTATCGCCAAAAGACCGGTGATGATGTGGAAAATGTTCAATTTTGTTGGTAGCACCAACTAATCTTATGCCCTCTCAAAAACCTTTCAATGTTTCGTATAATTTGGGCTGAATACCGGAATTTCTCAATTGAAAAAGATCAAGCTAGAAAGAAATTTTGAATTTTGCTCCTCAAAATTGCAAATAGGGGGGTGGTGGGCTCTACACTTTGTTGCAATTGTTATCCTACCTGAGATAAAAGTTTGTGGTGTTTAAGATGGAAGTTTGAGCAGTGCTCAACCATGTACCATCTGCTATACAGTCAAACTCATGTATCATATTTGTTATCCTCTTTGATTGTCCATCTATTAACTGCATAAAATCTCTTCTCACAGAGATTTTTATTTTTCTTCCCCAATGATTTCTGTAGGAGTTTGCAACCATGCTTTCCACTTCCATTGCATCAGCAGGTGGCTCAAGACTCGTCAAGTTTGCCCACTTGGTAAGTGTTCTGCCATGTTGCAAATTCTCTACGATCATGTCACTTATCATGTATGCTGATTATGCCTCAGTCAGAGTTTATGTCTGATCTTTCGAGAATAATTTACAGATAACAGCGAGTGGGAGTTTCAGAAGTATGGTCACTAGAATCGTTCCCAGAATATACATGGGCCATTCTCATTTTGTCCAGAGAGTGGTTGGGCAGATTAGAACTACTCCTATACCTTACAATCTTCGTATCGTTTCTACTGATGCAGATATTAGAGACCTAGAAGCTTCTAATCAATATGTATATTTCAGGATTTGACTTCTCCTACATTGTCGAGGCATCCTTACAGTTAGTTATTTCAAATTTGTCAATTTTTTCAGAATTGTTGTGGTGGTTATTATGCTATTCATGAGGCGATTTGTTACTTGATTTTGCCGAATGAGTCCTTACCGGTACGAACACGGCCATTTCCAATCGCTCGAGCAAGACTCTCTGTTCTCTTAATGGCCTTTATGTTTTTAAAATTTTTGGTAACTTCTCAGACGAAGCATGCCAATTAGTAACTTAATAACTTACTATTAATTAAAAATTCAAAAAAATTTGATTGCATCAATAATTAATTCTTAAACAAGTGTTATTATAGCTAATCAGGGTTAAAGTTTAATGGGCCCTCTGAAAGGGGCAAGGGAATTGGGAGACGTGGTCTCAATGTTGCGAAGCGATAACTCAAACTGTGGTTTTTCTATTGACCACAAGCTTAAAACAATATGATGGATAATTTTGAAAAAATAAATTGTATTAATAATTAAGGGGAAATAGCGAAAACTTAAAATGTGGTTTTTCAATTTACCACAAACTTAAAACTATATGATGGATAATTTTAAAGAAAAATAAATTGTATTAATAATTAAGGAAAGATTGCAGTTTTAGGACAACTAAGATATCTCTTTAGGACAATTTTTATTTAGAATGGCAAATATGAGACACTAATTTTTAAATTTTTACTATGTAAGGACTTTGCCGGCCGAAGCGATAATTTTTGCTAGAAATTACCACATGGCTCATAAGGGTTTATTCTTCAAAAACAAGTAAAAAATATTTACTAATAAAGTAAAAAAAAAAAAATTCCACCCCCCCTCCCCCAACCAACCTTCTCCCACAACCCAAACCCTAACAGCTAGCCCCCCTTCCCCAGTCCCTCCACGGCCGCCCGTCCCTCCCTCCCTTAGCCGCGCCACCTCCTCTCCCTCCCTCTGGCTCATTGTCGCCGCCCCCACACCTCCCTTCAACAGCCGCAGCTGCCCCAACCCTACCACTCCCACCTCTCCCTCCCTCGGCCTTGTCGTCGCCGCCCCTCCCTCCGTTAGTCGCCACCTTCCCCATGCCTTCAATCTCAAAAATGAAGAAAGAAAGAATATTAGGGGTGGGGTGGGAGAATTAGGGGTTGGGGGGAGGGGAAGGGTTGGGTTGGGTTGGGGTGGTAGTAAATCTAAGGGGGTGGGGGGCGGGTTGGGGGTTTAATAAATTTATATATATTTATTATATTACATATTTTATTATATATTTTTATTACATAAATATTTATTTGTTTTTTTTTTCATTTTTTTTTGTTATTTTAATCTAATAGGCTCCAAAGTATACATTCTAAAATCCATGTCATCGGCCATGTCAACAAACTCTTAAAATTGATGGTCATGTATGGATTTTCTAATGATAACATGTCAATTTTCAACGAAGCCAAAGTCCTAACATTTTAAAACTTTTTAAAATTGATATTTTATATTTGTCATTCCCAATAAAAACTGTGCTAAATGTGAAAATAGGGTATTTTAATCCTCCTTAAAATACAAATTTTACAATAATTAAGCAAAGAGAACTAAAGAAAAAAAAAAAGACTTGTAGAGATGTAGAAGATGCACTAAAATAAATTAATTAAGAGAAAATCAAGAAATCTGAATAATAAAAATTAATTTGATTAGTCTAAAAATTAGAAATTTAAAGTGTTAACTGGATTGGAAAGTGAAAAAGTATTTTTGCACTTACCATAACCATCTACTATTGTACAGGCACGTGAATCAAGATTTGAGAATATCGGACCGATTAAACCATTTGATACTAAAAATTGGTCTTATATAAAGCAAAAAAAGGCCCGGCCTCAAGATCCTTGAACGTTAAATTGTCGGGCCTTTAACTTTTTAAATATTTATGTGAGTTTACGTCAGTTTTGTTGGGTATTGTCAAAAAAATTTTGTTAAATATTTTTTAAATGCAACTCATTACCCAATATATTTGCTTCTTTTGAAAGATATAACAGCTTGTTATTTTTTAAATATCATTTTTATACATTGTTTTGATTTTAGCTCTTTTATATTAATCATATACGACTAAATATGATAATTTTTGTTATTTTATATGTCAATATTATATATAATCTTTATGTGTATATTTTTTAATAATTAATAATCTCGGAAAAATTTCACCCCCCTCAATAAAATTTCTAGCTCCGTCCCCGTATACAACCAAATTATTGTGTTTATTATGTAACCTACAACTCGACATGGACCCATCCAAAATTTCGTGTTTCTTATTTTATCAATCTAATCTAATCTAATAATATCTAATTCAAACCCCAGATGTTATCCGGTTTGTGGTAGTATAGTGCTGCACATTGCAAGGTAAGCATACCAAACCATGGATTTTTTTTTTTCAAAATATTACTCCAAGTAAAAATAATTCCCATAATATTACTCCATCAAAAATATTTTTCATGTTATTATTCATATTGCCACATACATTGCCGTGTTGGCAAAAATTTATTAGTTGGATTTTTTTTTTCCCCTTTTCCTCTACTTTATAAGCTCATGAGAATCCAAGTTATTTCCCCTAGCTTTTTGTGTTCTTGCTAGTATTTTCTTATTATTTTATTTTAATTTATCTTTTTTATTTTTTTTTAACTATTATTATATTTCTAACATTTAATCTAAACATCAAATAGTTGAATAAAGATAAAATTATAATCAGAGTTTACAATTTTATTGTTTCTAAACAAAAAGGTATTATTAATTAATTGTATCATTTTAAGCACAACTATTGTCATATATCTTGACTTGAAATTTAACTTCTTTATCTTGAATGTTTGAAAATAGTGTAAAAAGTGTTGCTTTCAACTTTCTCTAATAGCAAAAAACTGAAAAGAAGGAAAGAAAAACAAAGAGTGATCAATTTAATGATTTATGAAAAAGTAGAAGCAAAAATTAAATTAGTTTGTATCATTATTGAAAAAATAAAACAATCTATTATAAATATTTCTGCACCATATTGAATCCTTAACAATAATTTTCTTTTCAAAATCAAATAGACTAAGGAATGAAATTGAATTGGCCAACAAACAATATTAACTAGATTCATGTTGTTAATTAGAAGTTTAAAAGTTTTGTAAAATAAATGAAAATCTTATAATATAATTTCTTATTAAATTCTTGATATAAATAAATAAAAAATTTAAAAATTATTGACTCTCACCTTACTATTGTACAAAGTTAAGATCAAAGGCGAAAAAGAAATTAGTAAATTTCAAAATAGTATGCTACTTGATTGTAGAAATTGGCGTGGAGAAAAAAAAAATACAATTAGTAAATAGTCACTGGCTTATAAAGTAGTGAAAAAGGGCAAAGAAAATCCAACTAATCATTTTTTTGACCCACATCGCAATGTATACGACAATATGAATAATAACATGGAAAAAAAAATTAAGGGATTAATAATTTAGAAATTATTTGAATTGAAGTAATTTAAAAAAAAAAAAAAAAAAACTCCCAAAACATGATGGTGTATACGTATGGGTGTAGGTAAATTGAAATCCCCCTCTGAATATATTTACAAAACACCGAAACAGCATGGAGTTACACTGGTCGGAAGAAAAAGAAAAATTTCGTCGCCTGAGAGATTCGAACTCTCGCGGGGAAACCCCATGTACTTAGCAGGCACACGCCTTAACCACTCGGCCAAAGCGACGTTGTTAGTGTGTCCCTGCAAAACCATCAATTGGAGTAATGAAATATTAATTCACTTTCCCTCCGTGAGTAAGTTTAAAGAACATTGATCACATCATCGTCACACATCATTGAACTTTAATGGTGTTGCATTTCATAATATTTATGGGCCATATAATCATTACACATGGGATACATAAATCGCTTTTGAGGGACTAGGTACCATTTTGAGTGCTAACTTATCCTTTTTCCTAATTATTTAATTAATCAATTGCATTTCACATTTCACATGCAATAATCGATTGGGAGTTGGGACCATACCATTATTACTTTGCTACAAAACCTTAGGCTAAGGCCACTAACCATATAAATAGAAAATAAAAAACAAATACCCGAGGCCAGGATTTGACGAGGGGCTTTCACAAGTTTGCTGAATAGTTTGGTACTTAGGTCTATCCAATTTACCATTTCTAGTGAATGATGCGAAGCCTTAGGCGTAAATTGATACTTATAAACTACGAGCCCAGGCCTAAAGTTATGTGACGGCCCACTTTCATGGTCACGTCATTTGTCACTTGTTTCTCGTGAAAACTTTGTGACACAACTTTCGTAATCTATTTAGCTATTGGGGAACTTGTCATAGAGAGTGTGGGCCTTTAACGGCGTTGCTACATTAGCACGACATGCGTTGGCTGTAGGGATAGGGCAGGGGAGGGTTGGAGGGGATGTTCGTCGTTCTCTCACATTATATCGAATTAAACTTTCTATATATTTTTTAAAATTTCTGAATTTTGCCACTCTAAATATTAAAAGAGATAATTTCGCTCACCTCTTTTAAGTTTAAGTTAAATTACGAATGACCTCCTTTTGTTTCAAATATTACAAATATCCCCTAAGATATGTATGAGTTTTACAAAATTACGAGTTATATTTCTTGTGTTTTTTTATGGTGTTTTAAGACAAAATTTACAAGCTCTTGATAAGTTCAAAATATATAAGTTATATATTGATGCGGGTTGATTTTGGGGAGCGGTCGGTTTGAATGGCTGCTCCAGTCGAAGATATGAAAGCTGGGAATTGATCGAAAAACGGTGTCCTATAACAAGGGAAAGACAACGTAAGCTAGTCGAGGTGAGCCTCGACTAAAATCCTTCGATACTTAAGTCAGCGATCAGATTGAGAGGTAATTTGAGCAAAGTAAGTGGGTGAAAGTAATTAATAGCCTCCTTTCTTACTATAAATGCAATGGTATTTATAATATATCCATGTGGATCTTCCCCTATGCGGCCCTTAGGCTTAATAGGCCATCATTTGATGAGGTGGAGTGACCCATAAGCCTAAAGGTTGGGTTTGGGAGTACTAGTTGGCTTTTAATTAATAACATATAGGGTTAGTTGGCTGTCTTATACCTTGAGTTGATAGAGTATTTAATGCCACCAGAGGCGGACATGACATGGTAGTCGAACAACAATCTCGATCGAACACCGCGACGGGATCGGGTCAAGATCTCATTTTCCCGGTTGATATCCTGGGTTCGTTCTCCCCAAATCCCCCGAGGCGGCAGCACATGGCATGAGTAGGTCAGTCGAAACTTGGTTGGAAAAGTGCCACGTCATATATGGAGTCAATTTAGAAAAGGAAAAAGTAGCGGCATCGAATTATTTAGTGATGTTCAGAAGTAGTTGTTCTGGTATATATAAAGCAAACTTACTTCGCGAAAGTTAGTTGAATCACAAAATTGATTGAGAGGTTTTCTTAAGTTTGACGAATTGCATTTTCTTGATTATTGAATAACTACTATGATGCGGAAAAATTATTGATAATTTTGAAAATTATTGCTAAGTTGGGATTTTTTGTTAAATGACGATAAATGTCAAGGGTTGTTGGTAAGTTTTGAATCAAGAAGGGGTTATCTATAATTTCACCTAAATTAAGGGGAGGTAGGTGTAATTGTCCCATATTAAAAATACATACATTTAATATTTAATATTTACCTAGTCCTCTCAAATAATTTTTTTTTTAATTTCATCCCTAATTGTGTGCCAATGCACTCGAAAACTCAGTCACTCAAAGATTCAGCTCTTTGTCGCTTTGATTCGTCAAATTAAAAAAAAAAAAAAAAAAAAAAAAACTCGGCTACTTGAGAGCAAAACGCATGGGTGGATCATCAAATATTAGGATTTTGTTTGGAAGGTAAATAGGTAATAGTACTCCAAGTTTTAAATATAATTGCAATGAATTCAAGTAGTAGGATTAAAGTGGAGTACATTAACATATGAATTATTTAGAGGAATTAATATTTACATACTATATATTAATTTTGTCTAGGATAAGATAAATGTCATTGCATCACCTCAAACTATTTTTCATTGTCATTTTATTCTCTTCAACTCTTAAATAAACACTTCTGTTCCTTTGAGTGAGTATATGAGTGTGTGCGGGGGTGTTTTTCGGTTGACATCTATAGGGTGTTTCGAGATGATTGTATCAAAAAAAAAAAAGAAATATGATTTAGCTGATGCAAGATTTAATCATCAAAATTCCAACAAATCATATTCAATTATTTTAAAAAAAAAACTCTTAAATAAACACTTTATCTCATCATTTACTTTTACTCCTCTTATTGATTAATTTGAATAAATTAAAGTTTTATTTGCCCTTACAAAATAGTATATCTAAATTTTCAAATCAAGATTTATCAAACAAGAAAATGAGATAGAAACTCATTCTCTGAACGTCCAGTTAATTAAGATTGACTTATGAAAATAATTCACATTGGCATCGTAATTATGCAACTGAGTAAATCGAAAAGTAACATACAAGATAAGAATCCCATTGATTTTGTCTTAAAAATGATGAATCTAATCAATAAGACGAATTCAAATTAATAAAGTAAAATGAAGCATTTCTAAGTTCTTGATTTTAATTGGATAATTTGCATCACGCCATGGATACCATAAGCCTTTTAATTAGTTTGAATCAACAAGTATTGATTTCAGATAATATTATTGCACGTTTTATTATGGCAACCAATAAATTAAAATTTTAAGATAAATGAAATAAGACAAACATATTTTTTTGGTGAAAAATAATTAAAAGCTACGAATAAAAATACAGGACCTTTCTACTACTTTTTGGTTGAGAGAGGTCTATTCAATAACAATTGATTATATTTGATAATTGTTGGATTTGGTGGACGGCTTTCATCTGCTGGAGTTATGAGTATTGGCAATGTCGAGTGCAGGGATAGGTGGTTTTAATCCGACAATCGAGAATGAATGAAGACTTTTCATCACTTAAATCAATATTAATATCGACTATCGGTATCAAGAAAAAATGTCGACATGTATTTATAAATTGACCTAATACATGGACATTTATAGGTTGGATCCCTCAATTGGGATGTGTCACGAATTGATTAAGACATCAAGTATAATTACGAAGATATCAGATTTGTCCTATTCACATTAAATCCTAGAGCTAAGTTGTACTCACAACACATGACAAACAGCTCACAATGTACTAATTCTGCAAGTGCTCATGGCGTTAGGCTCACATCTCCGACGTGAGCATTGGAGAGGGTTGTAGTTGGGGTTGATGACGTGGACTAAGCAAGGCTTGCCGGGGGAAGGTCCTTGCTCGATTAGAAATGACACATTAATGTGGTAATAGAAATGAATTCTCTATAAAAATATGGAGGGAGGGAGGGAGAGGTGAATTAGTGAAACATATGGCATCGAAAGAAAACGGCATGGGGGGACTAGGTTTTGACATGTGGCAGTACTTGAATAGTAGAACATCAATATCAATATTTTCTAATATGAAAAAAAAATGTTCAATGCCATCTGATAGACAATTGAATTTGATAATTGAAACGTCTATATGCCTCTTCGGATACCCTAATGACAGTAGGGATGGTAATGGGCCTAGGTCGAATTTGCTCCTAATAGGCGGGTTTTAAGACTCCTAACCGAGTCCAAAATGGTTCCCATGTCTTCATTTTAAAATTTGAACCCACCCCGCTTATGATCTCTCTATATATTTTATTTATTATTTTATATAAATTTATATAATATATATCTATATTTCATATATAAAAGTATATATTATATAAATAGTTACTTAAAAAAATAAATATGATATTCTTGTATATAAAAATAATTATATCACATTAATAATTAAGTTATGGTTTTAAAATATATGCAAATAAATATGTGATAACGATATTTAATTTTTTAAAATTTAAAGTATGTTCATAAAAGTTGATAAATAATTAGTATTTTACTAGTACTATTATTTTTTTTATGTTCATAAAGTTGTAAAATATCAATTTTTTTGAAAAAACATATTTTTTTAATTATTTTAAAAATATGAACCGAGTCTATCGGGTCCAACCCGAACCTGACGAGTCCAAAAAATCCCTGACTGAATGGGTCTCGAGTTTGGCCAAACCCGGCCCGTTGGCATCCCTAGATGATGAGAACCTTGCGGTCCTGCTTGGTTTCACCACGTGTTAGGGCTTCTCTCCGGGAAGGGCCATTACCAAGGATGACTGCTACTTGTCCCCATATCCCTCCTTAGGAAGAATCCCTCAGGGGTACCCTACGCGATTGTGATCTCCTCAGTCTAACACTACTAATCATTTTCATACAGGGGACCACACTATCACTAATAGATGACATATAATTTGATAATGACTTCATCAAGAAATACCACCTCAGTCCTGATTAGATATACCTCTCACTTGAATAAATAAAATAATAGTTCATTTACTATTCATTGATACGTTATGCACTTTTACTAACTTAATTAGTACACGCATATTTTTTTTGACTTTTTACCTATTACTGATTTTAAATATCGGAGGTCTTTACTGAATATACTTTTAGCAAAATAAGTAACTCACGTGTCCTATCCAACAACTTAACCAACCCAACTCACTTCTTGTTCAAGAACATGGACTAAACGAAAAAAAAAACCTCATCATTTTCAAACAACGAACAAGTGTGGTATGAATTATTGTTAAATTATCAAATAAAAAAAAAGATTTGTTATTATATATCAATACAATTTGAATTAAAAATTAACTATTATATCAATTGCTGTTAATTATCAAAATATAAAGATACTATTATAGAAAAGCCAAAACTATCCAACAAATTAATAGCCAAAACACGACCTTTTTTTTTTGTCAGTAGAACTTTAGAGCGGAAACCGGACGAGCGAGTCGGTGAAATTAGACGAACCTCGAGAACATGAAAAGCGGGACTGATTGAAGAATAAAGCAGAAATCGCGTGGGGGTGGAACAGTGCATACAACTGTTGAAACCAATAAACAAACAAACAAACAAACAAAATATAATTTTACGAAAGCGTGCTTTTTTCTGGCAGATTTTGAGAGCGCGAGAGTGATGTTGCCCGTAACTGCTGGCACGAAATTGGCGGCACTATCAGCGCTCTCATTCCAGCCTGCCCCACATCTCCATTTAATTTTAGTTGACCCCTCTTTTGTTCTAAACTTTATTAATTACTACTACAAATTGCCATCATTTCTCATCATTATTCATCATCAAACTTTGCTCAAAGCATGTAATGGTAATTGTTAAATAGGCTTTCTAAGTATAATTTTGGCGCGGGTAGATGAATGATGGTGTTTATTCTTTATGATTTATTAATTAAAACAAAATTATTAAGTCCAATATATATATATATATATATCGATGTGTATATATTATTATTTGAAATGTGAGGTGATCTGAATAAAAAATTTAAGTCAAGATGAGAATTTGATTCTCTGTCTTTGAGACAATTTTGTTTTTGGCAATTGTTTCTCAATATATAATGACTTTTTTTAGAGATAGGATCACTCCAAATCTCAAGAAGAACGAACAAGTGTTTGAAACTCTTGAAATTGAAAAACGAATGCTTTAGAAAATATATGGAGTGAAATACAGAATGCTGAAAATGCCTTCTGGATAAGAATGAATGATTATGGCAGAATTGTGGTATATTTATAATATCTGAAAGGTTGTGGTTATTCGCTAAATAAGTGCTAATCACACATCCTAGACACACCCAGGCTCCACTAGACTCACACAAAACTGCCGATCTAGATCTGTTTGCCATGTATTCGGGTTTGATTTGACCCAAATTCTATTTTGAATTTAGCCCCAAAAGAATATACATTAAGCACGTCAAGTACAAAACCCAAGCCCGAGCCCAGCAAGCCGAGCCGACCGAACAACGGCGGTGATGCGAGTGTGGGCCTTGGCCGGACCCTTCTTATATATAGGTTCTTGCCCATTTACACATTTAGGTATCCCCAATGGATCCAAACCCTTTGTGAATTTTGGGTTATATTACGTGGCCAATTTTCCTTTATGTTTTCAATTCGAGATGACATTCTTAAATGTCTTACCATCCTAGCTTTATCTATTTAAGTAGCCATTTTTTACCATTAGTTTGTCATTCACTCGAAATTGTATTCAATAGAATGAATACATTATTCACATCTATTTTTGAAATAGAATCCATTAATGTCAATCACTATTACAAATTTATTTTGTAGCCCAATTAGATAATTTTTTAAAGTTGGCCAAATACCAACTTGCTAGGGATGCAATTTCCAACATATATATATATATATCATATATCTAATTATGTAATATAATAGATGCCATTGAAAAGCAAACAGGGCTTTTTAGAATGATAAGATGAAAGTCCCCTTATCAAAAAGTTAACTATAAGAATCCCGCCATTCTAGATATTATTTTATTAAATAGCAATGTATGTTTATTATATAATAATTTCATCGTATTTAACATTTAGTAATGCTTGAGGTGATACTTTGTTATTAAGAATTGATATAGTCAATTAATACGTTAAAAACCACTTCCTATTAAAAAAAAAAGGGTCTGACATAGAAGATTAAAAGTCTAAGGAGTTTTAATGCTTATAGAATTTGGCCATTCGAAACAAGAAATTAAATTAATATAATATAATTTATTATATAATTGTGGTGTGGGTTGGATTTGGTCTTGAGATTGAATTGGGATAGCAATTTGAGGAGGAACAAAATATGTGAGAGATGGGAGATCTTTTGAGGTGTAAGATGGAATACAAGCGAGTTAATTGTTAGCAACATATGCAAAGAAATCATTGAGGAGAGCGTGAGATGTTCGAGGGTCGAATATGTCTTACCTACAAGAGTAAATGTTGGGGATATTTATAAGGTGATTGTAGAGGGAAAAAAGTGATCTCTGATTTTAGAGTTATAATGACGGGATTACCTTTGCTTGAGTCGGTAAATTGATGCCTATGTTAGCATCCATGTCATGGTCATATGGACTATTACGTGCATATTGAATATTACAAGACATTTAAGGTGGCAAACCATTAAAAGGGTGCTAAAAAGGTGTTTGCTTAAGTTTATTTCAAACATCTTATAAGTTTCTACATTTGATAAGATATTTTAGTAGCTTATAAGATGTTGAATCTTATTTTAAAAATAAGTTATTAAAATGTTTGGAAAAATAAGATGGTCATAGCTTATAGGATGTTAGTAATGCATAATTATAATTAATTTGGTTGAGAACAAAAGAGTTTGGTAGAATTTTAAAAAATAAATTGTCTCTTCTTGACTTTTTTAAAAAAACCTTATGAGCTTCTAAACATTTTGTTTTGAAAGTTTATAAGCTTCTTTTAAAATTTTACTAAACACTCTATTACATCTTATAAGACGTTTTTAAGAGTTTATGAGCTTAGTGACACCCACTAAATGTGTTGCAGCTAACATACCGCTTTAATTAATGTGGAGATCCACTTTGGAGCATGGTTAATTCTTGTAAGAAATTTCTTGGTATCACTGAGGTCAAGTACATCTTCATGGGGACATGCTGAGCTAGGCATGGGCTTTAGCTTGAGTGGCCTTGACGGGCCAACTCGATGCCAGGAACTCAGGGGGTCTTTGTGTAGGACTTTTGGTTGCAATAATACTAGAGTCGAGCTTGTTTCGCATTGAGGTGAGAATTTGAAAGTCTAGCGAAGGGGGCCCTCAAGGAGCGGTGAATGATGAGACCCTTATTAGCGTATTGAGATTCAGTTATCACTATAAGAAAAATGGTATTTTTAGTGGATTTTCGGTGAAAATAATTAATTTCGGCATTACGAATCCACTAGATATACCTTTGTCGCTTTTCAATTTTTGACGAAATTTCGGCGGATTTTTTTTTAATTAAATAAATTTTCGGCAAAATATTCCGCCAAAATTGTTTTTTTTTTTCAATTAAATAAATTTTCGACGGAATTTCGTTGAATTATTCCGCCGAAATTTCTTTTATATTTTTTAAAATGAAATTTCAATTACCAACCTAGGAGTCGAATTCAGGACCTTGCCCTACCTCGCGCGCTCGTGCATTCATGCTCTCAAAATTGCCCCAAATTTTGGAGCCGCTGGGAATCAAACATTTGCCCTCTTGGTTGACAAACAACTCTTTTACCGTTGAGCTATCTTCACTTTTTTATCACAATTGATTATATTATATATTTATAGCATACGACAATTCAAATAAAAAATAATAATAATAATAATAGTTTTTTATTTATTGAAAATTTTAATATTTTTTAATTTTTTTAAAAATTTATATGTATAATATATAAATTCAATTAATTATAATTAAAATAATTACAATAATAATAATTCAAATAAAATCGAAAATTTTAAATGTTAATATATTTTTAATTTTTATAAAATTATTATTATTTATTTTAAAATATCATTTTTATTTATTTATTATTTTTTTAATTTTTCGACGGAAGTTTCCACCGAAAATCCGTCAAAAAATTCAAAATTATTATTTTTTAATTATTTGTTATTTAAAAAATATTATTTATTATTTAATTATTTAATATTTTGGCTGAAGTTTCCACCAAATATCCACAAAAAAAAATTTTAAATTATTATTTTTAATTATTTTTTATTTAAAAAATAATATTTTTTATTTATTTAATTTTTCGAGGGAATTTTCTATCGAAAATCTACCGAAAAATTCAAAATTATTATTTTTTAATTATTTTTTATTTAAAAATTAGGGCGAATTACGTTTACCTCCCTTGAGGTATGCCGTATTTACAAAAAACACCCCGACGTTTGGAAAATTACAATTACCCCCCTGGATTGAAGGGATAATTACAATTTACACCAAAAAAGCAATAAACTACCCAAAATACCCTTCTAAAAATAAGAATAAAATTTGACCACATTGAAATGACTATTTTGCCCTTTAGATAATTTCTTGTTATATTATATATATTTCGTTTTAAAAATATTATACATATTTAAATATTTTTAAAAAAAATTAAATCTTATAATATTATAAATTTTATTTTTATAAATATAAAAAATTATAAATTCTTTAAAAAATATTCTTTTTTGTTATAATATTTAAAAAAATTCTTTTTTCTTTTTTTCCTTTTTCCCTTTTTCCTTTTCTTTTCCCTTTTCCTTTTCCTTTTCTGCTCTATTCTTCTCTGCCGCGCCTCCGCCTGCCGCCACCGCCTGCCGCCTTCGGATCGAGAGAGGAGAGGGGATAGGGACTGAGATTGAGAGGGGAAAGGGGAAAGGGGCAAAGATCTAGAGTGGGGGAGAGATTGAGGAGAGGGAGAGAGAGAGAGAGAGAGAGAGAAAGGCCCGCCGCCGCCTGCCGCCGTCCGCGGGACGCCCGCCGCCGTCGCAGGATCCAGAGGGGACAGGGGAGGGGGACAGGTATCGCGATGGGGGGGGGGGGGGGGAGGAATTGAGAAGGGAGGGAAGGGAAGGGAGAGAGAGGGCCGCCCGGCACCGCCGCCAATCACCGTTCTCTGCCGTCCGTTGCCGTCGCTGGTTTGCCTTCCGCCGTCCGTTGCTGTCGCCGGTCCTCCAGTACAAACCCTTGGGGGAGGGGGTGGGGGAGGGAAGGAGAGGGGGTGAGAGAGAGAGACGGAGGCCTGGTTTTTTGTGGGGGGGGGGGGGGGGAGCGGGAGAGGGAGAGGGAGGGCTGGTGGGGGGTGGGAGGGGGGGGGGGTTCTCATTTAAAAAATAATAATAATAACAGTAATAAAGATAACAAGAAATCAAAAAATAAAAGAAAAAAATGACAAAAAAGAAAAAATGGTAAAGAAAAGGGTATTTTGGGGTTTTTATTTTATTTATTTTTTCTATTTTTTTTTGCTTAAATTATTTGAGAGTAATTTTGGAAATTTATTTTTTTTTGGTGTAAATTGTAATTACCCCTTCAATTCAGGGGTAATTGTAATTTCGCAAACATTGGGGTGTTTTTTGTAAATACGGCATACCTCAGGGGAGGTAAACGTAATTATCCCTAAAAATTATTATTATTTATTTATTTTTATTTTTTAATTTTTCGACTGAATTTTTTTTCCGATAATAGGCCAAAAAATTCAAAATTTATTATTTTTTTATTTTTTTATTTTTCGACAGAATTTTCCGTCAAAAATCCGCTGAAAAATTCAAAAATTATTATTATTTAATTATTTTATATTTTCGGTGGAATTTTCCGCCGAAATTCCGCCGAAAATTTTAAAAATTATTATTTTTTATTTTTTTTATTTTCTGCCGATAATCCGCTGAAAAATTTCGGCGGATTATTCCGCCAAAAATAGCGCGTTTTCTTGTAGTGCACGTGACATGATCAAGATATGCCACATCAAATTGATTGGATATTAGCAAATTGGATAAAATATTTTAATTAAATTAAACTAATGATAAATGTTAATTGAGGTGTTCTTTTTTTCTCCAAAAAAAACTTAGAGTGGTTCTTACATCTATAGTATGATCAAAAGATCATATATTTTCGTGGAAACATTAATACAAACAAGCCTTGAGTTTGATACCAAGAAAGTAGGTATTTCCTCATTTACATAGTAATTTCTTAATGTATCCATATATTGATTATGGATCATATGATGAGATCGAAATTAGAAGATTGGTAGTCTTACTAATTAGATTTACTAGATTATATTATTATTTGGAAACAAAATTAGAAAAGACTGAAGTCGAAATATACCCAATTATATATTTCCTAGCAAACTTGGCATGTGATTCCGAAGAGTCAGGGACGCTTCATATGAAACAGCTCCGTGATCATTTAAGGTTGTATTTTGATTAAAAGATATGAACTTTAGTTATCTTCGAGCTGTTGTGGCTTTTAAAATATCAACCTATCTTCAGTGTCGTAATTTTAAATTCATAGAACAAATTATTATTGAGTTGAAATCCTTCAATCTAACACAAAATTATGTACACGGTTGTATGAATTCAAATCCTTATACCTAATATATATCCCTCAATATAAAAATAATCACCGACTTAACTATGGTCCAACGTTAGGGAAGCATTCAGTAGACATGCATGTGCGAGAATTAATGACTATCAACCCTATTAATATGTTTAGTAACCAACTTAATGGCCTTGCATTAATTTTCGGCCCATTATCTAATCATTTGCATTCCTGTGGTTCGTATCCTAGGAGGAGGATGGGATGACTTATATATCCTTAGGATAGTATCTATTGGTTAACATTGTTTATTTATATTTTTACCCCTTTCCTCTAACTCCACAAATCAAGATCTACTATTCTTTTCTCTTTTTTCCCCTACACCATTTTACCGACATCTTCGAAGAAGAGAAACTTGGTGAGGATAGTTAATTATATTCAAATTTGAATAATCCATTTATTCCTCCTCAATTGCACATTTATTTGGATAAAAAATATAATTTTCTTATTAAATTTCATAATATTGAACGAAACATTTCTTGTTATATTCTCCTATGGTCTCGTGTACATGCTCCATCTTCATGAAGTTGCTATCCAAGCTTGAATAAAGATTGCATTATTCAAGATTTATTTATCTATTTATTTTCAATTTTTGATAGTTTATTCACGACTCATTTGATAGATCACAAATGCAAGGTGCAAATATTAAGTTAGGGGCATAATTAATTATGATTATATACACGTACAACCAAAAAAAAATGTACTTGAGGAAGAATAAATGGATTTCAAGAATCTGGAAAAGAAATATGATGAGGTTTTTTTTTTTCATAATAAGAGGAAATGGTATTTAGGAGATAGAATAAAAATTAATGGGTTTTTGCTACATTTACCTTAATCCAACTCAATGCACAACAACCTACCAAACAAATTTTAAGAATTGGGTATGAATATCAATCATCATTTTCATTATTACCAAACAATAAAATATATTATATTGATTAGCATTATTGAAAAATGAATCCCGTGAGATACATATAATTTATAATCATATCTTCCTACAAAACACAACCTAAGAGTTTAGATGTAAAGCTCAATGTTTCCTACTTTGGAATTTAACAAATAACTAGGTGTCTATAACAGGGGCCATGTGATATCACCTAAGTAGGGATACGCCTAATTAATTTGAATATCATCAATGTTTTTAAAATTGGACCGGACTTATAATTGGTGGTCTTACTGGTTATCTATTTGATCAGTTTAATCGGTTTAACCATTGATTTGACCGTTAAGATATCATAAATAATAATTATTATTTTTATTATATATTATATGTATATGTATATATTAAATGTATAAAAAATAAAATTATTGATCTCAATTAATAAAATTCCATAATCTAAAATGAAAGTAATTTGAAAAACAGTTACAACATCAATCTTATATTCATTGCATTCTTTTTATATAAAATTTATAAATGCTGAAATATTACATATAAATAGATAAATATGTATACCTTTCCAGCAAAAAAAATATTTATACTTTATATATATAGGGAGGGGGGGGGGGGGGGGGGAGGCACGAGAATTGGGGAAACTGGAGAGGAAGTGGCCGCGGATCGGGGGCTGTGGGTTGGAGAAGTGGAAAGTGCTAGGATTTATCATAATTAAGTATTTGAAAATGTTATTTTCTTGGTTTATTTACGCCATTTCCGTTCCATTTACACGAGCCACCATTCAAGACCATCTTAAATCTGGAAACTCCATTTCAAAATCCTCTCTGGTTAGTTCCATTTAACGATAAATCGAATCCAAACCTTTAAGCTTTGCCCGTCTGAAATCATGTCATCTCAGCATGAAAATGGGAAGAAATCATAGAAGCGAAAGTTCCGTTAAATTTTAATTACATTTTACTTTAGTCATTCGGTTAGTTTTTTTAGGGTTGAAATTATCGATCAAAGTTTAAATTTTACTATAATCCTTGAAATTTTATATATTTCACACTTCGATCCTCAATTTTTTCATATTAATTTTTCAAAACTTGCAGGTATAATACTATATATACACTACCGCTAGCGTTGCAATTACTCTACATTTCTTATAAAGAGCCCGAAATTAAATTTGCTAACTTTATTAAAGCCAAAAAGATATTGAGGAACACACTTCATAGTTATTGTAGTCTGGTTTTGTGGGAGTCTAGAATTAGATATTTTTATATAATTCTAAATTTTGGCGTAAGATTTTTCTGGTCATGAAAGATATGGGTTATGTTGTGATTTTATACTTTTGTTGGCAAATTATTATTACACTCACCTTTTCAATTAGGATTTTAAAATTGCATAAACTAACAATGTTGTAAGAGTAGGTAAATGTATATAATATTTTCTAATAAAGCAAAAAAGAGAAAGTATAAAATCACAACTTATCTTAAAAAACTCAAAAGTTAAGAAAAATATAAAGTCAGAACTTATATCTTTCAAAATTGAAAATTTATTCCAAAGTTTGAATCAGTACAAGAACACCTTATTTTAGAAATTTTTTCATATATATAGTTTGTGGTAGCTATGGAGTATTGTTCTCGTTTGTTATTTTGTTTTTTTATTTTACTATATGATAAAATTTAATTTTGGTCCCTTTATAAATAATGCATGGTAATTACAACACTAGTAGGAGTTATAGTGTTACACCTATAAATTTTGGAGGTTCCATATGAAAAAAATAAATTTTGAAGGTCTAAAGTGCAAGAATATAAAATTTTAAAGATTAAAGCGAAACTTAAATTTTTTATTGAAAATTTTACTCCTGAAAAATTGACTAAATAATTAAAGTGAAACGTAATTAAAATTCAAAGTACTCAAATATTACAATTTAAAAAATAGAGATTAAAATATAAATATAAACTTTCGGTCAAAGAGAGCAGTGAACCAGAAATATAGCCGTTACAGCTCATTTCTGTACTCATTTCATTTCAATTCATTTTGAACCATAATGGTACGGTTTCGTAAGTTTTGTACTTCTCTTATTTACCCAAGAGCCGAATACGAATGTAGACTATCGTATAACAATAATAACATAAAAGCGAAAAGGACGACTTAAATCAATTAAAAGTACAAACGAAAAGGACGATAACAGTCCTTCTATTATCATTGTGACACAAATGCCCTTGGTGAAACACAGTTTCAACAACTCATATGCCACCACTCTATTAAAAGGAATTAAGTTGAAAGTTGTGATTATTTGCACATTTTAAAGAAGCGTATTAAATCATTAAACTTTTGATTTAATTAACCCCAAAGCAACATTTGAATAGCTAATTCGACATTCAATTTCTTGTTTTGAAATAAAAGCATAAATTGTTATTAATAATTGGCAACGTAGCATCAACCAAAAGGGTCGGATGTGGAATTTGACATTAAACCAAATTGTCTAACGATAACATAAATGACATGGTTCACAATCGTTTAATAAAATATAAAACAAGAAATACCAACCAATCGACTCTAATTCAGATTTTTTCATAAAAAATTATAAAGATTAGGCTACGAATTTTTTGTATATTATTTCTTTTTAATGATAGTTTATTGTTTATAGTTGATATTAATATCACATGAATTTATTAAAATATATCATTTTTTGAATAATATTAAATTATATCTAATATAGTAAATATGTTTAATTTCTTCCGAAAAAGTTAAAAATAAAAATAAAAGGATTTAGTGTGAAATGCAATGAGCTAATGGAATGATTGGTTTACAGTAAGAATTTAGGCGCGAATGGAATGAAGATAGAAAATGAATGATATTAATATAGTATTTTCATATATATTTAGTATGTTCAAGAAATAAAGAATGGAATGAATTAATTTAATTCATATTATATATTTGGTAATTAAGTAGTAATGAATCAAAGTAATACAAATCAATCACGTGTATGATTCAAATAATTTTTGAATCAGAAATATTTTAAAATTTTAATTTAAAAAATATATATTGTATTTAAATAATACATTAGTATTGTATATTGATGATCAATGTATATATTATATGTTTTTTATATATTGATATATTAATTTTTATACATGATGTATATTATGTTTTGTGTACTCATTATAAAGTATGCACAAGTATCAATTATTTTATATTCATAGATGTTGTTATATGGGCATTTGATATAATATATATCACCTAAAATAATTTTAAGATATTGGTTCATTATGAATATCAAATATATCACTAAATTATTTAGCATTAATTTTATATTATCATGTGCACGTATGTATGTATGTATGAATATATGTTAGCATATTTTAATATATTATACGTTTTAAAATGAAATCTTAGATCATAAATTATAAATATATATGATTTATGCATATATGTAGAGAAAGGTTTTTATTTGATAAATATAATTTAATAGATATTTAGTGCATTTATTAATATTTAATTAGTGTAAATATAAACTTTATAATACATGATAAATTTTATAAATATTGTGCCAATAATATGAACACATAGTTCATTATCAACTTGTTTGGATTTGGAAATAGTTAAAATCACATAGGATGGAAGAAATCACTAAATCCGCATATATAAGAATGGTGATTCCTACAAGAATGAGAATTCACACCTCTAAACTCTAGCTATTGCGTCGTTAGAAATGGACGTGGAAATGCCCATTTCATTCCCAATCCATTCTTACATATCAATCATAACATAAGTGTACAGAATATCTATCTATATATATATATTCACATTGTATCAATCTTTATAATTATTTTTGGTAGAATCTCACTTAATTTGTGCCCCTCAACGATATCCACTTAATATTTTGTCCTCTCAAACTATGAAAATATACACATCTTGTCCTCCCACTAAAAAGATATAAAGTATTTTCTGTTTCTTTTACCCCCATTTTCAAAATATGTTGCAAAATATTGAGCTGCACATAAATTTGATTTGATTTATAAGTAATAAAAAGAAATTAATGTGAACTAGACCAACTGTAACAAGAGATAGTTAAATTATCTTGTCCTACGCCTGGAAACTTTGGTATTTAACTACTGAAATTTATGCACATTTTTTAATCAGAAAATAAATTTTATTTTCCTTGTTTTACGTGCTCATGATATTGTATTACTGTTCATCATTATATTACGCAACATCATAGATGTTTTCCTGGAAAAGTTATTTCAGTCTAATTTATTTCCATGTTGTGCAATGCAAGTAACATGTGTAAAGAGATTTGGCATGAGTTTGAGAGAGAGAAGAATGAACGGACTATATAGGAAAAATATTATTTTTGTTCACATATGCTAGGCCTTCTTTGATTTTGGACCCGATGAAACGAATGGTTCACATTGTGCTATATATCTTTCGAAATGTCTCAATTTTATTAATTCTTTAGCTAGTTTTTGTACGATTTTCAATTGTGAATGCTTGACCCGAAGTTTGGAATTGTCATGATGAGATATAGTTAAATATTTAATTAACAGAAGTATTAAGATAATTTGAAAGATATGAGAAGCAATATAATTGTGTACGGCGTAACCACCACGAAAGATCTGAAATTTTGATTGTTTACATTAATGTTCAAGATTTTCATACAAAATTAGAAAGGTCTTTTTGGTGAAAACTGCATGTGACATGGCATATTTTCGAATGACTTACTGACACCACGTGCCACCCTTCCCTAGCGTTCAAGCTGACAAGCCCGCATATCGACCAGGTTAGGGTTTATCGATCGGGGAGGCGGGCCCTCGAACCCATCCCTAGTTGAGTTCCGTATCGATCGGGGAGGCAGGCCCTCAAACTCATCCTTGGTTGAGTTCTTTATAGATTGGGTCCATATCGTGTCCATTCAACTGTTGTTGTCAATAAATGCTCCGTCAGTTCAGAGTGTGGGGCAACCACCTAACCCCCTGTCTCATTAATTAGTGGCCAACTACTGTCATTAGGATCTACCTTTAGGCTTATGGGTCACTTCACATCATGACCATTATGGCCTACTAAGCCCAAGGGGCCCCATAGGGGGATGTCCACATGAATATACTATAAATTTTCTTGCATTTATGATAAGATACAAGTCATTAATTGCTCTTTACCCACTTAATCTGCTCAAATCACCACACAACCCGATCGACTAGTTTAAACATCGGAGGATTTTAGCCGAGACCCATTTCGACCAACTCACATTGTCTTTCTCTTGTTGGAGGTTCCCACCGTCCCGATCAAATTCCCAACCTTCATATATTCGACCGAAGCAACCGATCAAATCGACAAATCCCAAAATCGACCGGCATCAGTATGTATTTGTAATTTATTTGCACGTGATTTTTCAAGATAAAGCTCAAAGTTATTAATTACTTTAACAAATAAAAGAATCTTAGTCCATATGAAAGATGTTTGCAGAGCATGTGGGTGTTGATGCTGCGATGGGAATATCAGCTGTCTGTTTAGAATTATTGCCAAGGTTTGGAATTTGGATAACGGATTGGATCTAGCGGGATTGCATGTAATTGTACAACTATAAAGTGCAGGGTGTATGATTGAGTTCCCAAAATTACATAAACTTGTGTAATGGGGTTCACTATTTACTCAATATTAAAAATACGACGTATATATATGGGGTAATTTTGATATTAGAGGGTGCATAGCTCCAAAACTAATTATTGTTGTAACAAATAAATAAATAAATTGATGTTTCAAGGTTATTGAATCCAAAATTTAATTTATGGGATATAAGTTGAATCGAACCTAGTCATAAAATTCGTGAATTAATTGACTTGATTGGAGCTTCATTGGACCTTGAACTTTTCGAGTTCACGCTTTTATATGACAAAGCTCATAGATCAGCTCACAAACTTTTTCTTTTCTCAATATATGTATATATTGTATTGTATATATGTATTATGTAATATTAAATAAATTATACTAATATGAAAAAATAATATGCATATTGAGCAAATATTTAATAGTAACATTAGTAAATTAGAGTTAATTTTATAAGACCCCTTATATTAATTTGAATCTACACAAAAAACCTTGTATTAAAAATTAATCCGAAACCTCTTATGTTTTTAAAAGCTAGCACCTTGCTCCATAGGTTCTCTTTCTTAAAATTTGAGTATGAATTTCTAATTTTACCCATTTACAGAAAATTGAAGAATAACAATACATTTTATCTCTTTGGAAGAGGAAAAAACTTGGTCCAAAAAATGAAAGAGGGAAAAAAACTCAAACCTTAACCTTCAAAATTTCACACACATTTACGGCCGAATGCGAGACACGAAATTCGTGGCACATGAAGGGCAGTGTGCTAGTTTTGAAAAACATGATTTTTAGACAATTTTTTTTTAACACAGGATTTTTTGGGCTAATTAGAATTACTAGATGGGGTTTTGTAAATTTAACTCAAGGTTAAAAGGGTAAATTTGCAAGCCTAAAATACTATCATACTTGTAGAAATAGCATACGTAAAGTATACTATTGGTCGAGAGTTTTCGCTGGTAGTTTCTACATTTCATAAGATCTTTTGTATTAGTTTTTATTATATGGGATTTTTCAGTTTAACTAGACTTAACACGAGGTACCCCATAGCAAAAACTCTAATAAATTAATTATAAATCAATATTACTTGGTGCTACAAATTCTCAATTCACATCATTCGCCTCAATTTTCATCTTATCGTTTAAAGGATGTATGAAAGAGTTTTGATGATCAAGTAAATATGAGTTTGATTTCAAGCTCAAGTTTGAGTTTGAGCTCATTTAAAGTTGTGCCCAAGCTCAAATTTATGAAAACAGGTAGTCGAGCTTAAGTTCATTATAATTTACGCTAGCTCAAAAAAATGAGATGAACTTATTTGAAAAACCTAGTATCCACCAAGAATTATAATTTCATTTTTATTTGAGATATTTCTTTTTCTTTTTTTAAGATGATAAATCCGTTGAATCTTGTGATTTATTACTGGTCGAAAGCAAATTGTATGATTGAGCTGAAAATTAATGTATATTAAAAAGATTTGCATGTTTGAGAGCACATGAGAATAAGAGTGAGGAAAAAGGAACAAAATTAACATGGCGCTACACCGAAATTCCCTCACACCTATGCAATAATATATACTACAGGTTATACACCTCATTGATCAAATACGATCTCTTGCGTAATACACTTGCTACCTTGTAGCTATTAATATCAAAGGCATTCACATTTGATCCGGTATACCCGCATCATGTCACGTAGTTAAATTTCAAATCCCTAATAAAACTCTCCCGAATGGCCGTTCCTCAAGAACCCACTTAAAAAGACTATTCTGTCCTCGCTCAAGTACAGAACGAGCTTGAGCTCTGGCAGTATCGCAAACGAACCCTGCACGTATAATGCCTAGTATCCCTGGCCTCGAGTTGGCACCTCGAGGTCACTTGAGCTAAAGCCTATGACTAGTGCTGGCATTTTTGATTTTTGATTTTTGATGACGCACTCGACATTGCTAATACCAAAAATTTGTGATGAAACTCATCCCCCGAATTGATCTCGACATTAAATGAAAAGTGGCACGTCAGTATGCAATGCATTTAATATTTCGACACTTCAAACGTTTTGCAACATATTTAATCCGTTCGCAATGGCATATATGACCACCAAATAGATGCTGGTATGTCCCTTTGTCTTGTTAGCCTGAGGTAATCCCATTATATTATTCTAGAATAAGAGGGTTTTCCCTCCAACATTTATTATGGTGAGTGAGACACATATAATTCTGGAATCTCATACTCACATTGATTATTTTCTTTTATATTTTGCTAATTTAAGCATCGAAAAGTCTTAACTGGTGACACTCCCGACTAATTCATGTGTGTTCAGATTGGAAAGTTTTCCATCTCCCAAATACATTTTTTCTCATTGAGATCAATATCCCAACTCGATCTCGCGCCTAGTGAATTCAACACACTCAAAATTACTACATTTTCTTTATTTTTTAACATTCAAGCGCTCGCAAATTTAAATTTGAGCTGATTGTTGATAGTGAGTTTTACCAAATTTTTGTTGGAAACAAAAAAAACGCGTAATTTTGACTACTTAAATGATAAAAATTTATTAACAATTGGTTGTAGCAATTTTTCAACATGAAGTGAGACCCTCCTACCACGCTTTAATTCCTTCAGCTAACCAGCAATACTCTTGCTGTCATATCTTGTACACCACTAGTGCTGATATGCTATACATCCATTATTATGTATAAATAACAATTATTGCCAATCAAAATTTGGCTATGCGTCACCAAATTGAATTTGCATTATGAGACTAATGTTTTGTGACCAAAACTCTTACCCATTTTCTAATCCATCCAAATTCATGAAAGTGAGTGGGAGTCTTAAAATTTGTAGGTGGAGCATTCAAATTTCATTAACGAGATAATTTATTTTTAATTTAGTAAATAAGGCATTAATTAATGATTCATGCATGCATTAAATATGAATTAATATTGTATATATATATCTGATTTTTCAGGACCAAAAGTTATGGAATCGAGTTCCACTTCTATGAAATTTTATATTTAAATATTAAGAACAAAAAAAGGTTGTTGAACTATTGCGCTGGCACCATTGAGCAGACTTTGTTCACTAAATTTATTTTGTCCAATTGGGATCTTTTGTTATTTAATCATGCTATATTTGTTTTTTATGTTTATTAATACACTTCACGTATATTAGTGGACGATTTAAGATTAAAAAAAAAAAGAGAATCTTTAGAATGGTTTTTTTATGTCATACGCTTTTCTTTTTTTTTATCATAATTGCTCATCAATATACATGGCGTATATTGATAAATGAAAAATAAGATATAGTACGATTATATTCGAAGTGTATTTTAACACCGTTGAAAAAAAAAACCAATGCAATTTTAAAATTAATAGTTTCTCTCCATCTATTTTAATTTTAAACCGTTGTGTAGATTCCGCTCATTATTTTTCAACAATTGTTTTCGGACAAAAATTAGCTATAGGGGCAGAGTCCAAATTCTGTATAGTTTGTACGGTAAAATATTTCGTAAAAAAAATTTATTATTAAAATAAAAAAGAATCATAATTTGAGGAAGATCAAATATTTTTGACCGTTTATATAATTTTTTTGTTACTATTTGATTATTTATTGGTGAATAATATACTGGCTCGTTATAAATAATCTAAAATTCAAATATGATTATATATATCTGATTATTATTAGTAAAAAAAAATTATATTTAGTGAGGAAAAGAAATATTAAATTAAAACTAAATTGAGTGCATTTTGAGTGGCAAAAAAGAACAGTTACGCACGAAGCCAATAACCTGCAACCGGCTGAGCGGGGCAGTGGTAAACGCAAATCTGAGGCCTCAAAAGGGCATCTTTCCTTATAAAATCCCCACACCCACAATTCGTGTCTATTCTATCTGACAGTCACTTCCGACTGTCTCCCCTATCCTCCTCACAGAGTTCACGCACTAATTTATATATACACACATTTTATTTATCTTTGTCGTTATGTTCAAGCAAGCAACAATGGCATTGCGCTCTTTGATCTGGCTATCCGCCATTGCCATCGTTCTCCACTCATGTCTACTCCCAGTTTCTGCCAAGAAAACTTACATCGTGCACATGAAGCACCACCAAAAGCCCGCATCCTACGCCACCCACAGCGAGTGGTACACCGACCACTTCCAGTCCCTCACTTCAGCCGCCCCAGATTCCATCCTCTACACTTACGACTCCGCCTACCAAGGCTTCGCTGCCGCGCTGTCGCCGGAGGAGGTCGAGTCCCTCCGCCAATCTGACTCCGTGCTCGGAGTTTACGAGGACACGGTCTACACCCTCCACACCACTCGAACTCCTGAGTTTCTGGGCCTTGATACCGAGCTCGGCCCGTGGGTCGGCCACAGCCTGGAGGAACTCAATCAGGCGTCTCAAGACGTGATAATCGGAGTTCTGGACACCGGGGTCTGGCCCGAATCTAAGTCCTTCAGTGATGCGAACATGCCGGATGTGCCCGCCCGGTGGCGCGGCGAGTGTGAGGCTGCTGATGGTTTCGATCCCAAAATCCACTGCAATAAGAAGTTAATCGGGGCCCGGTTCTTCTCCAGGGGATACAACATGGCTTCCGGGTCGAAGGAATCCCAGTCCCCCCGCGACGACGACGGACACGGCACGCACACTGCCAGCACCGCCGCGGGATCTCCGGTGGGTAACGCGAGCCTCTTAGGCTACGCTAGTGGAAATGCCCGGGGAATGGCGCCCCACGCCCGATTGGCAACTTACAGAGTGTGCTGGGAATCGGGTTGTCTTGGGTCGGATATACTTGCTGCAATGGAACGCGCGATTCAAGATGGTGTAGATGTGTTGTCTATGTCTCTTGGTGGTGGATCTGCGCCTTACCCTCGCGATACCATCGCCATCGGAGCCTTCTCGGCGATGGAGAAGGGAATTTTAGTTTCCTGTTCAGCAGGAAACAGCGGGCCTGCTAAATCTTCACTCGCAAACGTTGCTCCATGGATAATGACCGTTGGTGCTGGCACAATCGACAGGGATTTCCCAGCTTTGGCCACTCTGGGCAATGGCCAGAAATATACTGGGGTTTCACTGTACAGTGGGGCAGGCATGGGGACCAATTTAGTGGAATTAGTTTACAACAAAGGTAGCAATAGTTCTGGCAATCTGTGCTTGGCCGGTTCTGTCGATCCCTCCATTGTGCGTGGAAAGGTAGTGTTGTGCGACAGAGGGATCAGCGCGAGAGTGGAGAAGGGTGCGGTGGTGAAGAAAGCCGGTGGGGTGGGGATGATTCTTGCGAACACCGCTGCGAGCGGCGAGGAATTGGTGGCGGACAGCCACTTGTTGCCGGCGGTGGCGGTGGGGAGGAAAGTGGGCGATTTGATGCGGCAGTACGTGAAGACGGCCAAGAACCCGACGGCGGTGCTGAGCTTCAGGGGGACGGTGGTGAACGTGAAGCCGTCGCCGGTGGTGGCGGCGTTCAGCTCGAGGGGCCCTAGCACCGTGACGCCGCAGATTTTGAAACCCGACGTGATCGGGCCCGGGGTGAATATCTTGGCGGCATGGTCACAGGCCGTGGGGCCCACTGGTCTCGAGAAGGACACCCGGAGGACTGGTTTCAACATCATGTCTGGTAAGCCTCAAAAAACGGCTATATTTCAATTATTTTCTTGACGCAGATATTTATGATTTTGTTGCCTCTTTTGACCTTTGGGCTTTTTTGATAATTTTATGATTTTGTTGACTGTATTTAGACCTAAGTTTTATAAATCATGGGACCCTCAATCCTGTATACTCTACCAGCGAATGCCCATAAAGAAACGGAACTAGTATAAATAGAATTGTGAGTGGGTGGGAAAATTCTTGTATAAATCAGTGTTCTGACGGCACATATGAATCAAATGGTTCAAATTATGTCACATTTTGTAATTTGATATTTTAAAAAAAATTAATTAATAATATTTCATAATATGAAACCACTTTGTTTATACATGGAGCCCATATCTAATGCATGAAAGAATTTTTCGAGTGAGTCATGCAAGTTGAAATCGTCAATAATCTCTTCGGATTTAGTTGGGCTCCAATGGAAATGTTGGATACTGGATGTCTGTGGGAAAACAGAAAAAGAGAGAGAGAGATAGAGAGAGAGAACAGTGCAGTTGTAGTTGGCTCAATTACTTCTCAAGTCAGATTTTTGAACTTGAAAATTGATATTTTTAGCCCAATTCTTTGCCTTTCCAGGGCATAAAAGATTGGACTTTTGCATAGGGGCTGTGAGCAAATTTTTGTTTGATTGCACATATGTTCACATCCCAAAAGTGGGGCTTTAATTATTATTGTTATTATTATTATTATTTCTTTTCAAGAAAGCTGACATGATGAGTTCCTACTTTATCTTTAATTAGTTGCGCATGTTTGAAAAGATTGTGGTGTGGTGCCCAACTCTCTTTAGAATATTGCAGAAACAGAACTCTCCATTTTTCCATGATTTTGGTTTGCATTGTATTGTAACCTTTTATTAGAAAGTAAATAGACTCAACACCTCAAAAAAAGATACACAAATAGTGATGCCCTTAATTAGTGGGCAGGACCTACACCTACAAAACAATACAATCTCAATAATAGAGCTGAATGAGCTGTAAAAGGAGGCTCCCCACAATCTTTAATGGAAATGGTAGATTTTGAAAACGACATCATTTGTTGGTCATTTTCATGTAAACTGCAACTAAGAGACCACGCTTTGGCACTTTATGACAATATTGATTTCTCTTTCCCTTGTAACTATTGATGGCTCATATTATGCTACATTAAACTTAGTTATGGATCATTGAGTCATACAGGTGTCAACATTTTACTTTGTTACGATATTGTTATTCGTTTTAACAGTTCACAGCGTAGTTGAATATATATCCACTTAGTGGCATGAAATAAACCTTGTTTGTTAATATTTTCGCAGGTACATCAATGTCATGCCCGCACATAAGCGGTTTAGCCGCATTGCTAAAGGCGGCGCATCCCCAATGGAGCCCGAGTGCAATAAAATCAGCGTTGATGACCACGGCCTACACGCTCGATAACACCAACTCACCCCTCCGCGACGCTGCTGACTATTCAATATCAACTCCATGGGCCCACGGAGCCGGCCATGTGGACCCCCACAAAGCCCTCTCCCCTGGACTCGTATATGACGCCACACCGGATGATTACATTGCATTCCTCTGCTCTCTCGACTACACTATCGATATGATCCAGGTCGTTGTGAAGCGTCCCAACATCACTTGTGCTAGGAAGTTCAGTGATCCCGGCCAGCTCAACTACCCCTCGTTCTCTGTGGTGTTCGGAAAAACTAGGGTTGTACGGTACACCCGTAAGCTGACCAATGTGGGTGAGGCGGGGTCAGTTTATCAGGTTTCTGTCGAGGCACCAACGGGTGTGGTGGCGACTGTGAAGCCATCGAATCTCGTTTTCAAAAATGTTGGTGATAAGCAACGGTATACGGTCACGTTTGTGTCGCAGAAGGACGTGGATCTGTCGAGGAGCTTGTTTGGGTCCATCACTTGGAAGAACGCACAGCATCAAGTGAGGAGCCCTGTTTCGTTCTCGTGGATGATGCCGCAATAAGAACGCGGTGTTGTGTATCCACCTTGTGAACTCCAAATGACTAGTTAATTAACAAATCATGATACACCGTATCATCGAATACAGGTGTGATCAGACAAAGTAGAGGATAGCATGTTCCTCAAAGGTTGTTTTTCGTGTGTTAGAGATGTCAAAATGTATTGAAACTTGGCACTTGCCATGCCCAGGAATGGCCTAATCTTCTGTTTAATGAGAGTTTAACTGAATTTCGGTCCAAACACATCAAAAATGAAAGGTCCTCTATGTGGAGAACCACCTAAACAAGAAATTTATTATGAATTCAAAATACTCAAATTCAATCCAAACAGTCATACAAATATACATTTGGTGGAATATCCCATCCGCTTTACCAAGATTTCGTTAAATACTAACGGATTAGCTCAGTAAGCTACAACAGTGAGAGAAATTAGAAAGACGAGGGGGCCTAAAACCGTGCATTCAAGAGATGAGGGATAAAGTGGAACAAAATCCAAACATGAGGGACTAGAAATGAATTTTGGTCTTACTTTCAAGCATAAAAACATATTTCATCATGTTGAAAAAGTCCAAACGTTTAACTATAATCCCATCCCGTTAAGGTTCTATTAACTCCTTGATGACGTTATCAAAAATTTTGTCGAATACCATTTTCCCCCTCCCCTTCAAGTTTTTTTAAGGGGTGCTCTTCGTAATATTTAGATTTAATAGGGTGTGTTTTGTAATTAAAAAATTACTCCCCCTTCCCCATTTTTGAAACACAAACTTCCCCACAATACGAGGAACAATTCTATGGAAAAAAAATATTAAGAAAAAATGGTTGAAGTCTGTGAATCACCGTGTAGAGGACCGACAAAGTAGTGCAACTGCTCCGCCTCCACCGATCATTTTTTCTCATTTTTTTTTTTGTTGTACCTCACACCATGGGTAAATTATCCATACATTCAGTTTGATAATTAAAATAAGCTTTAAAAGATAATTTATTGTGTGTTTCTCTGCTTTTAATTTATTGTGTGTTTCTGTGCTTTTTCTAGGGAATTTGGGGGTGTAATTTTTTAATTACAAAACACACCTATTAAATTTAAATATAACAAATACATCCCAATTAATTTTAAATATTACAAAAGACGCCCTATTAAATTTAAGTACTACAAATGATATTCATTGGAGTAAAAAAATGCCACATGGGGAAGGACAAAAATGATATTTCAGTAGATGTTTGACGATGTCATCAAGAAGTTAAGGAAAAACCTAACAATGTGGGGTATAAATGTAATATAAATTTTGAAATAGGATCTAGGTGTTAGGTTTTGATTTAAGTGGGTACGAGTTGTTGTATCACGTACTTAAATGGGGTGTAAATGCAATTAACCCTTATATTGGACTTATGAAGAATGAAAATATTAGTTAGTAACATCCAAACAAGACTATATCAGCTCTCAAACTGGCAAATTCATGCGCATTATGTACAAAACCATGAAATTTAACTCGAAAGTTGACAGTAATAACAAAAGTAGCAAGAGTAGCAACAACTTCTGTTAGAAGAAGGACATATATTTACGTTACAGCACTTAGGATAAAATGTACACTTTATGCTAGAGCAATATAAGCAGTAAGGAGGTTTGTGCATACAGCAATTTCAGCTGCATGTGGCCTTGTTAAAGCAGGAGAAACAGTTGCACTTTGGCATTCGGTCGCTGCAACAACATATCATGCACTCACGGCAGCTTGGCTTCTCAACATCAGCATGCAACTACGACTGCAAAAAACAGGAGGCGTTCAAGTAGGATAGTCCGAGTACATTTCCATATCAAATAGGATACTCTGAATATATTCCCGTACAAATTAACCAACAAGCAAATCTCCAGCTAAATATTCTCCCGAGTCCAACATCCCCAATTTCACAACTAGAGCAAATTGTATAATGCACGTCTTCTTTTCTTCCATATTGCTTTTTGAACATAAGAAAAAAAGAAAAAGAAAAAGAAAAGGAAATAATTATGTACCGGAGCCATTTCCAGAAGCCGCATGATCTGTGAACTTTCTTGGTTCTGCTTTAAGAACAAGAAAATAAATATAAGAAAAATGACAACTTAGCATAATGTATCAGGAAGAACGGAGAAAAAAATTGAGGGACTTCCGTAACAAAGGTAAAAAAGGATCTTCTCTGCACATCACAAAAGCTGCAAATCTGGAAAAGTTCAAAATAATTCCTCAGTCACAAACCAATAAGAAGACAGGTTCAAGATTTTTCGCATAATTCGCAGAATGAAAACTGTATTTTAAGTGATTCGATGTGGTTTTCTCATTTCTTGCTGAATGGATACTCGAAATTCCATGGTAATACATTTCTGAAAAAATAACATACTCTTCGCAGGATCTTGATGCCGATTGAAGGCTGTCCACTACTCCACTGATTTCAGTTCTTCCTGCTTACAACAATACTTCATGAAATCAATATTTTTTCTTTCTGATTTTTCTGAAAATTGAATTTCTCCTTAATTTCAACGTTTGTAAATCTAAGAAATACAACTATCTATTGAAAAAAACAGCACACTTATCAAAGAAACAATTGTAGAGATATAAAAGCATCACTCCTTAGAAAAAAAAGGAAGGATTTGATATTGATGCAGTGTATAGTTCTTATCAGATTGGGCTATAAAGATAGTTCAAAGCAATATTGTAAAGTGTTGTAGTGGTGATAAGAGGAGAGGAATGGACTTGGTTGGAACATGTCAATGCACGAAGCAGAAAAGTTCACACACACACACACACACACATATATATATAGATTGATAAATCCGATTACCACCATATCAGTACCCGTCCTTTCAATTAAAGATTCTGAAATGAACATCCAAGTTTCCCCTAGAAAATCAGAATATCTAAAACTTCATAGTAGAAGCCATTTGCAATCTAAGGAAGTCCCTTCCATGAGATGTAGTCGTCAGTGATTTCTACATGGATATGGAAGCTAGATTTGACCTCTTCTGACATTGTTTATGTTAAAATCACATTTCAAATTATCACTTATCACTACTTTACTTGACTTAAGAGGATAAAATTGCAATCACAGTCACGATAATCTGAATCTTGGGCAAGTAGTGATACAGCTCCAACCCCTGGTTAAAAATTTGTGATCATTCATCTTTAAAAAAGGATATTTCTTGATAGAGGTGGTCGAAACTTAGTCCAAAGTACCGATATAACCTCAAGGGGCACAACAAAATTATACATTAATCTATTATGGCAACTGGGGGTGATATAGCATGACATAAACCACAGATAATGAATATCAGGCTTTAGATTTTCTCCAAACAAGCTACACTCAAGTCTCTTCCAAAATGCACTTGCACATGCAAAAGATTAAAATAAGCTACAAGATCATTAATCAGCAATCATAGGCAAGTCTAAAGCAAGCAAGTAATCAAAAAGAAATATACATAGACCTTAAACTGAAAAGGTTAAACTAGTTCAATGTAAAATAAAGGTAACCAACTCTATATTCCTAAACCTGGCAATTGAACTCTAAGTTTCCGTAGAATTCCCCAAAACTCGAAGCCTGAACTAGAATTTGTACTACACCACAAGTGAACCAAGATAAGGATATTCAAATCATAAAACAAGTATAAAAAAAGATGCCAACTTTATGAAGCTTGAGACCTTTGAATCACTCACCTCAAGGAAACCAATTTCCCTCTCCAGCACCTGAACCTTGGCGAACTCACGACGCTTGCCGTGCAAATCCGGACACTCTGGCGGCCGCGGCGGTGGCAGTGATGCCACTGAACCGTTGGCCCTGATCAAACCACCCATTTCTTCAAGAATTTCCCACCTTAATTCTATATCTCAACGCCTAATCATGTTTTGTGCACTCAAACAAAGTGGCACCAATCTAGAGCTCTTAATTCAAGAATTCATTTAGTCTAGCTAGATGATAATAAGGATGTCAAGACGCTCCCAAAGAAACACACACACACACACACACACACACACAGGGGAATGAGTTATAAGGAAATAATAATAATTACTGAGAGGTTCTGAGTCTAGGGATAATAACCCGGAAAGCTCTGTCACACCAAAACTATCCCAAGAACCATTCACAGGGCCAGTGCTAGCACAGCTACTATTGCAACTGACGCACACAAATACAATACTATGTACTGCAGTTATAGATAAATGCCTGCATAGACTCATTCATCCATCACATGTTCACAGCGGCATATAGTTTTAATTAGTGGTGGCAAAATAAGTTAAGAACCACGGTTCCAACTCTAACCCATATAATTTTGAATTGGATTAGATTGGGTTTAATATATTTTAAAATGGGTTGGGTTGGATTGGATCTCGTCTCATTTGATTGATGTTGATAATGAATAGTCAATGAATTGATTACGAATTGATCATAGATTATAAATAGGTTATCTCATAAATAAAAATATATTTATTTTTTATTTAATTTTAATTTATTTTAATATTTTAAAAATCATTTAAAGAATATATGAACTAATAATTTAGATTTTTTTTTTTTCTGTCTTTGTTAAATATACAATAATCATACATTCAATCATTTAAAAACCATATCAAACCAATTTACAATCCACCTCAAATCCATCTACAACCTAACTCATCTTCAACCAAATTTTTAAAACTCATCTGTAACCCAACTTATTTTCAATCCAACCACTATGATCCAACTCAAATCCAACTCAATTTGTCCAATTGCGACCTCTAATTTTAATGAATAAAACTGCAAAAAAGAAAACTTTCACAAAAAAAGGGGTAAAAGATAAAAGATAACCATAACCCATCACTTGTTTCTGCTTTGCTATAGAGTAAAAGTGGGCTATAATGGTACAAAACTCTGCAGGAAAAAAAAAAGGAAAAAATGATTGCTTTTTCAACAGTGAAGACGTTTCTAATGGACCGAAGATACCCGAAAAAGCTGCCAAAAAAACCGTTAAAAGTAAGAGCTCCGGCACTTAATTTCACGCAGTGGGTGTGTGTTTGTGTGAATAAAATAGTGGGCATTTCGGGTTTTTTTTTTAAAATTTAACTTAAAAAGGTGTATTATTTAAATTTTTGACCTGTAAAATAGATTTCTTATAAATCTGACCTAACTCACCGTCAACAACGGCAGGTTTACTAAAATATTATTAAAATTTTTAATTGTTTAATATATTTTGTCAGGAAAAAAAATAATAAAATAATGAAACTTGCCAACACCAACACCGTTGGCGAGTTCTAGGAAAAAAAAAAAAAGTAAAATTGCGATTTCTGAGGGCGAGTTTGGCAAAATGTTTTAAAAAAAAAACAAAATAAAACTCGCCATCAAGGACGGCGAGTTTAAAAAAAACGACAAAAAAGGAAAAATCCAAAACTCGCCATCAAGGACGACGAGTTTTGGCCAGTCAAACCTGCCCTCTGCAGCTGCAGCAGAGGGGTCAAATCGGCATGGGCATCAAATAGCGATGAACAGTGATCGTGGCTATGAAAAAATCGGCATTATATGAACATTGTTGTTCATAAGCTTAGAAGCTGTTAAAAAATTTTCGGCTTCTGAGTTTTTCCTCTATTTTATACAATTTCATCTTATAATTTTTTTTTTCATATATTATTTCTGTAGTTAAGGATTTGAAGAGTTTGTGAAGGTATGTAAAGTATAGTATATTATTATTTGATAGTTAATTTTAATATATATATATATATATTGTTATTAAATGTTGTAATAATGTGAAAACGTTTTTATGGCAAAATATCATTGTTCTTAAAAATTTTATGTAAGAATGTTGTAATGTATATTTATAGTCGAATTGAGGTAGAATGTTTTGTTTGCAGTTTGAAAGTATGTTTTTTGGTAGGTTGAGGTTGAATTTTTTCTGATAGGTATGTTGTGAAAGTATGATTGCAATGTATATTGTCATTTTTTGTACATTAGGTTGTGAATATGTTGTTGAAATTTTTGATGGATTTCACCAATCGTATTGTTGGGAAAATGTTAGATGGAGTAAGAAAAAAAAATTCAAAAATCGCCAACAATGTTGGCGATTTTTATATATTTTTTTGTTGGTATTTTCGCCAACACTGTTGGCGAATTTGTTACATAAAAAAGTCGCCAACAATGTTGGCGACTTTTACATGAATTTTTAAATTTTTTATCTCATTTTTTAGAGTTTAATTGTGTGATTTGTTTTTTAATTTTTTTTAATGTAGAATTTTAAGAATTTTTTATCTCATGAATGTTTTAAATTTGTTTTTAGAATTTTTTTATCTCATTTTTTTTTGTGTACTAATTTTTTTATTGTTGACACAATTTTTTTTATTGTTTACTAATATTTGTGTACTAATTTTTTTTTTATCTAATTTTGTTTTTATTGTAGAATGGATTTAGACTGATTGAAGTATTATTATAGATCCGAGGACAGTAGTATTTTAACTGAACAAAAGAGTCATATTTCTGAACAACTGTTTGATGGTCGTGTTGACCCTGACCAAATAATTGGAGTGTGACATTGGGGCAGATGAATATTTGGGCGGGATGGGTTGCAACTTCATGACAAAGTGAAGGAACAGATAAATCGAATGGGTTTCTATGTTGTATATCGTTGCGGATATGTTGATATAGATCAACATTTGATGACCGCGTTGATAGAGAGGTGGCGTTCGGAGACCCACACTTTCCATTTGAGGGTCAGTGAGGCTACCGTTACATTGGAAGATGTAGCAGTCATATGGGAATTACTAATTGACGGGTATCCGATAATAGGAGTAAATGAATGTCCGGACAGGGAGGGAGGGAGGGTGGGGTACATACTGTGACCGACTCCTCGCCTTTGAGCCTTCCTCGACCGATCTGAAAGGGTCACGGTTGAAGCTAACTCCATTGAGAGACTACATTAACAATAGAGTAGTTGATGAAAACACCGTACCATAGGAGTTGTATCAAATTACACGTTATTTTATTTTACTACTGTTCGACAACATAATATGTTCTGATACTAGCAGCACATATGTCTCGCTGATATATCTCCGACACTTGTCTGAAGTGATCGCACTCGAGGAGTATAGTTGGGGCAGCACTGTATTAGCGCATTTATATCGAGAGTTACGCGATAGTGCCGAAAAGAGAGACGATGGAGGAGTAGAAGACATCGACGGTGCGATGCAATTATTGCAGGTAAAATGATGACACTGTGTAGTATATATGTTATACGTAATTTGTGATATATTTTACATACATATAATGACTACTAATACTTTTGTTAGATATAAACTCGAATGTTGTGTGTGAAGCCAGCGACACCACTAACACAGCCCAAGATGCCCGGGCCTATTGCACTGAACTATGATTATGTATTACCCCAAGCCTCTTACGGTGTAAGGTAGTAATACTGTCAATTATACTTAAATTGATGCGCCGTGTAAATTGTAGACTCGATAATCTTTTTATTGTTGATTATGTTTTATAGCTGGAGTTTTCGTAATTTATGGACGAATATAGCGAGGCACAACATTCGCATATTTAGAGATATGGTTTATAATATGAAGCGAGATTATGTATCCCATCTGATTAATTTCTTGGCATTTTTTTGGCACCATGTTGATATCGGAAGCTAATAATTTTCCCTAACCATTATTGTGATGCAGTTTGTTTAGATATCATATGACTATCTTATAGTTAAGTGGTACCATGTTGACCGTTGTATGCGGCAATTCAGAATGGTACAAGACATTCCGAACAACCCTATAATACCCAACCGAATTTACCATCGTACTACTAGAAGGGGCAAAGCAGGGCACGACTGGAAAGTTACCCATGCCGATAGTATAAGTTCGTGGTATGATAATCGTGGACAGAGTGTTAAAGCACCTTCGTTTACTAATGTCAACCGCAGCACAATCCCAAATTACGACAGGTGAAAGCTATCTGCATAATGGTCTATAGTGGAATAATTTTTCGATTCAGGAGCATGCTCAAATGACCCACATTGGTTGGACGGACCTTCGTCGGGGTATACCGATGTTCCAGTTTAATTTGCTCTGTTGTACTGGAACTCATACACGTTAAATGTTGGATCCACAAATCTGAAAACATATGTTGGAAACTCATTCAAGTTGAAATTTCGAAGGCCTTCCGTGACAAATGGCATATAATTGCCACTTGGTTGTTGTCGTTGCATATCGATTGTAGTAGTTGAACGGCTACTTCTGTTTCAACAAACAGTTGCAACACTTCAAGTTTCGACCGTGAATTGGTAAAGAAAGATAATGTCTAATCATCATTGATCGCCAAAATATTTTTCATAGGAGGATCCATACAGATAAAATATGCACCAAATATTCTGATATTGAAACAATTCCTATCTACACCTATTGTGTTGTAGACTACGTCCACAAAATCGACAAATGTTGAAAATCGATTGATCCAAGTTACTCTAATCGGCGGATGATCATACGAAGTGACATAATTTGAATGATTTATTTGACCTCCATAATGTATAGAAACACCAATATATTCCATCTTATTTATAAAAAAGTCAGATGAAAAATATACCAGTACAAACTACACAAATATAAAAAAAATATGTAAATATGCAGAACAAAAATAATGTACAAAATTGAGACTGAGCAAGAGAGGAAGAGAGCGAGAGAGAAAATTGATAGGGACAGCGAAAATTTAGAGCAGAATACTGAGAAAAAGACGATGAATACTTGGAGAAATATGAAAAAAAAAATGAGATGTACCATTGTTATTTATAGCAATCCGTTAGACAAGTCGCCAACCTTGTTGGCGACATCTCCAACGGACAAAAAAGATTAAAAAAAAAGCTGGGCATAACTCCCCAACTTGGTTGGCAAGTTCTTCAACGGAAAAAAAAATTATTCCATAACTCGCCAACACTATTGGCTAGTATAATTTTTCTTTTTCTTTTTTCGCTCTCCAAAACTCACCATCAGCAATGGCGATTTCTTCAACTGAAAAAAAAAAATTTCATAACTTGCCAACAGTGTTGGTGAATATAATTTTTCTTTTAATAAAACTCGACAACAGTGTTGGTGAGTTCCATTATTTTATTATGTTTTTCCTGACAAAAAATATTAAACAATAACAAATTTTAATAATATTTTAGTAAACGTGCCGTCGTCGAAGGAATCTTTTTTACAAGTCATAAATTTAAACAATACACCTTTTTGAGTTAAATTTAAAAAAAACCCGGGAATTTCTCAATGGCGTCGCAGTGCGGTGGCAGGGGGCTGGGGGCGAGGCGTTTGACGCCATACCGTAGAGCACACACGTGACCGATGTGTAGTAGAATTATAAACGGTGTTGTTAATTGTACTATCATCATTGTTTTTATAGTATTGGGTAAAAATTGTCCATGTTCGATTTCATCATCTTATGCTCGACTGCTCCTTAAAACAAGAGACTGAAAAAGACTCCTTGTTGAGTTAACTAATAGGTTAATTTATTTCCCATCCAAAAAAAAGAATGGATTAATTTATGTGATGTAAATAAAAATAAAACAATAATGGGTTAATTTCTTAAATAATTAATTGAAGTTCAAACAGTACCTCCAGAATTTCATATTTTCAAAATCATTCTATGCATATATGTAATCGGTGTAATTTACGCTACATCTAGCATACTATATTCGATAGTTGCATGCATATTATGTCTTCTATAACTGATAGATGGAATGTGCCTAAGAAATGGGGATTGAATTAGGCCTTAAAACCTTTTTTTAAGATTTTTATAAAACGCAACGGAAAGTTTAAGGTTTTAAATATCAATGCTTTGCCTAAAAAATAGTTACTGTCTGGAAGTACCAACGATAATACCAGAGCAAGTAAGTTACTAGTTCTGTAAGTACTAGCGATAGTACCAGAGCAAGTAATGATATAAAATATACAAAGCAATAAACGATATAGAGATTTATCCTGGTTCACAGAATTGGGCTACATCCAATTCCTAAGTTTTCACTAAGGATAACCTGTTAACAACAAATAGTATTAGTTCAGTTACAATATAAGTTCCAGTGTAACAGGTAGATACCAATCAAGAGTTAAAACCTCTTGATAAAAAGAGGAACAATAAACAATTTAATCGGCCCACGAAGCGAGATAGTGTGGTTGGTTCTAGCGGTTAGTTCGCAGTTGAACACTTCTGCCAAGACCTTAGTATAGCACGCTTAAACGTCCGCTAAACACCTAGCTGGAACTTTTAGTGCAACAGCAACTCCATGACCCAGCAACACTTCACAACTCAACTCACTCTCAAGGAATTCTTGTGCTTGGAATCTCACTCTTAATCTCGAAAGTCCCTCGAAAAAAGAAAACACAAGCAAATAAGAATTATATGATGGTAAGAATCTTGATATTGAACACAATACTCTCGTTTCAACTATAAGACTCTAACGCAATCACTTGCTCAAAGGGATGAGAGTTCCCCTTTAAATAATGATAGTTCCAATGGCTATATTGATGAGAAAAAGGAAGAACCCGTTTGTGGCCTTGATTCTAGCCTAACAAATCAAGTTCAAACGGCTGTATCGATGATAAAACTGGAAGGAGCTGTTACGATCTTAATTCCAGCAGAATAAATAAAGTTCCAGACGGAAACTGAAGTTCCAGATTGTAATTAAGACAAGTTCCAGACGTGATTAATGTATTCAAATCATTCCAAGTCAGACTTACCAAAATGATAAAGATATGATCTTAATTTCAGCAGAATGAATAAAGTTCCAGATTGTAATTAAGGCAAATTCTAGACGTGATTAATGCATTCAAATCATTCCAAGTCAAACTTACCAAAATAATAAAGACGTGGAGTATAATAAAGGCAATCGGTCAATTTCCATCTAAATCTTCTATCAAGATTTAGAACATGTGGTAATTGATATTAAAGAAAGATATTAATCAAATCTTATTCTTTCCAAACAACATGTGATGATATAAAGGAGGAAATAATGTTTGTTAGGAAATCATTTGAATTTGAAAATCAATAGTACATCAAATATCTTTTCGGTATTATGGAAAGATATTAATAAATCAAATCTTATTCTTTCCAAACATGTAATAATATAAAAGAAGAAAATAATATTTTGTTAGGAAATTATTTGAATTCGAAAATCAAGAGTACATCAAATATCTTGGAAATATCAAAACATACTTTAGTTGTACAATCTCCCCCTTTTTTATGATGACAAGAGATTTGATGTAATTTAGAAAATAAATACTTACCGTAGCTCCCCCTGAATTTATTTAGAGATTTTCGAAACAACTCCCCCTGAATATGTGCTTCCTCTCTTTCATAGAGGATTGATACCAAGATAATTTGTAGAATATGGGTATAAATTCTAACAAATAATCATAGCTAAAATATAAAGAAAGGTAAGAGCAAATAATTTAAGGCAATCAAATAAGAAATCAAATCTAATTACTCTCCCCCTTCATCATCAAAGAGGGCAAAATACTGACAACAAAGTAGTTTACACGAAATCATGCAATTTTGTAATTTAAAAATTCATTATTATGCAATTTTAGAAAAATCAACTATCCCTAATGCGGTTCTAAGCACGCAAAATCTTTCTTCACTTAATGCCTTAGTAAAAATCTCTGCTAATTGATGCTTGGTATCAATAAATTCAATGCAAACATCACCTTTTTGTACATGATCACGAATAAAATGATGCTTAATCTCATTGTGCTTAGTGCAAGAGTGATGTACTGGATTTTTTGTGATGCAAATGGCACTTGTATTATCACACAGGATAGGAATTTCATATAGTGTGATACCAAAGTCAAATAAGACTCTTATCATCCACAACAATTGAGCGCAACAACTTTCTAGTGCCATATATTCGGCTTCAGTGGTGGATAATGCAACAACGCTTTGCTTTTTACAAGACCAAGAAACCAAACATTTATCAAGCAATTGACAACTTTCACTGGTGCTTTTCTTATCAATTCTGCAACCAGCATAATTAGCATCAGAAAAACCAGTGAGAGTAAATTCATTAGAACATGGATACCACAAATCATAATCAATTGTGCTTTTAAGGTATCACAATATTCTTTTAACAGCTGTAAGATTAGATTCTTTAGGAGCTGATTGGAATCTCGCACAAAGACAAGTAGCAAATATTATATCCGGACGACCATCAGTTAAATATAATAAACTACAAATCATACCTCTGTACATTTTTGCATCTACCAATGTACCTTCATCATCTTTATTCAACTTGGTAGTAGGATGTATAGGAGTAGACAAGGATTTACATAGATCCATATTGAATTTCTTCAATACCTCCCTTGTGTACTTGCCTTGAGAGATAAATATCCCTTTATCCGTTTGTTCGATTTATAGTCCAAGGAAGAAGCTCAATTCTCCCATGAGACTCACTTCAAACTTTGTTGCATACTTCTTGCAAATTCCTGACAAAGTGAAATATTAGTAGCACCAAATATAATATCGTCAACATAAGTTTGCACAATAAGTAGATCATGTTCATACCTTTTTGTAAATAATATAATATCAATGATTCCAATATTAAAACCAGTTTTAATGAGAAAATTAATATCTTTCGTACCAAGCCCTAGGGGCTTGCTTTAATCCATAAAGAGCTTTTGACAATTTAAAAACATGATCATGCAACTCTTTACTCTCAAAATCGGGTGATTGTTCAACAAAAACTTCTTCATTTATAAAACCATTTAAAAATGCGCTTTTAACATCCATTTGATATAACATGAATTTTTTATGAGATGCAAAAGCTAATAGCATATGTATTGATTCTAATCGAGCAACAGGTGCAAAAGTTTCATCAAAATCAATACCTTCTTGTTGACAGTAGCCTTTGGCTACAAGTCGAGCCTTGTTCCGAATGATCTTACCTAATTCATCAAGTTTGTTTCTAAATACCTACTTGGTTCCAATGATTGGATGGTTAAGTGTCTTTCTACCAGTTTCCAAACTTGATTTTTTTTTGAATTGGGCTAGCTCTTCCTGCATAGCCTTTACGTGAGATGGATCTTCAAGAGTTTCTTTCACATTTTTGGGTTCCATAACAGACAAGAACGCAGGATTGGAACTTTCTACGGTACTTGCTCTTGCCTTTGATCTGGTTGTTATTCCAGATTGTGGATCACCAATGATACTGTCAATAGGATGATTGGAAGTATGTTTAAACTTCCGTTGCCTCTGTTCTTCTTCATTGGTGTTGGAATTTTCATTGGTCTGTTCATCTGTAATTCTAATGGATTCCAATTTTTCTGATTTGTTTTCATTTTCAATCTTTGGAACTAAAGTAGGTCTATCAAACCCTGCAACTTCATTGCTCAAGGTATCCTTGGCATTAGAAGGGTCAGATTCATCAAAAATAACTTGCATAGATTCTTGAATGGTTCTTTTCCTTTTGTTGAACACTCGATAAGCCTTGCTATGACTAGAATAACTAACAAAAATACCTTTATCGGATTTTGGATCAAATTTAGTTAGATTATCACAATCATTTAAGATAAAGAATTTGCATCCAAAAACACGAAAATATGAAATTTTTGGAATTTTGTTAAACCACAATTCATAAGGGGTCTTTTTGAACAATGGTCTCAAAATAACACGATTTGCAACATAGCATGCGGTATTAATAGCTTCACCCCAAAAAGATTTTGGAAGATTGCACTCATTTAGCATGGTTCTTGCAATTTCTTGCAAAATTCTATTTTTTCGTTCTACCACGCCATTTTGTTGGGGAGTTTTAGGAGCAGAAAAATAATGAATATAAGCGTTTCTTCACAAAATAAATTATAGTTGGTATCATCAAATTCGGTTTCATGGTCACTCATAATTTTCTTAATAAAAAGACCTTTTTGATTTTGCAAACACTTTGTAAGAGGAATGAAAGCACTTAATGCATCATTTTTATGTCCTAAAAACAAAACCCAAATAAATCTAGTGTAATCATCAACAATTACGAAATAATACTTTTTACCTGCCAAGGTTGCGGTTTTCATTGGACCAAAGATGTCAACGTGCAAAAGTTCTAATTAGCTGGAACTTGTGACTTTTGATTTGAATGATGATCTGATTTGCTTGTCTTTTTGGCATGCATCACAAATTCTATCCTTTGTTTAATTCAATTTTGGTACTCCTCTAACCAATTCCTTTTTTTGTAATATGGGAGATAAGTTCCATGTTTACATGGTCTAACCTTTTATGCCATGTCCAACTATCTCCATCTGTTGCAACTAGACACTCAAGTTTTGGTTAGTTAAAATATCAAGAGTAATGCAATAAACATTTCTGTCTCTAGTAGTAGTGAATATGTTGGTATCATTCTTGTTAATAACACAATTGGAATGATGAAATTGAACATTAAAACCATTATCGCATAATTGACTAATACTTATCAGATTATGCTTCAACCCTTCAACAAGCCAAACATTTTCAATGGTAGCACCAGTCTTGGTACCAATTGTACCTTTACCAATAATTTTTCCTTTGGTGTCATCTATAAAAGAAACATAACTTGCATTGTAGTTATCAAAGTTTAAGAACATTGACATGTCACTCGTAATGTGCCTGGAACATCCACTATCTAAGTACCACTTTTGATTCCGGGATTGTTCCTTAGGCAAGTCCTACATGGAAATTATTGTGACTTAGGTACCCAACCTTCATTGAGTCCTTTATGGTTAGTAGCATAACATTTACGTACCCAAATAAATTTAGTTCCAATATGCCTTTTAATATGGCACCTTCTATTTGTGTGACCAGTTATACCACAAGTAAAACATATTTTAGATCTGGTACTTTTTGGTAAAGTTCCAGTCGCTGGTTTTTCAGCAAGTAGATTAACTTTTGATTTTGGTTTCCTTGATGATTTGCTAGAAAATGATTTTTTGCTCATGGAAGGAGTATCTTTCAAAATATTTTTACCTTTGATTTGTTGTTTCAAATTAAAATTTTCTTTTTCAAAAGTAGATTTTTCTTTTTCAAGAATTGCTTTTTCTTTTTCAAAAGTTGCAATTTTCTTTTCCAAAGCAATATTATCATTTCTAGCGAAAACTTTGAGAAGATTAATTTCATCTTCTAATTTCTTATTTTCTTCAAAAGTTTTCTATAAATCATTTTTCAAAATCATATTGGAAGACATAACTAACTTCATTTCTTGTCGACATTCATCTATATAAGCATGGGTGTCAACATTATCATCAGAATCAATTTCAGAATTAATTATGGAATTAAAGTTTACCTCATTGTTCGCCATTAGAGCTTTCTCCTCCTCGTCAAAAGGATCGTTGTCGGAGTCGTTCCAAGTGACAGTCAATCCTCTGGATTTAGAGGATTTTTGAGGTTTGGATGCTTTCTTGAACTTTGGACAGTTTGGTTTTTTGTGCCTGACTTCTCGACATTCATAACAAAATATGATAGGCTCATTTATTTGTTGTTCTTGACTAGTTTTTCTTTTATTTTTATTATTTTGAAATTTCTTTTTAAAACCAGCAAGTCTTTTCATTCTTTGAGTCATCATGGCGATCTCCTCATTAATTTGTTGTTCATCTAAGTCTTCTTCATCCATTTCATGCTTGGTACTAAAAGCAAGGTCCCTTCTGGTTTTTTGTGCGGAACTACCTTATCTGTTCAATAGTACCAGTTCATGGGCTATAAGAGAACCAATAAGTTCCCCCATGTTCATCTTGTTTACATTCTTTGCTTCATGGATGGCGGTGACTTTTGAAGACCATTCTGAGGGAAGGGATCTAAAGATCTTTCTTACTTTTTCTTTCTCGAAAATAGGTTGACCGAGAGCATAAAGTATATTCACGATCTCCATGAATCGAGCATTCATTTGGCTATTATTCTCATCCGATCTCATGGTGAACATTTCTAATTGATAAAGTAATAGAGCAATTCTCTCCTCACAAACTTGTTCGGTTCCTTCGTGGGTGGTTTGCAATGTGTCCCACATCTCCTTTGCGAAAGATTAGGTACTAACTCTGTTGTATTCCTCTTTCACGAGAGCACATGCAATCACGTTCCTTGCTTTAGCATTCATTGTGAGAGCTTTCATGTCCTCAACATTATACTCTTTCTTTATTTTTGGAACTTGGATGCTGTCTTTGGTTTTTGTGGGGATGGTAGGACCATCCTCAACTATCATCCAGATTGCGTAATCCAATAAAATTATGAACTCCTGCATGCGATTTTTCCATACAGCATAGTTGGTACCATCGAAGAGTGGTGGCCTGGTATTTGACATTTCTTGTGCAAACACATCATAACTTGAAGAAGCCATTAGAATCGTTAACTCAAGGTGGCTAAACCAAATAAAGAGCACGTGGCTCTGATACCAATTGATAGATGGGATGTGCCTAAGAAGGGAAGGCTGAATTAGGCTTTAAAACTTTTTTTAAGATTTTTGTAAAATATAGCGGAAAGTTTAAGGTTTTAAATATCAATGCTTTGCTTAAAAGATAGTTACTGTCTAGAAGTATCAACAATAATACCAGAGCAAGTAAGTTACTGGTTCTATAAGTACCAATGATAGTACCAGAACAAGTAATGGTATAAAATATGCAAAACAATAAACGACACAGAGATTTATCCTGGTTCACCCAATTGGTCTATGTCCAGTTCCTAAGTTTTCACTTAAGATAACCTGTTAACAACAAACGGTATTAGTTCAGTTACAGTATAAGTTCCAGTGTAATAGGTAAATACCAATCAAGAGTTAAAAACTCTTGATAAAAAGAGAAACAATAAACAATTTAACCTGCCCCTAAAACGAGATAGAGTGGTTGGTTATGGCGGTTAGTTCGAAGTTAAACACTTCTACCAAGACCTCAGTGTAGCACGCTTAAACGTCCGCTAAATACCTAGCTGGAACTTTCAATGCAACAACTCCACGACCCAGCAACACTTCACAACTCAACTCACTCTCAAGGAATTCTTGTGCTTGTGATGGTAAAAATCTTGATATTGAACTCAATACTCTCGTTTCAACTACAAGACTCTCACGCAATCACTTGCTCAAAGGGATAAGAGTTCTCCTTTAAATAATGATAGTTCCAACGGCTATATTGACGAGAAAAAGGAAGAACCCGTTTGTGGCCTTGTTTCTAGCCTACAAAATCAAGTTCAAACAGCTATATTGATGATAAAAGTGGAAGGAGCCGTTAAAAATTTGTATTAAAAAAATAATTCAAAACCCCTAATGTTTCTAAAAATTAGCACACCGCCCAATCTGAATACCACAATTCTGGTGTCTTGCGAATCGACTATAAATATGTATGAAAATTTGAAAGTTAGGGTTTGAGATTCAACGAGTTTTTTCGCTCTTTTATTTTTGGGATAATTGCAATTTATATTGTTTAGGTTGAGTCTATTTTCGATTTTGCCCTCTTCGTTTCAAATTTTTCAATTTTGTCCTTTCCGATTATTAATGTTTCAATTTGTTGTCCGATTTTGGATAAATTTCTCGTCAATGATGATGTGGCGATTTTCTGGCCACAAATTGCGATTTTTCGATCATCACCATAAATGGCCAAAAAATCGCCACGTCATCACCGATAAGAAGTTATATCCAAAATCGAACGACAATCGAAACATTGATAATCGAAGAGGACAAAATTGAAAAAAATTATAAACAGGGAGGGCAAAATTGAAAAAAATTATAAACAGGAAGGGCAAAATTGATAAAATTGAAACAGAGAGGGCAAAATCGAAAACACCCTAAATGTAAAAGATAAAAAAAGCAATTATCCCTTTATTTTTTGAACCACTTTCCAGTTTTTTGAAGAGACAAAACGGGTTGTTGTTCTTTAGTTTTTTAAAAGAGGTAAATTTGAAAATATATACTCAAATTTTCAAAAAGAAATTTAGGCTAAAATTTAGACTACTTTTTTTAACATAAAATTTTTGTACTTATTAGAATTAACACAGTCAGTTTTGTAAATTTAATTCTTTGAAATCATAAGTATATCTTGGAAGGGTGTGTCCTATCCACAAGACTTAAACTTATAAATACCCCGTAAGGCTATATTATGTTTTTTGTTAGCATATTTAGGTCCCTTTGTTGTTATCTCTACCAATTCATCCTCATATTTTACTAACTTAAATATCGAAAAGTTTTAGTTGCTAGTCACTTCAACGAATTAACAAGTTTTCATTGTCTTAGCAAGTAAAAGACTCCATCTCCCCTAAACCTTACCCTAAAAATACCCGATTAAACATACCCTATACCCTACCCTATCCGATTTAAATATTTACCCATGGAGTATGTGTATTGGGTATACCTTATTTTTAGGGTAGGGTATGGACCCTACCCAATCATATATTTTTTTTTATTTGTCTTTTTTTGATATTATATTTTTTTTAACTCACACACACAGTTAACACATATACACGCATTTACACACATTGCACACACACACATATTTTTTTTCACACACACATTGCACACACACATTTTTCACACACACACAACACACACATTTTTCACACACACACACACATTGCACGCACATTTTTCACACACACACACACACACACACACACACAGTGCGCACGCACACGCACACACACACACACAGACATTTTTCACACACACACACACACATATTTTTCACACACACACTACATGAAAAAACACACTACACACAGTTTTCACATAATGTGTGTGTGTGTGCAGTGTGTGTGTTTACACACAATGTGTGAAAACTGTGTGCAGTGTGTGTTTTCACACTATGTGTGTGTGTGCATACACACAGTGTGTGAAAATTGTGTGCAATGTGTGTGTTTACACACAATATGTGAAAACTATGTGCAGTGTGTGTTTTCACACTGTGTGTGTGTGCATACACACGGTGTGTGAAAACTGTGCGCAGTGTGTGTGTTTACACACAGTGTGTGAAAACTGTGTGCAGTGTGTGTTTTCACACAATGTGTGTGTGTGTTTTTTCACACACTATGTGTGTGTGTGTGTTTTTTTTTTTCACACACTATGTGTATGTGCAGTGTGTGTGTTTACACACAATATCCAAAAGTTGTGTGTGCGTGTGTGTGAAAAATATGTGTGTGTGTGCAGTGTGTGTGTTTACACATAGTGTGTGTGTGTGTGTGTGTGAAAACTGTGTGCAGTGTGTGTGTGTGTGTGTGTGTGTGAAAAATGTGTGTACAATGTGCGTGTGTGTGTGAAAAAATATGTGTGGTGTATGAATACCCATTGGGTAAGGATGTGTGTAGTGTGTGAATACCCATTGGATATCATTTTTTTTTTTTTTTTTTTGGTTTCCCAGGGTATCCCTCCAGCCGACAGCCAGAGGACTAATCCCCCGTCCCTACTGTCAGCGCACTAAGCGGTAGGGGACTGGCCAAATGATTTGCTCCATTCACATAGGTAGGGATCGAACCCCTGACTTCATGCTTAAGGGACGAGGTGCTGAACCACCACGCCAACCATACTGGTTAATAAATGTTTTTCTTTAAACAAAAGCCATCCAAACGGGCTCCATGTTCGTGTTTATCTAATATGTCTACATTGGATTCTACACATCTCCCATTGGGTATCATTACTCAATGAGTAGGAGCGGGTAAGGCCCTACCCTAACCCATTCATTTGTAGTAGTATGGGTTAGGGTAGGGTATGGGTAGATTTTAAAATTTTAGGGTATGAGTAGGATATAGGTAGGAAATGAATGGGTACGGATAGGGTAAAACCCTACCCATTGCCAGGCCTACTCAAAATCCATTCATTGATATCTTATTCTCCTCAATTCCTGTCAAATCGAAAATTGACTTACACCATTTGGCACCATCTATGGTAAACTCTTTATTAGCTACTACTAAGGCAAAAATGATGAAGACAAGAAGCTCGATTGCTCGCAACCTTAATGCCCGCTACACTATCAAACTTGACGACGCCTTCACCATCTCGACGGACGCATTCAGCTGTTTCCGTCGAAGAATCGGTGTGAATACCCCAATAAGTCACCAAATATAATTTGATTTACATGCTTTCTATCTGCGTGTGTGTGTTTTAATAGAGATTTTTACTTTGTTTTTGCAATTTGACCAGTTTAAAACGTAAAGAGTGAGAATGAATTTTTTTACGTGAATTTGGTTGGTTTTGAAAATGTTGTTGTAATTGGAGCCATTTGCAGAAGAGATGTTTTCATAAACCTTGGGCAAGGGTTATCCTGTTAGATAAATCTTTTCAATAATTTGTACTATTCTATTACTTTTCTCTTTATGTAAGATTTCACCATGGCCTTAAAGTTTTCGTTTAGTTTTGTTGTTTTTAGTTCTCTTTATTTTATTTTTTTTTATGTATATATTTGTGTATAATATAAGACTTTATCTAATTTTTTCTTTTTCCAATTCATTTCTCTTTCAATGAAAAGTTTGTGGAGAGAGAATTTCTCTACTTATAAACTTATATATATATTTGACATTTACATGTGTTTCAGCTTTCTGTTTTTTAGGAAATCATTTATTTGCTTCAAGTATGAAATGATCTTCTAATTCATTATTTTAGTTCTACTAAATTAGTGAATGATAATTAAACTTCTCTACTTATAGGTTATGCCTTGTTTACACCCACAACATTTTTTTTCCCCTTCATTTACACACACACAAAAGCACATATATATGCATGTATTCCTGTACATAAATAATCATAATTATTTAATGGTTAAATTCTGTAAGATCCCTTTGTGTTTTGTTTTAATTGCTAAAAATCCCTTGTGATATGAATATAGGCAAAAGACCCCTTGTGTTATTTTCTTTATTGCAAAAAATTCCCATTTCGACCAAAACTAGCGATGTTGTCAGTACATGATCGTACTATACGAAAATGAATGGTTTTGGGCATTTTTTCAATTTTAAATGCAAGTAAATTGACTTATTTACCCTTTTTACTGATGGATTTAAACATACTATCTTTTTTGTACAATATTGCATACAAGCCCCTTTAATTTGTTAAAATTATAAAATAATCTAAATTCTCGCATTTCTAAAAACTATATTATTTATTATAAAATGTTAAGAAATAAAAATTAATAACTACTAATTTCTTAATTTTATATTAAACTAAATATTTAAATACAAACAAAATAATTAAAAATGTATATTAAATTTTTTTAATTAATTAAGAGTACCAAATAAATAATAAAATACGACATATATAATTTCAAAATACTAATTATTATAATTTTATTTTTTCTTACGTAAATAAATATTCTCAAATAAATATTTAAATACAAACAAAATAATTAAAAATGTATATTGAAAATTTTTATTAATTAAGAGTCTCAAATAAATAATAAAATACTACATATATAATTTCAAAATACTAAAAAAATATTAATTTTTATAATTTTATTTTTTCTTACTTAAATAAATATTCTAAATGAATATTTAAATACAAACAAAATAATTAAAAATGTATATTGAAAATTTGTAATTAATTAAGAGTAACAAATAAATAATAAAATAGTACATATATAATTTCAAAATACTGAAAATCTTAAAAATACTAATTTTTATATTTTACTATTTTTTCTTTCTTTTTTCCTCCTCTTCTTCTTTTGCCTTTCCTAGAAATCAGCCATCACTACCGTCAAATCCCAATCTAACCTTTCGATCTCCTTTACCATTCAAGCCTAGCATCACCGCCGCCAAGTACCACCTCCCCCAACTGCCTCCGCAATCAAATCTCCCCCCACCCCCAGCCCTGTTCAACTGCCTCCGCCAATCACTCCCCAAAAATCATGGCCATCACCACCATCAATTCTCACCAAATCCTTCCTCTTTCACCATTCAAACCTAGCATTACTGCCGTCCAACCACCGATCGTCACTCGCTGTCTAGCACCGCCACCCCGTAGCCCACGCTGGCGCCATCGTCAAATCTGATCACGCCCAAATCCCATACATATATACAATATATATATTCTCTTCAAGCTATACACACACACACACACATATGAATATATATATATATATATACATATACATACTGTAAGGACCCGATTTTCTCTTGCATTTTCTATGTTACTTATACATATATTATTTGATGCTAAAGTGTATACTATTTAAATGTTTATGAGATTAATTTATGAATATTTTGTGGCAATAATATGAATTATGTGATTTTATCTCAAATATGTGACTTTATTATGAATATTTGAGATTTTATTATGAATAATGTGTATTATTATCCATGCATTTTATAAAGTATGATTATTTCTTTACTAATAGTAAATTGTCAAACATTTATAAATATATATATATATATATATTTGTATATAAAAATATATATTTTAATTAGTTAGTTAGTTATACATCCTTTTCATTATACTAATCTTTTATGTCATTTTCATTTCAATGAGTGGAACTAAATATAGCTACTTGTAACTGTTAATAACTTGCGATAAATTTGGAGATGTGTATCAATCTTCCTCCACAAAAATATGTTCTTATATATATTTTGTATTATTTTTGAAATTAAGGGAAACGTTTCAAACTTATATATATTTTTTGATAAAAACAATATTCTTTTAGACATTTCTCCATAATGTATTTAATATTTGTAAAATTTGACAAAATACATTTTTCAATATATATATATGTATATATATATATCTTTCAATTTTTTTTACTCAAATATATATATAAGTATATTTAAGAAAATATAAAACGTAATATATATATATATATACATATAATAAATATATGGTGTATATTATTTCTTACTCCCCATTTCTCCTAGCATTTAAAGTATATTCACACATGTAAGTTTTCTTTCAGACATGTATATACATATAAGGTTTATATTAAACTGGAGTATGAATAATGCATTTAGACTCACACTTAAGCTAAAATTAGGCATTGAGTTGTAAAGATTGTAATAATTGGAAAATGACTTAACTATATAAAAATCTCATCCCTTGTCCTAAACTCTATAAAAAGGGGTCATTATTTTCATTTTCTACACACTCACAAAATTCCGCCTAAAACACACACATCCACACAATATTGCACTTTCAATATATATATCACACTAGATCATTAGTATACCTTCTTATATACATATATATATATATATATATAATTACCCCTCTTCTCAATATATATATATATATATATATTAACCTTTCTATATATCTATATATACTCTCTACACTTTATACTTACAGAGAAGAAGGTACCCTTTTGAAAAGTAGGAGTATTATTTAACTTCATGAGTGGCATAGGGAAAGCCAAAAAAGCGTTTGGAAACCTTTTACGCAATCAAGTTACTTTTGTATTTTTTTGAAAATTGCAACTCTTGTATTTTCTACAAGTTTTATGTGAAAAAATTACTATTTATTTTTAATAAAATATAAAAGAAATTTCGAGAGCATTACACAAACGTATTCTCCTTAATATATATATATATATATATAATATTCTTCATAATAAAAAGATTACGATTCCTTTTTCAAAACAAGGAAAGAGAATTTTGATAATTCAAAAACCCTAACCAAATTCTGTGTGTGTGTGTGTTAAAAATGAGAATAAATATCTTTGCAATGTACCCTAAAAATAAGAGGCAAAACGGTCAAAATAAGAAAAATTTAATGCGGTTAAATTTTTTAGTTAGACAAGGCAAGTGTGCAAGCCAAATTAAAATACAAGGGGGAATATGGCTATTTTTTAAACACAAGGGGTTTTTAGTGATTAAAACTTAACACAAGAAGAATTTATGCAATTTTACCTTATTTCATTTAGTTACTCATAGTTTATAGGAAAATTCTAGCCCAGAGCCAGTTCGATCAAATCAGTGTTAATCACGCAGCTAGTATTTTATATTTGCCCTGTGAATGGTTGATAATTTAGGGAGAGTGACCGATCACTTAACAAGTGTAATACACTTACCATATGATTTGTTGGGTTCAACCAAATCAAGTTTGAGTAAGAATTTTCCTAGTTTATACATTAAAACTATGATTTTTTTTTCTAAAGGAATTTTTTTTCCAAAGGCTATAAAGTAAAACACGAGTTTTATGCTAGTTAATATATATTCCAAAGTCATCTCTCTCTCTCTCTCTCTCTCTCTATATATATATATATATATATATATATATATAATTCAGAACCCTTAAAACTATCTAAGCATACATGTAGATAGCCTCAATTGATTCTATTTTACCATGTATGAAACAAAAATACTTTTGTAAAAATTTAAATAAATATTTTGTTTTTTATATTTATCCAAAAGAATCCAATATCTATCCAATGCTTAAAATAAGATGGATTAAATTCTAATTCAAATAATATAACAAATAAAATTTTCTATTTACAATATTTTTATTTGATTTAATTTTTAATAATCAAAATTATTTGTCACATAATTCTACATAAAAGTTTTTAAAAACTTCCATACCTTGATTATACCGAAAATTAATGTTTAAATTGATCATGTTTTATTATTAAATAAATTTTCAATATATTTATTTATCAATTTATATTATACAAATTAAAGAGTTATTTATTTTTATCAAATTATTCCATCTAATAAAAATTTATAAATATATATTTATATATACATACTTATCGTATCTTGACACTGGATAAATACTAGTTTATATAATATTATGTGAACATATTATCTCAAAGTTGACTCTTGGAATCTTTGCAAGCTGTGCAAAAATAATATAGATATATAACTAATGCATAAGAATAAGAAACTACGCCTCGCGACTTATTTCTAATTTTATGATTAGATAAAGTATAGTATAATACAACATAGTATAAAATTAATTTTATTAAATAAAAGATCATCTTACAATTACTGACGGAGACATGCTAAAAAATAATTTATTAAATATATTATTTTATGTATTATAATTAATTCACATACATTTTTATAAGTTTTAGATATGTAGAATCTAATGTAGACATATTAGATAAACACGAACATGAAACCCGTTTGGATGGCTTTTGTTTAAAGAAAAACATTTATTTTTAATTAAAAAAGCACTTTAAACAAAAAATATTGTGTTTAGATGGATTTAATCATAAAAAAATAAAAAAAACTTTTTTTTAGAAGCTGTTTTAAATAAAAATACATTTAAAATAATTTTAGTTATTATTTTCAAATATAAAATTACTTAATTTAAAAAAAATTATACCATAAAAAATATTATTCGAAAAGTACATGTTTTGAAGCCCATAGTTTTGTTCAAGTGAAGTCTGCCTTTAAATTGATCTCTGCACGCCCCAGCCAAGGTCCTTCGGTCCTTAAAAACAAATCAGTACGTGGCCGAACAAAATCGCACCACTTGTGAACAAACAAACCAACCATCTGTTTAAAGCACAATGTACCGATCGGCGGCGAGGCGGATGCTACCGGCGTTGTGCCGCCGGACTGGCCGCGTTCCAAGCCGAATCTCTCCTGTGCGTTTCTCAGCCCCAATCCTACAGACGGCGGCGTTTTCGTCGGCCGCCGAAAACGCTCAAAGTCATAAGGCTAATAGTTTCGATTCTTTCACTTCGACGTCGTCGTCGGATGAAAAGCGGAACCCCAAAGCCAAGGCCGGCCCCAAAGCTCACTGGCAGGAAGAGCAGGCGCGTGTTCTTCAAGCCTCTCTCCGCTACGTGGTCTGTTCTTTCCCCTAAATCTTCAATTTCTTTTTTTTTGGTATTTTTCATTTTTGTTTATTTTGTAATTGCATGGAATAGGTAGGCACTTTTCGTTTGTGCAAGTTTGTGAATTGGGAGTGTTTAAGCTGTACTTTTGTTTTTGGTGGTACCAATTAATGTCGAAGCTATTTTCTGATACACGATGAAAATTCAACAATTGGATTGCGGGTAGGGTTATCGCTAGCATCGTTGCTATGCTGTTGTTGTTGTTGTTGTTTTTTCTTTTTTTTTTTTGTTGGGGTGGGGGGATGAGTGCTGGTGATTTTGTTGGTTCAATTGTTGCTGATAGTCTGATGATTCACTAGATACGCGAATTTGATAAATGTTAAGTGAAATAACACTAAGCGTGGCTTATTGCTTGGTTGGGTCGGTTTGTGAAATTTCAGCCCAGGTTGGGGTGGAATGATGCTGCCATGATAGCGGGAGCAAGGGAGGTTGGTGTATCTCCTTCTATTGTTGGATCTTTTCCTCGGAAAGAAGCTGCTCTAGTTGAGGTATAGATTTTGACCTTTGTGCTTGTTTTGCTTTATATTTACGATAACAAAGAAAAAGGAACTTGCTATCAGAATTTTTGGACTATCTATCTGTTTTGCATTCCCAATTCAGCTTACTTATTTTATTGTCCAGTTTCCAGGAAATCAAATTGACTAGTTGGTTATTTTCCCCTTTTACACTTTGTACTGATTGCTTTCCCTGGAAAATTAAGGGAAGAGGATCTTGTGCATTTAGTATGGTCACTTTCTGCTTAACATTTTTCCCTTTCTGTTGATCAAATGGCCCTGCAACTTAAATTATCTGAAAAATCATCCATATACACTTATATGATTGTGGACAATTCTGATTTTCTTCCTTGCTTTCTTGGATTTTTATTCTGTGCTTGCATGTCATTACTCTGTTGTAAACTGTAGATCTCATTTGGCATAATAAAGTTGATTTATGCCACCTGTGACTAGGATCTTATTGTGCTTTTTCACTCAATTCCTTATTTTCTCTTTCAGTTTTTCATGGATGATTGTCTGCAAAGGTTACTTGACCTAATTGACACGAAAGAGGATTTGAGAAACTTAATTCCTAGTCACCATGTGGCGAAGCTTGTTAGAATTCGCTTAGAAATGCAAGCTCCCTACATTTCAAAGTGGCCCCAAGCACTTAGCATACAGGTAACTTCTTGGCAATTATTCATTGGTTTTATGAGCTGGATTCTTTGTCAAGTGGTATATTTAAAATATGTTAACTTGTAGGCACAACCTTTGAATATTTCTACAAGTTTCAAACAGAGAGCAATGCTTGTTGATGAGATTTGGCATGCTGCTGGTGATGAAGCCTCTGATATTGATTGGTATGTAAAGCGCACAATCCTTGGTGGAATATACTCTACAACTGAACTATACATGCTGACTGATACTTCGCCAGGTTAGTGCATCTTATGTGCTTTTTATCCTTGTATCACATTCTTGTTCCATGTCACACACACAAGGCTTGCGGCCTCTAACTCTTAGAGTATATTTAATGTACGGGCTGATTTCTCATTTGTGCCTTTGATAAATCATTCTTAGCATAATACCTAGATCAATGTCAGATTTTCGGTTGCTTCTACCCCAGAAACTACCCCTCAACCCAGCTTTTTACCCTCCCAACGCTGCCTAAACCTCATTTCTCATAGTTCATATGATTTTAGGTCATATTCATAACGTATTTGTATTTTCTGCTCTTCAGTGTAACTATTATTCCAGTTTCCTATTTGATGTGTTCTTAAGCTTTCTGTCTGAAATCCAGAATGTGCTGTTGGGAAATTTAGTTACATAGTCCAGAAATGTAAATATTTTATGCAATTAACCTCGTTTGATACTGGCTAGATTGGCTGACATAGTATTTACATGGTATTTTTTTGGCATTTCCCTGCAAATAGTTTGTTTATACGGCATGCTTTCTTTGATAGATTTCCGGGATACATGGGCATTCTTGGATGAAAGAGTTAGAGATGCTTTTGATCTGAAAAAGACAGTTCAAGAGGTAATCATGCTAGCCTATAAACTGAGTGATTTTATCATTTAGAGAATTTTCCATCTTTTGCATAATTCTTTCGTTTCCTCCTGTTTTTCCCCTCTTTTGTGGTTTTGAGTGTAACAGGAAGGGGGAAAAAAGGGTGTGTGAGCAGACATGGTATTCTGTGTGTCCTTGAGATTGCCTGCATGCTTGATATGTGTGACCAAGTGAGCAAGGAGGAAGGGATCACTGTCGTGTACCTAGGGGTATTTGTTGCAGTAGGAAAGAATATGTATGTTAATATGAGTGTAGAATAGATTTATACCCCTAGATACATGACAGCATGCCCTTCCTACTTGTTGCAGCTGGTAACATTAAATGTGACCAAGTGATTTTTTTTATTTTATTTTTTTTTTTTTATGCATGCACAATATGAGTGTGCTTGTGTGTGTGTGTGTGCGCGTGCGTGCGTGTGTGTGTGTGTGTGTGAGTGAGTGAGAGAGAGAGAGAGAGAGAGAGAGAGAGAGAGAGAGATTATATCTGCCAAAATTAGTGAAAATCTGTACAGTAGGAATATCTCCATTTCTTCTTGTCATTCGCGTATTTTCATTGCTCTGAGTGGTCATTTGAAGAACATACTTGGCATCATATTGCATATTCTATCTTCAAGATGTGGATTCAATGCAGCATATGCATGTGCGCAGTCATGGCAGGAGGGTTAGTGTACAATGTATTGTAATATCTGTGTTAAGACTGGATTAAGCAATAATAATTTTCTCCGAACTAATGCACAATTTCATTGTTTTTCATGGAACCCTAAGTATGAAAAGCTGAGGTGGCTTGCATGGTAATAAGCATACAAGGTGTTTCTTTCTGCATTTTATTTTTCCTGTGTCATTTATATCATCATCTAACGCTTATTGAGACTGCAAATTTGCAGGCAAGGTATTTGGCTGAGGCAGTGGGGGCTGGGATGGGAGGTTCTGTGCAAGGATTTATGAAGAAATTTTTTCAGGGTTGAATATTTAGAAGGTTGTTAGGAAGAATTCTACTGACATTGCTCTCTCTCTCTCTCTCTCTCTCTGCTTAGTTGAATAGTGGAATGTATGCCTCTTTGGGTACAACGATGTCAACTTCCTCTTGCATTTGAAGGGGACATATAACATATTGTACATATCAATAAGAATATTAGCAAGGGCACCTTACAGGCTGCTGAAAAAGTTTGATTTCGGACTGATTTATAATCCTTTTCCTGGGGGCTTGTTTTGCTTCAGCTTACAGAGTTAGTCTGTGGAGAGTTACTATCTTGATTTACCCTGTTCCAAGCTGTGTTTGCAACTTGCGAATGCTTTATACATTTGAATTATTGGTATCTTGCAGCTTACTGATGGAAGCAAATCAGTGTGATCTTTCTTGCTAAATGACCACAACTACAGTTTTATTGGCTGCAAACAACATTTTTCAAGGTGATGGTGACTGGCCATAACATTGCTAATGTGCGTTAGTCTCGTTTGCTACGGCAGGATTATTTGTCTCTCGGTTTTCTTTCTGCTTTTATGTGGTACTCTTATTAGTGGCCCGAATATTTAACATTCACGAAAGAAAACAATAGCTAAAGTAGGGCTGTCAATGGGTCTTATTTGGATCAAATCAGAAAAATCTGAATTCGAATCCGATAAGCATATTTAGTATTCGAATCCGACCCGAATTCTATAGTATTTATATTTATTTCAATTGAATCCGAATCCCGAGAAAAAATTTGAAACTCAATAGAAAATTTTGATCTGATTAACTATTAAAAAATTTGAAATTTTAAAATTAAATAAGCAATAAAAAAATTATTTCTTATGAAAAAAATAAAATTTAAATATTTAGAAAATTATTTTATAACATGTATTAAAACTATACATTATTTTTTGAAAAAAATTATTTTGAAAAATATAAAAAAGTGTATTATAAGTTATAATGGTTTAGATATTGCATTCTATTTAAAAATTTTCACTAATATTATATATTTAAGGTTGTTAATATAATAAAAAGTATTATTAAAGTTCAGAATCGGATCTTTAACGGGTTGGACTATTTAATTCCAAATTCAACCCATTTATTTAGGATTACGGATATTTGCTATCGGATCTAACCCATCGAATATTTTAATCGGCCGAATATGCTAAAATTCGGATCTGACTCGGACCGGCTTCGGATTAAAATCCGCTCCATTGACAGCCCTAAGCTAAAGCAAAATTTCAATTGAGAAGTGCTACTTTGCATACTGCTATTTTATCACCAAGTATTTTATCTCGACAAGAAGTTTGAAGAACAGCATAAGAATGATCTGATAACCACGGCAAAATGAGACTTTGTTGTGCTGTTTACACAACAAGCCATGGCAAAAAAACGTGCCCATCCCCTGTGTAGAGAGCATTATTAACACTCAAACTTCAGTCTTCTTGAAATTCGACGGTATTTGTCCCATTGGCCTTGTAATACGACATTTGACTCGCAATCAATAGAAGATAACACAAATATTCACATCCTCAAATCCCTTAATGACTTCAATTTTGTTCACTGGTTTGCAGCAATTTGATCCATAGTACCTGTATTGTAATATGCACTTTGGTCAGCAAATGGGGTTTTATTGAAAATAATGCCAAGAAAATCTGATTCTTTGTTTGGTTTGGATGCACAATCCCAAAACCCGAAACAAATGTGAACTTATGAAACATAAAATTTGGAGGAATGGGCTTGAATCATGTTATTACCCTGAATTCTTAGCTGGTGGAGAAGACAAATCATATCTCTAGAACAATAACTGCAACCATTAAGGAAACAAGAATATGATTAACATAAATCCAGATCAGCATGCTCTAACTACAAGATGACTAGTTGCAAATTTATGTATAGCAAATACATATCGCAAATCTTGAGAAGGCCGAATACACACACACACACACATATATATATACACATATATACATATCTATGTCACACTCACAGTCTGAGTCTGTTTTGACCCATTTACTTTCATGAACATCCTCTCCATACTCTTCCTCATCATTATCAATCACAGCCACATCCAAATACTTCTTGGGACTATTCTTCGGACTAGGCCTTCGAGGATATATCTTTTTGTGCAGCAAAGCCCTCAATATCTGTCGCAAACAAGAATAAGAAAAAAAAGGGTCTTTAAAACCATCATTCTTTTTACTTAATAACTATAACATCTCTCATATAAATTTAGAACAACATAATCAATACCTTCTCCATTCTTGACTGATCCGACTTAGGATCCGCAAGCTCCCTTAAGATTGGAGCCGGCACGAATCCCCCTCTGCACGCAAACGCTTTCTTGAGTAGAAAAGACAATGATTTTTTGCCAATGCCAACTTTTTTGTCATTAATATTATGATCCAACCGAATCTCTTTTCCTTCCTTTTGGACTACAGAGAACGTCCTCTGCAGATGAGATAACTCTTTGTTTTCTGACAACTCGATAATGGTCTTCTTCCTCAACCAATCTAACAACTTCTCTAGCAAGAGACTCTGCTTATTTTCGTGTTCTCCAGAAAAAATGTGCTTATTGAGTAATATTCTCAGTTCTTTGTCAAGTTCTTCATTGTCTTCTGCAGTGTTCTCCGGGTGATGATGTTCTTGCGAGGAGGGGATATTGCTCAACTTCTCAGAATGTTTATTTCCAAATGTGCCAATAGCAAGTAAACCATTTGGCCAATCAGAGAACTCTTCTCGGTGCTTTATATGATCTGTATATACATATATATGATGATAAGAATTAAATATTACGTTTTGAAATTTTATTGTCACTTGCATCAAGCGACATATGATAGGTGTAAGGAAAAACAGCCCATTTGGGAGAGCTCAACATAAGTTGTTGGAAACTATATCTACCTGTGCGCGCGCGCGCCGCGCACACACACACACACATATATATATATATCACTTGCATATGTACATACATATATGAAAAACAAACACGCATATATGCTTTTTTTTTCTTGATATTCAAATATGGAAGCAATTACAAAGACTTACGAGACACCGGTTCTTGATTTGGCTTGTTGCTACCTTCTTTCCCATTACTTTTATTTCGCATCCAACTAAAGATCTGCTTCAATAATCATAAATGCAATCTATTAAATTCAAAAAAATCAATACGTAAGTTGGCAAATGAAGTTGAACAATTGGAGCACTACTTACGTACCTTGATCATTTTCGAATGACAATTTGTGGACTACTTATTGTGGCTAAAGTTTTGTATAAGATGGGATATGGGTAGAGAGAGAGAGTTTATATCTATCTATGCGCAAGTCCTATCCTATCTTACACAAATCCCACAAGCATGAGAAGATGAGGTTTGTAAGGTATAAATAGAGAAGGCAATGGTGGTGGTGGGGGGTGTAGCCAAGCTGGTATGTATGCAGTGGTTCAAGTTCCAAAACAGTGTCTCCTGCCGCCTTTTTTAAATCTCTCAATTGCACCTCAAATTTCATTTCATTTTAATCTAATAAACATGTATCCGACCTTTAAAAGCATTAGAAGTATCATTAGAGGTTCTAACCCTAACATTAGAGGTTCTAACCCTAACAATATACATGTTTGTGTACATATTATTAAAAAAAAGGATAATTATATTAAACTATCCTGAAATTTGTTCAAATTACGAATTAAACCCCTGATTTCTAGAAATTACCCAAATAACCTTGAGGTATGCAAACGTTTTACACATTAACCATAAGTTTACTACTGTTAGGATTTTAAACGAAAAATTGTTAAATTTTTACACGTTCTTCCTATTTTATAGGATGAAAACAACCAAATTGTGCCCATGGGCTGCATAGTAATGTGTTTTTGTTGATATTTTTGATCCTACAGAATTAATCAAATTTGATCAAAATTAGACCAAAAGGGTAAAATTGGAAGAATATGTAAAATAACGATTTCCTTTAAAATTGCTAAGCGGTAGTAGTTGGAAGGTTATCATGTGTAACATGTTTACATACCTCAAGATTATTTGAATAATTTTAAAAATCAAGGGGTTAATTTGTAATTTAAACAAATTTCAAGTTCAATGTAATTATCCCTAAAAAAGTTACATATATCCGCACTTCTTACCAAGAGATTTAAAATGTGGGAAGCAACTTTAAATTTATATTTTATCTATTTATAAAATTCGATATTGTATACTTCTACAAAACTTGTATAAATGTTGTCACTGGGTACTGTAGCCCAATGGTGGGGGTTTGAACCTAGCACTATTGAAGTTTCAGATTCGAACTCTCTTGTCGTCTCGTCTTCTCCTTTGTGTGTGTGTGTGTGTGTGTGTGGCGATATGGTTGTCATCTATAGGATGTCTCGAGTTGATTATATTAAAAAAAATTGTATAAATTTTAGGTGTCAAGTTGGGAGAGTTGATGTAATTTCTCCAATTAAAAGACCCTATCCACCACGAAATGTTTCTTCCACCAAAGTTTGATGAGGTTAAGTCCCATTTTGTCATTGTTTTCCATCCAACACGATAGCTAATTAAAACCCTACCTCTTTATTAGACTAGGCGTTATGGCCTATGATAGGACCTAATAATTGGCAAACTCTCCGTTTTTAACAAGGGTTGAACTTAGGTAATTAAAATAAGAATAGTAGAACTTAACTGGCAGACCGCTATAGTAAGGTGTGAATCTACTCATAGAATGTTATGATCTGCATGAGTATATTTTTTTAAATGAAATATCATCAAATGTTGAATCATACATAAAGTCTATATTTTACGCTATGGTGGTATCATTCTCCTATTTGTTCAACAATTGATTAAAATTCACTTGAATACATTGCGTGCGTGCGTGCGTGTGTGTGTGTGTGTGTGTCTATAGAAGGGTAACATGTGAAATTTGCAGTTACTCCGACTGTACTGAAGGTTTTATACATCTCCTAATTTTGGGTAATTTACATTTTGCACCCCAAAAATAAGTAAAAGAAGCACTTTACAACCTTAAATAAGAAAAATCGCACAATATACCTTGAATTTGATATGACTATGAGAATTTAATATAACTATGATAGATTGCACCCTTATTTATTTTAGATTAAAATTCTACTAAAATAATGGGTAAAATTGTCCAAAAAAAGATAAGTGTACCTTTTTTTAATTTTATTTTGATAGTATGGTTTATGAATTTAGTTTCAAAGTGTATAGTGCAAATTAATCTATATTTGAATTTTTTTATTTTTTAAAAAATATCCTAATTTGATTCTATTAAACACTTAATTTACTTTTTTATATATTGCAACAAATGTAGTGTTTCTTGGATCATGGGAACACAATGAAAAAAATTAATTATCAAAAGTTTAAGTGATCCAAGAATAACTTCTAAAATAATAATTTAAATTCTAAGAATTTAACAGTAAAACATGTCTTTAAAACTATGTTACATTATATTTTTTGGAATTCTTCATGCATGTAATGTTATATATATATATATATATATATATATATATATATTCAAAAGGACAAAATCCAATTTAATATAAGAATGCACATATGTTTTGATATCGAGAAAGTTTACACACACACATACGTATATATATATATATATTATATCAAATACTAATTCATTTCTTTAATTTTTTTTCTCATTTAACTAGGCACTTACGGAATGTCAAAAGGCATAATATAAGTTAGTATGTAAGATATATTTAATTATATAAATTTCTGGAATGAATATTACTTGAATTGGACATAAATTTGAATAATTAATTATTATTCTTATTCACCAACCAACATTATACTTTTTGTAAACCCTAAAAATTACAAGACCGTTTATAAAAACTCAAACTAGGATAATTATTCACTTTTCATCCTAAATAATTAATGAACGCTTTGTACCCTTAAATATAAAATGGATCATTTTTCTTTCTATATGGACAATTTTACCTTTCATTTTAATGGTATTTTAACCTAAAAATATATAAGGGTGCAATCTACCGTAGGTATATTAATTTGAGGATGTATTATCTTATTTGACTTATTTAAGGGTGCAAAGTGTTCCTTTTGTCTGTTTGGAGGCGGGGGTTGCAAATTGTAAATTACCCCCTAATTTTAGAAGAAAAGGAATAAGAATAAATTACATAGCCTAATTAAATTTTTTTACCCACCAACAAAATTTAATGCACTGTAAGTTAGAAATTACTAAATAAAGAGTACAATAATTCCCCAAAATCCAAATCAACCATGTGGGTTCTAAAACATGTAAGGACAACAATAATGTAACTGCGCGCATCAATCCAAGAACTAATTGAACAATATCAAACTTACTAACAGGAAAAATACACATTTGTACGATCTATTTTCATTTCCTAAGTTAAACCTCTCAAAGTTTGTGCTTTATATCAATTAGATAACCTCGATTAATAAATTAAGTTTGGTGGAGTATAGAGATGGAACAGCATTAATACTAGCTCCTAGCAGCATTGGTACTCCTATTATAGGACACATTATTGGTAAAGTTCATCCAAATTTAGGTGTTAAAGTTCATGAACGGTGCTTAGGGTGATAGTTTTTAAATAGGAATATTTTAGGTCAAAATAATTAAGTTTAGTGATAGTGATACTCAAGAAATAGAACATAAATCAGTCATATGATAAAATGTAATTCATTCGTTATGTAATTATGTTGATTTTTGTTGTGGCTTCCCAAACTTAAGGAACTTAGCCATATAAAAATGTTCTTTTAGCTATAGCTGGTTAGGAAGGGTTTCAACTTGATCAATGCAGTCGATTATTTCTGATCAATGAAAATTCAATCGAACCCAATTTTGGTTAGAATGTCTTGTTTGAATATGGATAAAAATGTGATATGAATAAAATAAGCATTAAAGCGCAATGGCCCAGTATGAAATAGCTAGCACAAAATATCTAAAACCCTTTTTAGGGCTCAACCAATCTCAACATTGTATATTAGGTATGCAAAGCTCGGAGAAAATGTTTTAACGACCACCTATTCATCGCTATATAACCCACACTCTAATTAGCGATGCAAACGAGCCGAGCCATAGTCTTTTTTCAGGCTCGAGCTCGAGCCCGACAAGCCAGGAAAAAACAAGCTCGAGCTCGGCTCGGCTCAACTCGTTTGGCTTGAATTTGTGAGTAAATTATTATTTAAACTCGAGTTCGGCTCGAGTTTAAATATTTTCAAATATTTTATTATGTTTGAGCTGAGTTCGAGCTCGAGCTTGAGCTTGAGCTTGGGCTCGGGCTCGTGCTCGAGTTCAAAAATCAATATGTTATTTTTAATTATATATAATTATATAAAAATAAAAATAAATATTAAAAAATAAGGGCTCGTGAGCCTATGAACAAGAATTACTTGGCTCGAGTTCGGCTCGAAACTTATATGGGCTTGGCTCGGCGGCTCGGCTCGACTTGGCTCAAATTATTCGAATTCGAGCTCGAACCTTTGTCGAGCCGGCTCGGTTCGTTTGTATTCCTAATTCTAACATGGAAAGATAGTATTAGTAAGTGATTTAAATTTGGGATAATTCCCATTTTAATCCGTTATGTTTGAGGATGTATATTTTTTACCCGTTAAGTATGCCCTCTGTAATTTTGATCATATATATTTTAAAATATTGTAATTTCAGTCCGATTTCACTAGAATCCGTTGGAACTCGTTGACGTGGTGCATAAAATTATGATGTCACGTCAGCGAGTTCCGACGGATTCCAGTGAAATTGGACTGAAATTGCAATATTTTCAAAACGTATATGACCAAAATTGCATAGTGAATATTTAACATGCAAAAAATATACACCTCCAAATATAACGGATGAAAATGACAATAATCCCATATAAATTTAGATTACTTTCTTTCTGAACTTTCCTTGTCGGATTTTTCCATCTATCCTTTCATTCTCTCTTCTTTTTTTTTTTTTTTCTTTGAAGCATCAGAGAATTTACGTTGAACCAATTCATAGCATCCATTAATAATTGCTTATTTTTCGTAGGTTCAATCCAATGACCCAAGCCACACACACCAAGAGGTTCGACCAAGATCCCATAGGGTTTACTTGGGTTTCGGAGGTGCCGAAGCAAGGGTCTGAAGTTTCATCTAAGGGGATCATAACATGCTATACATTTGAATAATATTTAAGTTGTATTTTCAGTTTCTGAATTAAATATGATGATATCATAATTTAATTTTTAAAATAATTTTTTAATATTATTATATTCAAATTCAGACTATTCAGCGGCTAAAATATCAATTTGGTAAAACTTATTGGGGTAGCATGAAATTTTGACCAGGCAGAAATTGTTCCACTTGTCAGCCTAGTGGAGTGACATTGAGAAGGGAACACCAAGAAAAAACGAAAGCTCATATATAAGGCAGGTTCATGTATTTCACTAAAACTGCAAAAACTGAAGGCTATTATTATTATTATTATTATAAGGCAGCAGAAACTAGAATAGTGAAGTACAGCAATGTGCCGATGTAGATATGATTTAGAGAAGGGAAATGTTTTTTTCGTGGGGTGTCGCTTACTCACCCAACCTCCACGACACTAGCTATATTATATTATATGCATGTAAAGCTTTGCCTCCTCAAAACCATGAAAAACTCCAATGAGAAAAACAATATACATTTTCAAATTTCACTTCTCTTTTCAAAAAATTTATAAATATATTGAAGTTAAAATTTAAATTTTATACTGAAATACTAAGTATGTTATATTGAATAGGTTTTAAATAATTTGAACTTATGAAAAAAAAAAGGCGAGTTACAGTCCATTGGTGGAGCTACGTTTGCTCCAATGGGTGCAATTGACCCCCTGAACTTTTGGAAATTCCATATATACATATATTATAGGTATAAGAATTTGATGATTGGGTATGATTTTACAATAAAAATAGGTTTTATTGACCCCAATAAAAAAAATATAAATTTACATATGAAAGGGTCATAAAGTTAAAAAGAATATGAGAAAGTTGAAAATTTTCATTCATAGTTAAATTTTTGAATATATAAATTGAGGCGAATATGTTTGGCATTTTTACTAGTGATTTAATCATATATCATTTTTAACATATGGAAAGCACCTACGGTCTTTTTTGAAAAATAAATGTGCCTTACAAAACTATTGTACCGTCATTTTTGTAATTGAAATTAACAAATGAATATTAATTTCATTAATTTTCTAGATCTACTATATTTCAGTGTTACATGTTTTGAATGATCCCGTTGAAAAAAAAAATTTGTAGCTACGCCACTGTTACAATTACCTCTCATGAAGTTTGGCAAAATTACAAAAAAACCCCTTGTTTATGAGAAATTACCAAAATCACCTTCAAGTTTTGCAAAATTATGTACAAGTTAATGGACCACGAGAAATCTTGAGATTACCCATGATGTTCGATTTACAAACACCTCCCTTAAGGTTTGGTTGAAATTACAACAAAGCTCTTTAAGTATTGAAATTTACAACCACAGCCCCGGCAGCAGTGGCAACGACCTTCCCATGTCAAAAATTTGTAAAACATACATCTTCAAAATAGGTCTGCTCTTAGTTCCATGGTGATGACCTAATCGACGCTATTTTGACCTCGTCTAACAGTTGGTCAATGCGTCTTGAATATTCTCACATTTTCAACGAATTTCGTCGTTGAAATCTAACAACGTTCAACACCACCAAAACCATCTCACTTCAAGATTTTGAATATGTAAGAGCCAACCATAGCCTCCTCGTTGTCAGTCAAAGGGGCTCCACCTCCTCCGATAGTCTATTTGCTTGTCTGTAGTGTGGTTAGTCTCGCTTTAACACCCTTTTTTCAAACTTTGACCATTACATCCATTATAAAAGCTTTTAAAGAAAAATCCAACCTTTTTTCTCTCGTCCCAATTGCCAAACCCTAACCGTAAGAGTTTTTTTGTTGGACCGACAAATCTTAGAGGGTGTAGTTATAAATTCTAATATTTGAGTGGGGTTTGTTTTCATAGTTTCAACAAACAATAGGAGATGTGTTTATAATTCACCCTTGTTCAACAATTAATCAAAATATTGAAGGAGGGTATTTTGGAAAAAAAGATACAACTTTTAAGACAGAACCCTAATGAAACCCTAATAAGAAGGTTGTTTTGTAATTTTAACAAATCTCAAGGGTAGTTCAAGTAATTTTCCATACCTAAAGAGTTTTTTGATAATTTCAACAAACTCAAAAGAGGTAACTATAATTTGCCCAAAACAATTCACAAAACCTTGGATGGAGAGTGAATTTGTGCCAAACTAGATGGATGGATACATAGCCGGACAGAGCCCGGGGGAGCAAGGTCAACCCTCGTCAAGTTTGAAGTCAAATTTCACACAATTTTTTTAAATTTTTTTTTAATCTATTAAACATAAGTTTTAAATAATAATTTATAAATAGAATTCAGCCATATGAGACAATTTACAGTTGATCTGGCTAATATATAAATTAACTACTTTATAATATTCAGGGTAGAAAACATTTAAGCTAGAACATTTTTCAAATGTCAAAGAAGTGTAAAATTGGAAAATATATAAATAAAATAAATATATATTTTTATTTGGAGAGAACAAAGTATATCTTATCATAATTAGAGAGGGCAAAATGTTTGGACAGAAAAATTAATTTCACCCTTTGAATTACCAATAATGATAGCTCTACATTCTTTTTTTTTTTAAGTGAAATACGCTAAATATCTCAATCTTTAGAATGTTTTGTATTTTTATAATTGAATATTAAGGTGGTTAGTGTATTTTTACTCTTCTATTTTCAATTGAATGAAAAATTTTGTTCATATATGGTAGAACTAGGGTTGTAAATGGATAATCGAAAATTCGACTACCGTTCGCATTCGTATTCATTTATAAGGCAAAATATTCATGTCTGTTTAAAGTGGATATTATCCGTAATTGATTATAAATATCCGATTATGAATGGATACGGATATCGTAATTAGACATCTGATCCGTTTTATATCCGCTCCAAATACATATTTATTTATATATCCAATTATTTGTAATTTAGTTGTATCCATTAATTATATCCAATAAATGATCTTTGGAAAAAATAACTTATATGTATGCGCTTTTAATAATATTTCATTTTTAAATTAATTAATGTTTTTTGATATAATTTTGTAAAATTCAATTGTTTTTAATAGTTTTAAAAGTTTTTATTTTGATAATCACATGCATTATATTTCATATATTATAAGATATATAGAAGTAAAAATAAACACTTCAAGTTATGCGAATGATAAATAATAAATTGTTGATTCAAATAAAAGACATGAATTTTTTTAATGGATATTCTAGCTTTAAAACTTACAAGGATATAAAAATAATAAATAAATAAATTTAAATGAACTTTGGGTGTTATTAATAAAAAAATATGATATCTATATATATATATATGTGCATATATGTATATATAATTTTTTTTTGTAAATAACTAGATTATGTGTAAAAAAATATGACTAAATTGTATACACAAATTTCAATATTCAATTAATTACAATTGAATATCAGTTATTTACAATTTAATAATATCCTAGAATATTCATAATCAAATTTGAATATTCAAATATTCATAATGAAATTTAAATTTTAAAATTTACAATTAAATATGGATATATCCGATATACGACATATACGAATATAGATATCGATTTTAGATACTCATTAATATCTATATCAGTATCCGTATCAGTATCAATATCAATATTCAATAAAATTAAATGAATATGAATATAGAAACAGAATATCCTATCCATTTCTGTTTACACCCCTAGTTAGAACTCTCGCGGTTGCATTTGAAAATTAGTTTTTTTTTTCTTTTTAGTATCAATCACCTTCACATGACACAAGATCTAAGGAATGAAAAAATCAAAGTCAAAATTGTTCTACTAAATTTTCTAGGTATAATTGCCTTTTTTGTCCTCTACATTTAGAATATTTTCGATTTTGCCCTTTTCATTTCAATTTTACCAATTTTGCCCTCTCCGTTTATAATTTTTTTAGATTTTGTCCTTTCCGATTATCAATATTTCGACTGTCGTCCGATTTTGGACATAACTTCTTGCCGATGATGACATGGTGATTTTCTAGCAATTTATGACAATGATCGGAAAAATCGCAATTTGTGGTCAGAAAATTGCCACATCATCACCTACGGAAAGTTATGTCCAAAATAGGACAACAAATCAAAACATTGATAATCAAAGAGGACAAAATTGAAAAATTTGAAACGAAGAGAATAAAATCGAAAATAGGCTAAATCTAAAGGACATAAATTGCAATTATCCCAAATTTTCTATGTTGAGAATGTTATGCTGAAATTTGCTTAGACCTATTAGACTACTACTAGGAGATCTTGCTAATTGTTATTGCTAATTTACTATGAAATTGCATTTCATATAATTCTTTCTTATATCAAACCCAATTTTAATTCATATAATCCTTTCTTACATCATTTTAATTTGAAAGGATAAAATTTAAATTTCTTATAAGAATATGTATAAAAATATAGTTAAATATAAAATTGAGGGGGCGACTTTACCTTCTAACTAATAATTTAACTCCGTTTTGTATCATAGCTAATGTCACTATGCTTGAAAAGGAAAGTGCCCTAAATCAATAATGAAATGCTAACACATACAGATATAATTATATATGTCGCAACTTAATTATTCTGTGCATGCATAGTTATTTGGATATGTGAGTGTGTCAGACTTGATTTGAATGTGAAAAAGACCAATAAAAAGAAACAGTTGATTGGCCCAATAAAGATCATTCTATGCTTAACCATTATTTCTCAATACTCCAAAAGCGAAAGAATTTCAAAGATATTTATGAAAACGCGTCAGAGTCCACTGAGACATGATAACTATCAAATGGTACATCAGAACACATGCTCTCTCTCTCTCTCTCTCTCTCTCTCTCTCTCTCTCTAAATATATATATATATATATAATTAATTAAGAACATGTAAAATTATTCAAGTAAGTGACACAATTATGTATATGTGGATAATTTTATAAAATTTTATTTTACCACATATAAAATTACAATCTTATTTTATATAAATTCACAAAAATATTTTGTTATTTATATTTATTTAAAAGAATCGAACATTTTTCCAATATTTAAGATAAGATATGTTAAATTTTAAATTTATTTACAATTTTTATCTTTTATCTTGATTTTAAATTAATAAAATTGTTTATCAATTATGTATACATAAAATATTCAAAATTTTATGTCTTATGTTTATACCAAAATTCATATTGAAATTGGGCATATCCTAACTATACTTTTTCATTGACTTATATGTTACAAAAACTTAATTTATTTTTTATCCAATAAAAAATTATAATATATAAATAATAATATTTACTTCCCTTGCCTCTGCATGAGTTAAATACTAGTATCATTATAAATAGGCACTTTAATCTTTTTCAGACCAATCTTATAGAAGAACATTCTTATTCAACCCAGTTTGATTGCACCTACTTAATCATATAATAAGTGTAATTCACTTGTCGTGTGATTAATGCTGCATTACTAAAAAAATGACCTAATGTAACATATATAATGTGACACTTTTTAAAAATATTATATTTATGTACTTATTGTGTCGCATCATAAAAAACGTCTCAATTAGCTATACCAAATTATAATTATAATTATCTTTTTGTGATATTACGAGTGTCAAAAAAAATTATTATTTCAGTCAAATACGTGACACTTCAACTAGTGTAACTAAATCAAAATTGCTTTATATAACACAAACTAAATTGTCACATATTTCAGTGTATTAAAATCCTATTTTGATATTTAATAATGTCACAATAAATGCATTATATTTAAATTTTGATATAATTTATTGAGATTATTTTTATGAAATGTCACAATAAATGTATAAATATGACACTTTTTAATATTATCACGATATATGTGCAATTATTTTTTTAGTAGTGTTGGTCGGCCCAACGTGGTTTGGTTTACAATTTCCTGATATTTGGAAGAACTTAAGAGCTAACGCAATAATGGAAGGTGTAACAAATAATCAAGCCAATGCTCACTTGAGATCTTCTATTTCAGGTAGTGTTTTATCTCTTATTTCATTGTATGGATATACGTTAAGTATAGAAATCTCAAATCAAGTGTATAATTATTAAAATAATTATATATATATAATATGAATATATATTATAAAATAATAAATGAAATACTATTTTAACACAGAACAACTTGTTACGCCGATGCTAGCTAGTTTGATGGAAAATATCTTCTTCCATAGACATGAATTTACACATAGTTTCTCCCAATTTTTGTGATGCCAATTTTAGGAACTAAAATTGAAAAAGATATATAATTAGTTTTGTTACTTATTTGGATAATTTAATCATAATTCAATTTCAAATCATACTCAGCAAGTGAGTAATAATTTCTCCATTCAGATTTCTTGAAAGTAATTTTCGAAGAATAATTTCATTAGATGAAAGGAAGTATTAAGGGCGGCATCACCCTTTACACTTCTGTGTTCGAATTTGTGTATAGAGATAAAGATATCAAATAGCAGAATAATCAGCACAAACACAAAATACGTTAGCATAACACCGCCAAGAATTATTGTACGTATAATACGAAGAATTTAATATCATTACTAAAAAGGTCGGTTGATTTGACATATATAATGTGCTTTTTTAAAAAATATTTTATTTATGTACTTATCATGACACTTCATAAAAATACCTTAATAAATTATATCAAATTTGTACTAAAAAGTGTCAAAATAAACTATTGTAACACTCAAATACGTGACACTTTAGCCAGTGCCACGAAACTATTTTGCTTTTAGTGATACTAACTAGAGTACCATGTATTTGAGTATAACGATAGTTTATATTTTTGATAATTTATCATGTCACAATAAATAAATTATAATTCAAATTTAGGATAATATATTAAGACACTTTTTATAAAATGTTATAATAAAGATATAAATATAACAATATCACAATACATATGTCAAATTAGATATTTTTTTAATAGTATATCTATGTCAAAAAACAAAAAAACACCTATAAATGTTTGGAGCAAGTACATAAAGAGGAGGGTCGAATTTACGACACATTGAATCGTAACATCACCTAATAGTAAGATAGAATCCACTTGACGTTGAAACATCACAATCACAATTATATATTGTACAATTTTAGTAGCACTGTTTAGCTGTACATCCTAAGGTGTCCGGAACCTAAACAAAAGGAAAATGACATACAAAATAAATAAATAAATAAATAAATTTAATAATAATAATAATAATAAGTTAGTGTGGTAACAACAACTCCACATGATTTTGTGGTTGACCCAAAATTTCCTAGATATTCCACCTGCCCCCCAATTAAATCATGCATCCCATTAATTCTTCAAAATCCCTAAAATCCATGCCCTCTGTATATATTTGCCCTAATTTCATGACCGTACCCACGTGATCTTGTCCGATCTCACGTGGGCTTCATCTACCACAATATTATTTATTTAATTATTTCACATAATTAAGAACGATTTAATTATAATTATTTTACGATCATCGCATTCTATCACTAGGTTGCCAATGACTTGCCAAGTGTCGGACCAGGATACATTGATTAATGTTAATCGTATCGCGCCGCAGCAACACGTGTGTTTTTAATTTGATTAATCATTGCAATTAAGACATTAATTTTATTTGATTAAATTAATAGCCCCTTGATAATCGTGTTCCAAAAATATGAGAGCCCTTTGTTTAATTATTTATATTTTAAAATATATTTTTGTTGTTTATACTCAGCCTTTCATGGCGGCCAGCCTTCTCTTCAGCCCATGCCAATGTTTCTCGATATATATATATATATATTGGCATACATCCCTAAAATAACAACTCTCGCATGCACTCTTTTCAACATATATATAAAACAATAAAATCTATTTTTGACTCGATAAAATATAATATATTTGCCATAGAATGTGGTGTCCATCAATTAACCTGTAAATTTGAAGTATTAATGCAATTAGCATATGGCTTAGTGACAAATTAAAGAAAAGTACGAAAGCTCCAATCGTCCCGTAGCATATGTTGCTTGGAGCATATATTCAGTTCGTGGTCCCATTAAACCAAAACAAGTAATGTGTTAATCATTCATGCTAATAACAATTAGAGTCAGTTAATGTTAAGCTTTTTTTTCCTTGATTCGGTGGTCCAATTGAACATCCTCGTATGCACAAACTAAAAAGACGAGTTTGATTGATGCTACCTAACTAATTCATGCATAGAATCCAATGTATAAATATAGGGGAATTAAGTTTCACAAATCTCGATTTGTTAATCTATTAGCATGCATAAGTTAAAACTTCGAGATATATATATATATATATATATATATTATTTCAATCTTAATACAAAATCAAAGATAGAACAGAATATATCTGACACGTACATTCATCGAATATTTATGTAACCTTTCTATCTTTTTATTTATAAAGATTAAAAAAATGTAAAAATAGACATGATGATTTTTTTTTTGTGTTATTATTGTTGGTGTGATTTGTAAAAACTCCCATTAAGTTAAATCTTGATCCCAACCTCCGTTGTTTTTGTTGTGCCCCAACGAATGGAACCAAAGTCATTTGCTTGCGGATAAATTCTAAAATTTATTTTATTAGGATAAATGGTATGTTGATGATAAATCCATCCAAGGTGCAACAATTTGATGACAAACGAAATTCGAGCTTTAGCAAAGAATGATGAAGGATCTCTTGATTCAACACGACCTAACTGTACAGTTCAAGGATGTTAGGCCCTTGAAGGAAAAGGAGGTGAGACCTGTAGACAGCAGCAGAGCGAGAAAAATTGTTCGGTGGGGTCACTATTTAATAAAAAATACAGTACCAATATATATATATACACACACACCACACATATATATATATAGAGAGAGACCTAATATATTCACGTATATGGGACCCTCAATTCTAGGCTAAGCTAGGCTTGACCGAACCGGTGCTAATCACGTGGCGCGTGTTTTACATTTTTTTTGTGATTGGTGATATTTAAAAAAGGTGACCAATTACTTGGCTAATAAAATAAATTTGCCATATGATCATTAGGTTTGATCAAATCAGGTTCGATTAAGAATTTTTCACATGAATATATACATAGTAGATAGTAATGGAGTTGATATTTGGATCCTGCTACATAAGAATTGTTATTATTTTTGAGTGCGGTCCAATGCCCAAAAATTCAAGATATATAAATTTTCCTCAATATTTAGTACATGGTTAAGGGTTTTGTTAACTTTCAGTGGGGTTATTGGACCCCATTGAACAAGAAGTGCCTCCACCCATGCTTGTAGAGATTAATGACACACCGTGGAAAGATTCAGAACTGCATTGTGCTAGCACGATTCAGCTTTGTTTTCCAGTTTATCAATAATGTTGTTGATGAAAATTCCGAAAATTCAGCGCCAAAATTGTGGCAAATCTTTAGTCCACAAAGTTTGCTTCTTAAGCTGCAATTATATTATATAGGTTTAAAATGCAAGAGGGTGAGAATCTAATGGACTGGTGAATTATCCTTGAAAAGTTGAATTTAAAATGGAAGAAAAACATAAAATCACTTTTTACTTTGCTCTGCATGCAAAAGATACACTCACTACCCAAAAAAAAAATTATGATGATAAAAATATTCATGGCAAAAAATCGAAATCTCATCACAAAATGTTTTCGTGATATATATATAAAAAAAAATCATCACAATGTCCACACAATATCACCCTCACATTAGATTATTGTGAGAAATTTTTCATTTCGTTACAAAAATGTATGCGACGAAATACTTTTCCTCACAAAAAGGTATTTTTGTGACCAATAGATCCATTGCCATATGTTTTTTAATATTGTTTACGATCGAACTCGGTTGGAACTAAAATTTTTTGCCTCTATGAAAAATTGTTCATGAGCAATGATTAATGACGAATATGTGTTTAGAGAAATGTAATTAATCGTCTTTATTTAGATGACATCAATTGATTCTTGCATGGATTTGATTTCTTTTATACTTCATTTGGATTGAATGATTTGAATTTGTAGGCAGAGTTTGAGGGAGAGGATTTGTAATGACTTCAAATATGATGGATTCTAAATTCATCATAATGACTCCAAAAGTAGCTTAAAATGAAGTTAAAGAATTCAAAATTCATTGCAAAACGAATTTTATCCAAACAAGTTTAATGGATTTGAAATCCTTTGATTCAAATCGATTGATCCAAACACTATCTTTGTTTTTTTTATCTTTCTAATTTGGTAATTAAACACAACCTTAGTTAATTTAGGACTGAAATCTCCTTCCTAAAGCTTTATCTGGTTGTGAAATTTGAAATGTGATTCTTTTTGACGTATGTTACGACTATTTTCAAGAGATGAGATCGAACAATTTTCAATAAAGTGCGTCACCTCACTTATCAAATAGGATTCAAGAATCGATCTGCCTACGTATATTTGATTAATTGATTTCTACAATAGTATAGTTTAAATATTTTTTCTATTAAATTATCACCTTGTCCTATAATCTATACTATTATAAAAAGAAAGTCACTTTTGTGCCTAAAATAACAGTTATTTCTTGCATTTTACAATTTTAGCCCTGTAATGTTTAGTGAAATCACAACATAATTATAATACGGCGGGCAAAATTGAATATTTCCAACATATTATCATCAATTTGGATACTAATTTTTATAATTCAAAAAATTATCCTTCGATATCTTCCACACTATGTATGAAGTAAGGTTAAAAACATAATATACCACACTAAACTAAATCCATGTTTTGAGAAAAACCCACATTATGAGACTGAAACTACCATACAATTGATGACATTTGAACAAACTAGAAGTCTAAAATCAAAAGTTATCTTATTTATCTATTGAAGGCATTCTACTTAAAAGTAAAATTAGTAATAAAAATATTATAATTATTTTGGTATTTTGCACTGCAAAAAAAGACCACCTATTTTAATTTAATCGACAGGATAACAAATTTTATCTCTCTCTCTCTCTCTCTCTCTCTCTATATATATATATATATATATACACACACACACATATATTTATAAAACAAAAAAAGGGCTTCATTATGCTAGAAAGTTTATGTGCGGAAAAAAACTCAAACCTTCAGGTTAGAGTAACTTAAATTTTTGCAATTTTATAATATGTGAAAAAAAATCAAATAAGATAGTTATATGATTAAAATAAAAAAAAAATATCACGTTATAATTGAAAAAACATATACTTAATAACTTATTATAAAGAATAGACACATAAATTTATATGCGCGCAGAAATCGCGCGCGAGGAATGCTAGTTAATTTAAAAGAAAATTTATTTATTTATTTATTTATTTACTCTTTTTCAATCTAACACTTGCATAGAATCCCTTTATTATGAATAAGCGATAATGACTCTTAAATCCGACAGAACTCTTTGCTAATTTGAATTGGGTGGGCGTTCGGGTCGGGTTATCCAATACCAACCTGACTGTGATCGGATTAAACCCGATCGAATTGGGTACCCATGCTAATAATTATTTTCGGGTCGAGTACCTGATACAGAAGTAATACCCGAATCACAAATGGGTATCCGAAATTTTGACATTTGCACACTTTGTACCATTTCTTCTCCTAAGTTTTTAAGAAATTTTCCCTCAATCTAAGAACCCATTACCTTACTGAGATTTTTGCGTCATGTACTCTTGTTTTGGTACCCAATTGAGCATATTCAAAGACTTTTGCACCATTGAGGTGCCACTAATGGAGGTCACGAGTGAGAAGATGAGATTTATAGAGACATAAAGACAAATATTAGAGCTAAATTCTAAGAGAGAGAATTTTTGATATCATTGATTGGAGAGAAAAAACTATACAAAATACATATTACAAGTGTATATATACCAAAGTCAAAACGAGAGGAAAAGGTGGTTATGCCAGCTAAAATACAACCAAAAAATATCTACATGTTGTAGCTAATTAACTGAGGAAAAATTAAAAAAATATTTATATGTAATACTCCCCCTCCTCAAGGCGGATGATAGAGATCAATAACATCCATCTTGCGCAGAAATTGAGAAAGGACTGAAGCAGGGACAGGTTTGGTAAACATGTCTGCTAATTGAAGATTGCTACGAATGGGCAAGAGTTTGAGAAAACCATCAGCAACCTTATCGCGAACGAAATGGCAATCCAATTCAATATGTTTTGTTCGCTCATGAAATATAGGATTGGAAGCCAGATGGACTGCAGCTTGGTTATCACAATATAACATTGCACCAGGGATAGGAACCTGATAATATCTAAGGAGCTGTTGTAGCTAAACTAATTCACTAGTAGTCATAGTAAGAGCCCTATACTCAGCTTCGGCCGACGATCGAGACACGGTGGTTTGCTTTTTAGTCTTCCAAGAGACCAAAGAAGCACTAAGAAAAACACAGTAGCCTGTGGTAGAGCGACTAGAATCGGGGCAAGTTGCCTAATCAGCATCAGAAAACACACATAATTGTAAAGAAGGTGAGGATGGAAACAAGAGACGTTGTTTAGGATGAGATTTGAGATAGCTAAGGAGATGGTGTACGACGGCTAGATGAGGAACATTAACCCGTGGCTGGGATACATACTGGCTAAGGCGCTGCACAACATAAGTAATATCTGGTCAGGACAAAGTGAGATAAAGTAACCGGCCAATAAGACGACGATACTGAGAAATGTCATCAAGTAGGACACCATCACTGGAACTGAGTTTAACAAACGGATCCATCGGAGTAGTGGCAGGTTTGCTAGCAAAAAACCCGGTGTCTTCAAGAAGTTGGAGGGTGTAATTGCGCTGAGATAAAGCAATACCGTCAAAAGAACGGGCAATCTCAAGACCCAAAAAATACTTCAAGGACCCTAAATCTTTCAGCTTAAACTGAGATTGTAGGGCTGTTTTGAGAGCATTGAGAAGTGGCAGAGATGGACCAGTGATTATTATATCGTCAACATAGACCAACAATGCAATGAACATAGAACCATTTCCTTTAGTGAATAACGAATAATCGGACTTAGATTGAATAAAGCCAATAGCAATAAGGGCTTGAGAAAATTTAGCATACCATTGCCGAGAGGCTTGGCGCAACCCATATATAGACTTGTGCAGTTTACAAACCAGTTTGTGAGAAGAATGAGAGCACTCCCCCTGTCTATCATAACCAAGGGCAAGATCCATGTAAACCTCCTCAAGCAAATCCCCATTAAGAAATGCGTTATTAACGTCCAATTGCAGTAAATGCCAGCCCTTAGAACTTGCCAAGGCAAGAAGCACCTTGACTGTAACTAATTTAGCCACTGGAGAATAAGTATCCGTGAAGTCTATCCCTTCTTGTTGCGTATATCCTATTGCAACCAACCGTGCCTTGTATCGTTCAATGGATCCATCTGATTTAAACTTGATTTTGTGAACCCAACGACACCCAATAGACTACTTTCCAGGAGGAAGGGAAACAACTGTCCAAGTATGATTGAGCTCCATAGCATCTAATTCATCCTTCATGGCTGCCCTCCAATGAGGAGAATAAATGGCTTGATGATAGAATCGAGGTTCAGTGTGAGTGGTAATATTGAGAGTGAGGGCTTTACAAGAAGGAGAGAGCAAATTATAAGAAAGATGCGAAGACAGAGGATAGAGTGTAGATGAAGCAGTGAGAGAGTTGCAGTGAAAGTCTTGAAGATAAGAAGGTGTCTTCGTGATGCGTGATGACCTCCGTAATGAATTTGTGGCTGGAGGGGGTTCAGTAGTGATAGATGGAGACAAACGAGACATGGGAGGAGGATCATAGGTAGAGCAAAGGTAAAGGAATATGAATGAAAGGGTCAGGAAGATGAGAAGAAAGATCGGGATTATGAAACGGAAATACAGACTCATGAAAGACCACATCCCAGGAAATAATGAATTTCTTCAATGTAAGATCAAATAAACGATAACCCTTAACCCCAGGGGGATATCCTAAGAACACACATGGAGTGGCGCGGGGGTGGAATTTAAGACGATGGGAGGTGAGTGTGGACGCAAAGGCAAGACACCCAAAAACCCGAAAGAATGAGTAGTCGACTGGTTTGTTGTACAAGAGTTCATATGGAGATCTATTATCTAATAAAGGTGCAGGAGTCCGATTGATCAAGAAAGTGGCAGTAAGCACACAATCTGTCCAAAATGATGGAGTAATTTGTGACTGAAAAAATAAGGATCGAGCTACATTAAAAAGGTGCTGGTGTTTTCGTTCTACTACAGAATTTTGTTGCGGAGTTTCTATACAAGAAAATTGACTGAGCTTACCATGTTGAACATAGAAATCTTGGAGTTGGAGTTCCTTGGCATTATCAGAACATAATGCCTTGATTTTGGTGTGAAATTGAGTGGAAATAAGAATATGAAATCTGGAAATAATATCAGGTGCTTGAGATTTATTTGTGAGCAGAAAAATCCATGTGAATCTGGTATAATCATCAACAAGGGTAAGAAAGAATTTATGACCACTATGAGATGGAACACTATATGGTCCCCAAATATCCATGTGAATAAGATCAAATGGAGAAGAAGACATATTATTATGTGAGGGAAAAGGAAGACGCTTTTGTTTTGCAAATGGACAAATGGAACATGGATCAAGTTTATTGACATTAGAAAGATCACAGTGTAGTATAGATTGCATAGATATGAGCTTTTGAAAAGGTAAATGACCTAATCTATTGTGCCATACAACAACGGAGACTTTATTAACATGTGCAACAACGGGGCAAGAAAGCTTGGTGGAGTCAAGAATGAAAAGATCATCCAGCAGATCAGCCTTGCCAATCACTGTCTTGTGCTAGGAGATCAGTGGATAAGGCAATGATCAGCAAAAAAGGCCACCATAAGATGATTAGTGTTTGAGTAAAGCAGAAATTGTCAGCAAGTTAAACTGGAAAGTTGGCACAAAAAGGACATGAGTGAGGATAAGAGAACTGCCTAACGAAATAGTCCCCATAAAATGAGCATCAACACAAGACTTATCAGGTAAGATAACATGAGAAGGCGCAATAGGCTGAATAGATTGAAACAGACTAATATTGGAACAAATATGTCTTAAGGCTCCGGAGTGCAGAATCCAATGAGAAGCAGAGTTAAGCATAAAGGAAGAACTAACAGAGAGACAAGTACCTGAAGAATAGGAAGTGCTAGGAGTAGTAGAAGCATCGGATTGAATGGAGGTGGAAGCAAGGTGCTGAGAAAGCAAGCTCAAGAGGTGTTGGCATTGCTCATTGTTGAGAGCATGAAGTAAAGAATTAGAGGCAGTGGTGCTCTGCTCAGAAACTTGATTGGTGCTCTGCGTAGAAACTTGATTAACCATGCCAGAAGATGGAGCAAATTGTTAAGATTGAGCTTGGCCATCTGAAGGCTGATGAATAGAAGATTTATGAAGGCGATGTCCTGGAGGAAGTCCATGGATGCGGTAGCAAGTGTCAACAGTATGCCCATGTATCTGACATTTGGGACAAAATGGACGCTCTCGACGAAATCCACGTCCACCAAATCGAGAGACAGAAGAAGAACTGGTAGCAACTTTTGAGAATCACTCTTCACAGTAAACGCCATAGGAGCAGAAGTAGAAACAGAGGAATTAGGAAATCCACCGATTTGCTGCTGACGTTCCTCTTGAACAACAAGCGAAAACACTTTATTGATGGATGGAATAGGATCCAGAAGCAAAATTTGAGCACGAACATGTGCAAAATTATCATTCAAACCCAGCAAAAACGACAGAACATACTCCATCTGATAAAATGATGCCAAATCCCTAACACCGCCGCAAGTACAATGACCACAACTACAAATCGGGCGAAAATTATTCAATTCATCCCAAACCGTCTTTAATTGAGTAAAATACGCAGTCACTGAATTTTGATTGTGAATCGTACTCAATAATTCGCGGCGAAGCTAAAATATACGTGGTCCATTAGATTGTTGGAAGCGGTCTTTCAAATCAAGCCAAATCTCTAAAGCAGAATCAGAAAATATAATGCTAGCAGCAATTTCCTTAGAGACTGAATTGAGAATCCAAGAGATCACAATATGATTATTTCGTATCCATGAATTGAGCAAGGGAACATCATCACCGGCAGGCCGAGGGAGTGATCCATCAATAAAGGCCAATTTGTTCTTAACCGAGAGTGCAATTTGCATTGCCTGACTCCAAGAGGTGTAGTTATCTCCTGTGAGTGGCTGAGAGACAAGGACCAACCCAGGACTGTCGGTATGATGCAGAAAATATGGACTTGAAGCATCATCAATGGCAGGACGAAGTGAGAGAAGAAGAAGCTCGAGGTAAATCCATGGCGGAGGATCAGAGAGAAAGATGCAGAGGAAGGAAAAAGTTTCCTGATACCATATTAGAGCTAAATTCTAGAGAGAGAATTTTTGATATCATTGATTGGAGAGAAAATACTATACAAAATACATATTACAAGTGTATATATACCAAAGTCAAAAAGAGAGGAAAAGGTGGTTATCCCAACTAAGATACAACCAAAAAATATCTACATGTTGTAGCTAATTAACTGAGGAAAAATTAAAAATATATTTATATGTAATAACAAATGATACAAATTGCTTGAAGCTTCGTCATGTGGGCTAGTTCGAACATGGTGGTGGCGGTGTTGTAGACTTGTAGCCGCTATCTATTTAAGCGGCGATGGGCATGAGAGTTGAGGCGGTGCGTCACACCAGGTTTTTGGGTTTTTGTTTGAATTGGGTGGAGAGATCTGACTCGGGTCGGGTAGGGGAAGAAGCTTTGGCTGGTGATTGGGTGGCGGCGGCGGTAGTTGTTTAGGGCCACTTGCGGCTGAGTAGTTTTTCTCTCCAATAGATCTTACATAGCAGTAGGTATTTTCTCTTTTCTTGAAGAACCCAGCTGCAAACTCCTATTTGGCACAAAATTAGGTTCCATCAGTTTTTTTTCTCTAAAATCCTAGTTGCATTTATTTATTATTTAAAAATGTCGGGTTTAATTCGGGTATCCGCATTGTTGGATACCCAACCTGATTAATCCGAACCCAAAAACCCGACCCGCTGCATAAATAAGTGATGGTGACATTGATTGCAATTAAAATCAGCACTTTCCACTTTTTTATGTCAAATTGACACTATCCATTTAGGCTATTAGAAAATTAGAAGTCCCATCGAGAATGCCAACTTTATATGTTTATTTAGGATTTGAAATTGTTGGATTCGATATGAGAACAATAACTTCGAAGTGAGTTTTGTTGAGTGCGAGCATATCAATGTGCAAATGAACACACAATATGAAGTCTTTTCAATTTGATTTCGATTGATTACGCCTTAACTTCTAATCCGAAAAACAAATGCGTTGGAATAAACAAACACTACTTCTAAAGTTTCGCGTGCCTACAATTTAATGTAGGACTTAAAATCAATGCTTAAATGATCGAAAAAGGGTCTAAAAATACAAAACTAGAAGGTGCATTGAAAGACGATGGCTATTCGCCGTGGATAATATAGACTTTATTTACAAACATGTGCATTGATGACATGGCTATATTTACGACTCTAATGCATTGAAAGATAGCCAGTGACTTTGACTATAAGAAAGACGCATTGATGATCCATACAATGGCTACACGTGAGTGCATTGAAAGAATTACACTATCTTACTAGCATTGATGACTTTGGCCACAACTCGTCATGCATGCGTTTGAGATGAATGCAGGATAACACTCATTGCATTGATGTCTCATCCCGAATCGGGCTCAAAACAGAGTGAGTGATGGCTACGATATCATGACGTTAAGGAGTGGACGCATTGATAACCTCATTTTGAGCAAAATGAGCATGGTTATGAACATTCACATAACAGTTTTCTACCTACTAAACTAAAATAATTTTAGTTTATTTGAGCTTAAAATCAAAGAAGTGCAGATTTCTTGATTCAAATGTTTTGTTGATTTGTTGAAACTTGATGAATCCGTCTCGCTTTTATACACTTCAAGCTGCAAACACTTTTATTCTTAAAGTTGGATGACTTATGCTGCTTGACCATTCGAAATGGATGGTGCTTCTTATTTTTCGGATATGGTAGTTATACCATCTTATTTGAAATTTTGAATTTTTCAACATTACATAGCCAATATTTTTTGCATTCTAGTTATGCCAACAACTATTTTTAGCCATTTGTTATTTTTTATCCTAACAACTCCTAATACTAAGGGTTAGTTTTAACTTGGTTTCACTACAGGAAAAAAGGCCAAAATCGAGGAAAAAATCCAGCGGAATTTCCGCCAAAAAATGATAAAACCGGCGGAATAGTGTCCGCCGGAAAAAAGCGCCCCGGAACAGCGTTTTCTGCCGGAATTCCGCGGGAAATTTCCGCTGGACTACCGGACTGCTCTGCCGGACCGCCCCCCCGGCGCCGCCGCCCGCCCCGGACCGCTGCCGCCGCCAATAAATATATCATAACTAATTAAAAGATAATATAAATAATAATAGTTAAAATATATATATTATATAAACATATGTATATCTATAAATATATTATACATAATTAAAATCTAGTATAAATAATAATAGTTAAAATATAGTTTGATACTATATAAATATATATATTATATATACTATATAAACATATATATACTATATAGACATATGCATACCTATAAGTATATTATATACATAATTAAAAGATAGTATAAATAATAATAGTTAAAAGATAGTATTGATATTATATAAATATATATATATATATTCTATACACTATATGAACATATATATACTATATATACATATGTATACCTACAAGTATATTATATGCATAATTAAAAGACAGTATAAATAATAATAATTAAAATATAGTTTGATACTATATAAACATATATATTATATATACTATATAAACATATATATATTATATATGCTATATAAACATATATATTATATATACTATATAAACATATATATATATATATACTATATAGACATATGTATACCTATAAGTATATTATATACACAATTAAAAGATAGTATAAATAATAATAGTTAAAAGATAGTATTGATACTATACAAATATATATATTATATATACTATATAAACATATATATACAACATAAATAATAATAGTTAAAAGATAGTATTGATATTATATAAATATATTTCCCCAAAGAGTGTTTTTAATTTAAAAAAAAGAAGAAATTTTGCTCTTGTACGGACTTAAACTTGGGACCTCTTAGATACAAGACTAATACATTGCCATTGAGCTACTTCCAACTTTGTTTATTGTTTTGCCTATTATATTTTAATATCACGATTTTAATTAAAAAAAAACACGAGGAAATTTTCCCCCGGAATTTTTCTCGATTTTTAATTTTAAAAAAAAAAGAACTTTTGCTCTTGTATGGACTTGAACTTGGGACCTCTTGGATACAAGATTAATAGCTTGACATTGAACTATTTCCAACTTTGTTTATTGTTTTGCCTATTATATTTAAATATCACGATTTTATTAAAAAAAATTAAAAAAAACCGGGGGAAATTTCCCCCCGAATTTCCCCCGGTTTTTAATTTAAAAAAAAAAAAGAACTTTTGCTCTGTTATGGACTTGAACTTGGGACCTCTTGGATATAAGACTAATACCTTGCCATTGAGCTACTTCCAACTTTGTTTATTGTTTTGCCTATTATATTTTAATATCACGATTTTAATTAAAAAAATTAAAAAAAACGGGAGAAATTTTCTCCGAATTTTTCCCGATTTTTAATTAAAAAAATTCAAAAAACAATTGAGGGAAATTTTTTCCCGGAATTTCCCCTGGTTTTTAATTTAAAAAATTTTTTTTGCTCTTGTATGGACTTGAACTTGGGACCTCTTAGATACAAGACTAATACATTGACATTGAGCTACTTCCAACTTGTTTATTGTTTTGCCTATTATATTTTAATATCACGATTTTTATTAAAAAAAATTAAAAAAAGTCGGGGGAAATTTTCCCCGGATTTCCCCCGGTTTTTAATTAAAAAAATTCAAAAAAAACCGGGGAAATTTTCCCCACGGAATTTCCCTTGATTTTTAATTTTAAAAATTAAAAAAAAATCGGGGGAAATCTTCCCCCGGAATTTTCCCCAATTTTTAATTTAAAAAATTCAAAAAAAACCCGCGGGAAATTTTTCCCGGAATTTTCCCCCGATTTTGAATATAAAAAATTCAAAAAAAAACCGGGGGAAATTTTCCCCCGGAATTTCTCCTTGTTTTTAATATAAAAAATTCAAAAAAAAAACCGAGGGAAATTTCCCCCGGATTTCCCGTAGTTTTAATTAAAAAATTCAAAAAAAAATCGGGGGAAATTTTCCCCTGGAATTTCCCCCGATTTTTAATTAAAAAAATTTTAAAAAAAATCCGGGGGAAATTCCGCCGAAATTGCCCCAGTTTTACGCCGACGTTTTTTCTGTAGTGTTTATTTTATTTTTATTTTCCTATTTTTGGTTGTTTGGGCCATAAGTATTTATTTTGGCTAGCTGTTGACATATGTCAGTCTCATACTGCGTCGGAGTGACCTAGGCCGTTTCATTTTTCTTTTCGGCAAAACAAGATTTGGTCCACTCTGAATTTATACAAAAATTTATTTTTAGGTCCAAACAAACATATATATAAGATGGTATTCTCATTCCCCTTCATTTAGTCGAGTTTTTTCCTACTGTACACACCTGATAAGCCTTTGTTGTGGATATCGTATGATTTGTATTTATAATTTTATAAAATAATCCCAATAATTAATCTAAAAATTCACCATAATATATAAAATATGAAATCAATTATATATAAATTAAGAAATAGAGGAAATTAAACCAATGGAGGATCACGATATTTGTCGCTGTCCAAGTTTCAAAATATTGTGTCACTTCACTTATCAAATAGGACTCAAGACCCACTACAAAAAAAGAAGAAGAAGAAGGATGAGGAGGAGGAGGAGGATTCAAGAAATTCGATCTGCCTATCTATACTTGATTTCTCCAATAATATAGTTAAAAAAATTTTTTTATTAAATTATCACTTTGTTTTTAATTAATTTAAAATAATTTTTTTTTCCTACTCTTTTTTAATTTAACACGTGCATAGAACGTCATTTCTTTATTATGAATAAGTGATAGTGACCCTTAAATCCGACAGCACTATTTGCTAATTATAAACAAGTGATGTGGATTGGTGACATATATATATAGATAGATAAATAATGTCATGCTTTTTATAAGATGATGTCCTCGGTCCTCATCATCTAGTTGAGCTTTTTCCTATGGTACATACCTGATAAGTCTCTTTCATGGATATTTTCTGATTTGTATTTATAATTTTATAAAATAATTCTGATAATTAATGTAAATATTCATTATATGATATAAAATATGGAATTAACTATATATAAGTTAAGAAATAGCGGAAATTAAACCGATGGATGATCACGACTATAATGAGGCAACAAAACTCATATTATTTGTCGTTGTCCTAAACCCATACTTATCTCCATTCGTGCAGATTCTAAAAATTGATCACAGCTCCAAAATAAAATCTCATTAACTCACTACAGTGTCTCATCCCATTGGCTCGACCACGAGAAGATTAGAAACTAATCCTTAGTCTCGTTACCATAATGCAAAATCCTGTGGGTATATGTAAAATAAAATCTAATATATCAGATGAATAGGAGATATGGCCTCTTTTCATAAGAAAAATAATTTGACCGTTATGTATAAAATAATGGCCACTAAAACCTCATAAAACTTCATTATAAAGTTGATAATAATTGGCCACTTCCTATGTGAAATAAGTCGAGTCAAATTACAATAAACTCGTAATAAAGTCATTATATAATGAAAATGATAATGAGGCCATAAAACTCAACAAGTGTTGGAAATAAAAAATTTAATGATTAAGAAATTTTAAAGCTTAATTTCCAACGGCCACAACACATCCAATACTATACAATGCTCATCATTCACAGAAACCAAAAAAAAGGTCAAGAAATTCATCTCATAAAACAGGAGAGAGAGAGAGAGAGAGAGAGAGAGAGAGAGAGAGAGAGAGCAAAAAATGTTAGTATTAGCAATAAAAATATTTGTAGAAGTTTTATGTAACAGTCCCTCCCAGGCACATAAACAAAATTTAGAAGCAGCCCTGGTGAGGTCATGAGCCCAGCTGCATGTACATCTTACCTTTCCCATGCTAAGAAGAACATGTACCCCTATAAAATATGTCACACGACACACAAAAAAAAAAAAAAAAAAAAAAAAAAAAACTAAAGAAAGTCCATCTACGTCACGCCTGTAAAATATTTCACACATAGATACAAGGGTTAACACGAATTGCAATTATTTTCTTCTCATCCTTCTGATCCATCGCAGCACGCGCAGCAACAGCTATAGCATCCTAAACATGCAAATGCGCCGCACAACTGAGTGAGCACAATCGCGCATTGATCATTCATCCGGGAACACAATTGGATGCAGCACAGGCAACAACACCGGCCGCAAAGCTTTCCGCAGCAGTTAGAAGCTGCCTTTACAAAAACCTCGGCCACATCGGGTGATCTTGTGTCACCGGATCCTGGAGGAATGTTATCAGCCGTTGCTGTTACGTCCCCAAAACCAAGTCCCATGTCGTGCAGCATTAGCAATCTGGGGGCTTTCGGTTCCTCTTTCTTGTGAGGGTCAACTTTTGCTTTCTGCAATAGTGCATTCAATTTAAAATAAAGGAAGCCATATTGTACAAAGAACCCCTTGAGGTAGGGCCCGTTGTTTTCAGGATACCCCCGTGGTATGAAAAATTACAAATACCCAACTTGTGTTTGGTTCCGTGTAACAGAAATTTTACAACTATAGGGTAGGGGTTTGTAATACAACCCCAAATATTAGGGATATTTATAATTTCTCCATAGGAAGTTTTGTGTAAATGGGCCAAACCTCAAAGGTTCCTTAATTAAAATGTCCCGAGACCTGAACTAAATCAATCTCAGGGCAAAGGTTCAAAGGTAACACAAACCTTTTTCACAGTGGTCGAATCAGCAACTATCTTCCCTTTATCGATCTCAACCAAAATCATGTTTGTATATTCGGAAATAACAGAATTTTGGGTACTCATTTTTGCTATCTGTCATTAAAGAAACAACAGCTCATCAATCTTATGATCTTCTCCTCTTTTCAAATTGATCACTCAAATTTTTAAGACAATTAGCATATGAATTAGAATGACCTTCTCCTGGAGCTCCTGATTTTCTGTATACCAGGCCTGGGCTGTAAGTAGTTCAATCTGAGGCTTGGCTACTATCTGTAATTAAAAAGAAGATTGAAAAATAAATGAGGACAAGGAGAAAGAATCAACAAATGAAAAATGTCATACGGTGAGTGACGAACTAATAACTTTGACCACATCAGAAAAAATATCAGTTAATTCTAATTAAAAATATAAGCATGCTTAAACTGACATGAAATTTTTAATGAGGGTTGAAAATGTTCTAGTTCTGCGATCTTATTGTTTATGTTTACATTCTAAATCTTAAAATCAGTAATTAGAAGGCATGGCTTGACAGACTCACGTCATTCCTTTATTTGAGATGGTACTTTAAGAACCAAAATTGTTGTTTTAGGAAACGTGCCATTATTTGCAGGTTCATCGGCCAACCCGATTCAACAAAAGGGAAAACGAGACAAAATAAAACAAAACAAAATAAATGGGAGCATTCAATTGTGGGTGAACATAAAGGTCCATCCAACCTGATAAAGAATCTGAGCTCCAAAGTAAACTCCAAGGTAAGCAAGACAAAGTATGAGGTCAAAATATCTTTAATATGTTGACATCCGTACAGATATTATCACATCCTAGAAGCAATGTAAATTCTTTGTTTGATATTAACAGTTAAATGGCATGCCTAACAGGGAATAATCTCATGAAAAACAAGTATGCATAACCTTGAAATAGCAGGTGAAAAAGAAATAATCAGATTCTCCCACCAAGGGTTCTTATTACATGTAAGGCCCTTATATTTGAGAGTGTTAGAATAATTTAGCATAATTGGTTCCTAGTATTTAGCTATGTATATTAGGAAAGAATATATCTCGTTTACTTGTACATATTTGACTAATCTCTATATATTGAGATTAGGCTTTGTGAATAATATACGACACACATTCATTTTTTATTCTCACTTCCTACAGAGAGAAAACTAAAAACGGACGTACTTGGTTGCTGAATCAATATATCTCTGATGTCGAATAAGGATCAACTAGGACCGGATTTATTTACTACATTGTGCATTCAGTATGACAGCAAACTGCATCCCAAACAGATAGAACCAGAATAAGTAAGAAGAAAATATTCGTACCTTGCTAATGGGTATGTCTTTTGCATCTTCCACCTTCAGGTCTAGATTAAAATTGCTCATATCTGCGAGGATACCATTAACCTTAAGGGTCTTAGGAAATGTTCCACGGTATCTGCCTGACATAACCAAGGGACGTTCAGATGAAAGGTCTGGAATTTGGGAAGGAAACACCTAACATGAACATTAACTTTTTGTTATGACAAAATAAGAAATGGCATGATGAAAATACAACATTACCAGAAGCCAACACATGAGAAACATCTCTGTGTGTGTGTGTGTGTGTGTGTGTGTGTGTGAGAGAGAGAGAGAGAGAGAGAGAAGTAAAATAGATACTCTTCCCATACAAACAGTAAGAAGATGTCACAATACCAATATGAGGCACTTCAGCATCCCCGGGTGATCCATTCAAGAAATATAAATTGAGGAAATATTAAGAATTCAAGTGAAGATAGGTACCTCAAGATCATCAAGCTTATCAAGATTCCCAAAAGCAATATTTGCAAGAGAGATAGATGACGCGCTAGCGAATAGGCTTCCCATTCGAACCTCAATAGAATCTGAAAAATCACAGAAGCCAATTATCGCCAGTTAAAAAGAAAATTTTTCAGTTCCTCTTAGGTTCTTTACTAATTTGATATGGGAACTGAATTTAGAAATGGTGGTAGTGTGCCTAGAACATACCCATAAAGCAAGTTAAGCAATACCATTTTTCCAAATAATTATCTGCCATCTCAAAGCATTTTCGAATACAATGCCTAGCAGTAGATGACCTAAATTAATGTCATTGGTTTTGATGTTTCTGGAGCGACATCAGAACCCTTAGCTGATTTAAATGCATTCAGTTTCCACATCTTCCTCTTATATGGTTGGAGTAACATGAGTATGTGACTCTTTAAAGCATTCAATATCGTAGTTCAATTCTTGAAATTCTTTGTGTTAAGGTCTACTAGAGTTTTAGTTTTCCGGGATCCCGTAGGATGCCAATTGTTTAGTCCTGCCAAAAAAAAAACTCCAGTGATAACCATTCACCCAAGAGGTCACAACCTTTCTCTGAGAACTCAAGACTAATTCCACCATCTCAAAGCTCTGAAGAGTAGTAAATCTCAGTGTTCCTATAAGTACTTAAAGGCTGAAATAAAACAACTTAAATACATATTACCCCTCAAGATAACTTAAATTACGTTCATCATTAAATAACTGCTTAATGAATTAAAAGGGCATTTTTACAGGAAGAATGGTCTTTTATACATTCACACAAATAAAAATACTTACCCACATCACTAGCAGCCTCATGATGTCCCAGACCAATTATTGCAAGCATCCGGAGAAAATAATGATTACAGAATGTACCTAACATATTACATAAGCAAGTTAACACACTGAAATTAAAGCATTGCAATGAGACTAAAAAAAAAATGACATCGTGCTCCATAATGCATTAGATCTAATATGACCTAAAAATCCAATTAGGACATCACTCATGAGATTCCCAAGATATTAGGCATCGGCAACCTAACGGAGTTAGTTGTTCACGATCTCGAAACAACCAAGGTGGTAATTATGTTGTGTGGATTTTGTATTAATATAGAAAGAATTATCATTGACGATAAATTTAGTGCACTTGATTTTCCATTAAAGGCAATTCTAGGGTAGCAGGCCTTAACAGGTGTTTTTCTTTGTGACAGCATAAGTCAGAGATGCTACTTTAATACGTTTCTCTTGTGTTCCTACTCTACTTCTGAATAAATTTAATAGTCTTTGATAAATTTAAAACAATAAAACATACCTATGCCCAATGTGTATATTCTTGGAAAAATATTTTTTTGGCTTGCTAACCGACTTTTCATGGTATCACAAATATGTCTCTCGTCGTCCACAGCTCCATCAGTAATGAGGAAAATGATTGGGATTGAGTTGCACCTATCAGATAACACATTAATGGCCTGCAACATAAAAGGGCTTTCAGTTAGAGTTACCATACAATGATTTCCAAGATACTCATAAAAGAAGAGAAAAAAAAAATCAACACTTTTTTTCAAGCGATACAAGTGACATAGGCCATTAACCAGTTGAAATGCGGAAGCGACATAAAGTAAGAATTTCTCCAACCAATAACTGAAATATCTGGGATGAGGATGAGTGCAGGAATAACACCAGACGGCCAAGAAAAACTATTTGCTGAAAGATTAAGCCAGCTTTTAATAAGTAACTTTGCTCAAATGTCTCTCTACAAGCATGAATGCTCACAAATTGCACCTTTTATGAATCCCAATTGCAGGGCAAGCAAACAATTTGCTTGCATGTCTCACTTAAAGCAGACACTTAAAGCACATTCACTTTTAAGACATCCAATCCATTAGAACTATCGCATTTCCTATGCCCTATAAGAGTAATCACTTCCTGGCCTGCGGCAGAACAGAAAGACATGTTGCTTGCTGCATGATAACTACTTATGTTCAAACATCCACGGAGTAAAAGTGCACATAACGCATTCCCTTCAAAACTGAAACTTTCAAGTATATCCAGTGCTGTAGGAAATAAAACCAGAAGACGTGCTTCAATTTCACCTCATCAGCTTCCATGACATGAATGCATTGCTATTCATTAGACTTATGTCAACACCAAGGGTGCTTATGGTTTCCTGAGAATCACTTCCATTCCATCGACACACTAGGATAAGATATTATTGTACTCAGGGACTGCCATAAATTTGACCTCAGATCAGACCCAGAAGGAAACATTCCAAGTTTCTTGTTAGCCTGTGAAAAGACAAATGCTACGAGGATGATTCACAAATACAGTTATAGAAGAATGACATATACCTGATTTAGAGGAAGCTGAATGTTTGTACCACCACCAGCGACAAAGTTCGTATTAATCCACTGAGTGACATTTTCAATTACTTCTTTGGTTGCAGGCTCCAGAACTAAGGAAAACAAGTAACTTTCACCATTGAATGCAATTACATTAAACAAGTCTTCTGGGTCAAGCTTCCCAAGCGCAGAAAGGAGGGCATTTTTGGTATCTTCAAGTGGTTTACCCCTCATGCTTCCACTTATATCAACAACAAAAACAACTTCTCTCCTAAATAGCTTTACAAAAATTAAAAGGAATTCTGTCAATAAAGCAGAAAATGAACTTCAGAATGCTTAGACAATGACAAAAGACCAAGGGTGCGAGATTGATGAGGATTTGAAGAGCTAGAATTCCATTCTTGTGTGACACAGGTGGTGTTGTCTACAAGTACAAGAAAGTTTCAGAATTTTGCAAAAAAAGGGATTTGATTCTCAATTTACCTTTCTACTCTGCTGGTTTCCAGGGAAAAGATAGCAACAGAACATATCTCTCCGATCAACATCATGTAACTCTGGAGAGCTCAAAAGTACGCCACCGAAAGCATGTTCTGACGAGACCTGGATACAAGCAAATTGGCATGGTAAAAAAGATTTCAGGGTAACTCCAGATATGCATTTCCAAAGCACCAGTATTTATCTGTAATAATCATATTGTTGATTATTTGGATTTATTAGGTGACAGCATTTTCTTCCTTATTTTCCTTTGAAAAATGCAGGTCATCAACTATCTTGGAGGAGTTTTTCATCAGATTACACAAAAAAGTAAGGGAAATCAAGTCTTACAGTGTAAGTGAAAACAAAATTGCTGTTTGACCATGAAATAACTTCAGAATCATAGATGAAACCAAATTTTCCTGCCTGACGTAGTTGCTCCTAAAATCTCCAAAAACAAGAGAGAACTGTGTTGGAATCATTCTTACTTAAACCTGAATAACTCAAAACTAAAATTAATGGTACCTTTAAAGGATGAGTACTTGTTTTCAACAGAACCTCCGATCCAGGACCAGCGTTAACATTCAATTGTATCTTTTCAGCGTTTAGACATCTTCTTTGCAACTGGTGTTACATACTCGGGAAAATTAAATGGAATGTTCAAGGTAAATTCGCCATCCTTGCACAGTACTTTTTGAGACCATCTAAGTTTAACTGATATATTAGTTCCTCCGTCGATCTGAAAAGATTTAAATCACATACGTTTCATGAAATGAAGTATGTGACTCCACACCATACCAAGAAACAATGAAGATAAGCCAAAGAAAGTAAATAAAAAAACTTGCCCGTGGGATTGTAAGAGTGAATATATTAGCTGTCAGGAAGCCTCCATCTTCAACCTTGGGAACCTTCTGTATAACTTTTTCACTGTCCATTGCAATTATTTGAGTTGAATATGATTTCCTGGGTACCTCAACCTCTACACCTAGAATTGAACCCTGTTAGCCAAATAGCATCCTCTTGAGAACCCAAAAATAATCACTTTTACGAAACAATGAGAAGCATAAATGATTTAAACACCTACAATATAATAAAAGTAAAACACAATCACACCAAAATGTGCGTATTTGTAAGTACATTCTTGGTTACCGTTCAACTAGAAAAACTAACTAAACTGGCTTCAATGGAAATCACTATGTCGCAAATATCAAGGGAAAACAAAAGAAACTAAGTGCAGGAAAGTATGAGGAGAATACCCTTATGTGTATCTTAATCAACATTAATAAAAATTTGAAAAAATAGCATACATTCAGCCGAGTGAAACTAAAAGCTATTTCACACAAATCATTCTCCTACACAGAAACCACAAGTAGAACTCGTTATTGCTCTTCAACTTAGACCAAGTAAAGTTTATTCATTTTCCTTGCGGAAACAGGAATTAGGAAATTAAAAGTCAGCATGAAGCTAAAAAATGCACCAATCTGTACCAAAACAATAAACTAAAACTTCATCACGAAGCTGACCTGTTCGCCCATGGGAAGCGCGATGCAGCAATCGCAGCTGCGGCTGCCCATGACGCAGTGCACGCGCCACGTGCCGCTGAGCGACACGAACGCCGTGTCCAGATAGCAATCCACCTCCACCGAAACTCCGGTCATCTGGAGCGGGAGCAGCGCTGGGGGATCGCACCTGCCATGCACGTGCGGCTGGTAGCTCGGCATATCCGGGTTGTCCACAATCGCCGGGTCGTTAATCACCGCGTAGAGCATCGGAGAAGTCGGGAGGTACGAGCAGACGGCGGCTCTGTCCATGGCCACCGGTGCCTTCGGCGGCGCCACCGCCCTGTCCTTGCCGAAGTACACCCTCTTGGAGAGGCGCAGCCCATCCTCCACCGCCGCCTGAAAATCCGCCGCCATACCAGAAAATTTTTAAACGGGGGATGATCGGAGAGTGTGACAAATTGTGGGGATTTTGTTAATGCCTAAAAATTGTGATCTCCGTTGAGCAAGGAGTCCTCCCCTTTTGTTGAACCTTTTTTTTTTTTTTTAAAAAAAGATGATTTAGGATTTTAGGTTATAGCGTTTATATTTATCCAGTTTGATAAGAAAAAGGGCCGTTGGAGTGGTGGGGCCCGCTTTGTAATCGTCTAGAAAACAAGTCTCACTTGTTTTCGTGTGCACATGTGTTGCTCGTCCGTCTGCAGTTATGACAGTAATCAAAGAGGTGTAAAGGATATTCTTGTCTTGAAGGTACAAACATTTGATGCCATTCGCATCAAATTCGGAGCGGAGTGTCGCATGGGTTCTTTACTTTGCGTGGCCGTTAGATAAGGACGGACGGCCGGATCCCGAATTGTGATTGGACGAATCAGAATTTGACAGCTCAGCAGAAAGTCTTTCATTCGTCCTAAGCCGGCCCGGTCCTTCCTTGAAAGTTTCAAGACTTGTCGGTACATTCCTCTTGACAGTTGACCCTTATTAACTCAACATTACTTGTCTTCATTCTCTCTCTCTTTTTTTTTTCTTTCACTTGTCCTGATTCGAGATATTGTCATTTTCGATGTCTCAATGCAATGTTCTTCTTTCTCAATCTATTTTAGGGGGGAAAAAATAACATAATTGGTGTTGGAAATTAGTTCACTAAAGTTGGTAATTGATCAAACTCTGGCAATAATTTAAGTGGCTTATATAAATAAATTGGATATTCGCATTTGCATTTGATGTAGCCAGTAGGTAGCAATGGGATATTTATTTACTCAAAATTAATTACAAACAAAATGAGACACTAAAGGTATTAATTAACTTCAATACTCCATCTAACCCATAATATTAGTCATATTATAAAGTTTTTCTTGTCCCATAATATTTGTCACTTTGAAAAGTTCAAGAGAACATTAATTATCTTTTTCCAAATTTTCCCTTATTTATTATTCAATTACCAATATTTTTTAAGTGACATTTGGTAAGGCATAGAGAGAGTAAGTTTATCAAATTATTTTAAATTCAGCTAAAAATAAGGTTATTTATTAGATTAATTGATTTGTATAAAAAACATTTAAAGTGACTAATATTATGGAACAGAGGAAATAGTTCAAATGTAGTAATGTTACAAAGTGAAAGGTCACCATCTCACATAAAACATGCGAGACAAAAATTGGACTACTTTGGGATACACGGGGGCACTTACGTGTTATTAGATTTAAACCAATGTCCGCACGCTATCTCACCCAAAAATTGTGTTCAAAAATTGCACCAAACTTGTTTGGGTTTAGTGAACCTCACAATTGGATTGAATGGGTGCTTGTAATCTAAATCAATGTAAATTGAACCCTTAAATGGGTTCAATCAAACCACGACCCAAAGCAATCTTGTGGTCTTAGGGACAGTAATGACTAATGGATCCTGATAACTTGGGGACCCGCCTAGATGGAGTGGATTAGAACTGAAAATTTTGGTGAAAGAACACAAGTTACTGGATTTCAATTCAGTCACGTTCGTGCTTCTTGCTTATGAAATTTTACCTTCCATATGACTAACTTGGAAGTGTAAAAATTGATACATCAAGCTAAATTTCTATTGATTGTTGTGCTGTACCATGTGGTGGGATGTTGCATAATGAAAGGGGAAGTAGTATTAGTTGTTCCAATCAGAAATTAAGTAAATCTTGATCTTAATTAAGTTTAGGGTGAAATAAACTTAACTCCCTTGAATTATTCTAATGTAACACTTTATTCCCTTGTACTATAATAAACTTGACTTAACCCCTTTCATTTTAATTGATACACAAACAAGGCATTAACTATTACTTGTAAAATGTTTATTATATCTGATGCGGGGTCTTTTCGGTTGACCACATGGTTGAGTTTGATACGCTCTGGTTGATGTGCTGGTGGCCCACCTGTCAAAGAGGGATGAACGCACGTAAGACTAATCGTTTTTGCCCTAGCGTAGGCTCTCCGACGCTCAATTAGCTTTAGAGTATTTGGAAAAGAATGTAAATAGTAGGATTGCAGCACTTTCTAGTGTGTAATGTGTAAAAGCGTAAGATACCTCATATAGGAAAGCTTTTTTTCTATTTATATGAGAGTGGACCCTTGACTTGTCGTGGTTGATGGGGGTTGGTCAGCGGATTTAACCCATTGAGTACAAGTGGAAATGGCTTTTGCTACTTCCTGGACTCCAAAAAGGCGGTTGACTCTACTCTCATTAATGGGGCCTTAACTTTGTATTTAATGCATATCTTGTACATTTAAGGCCAAGGATTGTATTTATGAGATATCATTTAATGCTCCTAGGATTGATGAGATAGACTCACGTGCAATAGGCGCGGGGTTGGTAGCGGTAGATACAGAGCCTCTCAGTCTTGCCAGTTAAGATCCTCCCATTGGTCTTGTCAAATTTGGTGAAGGCTGGGTTGAAGATTCGCATCCTCGATGTAGCAACGTTTGAGGGCATCCTCGTGCCTTAAAACTACTTGTTCTTCGGCCTCACTTGTACTACACACGAAGTTTCGAGGGCCCATAGAGGCCTCTCGTAGCCTTTTGAGCCATAGACTTATTCGAGGGGTAGGCCTGGGGTTATTCCCCATCTTGTGACTTCCATTCTGAGGCTTCTCTTTTTCACGGAGATGCTTTCTTGAGGATAGTAAGTCGCTTCGAGGGCATTGGGTTTCACACTTATGAATTATAAGCTGACTAGCAAATGCTGACATATCAGGGTGAGGAGATGCATGGCGTATCAATATCCTTTCACTTTTTTTTATGATTTGTAAACAATAAAACACTCATTAGTGTTAGAAAGATAAATTATATAACCACAATTATTTTTTACTATCTTTATTATAGTGCTATCATAATGCAAATGCAAATGTAATTTACAATAGACTTCAAAGATTGTGTGGGGATTTTAGTTTATTTTATTTATGAATACCTTTTTGGGAGTTAGTTAATAATTATTTTATTCTAATAAATATTGAAATTGGTTTTTCAAGATCTTAACAAATTATTATTATTATTATTCTTATTATTCTTATTATTATTATTATTGTTATTGTTGTTGTTGTTGTTGTTGTTGTTGTTGTTTAATAATTCATGTTTTCTCTTATTTCTTTCGAATTCCTAAAATTTATTACACATAAATATAATAAGTGCAATTTGATGATAAAAAGAGTTGGAAAATGTACAATAGTTGAGCCAAGTTTTTTGGATCAAAAATTGGAATTATAAACAACCGAAAATTTGCATTTGTGGTCCTCAATTAATATATAATAATAAACTTGTGTGATTGAGAATAAAATTGATGTTGGCACTTTAATAACCAAAATAAATCAGTGACATAATATGAAAAAGTATAATGTTTTGCTTGGCATCGATAATTCAAAAAGGTTTTTGTATTTTATATATTTCGTATGAGTAACCTTGGAGTCTAAAAGACTAAAAGATTATAATAGTTATTTTATAAATAACAGTTAACACCTTGTTTGCATACGAATTACGATGGAAGGGTTAAGCAAAATTTATTATAATACAAAAGAGTAAAGTATTACATAAATATAGTTAAATGAGATTAAGAGCTCGTTTGGATAGGCTTTTTTTCAAGAAAAAACACTTCGAAGGAAAAAAATTATGTTTGGATGCGCTTTTGAAAAAAGGCAAAAGCCAGAAAAAAAACCAAAAAGGGCTTTTTTCAGAAGCTATCCCAGAGTAGCTTCAAATAAAAGCACCTTGTAAAGCACTTTTAATTACTGTATTCAAACACAAAATTATTTGGCTTTAAAAAAAAGCTCTGCTATAAAAAATACCATTCGAGAAGTACTTTTTTTAAGCCCATCCAAATGGGCCATAAGTGTATTTTGCCCTAAAGTTTATGGAGATGTTCATTTTTTCTCACATGTTGATGAAGAAAGGTTGTGATGCCATTTTTACAGTAGTCAAGGGATGATAGCATACATCAATAACATAAAAGAAAAGAAAAGTCATTTTAGAAAAAAGAAACAGAAAAAGAAAAGTAATATGCCGAGTCTAGTGGGTCTACCCGACAGGTCCATATTTCGGGACGGAACGGGATCGAGCCTGAAAAATGTATCAGGGCAGGTCCAGGTCCCCTCAAGAGTAGTCTAAACCCATCATCTCAGGTTCGGCCAAACCCATCATCTCTAAGTAGTCTGAACCTATTCAATTGAGTTTGACTTCAAGAATTGTATCTTATATTCCAAAAATTACAACTTTTGAACTACAATAATTAAACATCCGCAATAGTCAAACTTCATTCATCCTTATCCATAAACATTTTTTGCATTATGTATCCTACTTCCAACTACTTTTCTCTTGTATTTTATTAAAGAGAAAGTTCAAAACACCTTCAAGTTTGTGATTTCTTAAAATAGAGAGAGTTCTAATATCTGTATAAAGATATCATTGTATTTTAGGAGCCGATTGTCATCAATCATTGTTGGAAACAATAGAACAGAATATCCAAAATTTGATATTCTCGTGGGTAGATTTATTCGATAATATAACTACAATACAATAACAGTTTTACAGTATAAACACTATAGCCAAAAGCAAACTAAACAATGCCGTAAACAAATAAATAAACAAGAAAGTACAGATGACTTATCAGTATTTATTTGAAAAGGTAAGACTGAATCACCGGGTTGAGCCGGTTTGCCTTAAAAAAATATTCGCCCCACTGACCAATGCGATGGGCCGCGATACTCCTTCCAGGATAAGATAGTACAGAGGTCCGTTCCAAGCCGCACTGATACATTAAACCTCACTTCGAAAGCTAAACAGCTCTAGAGGTTGTGTATGCAACTCGAAACACACACCCGAAAGCTAAAAGTGTATACACTCTTAAGACTCTGCAGTTTCTTAAAACTGTATACTTGATATTCTCTCTTGTTTCATTTGTGTCTTTTGCAGGGAACCAGAAGGCAGCTTATATAGGGGGGAAGGAGACAGCCAGAATTAAATTCTGGCACATTAATACACGTTTGAAACTGTCTGGATGCTAATGGACATGCAATGCACCTGGACTCAAAAACAGACAACATTCGAAAACGTGTTGTTTGACCAGGTAACGTGTCTGGCGGTTTCAAACTGCGTTAATTAAATATAGTAACGGAATTCAAAAATCAGATTTTTCAATAAAACCGTTACACCAAGGGCATTTCAGTAAAAAGTAAGCCCGAGACCGAGACATTTAGTCCAAACGCCCGAGCCCGCACCCACACCCACACCCACATCCACAACCTGGTCCTGGTCCGTGATCCGTGGCTCGTGGCCGGAGCGGGTCGGGCCGGCAGGTGGTGCGTGCGTGTGGGGTTTGCCCATATGCGGTACTTAGTTGTTTAGTTTATACTAGAACAATACTTAACCACATAAATACTAGCACAGGCAAGGCCAATATATCCGATGTGGGATATTTTACACAACTTTATTTACACATAGATAATATTTTCCTTGGGCTTTATCTATGAATTACCATTTGAAATGGTTCAATTCTAGATTACCCCTTAAAAACATCATCTTATCAAGCCCATTTCCAACAATTATAAATACCGATACATGACAATTTTGTTTTAAATACAAAAAAATTCAATTCTTACCTCAACCTAGTTATTAGCTTAGCCTACTACAATCTCTATTTTCTGAAAATTGGAACTCTTCTTATTTAATATAGTCATGCAATGTCATTGTTTATGTACTATTCAAATATCGATATTACTATCCTATTCGAGAATTACGATCTTATTTTGAATAATATGTATTTTCGTGTAAAAGTTGGGGAAAATATTGCTATTGAATTCTAAAGTTTATTTTTTTCACTCCGACATTATCGGTGTTAGTTTTTTTTTTTTTTGGGAAAAAAGAAAAACAAGTGGTCTCATATTAGTTTTTTAATTGGAATAGTAGGTTCTTTAAAAGAATGTTTATTTTTTCACAAACAAAAAATTATTTTTTAGATGTTGAAAACCAATCAAAAACAAGAAAGTCAAAGATCAAAAGAGATCTGTCACCAACAATTAGTAGGTCTAACAGAATAAGGCATTAGATCTCTCAAATAATATTTGGGTTGAGAGGATCACTTTCATAATGAGCCTCTATAGTACTCAATCCGAATTAATTGATTAATGAGTTGGAATAAGGTGATTAAGAAAAAAAAAAAGAAAAGAAAAGAGATCTGTCATTAAGAAAACCTTGACAATAATCATTTTTTTTTCTTTTTTGAATTTTGATAAAATATATTCTTTCAATTTGAAATAGTACATTAACTCGAGACATCTCGCAGGAAATGAAAATAATAAATATGGGATGGAAAAAAAGTTAATTTCAACCACAAAATGATGGCAATATTCAAAATTTTTATTTTCACCCTCATAAAATGGCAAAAAAAAAAGATCAATTCAAAATAGTACAGTGACTATAGCGAAGAGGTGAAATATCTAATATCCATAATTCATGATTGATTTCTTTCTTTTCTTTATAAAGATTCGCGATGGATAAAATCTGTTTGGCAAGCATCTCTTGTATGATTCCTCACTTTTCATGTAAAAAGAAGATTGGATGACTACTTTGCAGACCACTCAATATGCTATTCCCTTTAATTAATATATTAGTGTTAGTGCTCACAAAATTTTATGAATGTCAATAAGTGCCTTTTGGCTGCTAATTGTGCTTTCTTGCGTCACCCTGAAGATTTTTCTTCATACTTATCTTTTCATGTCGCATATAGTATTCCTTTCGTTAATATATATATATATATATATATATATATTAATGAAAAATTTATGATCTACAATTTTTATTATAAATATAAAATATTTATAATAAAAATATAACAAAATTCTAAATGAAAATAAATAATAAAATATTCAATGACAGATTACAGATTAGAAAATTTCTCACTAAATTTTATCTTTTCATAAATATCATTAAATTTATGATCAATTGTTCTACTAGCGAAAGTGATACTTTCTTATAGTATCGTATAATTCACTGGTAAAAAAAGGGGCCTATTTGAAACATGTGACGTGATATTTCTAAAAGGTGTCACATTAATGCATTTGTGATACCTTATAAAAAATGTCTCAATAAATTATATAAATTTTTAACTATAATACATTTTTTGTAATACCGTGAAGTGTCAAAATATATGTCACTTTAACTAAAATACAGATGAAGTGTCGCCAAATTAAAATTATTTTTTGTGACATTAGATAAAGTGTTACGCATTCACTTCAACAAATATGCTTTTGGGCGACAATATCAACTGTCACAAAATATCACAATATTACCGCCAATTAAATCCAATGATAACATATTATTGTCACAATTTTGTGGCCCTATTTATGTCACCAATTATTTTTTACGACAACAAAATGATGGCGTCACTTTAAGTCTTAATTTTAGCAAAAGCACTTTAAGTTGTCACAAAATATCTTTAAGTTATCAAAACTGTTTAATAACAAAAAAAATAAGTTGTCACCAAAACTGATTTAGAGAGTGTTTGACTAAGCTTATAAGCTCCTCAAAATATCTTATAATATGTTTAAGAGCTTATAAGATGGTGCAAAGTGTTTGACAAAAATTTTGAAGGAGGAGCTTATAAGCTCCTCAAATAAGATATTTAAGAGCTTATAAGCTCTTTTTAAAAAAGTAAGAAGGTGGCAACTTATTTTTTAAGCTCTACCAAGCTCCTTTATTTTCAACCAAATTAATTACAATATTGTCATTACTAACATCTTATAAGCTATATCCCATCTTATTTATCCAAACACTTTAATAATTTATTTTTAAAATAAGATCCAATATCTTATAAGCTTTTAAAATATTTTATAAGATGTAGAAGCTCATAAGATGTTTTAAATAAGCTTAGCCAAACACCCTATTAGTGACAATACATCTTATTGATGCATATTTATCAAGCTAGTCTTTGACATAATGATAGAGTAATCGTATGTAATTAATTAATGATAAAGGACGAAATATCAGTCATTAAATAGTAAAGTAATGATATGTAATTAATTAATGAAAATTTCATCTATAGTTAAATGGTAATTAAAGACACTACAATAAACGCCGATTTTCCAAAGGCACGTCCGTCGAACAAGTTGCTGGAGCAAACACGTCGGCATGGTGGCGCGAGGCATGTGTCCGCAAGGGGATCATTTTTTGTACTTGTGGGGTTTCAAGTCCAGGGCTCCTACAAAGGAAGAGAAGGGTTCTGCTATTAGATTATAATAAGAAGTTGTTGACATTTTTTTATATCATATTTTTATGAAATTATCATTTTTTTAATTTTAATTATATTAATTTATACTTTTACTTATTAGTAATTGTTGTTTTATTAATTTGTGTGATTATGTAATTTATTAATTTTTATAATTTATTATTGATGAAACGCAGCTAACTTTCTATTGGATTCCTCAAAAGTAACTTTCATCGAAATTTTGCTGGAAAATGTGCATTTTTTGTAGTGAAAATAGAGGGGCGATTTATAGTTTGCATTATAAAAATACCTTAAAGAGTTACTTTGCATCATCAAAAAATAAAAATAGTAAATTGCACTTTAAAAATTTTTAGTTTTGTTATTAATACATCCTTACCAATTTCAGGCCAAAAAAGTCTATCAGAGTTAATTTTTTGTGAGGACAAAATTGCTAGCTTAAAAAATATTAATTTTCCTCTAAAATCATACATGATTTCATTACAAGAAAAAACGATATTTTTCCTGAATTTTTTGGCGAAATTCCGCCGAAAAAAAATAATTTCGCCCAAACAAATCCGCCGGATAAACCTTTGCCACTTTTCAATTTTCGGCGGATTTTTACCATTTCGGTAGATTTTCGACTAATTTTTTTTAAATTAAATAAATTTTTGGTGGAATAATCAGTCGATTTTTTTTTTTATATTTTTTAAAATGAAGTTTCAATTGCACAACCTAAGAGTCGAACCCGCAACCTCAACTAGCTCTCACGCACATGTAGATATGCTCTGGAAATTACTCCAAATTTTGCGCTCGCTAGGAGTCGAACCTTAGCTTCTTGGTTGCCAACCAACTCTCTTGCCGTTGAACTATCTTCACATTCTTGTCATAATACACAATATTATATATATATATATAGCATACAACAATTCCAATAATAATTAAAAATAAAATATAATAATAATAATAATAACTCAAATAGTAAGTTTTTTATTTATTGAAAATTTTAATTTTTTTAATTTTTAAAAAAATTTATATATATAATACATAATTATATATAGCATACAAGAATTCAATTAATTATAATTATAATTAAAAATAATAATAATAATTTTATAATAATAATAATTAAAATAGAAATCCAAAAATTTAAATTTTAATATATTTTTTAATTTTTTTATAAATATTTGGCAAAATTTTATGCCTAAATTCCACCAAATTTTTTAAAAGTTATTAATTTAAATATGATTATTTTTTATTTTTTAAAATTTTAGATGAAATTTTCAGACGAAATTTTATAAAATAATTATTATTTATTTTTTTATTTAAAAATATTTTTTTTAATTTTCGTTGGAATTTTCCACCAAAATTCCGCCAAAAAATTTAAAAATTATTATATTTTTTTTTTTCCACTGAAAATAGCATTTTTTTGTTGTAGTGTTTGCAAAATCTATTTGAGGTATTTTACCTTTTCTCCAATTGGAAAAACAATGTAATAATTTTCAAAGCAAGATTAAAATGTTTTGAATCTAAAACTCTTCATTTTTCAAGTAATTGGGAAATTTCGAAAATATATCTAAAGATTCAAGTGTAATTGGAGCACAATTGTGAGAAGTACCCCAAAGTTCTTCATTTGCTAAACATAATTGTTAGGCTCCTTGTTATGACAAGAAGAAATTGTCTTTGTAATTTATTGTATTAAATATCTTTTTCGAAAAGTTTTATTTAGTTATGGTGAATAATAATTGTGTTAATCTATGTTAAATGACAAATGATGATTTTTTTTGAGACCATTAGCATGAAGTTAAAATATATTACTTCATTTGCTACTGATTATGATGCTTTTTTTTTTTGGTCTTTTTTCTTTCTTAACTAATTTAACCTATTTTTTTAGTTAAGAACATTTTCTATTTGTATGTTAACTCCAAATATTTATTTTTGAAAACAGTGGTCTAGTTTAACAATTTTCATGTTATTATACAAGAATAAACTTCAATAAGCAAAAGTCATATCTTTAATATATTGGGAAGATTTGGTGTCTATTACTCCTTACATATTAGATGTTGGAGTTAAGAACAAAAAATATATATTTTTTTAAGTTAACAATTCTGTCCTTACAAGAAGTCAATTTCAATGAATTTTTTGGCCAAAAAATAGTGAGGGTACATTGATAGGAAAAACTAAAAATTTTTTAGGATATAATCTACTATTTTTTTTAAAAGTGCAAAATATCTATTTAAAATGTTTTCAATGTGTAAAGTGTAAATCGCCTTGAAACAACTCCTCATTTTATTGGAAATGTTAGTTCCGGGACAAATAAATTTTTGTTTTAGATCATTAAACAAGAAAGAGGAAATATCGTTAAATTTTTAAGTGTGAGAATGGAAAATTTTGAGGTGGGTTAATGATGCGTACCAATTCCCAAATCCTTCTAGCCTTTTAATCATTAATTTCCAAATGGCATTGACGGTGTCCTCCTTAGCACAGCAACACCTGTTCTAGACATCTCAGCAGCCACGTCAAGTTCTAGAATTGGCTCAAAGACAATTTTGCATGATGAAGTTTAGAAATGTAGATATATGTATTACACAGTTCGAATCATCTGCTATATAATCGTACTATATTTTCTCTTTTATTCATTTATATCATCAGTTTTTCTCTCTCTTTTTTTTCATTTTTATCTCAACCACTCACAAATATAAATAAAATATATTATTAAATATAGTAGAAGATTCAAACTGATCACAATATCGTAGAGCTCAAGTTTAGATGCTAGGGTATTGGTCATTTTTTTGTTGTGATTAAATACTGATATGGGTTAAATAAATGACCAGAAGCCCAAATGTGTATAAAAATAAATGAATAAGCTAAATAACAGCCCAAGGGGAATTTCATAACACTCTTTCTCAGAGCCCATGCCACTTAAGAGGCCGTACAAAAACTAGAATGTGAACTCTTAATAATAAAGCTACAAATTACTAAAATTATAACACATGGGACTATTTCATCAAAAAAACTATAAGGACATGTTTATTACTTTTGATATGATTGGATATAATCCATTAAATATGGATTATTAATAAAGAAACTATATCAAATCCTTAGTTATTTATTGTTTGTTAACTTATTTGTTCGTTCAAGATATCCCATACTTTTATCAGTTTATTATTTGGATGTGTGGATTTACTATATTGGATTAACTAGAAAAATACTTTATTGTCCTCCCTTTTTTTAGTGTTTTCCATATTCACTCTTAAAATTTATAGCATCATTTCAATCATGAAGGTATTTATCCATTGTCTCACTTTTAAAACTGTCATCCACCTTTTGATATAATTTATTTAATTAATTTTATTTAAATTAGTAAAATTATTTTTATAAGTAATAAGATTGTGAACATTCAATTTTTGATAATTAAAAATATTTTCAACTTTGCGTTATCTAAAGTTTGTATTTATTAAGATAAATATTTAAATATTGAATATTAATTAATATAGTGAATATATATATATTTGATGAACTTATATTAAAAACATTATTATTTATATCATTTCGTACAAAATCTACAATCATTCAAAATTTGAGTAATTATGTAAAAGTCTACTGCTAATATAGATTCAAAAAATGTTATTATTTATAAAAAATGATAAGATTGTCTTTTCAAATTTATTAAAAGAAGAAATAAAAGAAAGTAAAACATATCACACCTTTCTACGTGTGATCTGTAATTAAATAAATTTGTCAAATATATCTCGATCGGGCCATTGTATAATCATAGGCTTAAAATTTTACAAAATAATAATAAATTAATTAGATAAATATATCTATTAGATTCATTCCAAAATAACAAAGATGTCCTAATAATAAAATCCAACAATGGAAACGGGATTCTACACTGTTAAAAACTTTATTACTTATTTTACAAGAAACCCTACTGTGCAAAGCCTAAAATATAATGAAGTCTAAACCCAAAAGGCTAAGAGTGATATCAACGAAACTCTAGATGAGGTGACACATTGATAGATACAACACAAGAATAAAAGCATGAGACAAACAAAGAAGCCCACTTCATCAACGTCAAAAACTCATAATTGATTTCTAATTATATATACACAAATCTCATTCTGTAAACTTGATTTTGCCAACTAAATTTATGAATTTAGTTAACTAAGCCTATAATCCCCTAAAGAACTGTTCAAAAAATTCTTATGATAATTCAAAAGAAGATTGGCGGCATGTGTTGTTGGAGTGTCGTAGAGCAAGAATAGTGTGGCAACACATTCTAATATCGACAGAGTGGGCGGAATTTCTTCGAGTGGACACAGCTACATGGCTAAGCTCAAATATCAGAGCAAACTTTAGGAATAGTATTGTACCGGAGTGCTATTGGTAGGTGGTGTTCTTAGCTACGATTTGGATCTTGTGGTTAACATGAAATAGAGGAGTATTTAAAGGAATTTGGGAGAATTGGAAAATGGTTGTGAATAGAATTAAAGCCCTGTGTTTGGATATGCTTGGGGCGTTGCATGGAGACCGCCATTCCGGGGATGGTGGAAACTGAATATCGATGGCAATCTTATTCAAGAAAGGGGTGTTGCAACAGCAAGTGGCCTGATGAGAGATGATCAAGGGCAGTGGGTGTTTGGATTTTTCCTCCAGCTAGGGTAGACTTCAGTCACCGTGGCTAAGCTTCTTGGTCTAAGAGAAGGTTTGAGATTGGCTGGGGAACGAAGATTTTAGAAAATTGAAGTTGAGCTCGACTCAGAAGTGGTTATTCAGAGAGTTAACAAGGCGGATTTGGGGATTCATCCGTTGGGCATCATTGTTGAGGATTGCAGGCAACTACTTAGGTGATCGAGGACAGTGAGATTGTAACACACGCTGACACGCGTAGGTCAGGAAATGTGTCTGCTGATGCGTTGGCTAAACTGGGACATAAGACTTGTAACAGACTGTAGGTTTGTGAATCTCCTTCAACTGAGATTCTGCATTATCTTAGTTCTTAGCAATGTTCTGAAAACCGGACCGGACACTGAACCGGCGGCCTTACTGGTCATCGGTTCGATCAGTTCGATCGATTCGACCACCGATTCAACCGGTGTGACGTCATAAATATGTAATAATTATTAAATTAATTTTTTATATATAAAAAAATATATATATTAAAAAAATAGAGAAAATCCAATACTAATAATAAAATCAAATAAGAAATTCACTTTACTATTTAATAAAAATACAACTCCATTAAAATTATTAACATTCAAATATTAAAAATTAAATAAAATATATATTATATTACAAAAAATTAAAAAACATCTAACAATATATTAAAAATAGAGAAAATCCAACAACACATTAAAATGGTTGATTTCTTCTCTCTCTTTCTTTTTTTTCCATAATTTTCTTTTCTTCTCTCTCTCTTTCTCTTTTTTCAAATTTTTCTTTTCTTCTCTCTCACTCTCTCTCTTTCTTTCTCTCGCTTTCTCTTTCTTCCAGATTTTTCTTTTTTTTTTTTCTCTCTCTCTCTCTTTTCTTCTCTCTCTTTTTTTTTTTAAGAACTCTCCTCTCACTCTCTCTTTCTCTCTCTCTCTCGATCTCTCATCTTCTTCTTTTCTATCGAGCCCAATTTCTAAAATCAACACTTTACCTTACTAGGCCGCTGTAGATGACGGCGGAGAGGCGACGAGCGGAGGCGCGGCGGAGAGGAGCAGGCGGAGGCGCTGCGGAGACGAGACGGGCGGAGGCGCGGTGAAGAGGAGAGACGACAGGCAGAGGCGCGGTGGAGAGTCGATAGGCGGCGGCCGACGGATGGAGGAGGGGAGAGGCGAGGTTCAAATGGGGGAGGCAAAAAATCCGCCCGCCGAACCGGTCCGGTTCACGAGACCGGTTCCACCGGTTTTTGACGGTTCGCAGCGGGCCGAGTTGGTACCGATTTTGGAGGTTGATTCGGACCGGACCAAGCGCCGGTCACCGGTCGAACCGGTCCGACCGGGCGGTCTGGTCCGGTTTTGAAAACACTGGTTCTTAGTCTCTAGTCTAGGTAGTTGACTAGGGCATTTTTTCTACCAAACCGAGTTTGCTGCTCCAACAATTACCAAACTAATACCTATTCCGTTGTCCGACACTTTTCTGACATGTTTACTTTTTTTTTTCCACATATTTTTGTGAGAATTTCAATTATAAAAACATAATTGTAAACAAAAGTTTCCCAATGATATTCAAAAGAGTTTGTTCTTTCATCCAATGATTTGTTTTTTTAATTATAACTTTTTTATTAAAATCGAAACTTTCTTTTATTTTGAAAATTGATAATTCACAGGTCACGCAAGTAGAATTATGATACAATAACCAATATAAATGTCTATCTTTTTGTACTTGTGTCAACACATATGTACATGTATCAATCTAACACTAACTCTCTCTCTCTCTATATATATATATATATGTGTGTGTGTGTGTGTGTGTGTGTGCACGCGTATTATGTTATATTTTCACTAAACTCATATACAAATATTTATGTAAATGGTGTTGTGTTGAAAACATGTCGTGTCATAAAATTTTTAAACATTTTGTGTCGCCGTATCCATGTCATATGGTGTCCATGCAATATAGATTATAACAAATTGAGGGAGGAGTTGATAATTTGTATTTTTCAGTAGGGGTGTCAGTGCAATTAATCCTAGTATTCAATAAATTGTATCACATGTGTGTAACAAAATAAAAATACTAAAATTTCAATTAGAAATATTTCGTTGAGTCTGAAATTAGAAACATAAAATGCCTTGAATATCTTTGATACATGCTTATAAGACATTTTGACCCCTTAAAATGTATCTTTAAGCGTATTTGATTTCTTGTCGAATTTCTTATGAGCCGATCAATTATAATTCGGCTTGCATTAGAAATACCATATAATACGGTACGGTATAAAAATCTCACCTAGGAGGTGAGTTTTTGGCATTTCAAATTATGCATTTTAATTGGTTCTTGTATATTGTCCATTTTATCTCTAAAATTGATATATGAAATTACTAAAAAAGGGCATTCCATGGGGGCAAAATCGATTTTTTGTATCCTTAATACAATGTTACACATATAAATCAAACATGTGCCTTTTTTAAAAATTTAAATTAAAAAAAATTATCATATAAAAACAAACACACTTACAAAATGCCAAAATATGGAACCCACCCACTTAAGATATTAAATATCTTATGTATGAAATTCATTATCAAATATGTCCCTTGAGTAATAACAGATATAAATTAAATGGCATTAGACCACCTACATGAAATTAAACGACACACAGATCAAATTAGACTTATAAACAGAAAAAACATCAAAACAATAAATTTGTTTTGATTGTGGGAAATAAATAATGGTGGAAAATGGCTAAAAGTGTTCTTTTGTTCGCCATCATAGCCCTCAATTCCTTCTACATTGCCTTTGCCTTCGAACCTCTTCCATCCCAAGATTTTTGTGCTGCTGATTTCATAAGCTAAGTTAAACACACAGATCTATACATATATATGCATATGTTTGTATATCATCATCACATATATTTGTATGGTTAAGTATATTGAAACTCCCCTCGAACAACCCAAATTGCAAATCTCCCCCTGGCCCCTTCAATTAATCTTATATAATAATAACATTACCCTCCAGTCCAAATGCCATGATTTGATAAACTCCCTGCTCCATTAGGATTTTTACTGGTAGATATTACTTAAACATCCCTAGATTTGGAGATGCAAAATTATCTTTCAAAAACTTAGTAATTTCATTATTTTTTAATTATTTCTTTTTTCGCATGATTAGATCATTTCACGCTTTCCGTTTGAGTTTCGTAATTATTCTAACCAACAGGGGGAGGGTACTGCGATGAAAAAAGATTGAGCAAAGAATTGATAATATAGATATTCAAGAGGCGGTGTCATTGTGATTAACCCATACTTCTTTCTTCATTTTAAATCATGTCTTCATACTTGTAATTGAATTTCCAGTAATAATCAACGGGCTCCCATGCAAGGACCCTACAAAAGTGATCGTCAACGATTTCTTCTCCAGCAGGCCACATATCCCCGGCAACACATTGAACCCATTTGGTGCCGCCATGAAACCCGTCTGGCCCATATTCCAGGGCTCCACACGCTCGGCCTGTCGATAGCCCGCCTGGATTTGGCCCGAATGGCGTCATTCCGCTCCACTTCCACCACAGGGCCACCGCGATCCTGACGGTCCTTGAGGGCTCCATGGAAGTCCGATTCGTTACATCATATCCAGGTTAGATGCACCCTAAACTTAAAAATTGCCCCATTTGTGCAGATAAATTTGTATGATCCATGTGTGCATTATACGGGTGGCAATTTAAAAATTTTGGTTACAACCTATTTTAACTATTGTTGAGTTGGGTTTGGATCTTCAAATTTTATAAATGGGTGTAAGAGGATTGGGCTTTAGTTGGTTTCAAAAAAATTTGAGTCCTAAATGAGTGCAAGCTATTTTTAAATAGGTCCATGCAGTTCTTAAATGATTCCAGCAAAAAAGGCATTATAATTTAATAATATTTCACAAATTTTAAAAGTTAGTGATAAAATTATTCTTACAAATTAAAGAATATGTTAGATAACAAATAAATAGTTAAACAAATATACAAAATTGTATTTAAGAAAACACATTTTATGTTGTATTAAACCTATTAAGGAACTATATCAATCCATTATCAACCCGCTTCAAACTCATTTCCAACGCAATTCATTTACAACCCATTCTTAAGAGCCCATTTTCAATCCGATTCAATAGAACCCAACCCAAACTCGCCCATTTGCCACCTCTAGTGCATTCTTTGGTTGTCCATCAGAGTACACCTTGTGATTTTCTTTCAATTCAATTACTTGTATTATCGTTAACTCGTAGTTGGTTAAATTTACACTCTGAGCTCGGGATCCCGGCTACGCTACTAATCCAGGTTACAAGCTCTATAGTAAGGTCCTCAACAAGGGTATTTCGTTTGTCGTCCTAGTTGGCCTCCAGGGAAATGTTGCGTGCGGGCATACAGTTGTGTTGGCCGCTGTGAACATCCATAATGTGGGGATTAATGAAGTCCCAAAGGGGATTTTCGGGCCAAAGCCTGCTATTAGTAGTGATTATCTTGCCAAGGCATTTTTGGACAAGAAAATCCCCTATAGTTTAAAAATAGGCGAAACACCCTTCATAGTTATAAAAATACTGCACAATTTTCCACTATAACGGAGAGTGAGGTGCACGCGCTTGGGGTGAGGCTGGGCATGTAATTTGGCTTCATTTTGACTTTTAAAAATGATTAAAATGACCGAAATACCCTTAAATACAAACATATTCACTATTATGCTTATTTTCTTATATATTTAAATTAACTTATCCAATATTACAAATAAGTCCTTTTACTTGTTAAATTTTAATTTTTTCACCATCTTCAACCTTTTTATTCCACCACCATCTCGCCAGAGCCGCTATCGGAGTAATGACCAAAAACGCTAGTATATGAGTCTTTTCAAGCTAAACAAAACCCATATATCAATTTCACTAAATCTCAAACCATTTGTATTTAATTTGAAAAAAAACATCATACAAAAACCTTGATTTTTTTTTTTGAGATTAACTTAAAAAAATGTAATGTTTAAATTTTTGACCTGTAAGAAAGATACCTTATAAATCTGACCTAAACTTGCTGTTGACGACGGCGAGTTTACTAAAATATTATTAAAATTTGTAATTGTTTAATATATTTTGTCAGGGAAAAAATAAAATAAAATAATGAAACTCGCCAACACTGTTAGCAAGTTACCTCAAAAATTCCGTTGAAGAAAATCGCCTTTGCTGATGGCAAGTTTGGGAGAACGAAAAAAAAAAGAAATATTATTCTCACCAACAGTGTTGGTGAGTTATGGAATAATTTTTTTTTTCCATTGAAAAACTCGCCAACACTGTTGGCGACTTCTCCAACGGATTGCTATAAATAACAATGGTGTAGTACCTTTTTTTTTCCCATATTGCTCCAAGTATTCATCGTCTTTTTCTCAGCATTCTACTCTAAATTTTTGCTATCCATGTCAATTTTTCTCTCTCGCTCTCTTCCTCTCTTGCTCAGTCTCAATTTTGTGCAATATTTTTATTCTATATATTTGCATATATTTTCTATATTTTTGTAGTTTGTACTAGTATATTTTTCATCTAATTTTTTTATAAATAAGATGGAATATATCGATGTTGCTATACATTATGGAGGCCAAATAAATCATTCAAATTACGCCATTTCGTTTGATTGTCCACTGATTGGAGTAACTTGGATTAGTCGATTTTCAACATTTGCTGATCTTGTGGACGTAGTCCACAACAAAATAGGTGCAAATAGGAATTATTTCAATATCAGAATATTTGGTGCAAATTTTATGTGTAGGGATCCTCCTATGAAAAATATTTTGGTGATCAATGATGATTCGACATTGTCTTTCTTTACCAATTTGCAGTTGAAACTTAAAGTGTTGCAACTCTTTGTTGAAACAGAAGCAACCGTTCAAACTACTACAATTGATATGCAACGGCAACAACCAAGTGGGAATTATATGCCACTTGTCACGGAAGGCCTTCGAAATTTCAACTTAAATGAGTTTCCAATAGATGTTTTCGGGTTTGTGGATCCATCATTTAACATGTATGAGTTCCAGCACGACAGAGCAAATTATACTAGAACATCGGTGTACCCTGACGAAGGTCCGCCGAATCAATGTGGGCCATCTAAGCATGCTCCTGAATCAAAAAATGATTCCGCTCCAGACTATTATGCAGATAGCTTCCATGATGAGGAGTTGTCGGATTCCGACTCGGACAGTGATGAAGAAATTAACGACGATGAGAATGATAAGATTGAAGCTGTAGATGAGTTAGCCAATGAAACGTTGGAGAATGAATTGTCTCCACCACCACCAATAAATCCTATTGAGGAGACACAAGTCGAGCCAACAATGCCTTTTGGAGCAAATGCGCCACATCTTGATGAAATTTTTTCATTTTATTTGAACACAACTTCGGAGATTCTTGCAGATTCCATGAACTTGCCTACTTGTCCAGCCAGATACTACGATCCAGCAAAGGGAAAGCTTGCACTAGGCATGGTATTCAAAAATAAAGGTCATGTAATGGTTGTTGTGAAGGAGTCTCACATCCAGTGGGCCAGGAGAGAGTTCACCATTTATTGTAGCCTACGATGCACGAACACGCCCAAAAATGACTCCATGCAGTGTTGGACACATGTCCAACACGGCAAAAATATGTCCGAAAATTAAAAAAAAGAAAAAAATATCTGACATGGTTAGAGGACGTGTCTGACATGGTTGGGACACGACTGTAGCTTTTTGATATATTTCAAAGTTTAAATGGGGTCTTTTTAAAATTTTAAAAAAATTAGTGGAAACATTGAAAATAACAAATAATTTTTTTAATCTTTAAATCTTATAACCGAATTAAGAGGTGTTTGTTTTAATTATGAATATTACTATTTATCTATTACATACTTTAATTTAATAAATTATAAATATACAATATAATATAAAATATTTTTTAATAACCGTGTCAAAGCCGTGTCGCGTCCTAAAATTTTGAGATTTTTTGCGTCGCCGTGTTTGTGCATGTCATATTCGTGTCCATGCATCATAGTTCATAGCACTCCACATTTTTGGATAATGTCTGGTAAGCATGGAGCTAAAAGTGGATGTCTTTTTTGGATGCATGCATCGCTGAAAAAAAATAAAGCATATTGGAGAATCAGTGTTTACCATGGCGACCACACATGCTTTGTACTAGGTAGGTCTACTGATCATGTAGACCTCGATACAAATTTTATTGCCGGTTTGATGGTAAGACATGTTAGAACAAACTTTGATTATCATATTAAAAGTGTGGCCGACTTGGTGGAAGATAAATATAAGTACACTATATCTTATGCAAAGTCATATCATAGTCTACGACGTGCACGCCAAATTGTATATAGTACGTGGGACACCCCAGTTTCTAAGCTTCTGAGGTACATGGCAACACTGTAGAAATGGAACCCCGGTATTGTGTAATTGTAAACACGTCGTGTTTACCCTTTTTATATTGTTTGTTAGATACCAAATTAAAATATTTTTGTGTTTATTTTTAGGTACAATTGTGGAATGGGTTCACCATCCGCATGGTTCGGGAGTCACAGGGAAACAGATGATACACTATGTCTTCTAGGCTTCAAGCTGTGTGTAGATAGATATACACATTGTCGGCTACTGATTAGTGTGGACGGTACTCATCTCTACATGAAGTACAAGCACAAGCTCCTAGTGGCTACTGCGATGGATGCAAACCAACAGATTCTCCTACTAGTGTACGTGTTAGTAGATGACGAGAACTCTGCATCTTGGAGTTGGTTCCTAGAGCTTTTGAGCAGATATTTTGTATAAGGAGAACGATCAGTTTGTCTCTTGTCAGACAGGCACCATGCTATCATCGATACCGCACAACGTATTAGTGCTTTCAGTGAGCTACTTGGTTGCCACCAATTTTGTTTGAGACATGTTTGCTCTAACCTTAATGCTAAATTTAAAAATGTACAATTGAAGGATTTAGCATTTAAGGCCGAAAATGTTCAAGAGATAAGAAAATTTGAGTGTTGGATGGATCAATTCAAAGTTATGAATGAGGCTGTGTTTAATTATCTGGATCGAATTGACAAAGAGAAATGGACTGCAGCTTACGACGAAGAAAGACGTTGTGGTATCATGACTAAAAATATGTCAGAATGCATCAATAGTGTGTTAAAAGGTGGTCATCGTCTTCCAATTATACTGTTGGTGGAGCTTACATTTGCTCGGATTGCTTCTTTTTTTATGAAAAGAGTTGCAAAAGGTCATAGGTGAAGACAGGAGAATAAAGCATGGGCAGAATACGCTTTCAATATATTCCAAACTGAGGTTCAGAAAGCAAGGGGCCACGTAGTCCATAAAATTGACTACGCAGACCAAGTAGCTAAAGTATTAACACCATTACGCAATAGACGTGGCAATATGAAACATGTAGTAAAGTTGAGAAGTAAAGAATATTCATGCGAAAAATGGCGTAAGACAAGAATACCTTGCTCCCACGCTGTGCTAGTGGCAAGATCATTTGGACAACTTCCACCTGAGTACATGCATTGGTATTATGAGATTAACCATTATTCGAATACACACATGGGTCAATTTTTTTCGATATGGGGTGAGCATTATTGGCCGGATGCTTTGTTCGAGTTAGTACATAATCCTCAGGTACGAGTAAGGAGAAGACAGGGGCGGGATACAACAACTCGCATCCCTAACGAGATGGATTGGCCACAAACGTATGCATGAAAACAATATAGAAGTCAAACAGAACAACTTGGACCTTCCCGACAACCTGGACCTTGATTGTATTACTTATTTACTTGTAATGTTTTCAAAACTTTATTTCAAATGAAAAATAAAGATTGTATTAATTGGTTGAGTGTTGTATAGATGTTGTATTTATCTCCATTGTCCGAACACATATATTTAATATGTTATATTTGCCTCAAATGCATTTAAAAAAACGTAATAGCTACATAAAAAATTCAAGTATAAGTTATATAAAAGTACATTACAAAACGTTCATAAACAAAACGGGTATTAAAAGACTATGACCTCCTATGTCCGCATGTGCCGCATCATGGCGGATTCTTTTGTCTTCTTGGCCTTCGTTGATGTTGTTCGCGATGAACCTTTTTTTGGGGCGGCAACTCCGTATATGAGGTACTTCCACAAACCTCTGGAAATGGAATGGGCGACACATTTAATTAGTGTTGGGTATCCATTTGCAAGTAACTATATCCATCCCATCTGCCCACACCGAAAGACGATCCAATATCCGAGAGTTGAGGGGTGAATGGTGAGTCAAAATGTGGAATCAATAGTGATGGAGGATCCTCATGTTGGCATGACGGCCTTGCTTCGTAACGTTGTGCCCGAGAAGGACCTGACTCATCTTGTTGTACTCGAGACGGGCCTCTCCCTGTAGTGGATTGACGCCTTGTGTGTTGGCTACAGACAGTGGTACGTGTTGTCTGTGTTTCGTACGAACAATCTAGAACCAAATGAACAATTGAAGACACGTCATCAACATGGTATCGGGTGGCTTCTACGAATCGCATATGCGAATTAGTATTTCCAGAATTATTCTTCGCATCACAACTTAATGAAAGTTGATGCATATGATCGCCCTGCAATTCGACATCGTTGTAAATATATGTGATTGTAATAATTATAAAAAAAAATCACATTTAATTAATTACCACTGTTTGTCAGGCCTCAATTTCTGTAAAACAATGCCCAATTTCAAATTATGTCTTAGTGGTGTGATTAATTGTCTCGTGTGATTTGCATACCACCGGTCATAATTTGGGACTGTGCTGCGGTTGAAATTAGTAAACGAAGGTGCTTCAACACTCTGTCCACGATTATCATACCACGAACTTATAGTACCGGCGTGAGTAACTTTTCAGTTGTGTCTTGCTTTGCCCCTTCTAGTAGTACGATGGTAAATTCTGTTGGGTATTACGGGGTTGTTCGGAATGTCTTGTACCATTCCGAATTACCGCATACAACGATCTACTTGGTGTCACTCAATTATCTGATAGTTCAAAAGTGGACACACGACCCTCCAATACTGAACCCTGGACCAAGGAGGCATGGATTGCATCAATTCAGACTCGTAGTCATACAACATCCAAACAAACTGCATCACAATAATGTTTGGGAAAAATTATCAGTGTTCGGTATCAACAAGGTGCCAAAAAAAATGCCAACAAATTAACCAGATGGGGTACCTCATCTTGCTTCATATTATCAAGCATATGCCTAAATATGCGAACGTTGTGCCTCGCCGTATACATCCATGAATTACCACTACAAGAAAACGCACAATTTTCGGCGGAATATTCCGCCGAAATTTTTCGGCGGATTTTCGGCGGAATTTCGGCGGAAAATTAAAAAAAAAATAAAAAAAAATTTTAAAAATATTCGGCGGATTTTCCCGCCGAAAAATTTAAAAAATTAAAAATAAATAAAAAATAATAATTTTGAAATTAAAATATAAATAAAAAATATTTTTTTTAATTTTTCGGCGGATTTTCGGCGGAAAATTCCGCCGAAAATTTAAAAAAATTAAAAATAAATAAAAAATTATATTTTTTAAATAAAAAATAATTAAAAATTTTTTTTTAAATTTTTCGGCAGAATTTTCCGCCGAAAAATTTAAAAAAATTAAAAATAAATAAAAAAATATATTTTTTAAATAAAAAATAATTAAAAAATAATTTTTTTTAATTTTTCGGCGGATTTTCGGCGGAAATTCCCGCCGAAAAATTTAAAAATTAAAAATAAATAAAAAATAATATTTTTTAAATAAAAATAATTAAAAAATATTAATTTTTTAAATTTTTCGGCAGATTTTCGGCGGAAAATTCTGCCGAAAATTTAAAAAAATTAAAAATAAATAAAAAATTATATTTTTTAAATAAAACATAATTAAAAAATAATTTTTTTTAATTTTTCGGCGGATTTTCGGCGGAAATTCCCGCCGAAAAATTTAAAAAATTAAAAATAAATAAAAAATATTATTTTTTAAATAAAAAATAATTAAAAAATAATTTTTTTAAAATGTTTCGGCGGATTTTCGGCAGAAATTCCCGCCGAAAAATTTAAAAAATTAAAAAAAAAATAAAAAATAATATTTTTGAATTTAAAAAATAATAATAAAAAATAACATTTTTTAGATAAAAATAATAATATTTCTATATATTTTTAAAATATATTAAAATTTAAAATTTTTATTTTTATTTGAATTATTATTATTATTTTAATTATTTTTATTTGAATTGTTGTATGATATAAATATATAATGTAATGAATTATGTCAACAAAGTGAACATAGCTCAACGGTAAGAGTGTTGTTTGCCAACCGCAAGGTCGAAGGTTCGATGCCTAGCAACTCCAAAAGTTGGGATAATTTCGGGGGCGTGTACGCACGCGCGTGCGCGTTGGGGCGAGGTTCCGGGTTCGACTCCTTGTTGTGGCGATTGAAATTTTATTTTCAAAAATATAAAATAAATTTCGGTGGAATTTCCTGCCGAAAATTTAAATAAAAAAAAAAATAAATAATAATTTCGGCGGAATTTCCCGCCGAAATTCCGCCGAAAATTTAAATAAATTTCGGCGGGAAATTCCGCCGAAAATATATTTAATTTAAAATAAAAATAAAAAAAAATTTCGGCGGAATTTCCCGCCGAAATTCCGCCGAAAATTTATTTAATTAAAAAAATAATCCGCCGAAAATCCGCCGAAAATTGAAAAGCGACTAACGTTTTTTCGGCGGATTCGTTCCGCCGAAAATCCGCCGAAAATTCCGCTGAAAATACCGTTTTTTCTTGTAGTGTACGAAAACTGCATTTGTAAAACATAGTCAAACAATAAAAAGATTATCAGGTCTACAATTTACATGGCACATAAATTTAAATATAATTGATTGTATTACTACCTTGCACCGTAAGGGGCCCGAAATCATACATAACCATGGTTCAATGTAATTGGCCCGAGCATCTCGGGCGGTGTTAGCGGTGTCGTTGGCCTCACGCACAACATCAACTCCATGCCCATATCTAACAAATGCATTAGTAGTCACTATATGCATGTAAAATATATCACAAATTACGTATAACATATATACTACATGGTGTCATCATTTTATCTGCAATAACTGCATCACACCGCCGATGTCTCCTACTCCTCCATCGTCTCTTTTTCCGGCACTATCACATAACTCCCGATATAAATGCGTTAATACAACACTTCCGCAACTATACTCATCAACTTCGGTCACTTCAGACAAGTGCCAGAGATATATCAACGAAACATAAGTGTTGTTAGCATCGGGACACATTATGTTGCCGATCAGTAGTAAAATAACACATCCAACAATTTGACACAATTCCAATGGTACGATGTTTTCATCAACTATTATATTGTTAATGTGGTCTCTCAATGTAGTTAACTTCAACCGTGACCCTTTCAATTCAGTCGAGGAGGAAGTCTCAAAATCGAGGAGTCGGTCATAATATATACCCCACCCTCTCTCCCTGTCCGGACATTCATCTTGTTCTATTATTAGATTCCCGTCAACTGCTAATTCCCATATAACCGCTACATCTTCCAATGTAACAGTAGCTTCACCGACCCTCAAATGGAAAATTTGGGTCTCCGAACGCCACCTTTCTATTGACGCGGTCATCAAATGTTGATCTACATCAACATATCCGTAACGATATACACCATAGAAACCGATTCGATTTATCTGTTCCTTCATTTTGTCGTGAAGTTGCAGCTCATCCCATCCAAATATTCCTTTGCCCCAATGTCTCACTCTAACTATTTGGTCAAGATTGACACGACCATCAAAGAATTGTTCAGAAATATGACTCTCTTACTCAGTTAAAACACTACTGTCCTTGGGACCATAATAATACTTAAATCGGCCCAAATCCATTCTACAAAATACTACAATAAAAAAAATTAGTAAACAAATCACACAATTAAACTATAAAAAATGAGAATTTTTTTTTAAAAAAATCAGTAAAAATCGCCAACACTGTTGGCGACTTTTACATGTATCAGATTCACCAACAATGTTGGCGAAAATACCAGCAAAAAAAACATATAAAAATCTGTTGGCGATTTTTGAATTTTTTTTTGGTACTCCATCTACAATTTTCCAGCCAACAATACGATTGGTAAAATCCATCAAAAATTTCTACAGTATATTCACAACATAATGTATAAAAAAAATATATACACTGTAATAATACTTTCACAACATATATATATAAAAAAAATTAAACCTCAACATACAAAAACATACTTCCAAACCACAAACAAAACATTTTTACCTCAACTCGACTATAAATATAGATTACAACTTTCTCATGTAAAATTTTTAAGAACAATGATATTTTGCCACAAAAACATTTTCACAATATTACAACATTTAATAACAATATATATATATATTAAAATTAACTATCAAATAACAATATACTCTACATACCTTTTCAAACTCTTCAAATTCTTAGTTACACAAATAATATATGAAGAAAAATGTTATAGCACGAAATTGTATAGAACGGAGGAAAAAACTCAGAAGTTGAAATTTTTTTCACAACTTGTGAGTTTATGAACTACAATGTTCATATAATGGAGGAAATCACTGTTCATTGCTGTCCTTCAAGCCACTGTTTCTTGTTGTTTGCTGCCATGCTAATTTGACCCCTTTGTTGCAGCTGTAGATGGCAGGTTTGACTGTCCAAAACTCGCCATCAAGGATGGCGAGTTTTGAATTTTTCTTTTTTTTTTTTTCAATTTTTTCTGAAACTCGTCGTCCTTGACGGCGAGTTTTATTTTGTTTTTTTTTAAACATTTTTCCAAACTCGCCCTCACAAATAGCGATTATCATTTTTTCTGTTTTGTTTAAATCCAAAATTGCCAACACTATTGGCGATTTTAATAATTTTATTATTATTTTTTTTCCTAACAAATATATTAAACTATTACAAATTTTATTAATATTTTATTAAACTTGTCATCATCATTGCCAAGTTAGGTTAGATTTGTATAGCATCTTTTTTTCAGGCTAAAAATTAAAATAATACACCTTTTTGAGTTAAATTTTAAAAAAGTTCAAAAATCTTAGACCCGCCACAATAGTTATAGCGTCTTCCTCCCCTAATAAATGTTCAACCAGCCATTAAAACTCAATAGTATCACCACCAATGGGTTCCTCTAATTGAGTTGGTCGAAATAGTATATAATTTTAGATGATTTGATGAAAAAATGAAAAAAAAATTATGTATATACACGTGTGTGACTGTGTGAGTGTGTGTGCGACTGCGTGTGTAGACGAAGCCGTTGGCGGCAGCGATGCAGTGGATCTAGGGGAGAAGGAGATCCGCAGCCATTGAGCTTGGTGGTGTCGGGAGAGAAGGACTGTATGGTGTTCGTGTGTGTGTGTATGTGTATGTGTATGTGTGCGCATGTGTGTGTGTGTGTGTGTGACCGTATGTGTGTGCGTGACTATGTGTGTATGTGTGACTGTGTGCGTGTGCATGTGGCTGTGTGTGTGAAGAGTATGTGTGCGTGTGACTGTGTGTGTGTAGAGTGTGTGTGGGGGGGTGTGACTTAGTGTGTGTTAGTGTGTGCACAGAGTGTGTGTGTGTGTGTGTGAGTGTGTTTGATGTTAGGATGTGTGCAAAGTGTGTGTTAGTGTATGTGTTTGATATTAGTGTGTGTTAGTCTATGTGTGTTTGTGTGTATTTTTTATTATTATAATTTAATTAAATTTATATATAATTATATATATTTTTATAGTTTTATATTTTATATATATTTTACTATTAACAGTCAATCTCAACCGTTAATTGTTCTAAGTCAAGATTTAATAGGTCAAATAATGATATTTTTACCATAAATTTAATGTCGTTAAGCTCGAGTTAGGGGCGTTTTCTTGAAGGTTAACACAATTTTCTCTTCGAGGGCACGTGTGAACTTTTTTATAACTACGGGATGTTTCGTCTATTTTTAAACTATAGGGAATTTGGTATAATTTTGTTAAATCATAGGGGTATTTTTGGAATTTGACCTAAAAAATATAGGGTGCGACCACAGTTTATTGTGCAAGCCTGCAAGAGATTTATTTCTGCAGGGGGAAAAATGTAATTTACTCATTTTTGTATCTTGAGTTGGTCGGAGTTGCGGCTGGATCAGTTATTAGCCTAGCACTCCAAGTTGAAATACGAGAATTCTCATTCTTTCTCCGCCGGCGCCAATGCTCTAACCTACGCTAGTCCGTCGGCCGCCGCCACTCTCCGACGACTGAGATTCCCAAACAATCACCATGGCTTCTATTGTATCCACCAATTCACCATCGCAATAATCTCAGTACTAATTATTTAAGAACATATTAACAAACACAATGCTGACTCTCAGATACGCGAGGCAAACCAGAGCCTTGCTCTCACCTTGTTCCGCCTCCACCACCACCACCACCACACTCCTTCTCTTCTCCGCCGCCGCCACCCATCACCACACTTTATCCTCTGCCTACCCTTTCTCCCCATCCTCAAATCCCACCACTTCAAAAGGGGTCCTGTCTGAGGTACACCAAGAAGACCTCGTCTACTATTTCAGAGAATGGTTTATGTCTCGAAAGAAACCACTTTTCGATCGTATCTTCGAAATCCTCCGCACCCAGGACGAGTCTTCCGCCGATATCGCCCTTTCTCGCATCAATCTGGGCCTATCCGAGACTTTAGTTCTCGAGGTATTGAATTACGAGAAGAAAGATGTTCTCTCTTGCTTGAAGTTCTTCGATTGGGCGGGTCGGCAACCCGGGTTTCACCACACAAGGGCCACATTCAATGCGATTTTCCGGATCCTATCGAAAGCGAAGCTAATGAACTTGATGTTGGACTTTTTACAGAACTATATGAAGCAGAGGTATGTTCATAAAGTCAGGTATTATAATATATTGGTCATTGGTTATGCTGTAGCGGGCAAATCCGAGACTGCACTCCAACTGTTCGGTAGAATGCGGTTCCAGGGTGTTGACTTGGATGCATTTGCGTACCATGTCCTTATGAATTCCCTCGTTGAAGAGGGTTATTTTGATGTGGTGGAGACGGTGGCGAAGGAGATCAGAATCCGGGGGTTTCAGAGCGAGGTCACACATTCAATTATGATGAAAAGTTTTTGTAAGCAGAATGAGTTGGAAAGGGGTGAGGAGTATTTGCGTGGTCTGTTGGAGGATAATGGGACACAATTGAGTGGAATTGCTCTGGCGACCTTTGTGGCTGCATTGTGTAAGGACAATCAGTTTGAGAGGGCTGCATTGTTAATTGAGGAGTTTCGAAAAATGGGCTCGGTTTTAATGGAGCCTGCATATAGTGTGTGGATTAGGGACCTAGTCAAGGCTGGGAAGTTGGACCTCGCCTTAGAGTTTTTGAAGGATAAGCAGGCAGTTGAGGAGTATGTTCCAGATGTCTTTCGTTATAACAGTTTGATTTGCAGGCTTTTGAGGGAGAATAGGCTTGAGGAGGTGTATGACTTGTTGGGGGAGATGAAAGAAAGGGAGATATTGCCTGATGATGTCACCATGAATGCTGCCTTGTGCTTCTTATGCAAGGCAGGAATGATGGATGTTGCAATGGACTTGTATAACTCAAGGATGGAGTTTGGTCTCTCTATTAATTGCATGGCTTATAATTACCTTATAAATACTCTATTGGGGGATGTTAGTGTTGATGAAGCATACCGCGTGTTGAGGAACTCTATGGAACAGGGTTATTTCCCTGGGCAAAAGACCTTTTTCATTATTACTGATGCTCTTTGCAGAGAAGGAAAGCTTGATAAGATGAAGGAGTTGGTTCTTTTCATGCTAGACCATAATATCATGCCCAATTACTTTGCATATGACAAGTTCATATTAGCTCTTTGTAGGGACAGCAGAGTTGAAGAAGGGTACTTGCTACATGACCTGCTGAACAGATTAAATAAAGCATCTCGGAGAAGTACTTACCTGAACCTAATAAGTGGATTTAGTAAGTTGAATAGAGGAGATATAGCAGCTAGATTACTCATTGAAATGCAAGAAAGAGGTTATAGCCCGAGTAGGAGATTGGTTAGAGAGGTGATTTGCTGCTTATGTCAAATGGATAACCCAGAAAAACAGTTTTTCGGACTGCTTGAGATGCAGCTAGCTCGGAATCAGTTGTCTGCCTCTCACATTTACAATTTCTTCATTGATGGAGCGGGACATGCCGGGAAGCCTGAGCTGGCTATGCAAGTATATGAACTGATGAGAAGAAGTGGTCTTGAACCAAACTTTAAGTCTGACATCCTAGTGTTGCAAAGCTATCTGAAAAGTGAGAAAATTGGTCCTGCATTGCAGCTGTTCCGTGAGTTATCCGTGAGATGGCAGAAGAGAAAACTGTGGCACACCATGATTGTTGGTCTCTGCAAAGTGAAAAAACAGGAGTATGCATTGCAAATATTAGAGGATATGAAGGCAAACAGGCGAACACCTAGCATTGAATGCTATGAGGAACTTATAAAGTTGTATTGCGATTTGGGGCAATATCATAAAGCCGTAGATCTTGTCAATGATATGACTAAATTTGGTCGGCCAATTTCCTCCTTCATTGGCAATGTATTTCTGTTGCATTCATTGAAAACTAGGACACTGTATTATGCTTGGGTTTCTTCAAGTCAGAATCAAAATCTAACACCTGCCGGTTGGATGTTGGGGCATCTGGTTGGTGTTTTTTCTGGTTGTATTGAAGGAGACAATGATGATGAAGATATGGAAAAACTGATCAGGGAATGCTTCCCTATTGATATTTATACGAATAATATGCTGTTGAGAAGATTAAGCATGAAAGGAATGGAGTTTGCATGTAAATTTTTTGATAGATTATGCGAAAAGGGGTATCAGCCAAATAGATGGACTTATGATATAATTGTCCACGGTTTAGCCAAAGATGGTCAGAATGAAGAGGCTAGAATATGGATGAAAGAGATGCTGCGTAAAGGGTTTGATCTAACTGAGGTTACCCAAAAGATCATATGACTCACTTTGTGGGTTAGAGGAAGGTACAAAATAATGACAGAAGTATAACCTCCAAAACAGCTAGGTGACTTATTCGCATTCTTACTCACACCACACGTTTAGTTTGCAGCTCCGTTATTTCTTCCTGCAAAGTTTCTTGTGCTTATTTTGTGTGTATGCTATTGCTACTGTTATCTCTGATTAAAGGAAAATATTGTAATATATTTCGTTGTTTTCCTCTTGCATCCTTTGCTAGTGTCTGTTTGCTTCTTTGTATTTCTGAATATGCGTACTAAGAACACATCACTCCATCAATCTTTTAACTTCAACGATTGAACTTTTCGTGTAAACCTTATAGCCTTGCAGCTGTATTCTGTGAGGAAGTTCAATTCACTGGAAAATTTCCTCAAATTATTGATCTTCACCTCTGGATGTATTTAAACGACAGTGTGCTTCAATTGCTAATCACTTGACATGGTATTTGACGTTTTTCTCCAAAATATAAAATAGATTTTGAGATACTAATTTTTCAAATGAAACCAAAGGACTGAATCTGTCAACTTGAGGATCATGGTTATTGATGATCAATTTATGACCTAAAGCATAATGGCATAATACTATGGGATAAATGTTAGTTAACATGAAGTTTCTTCTTGCATTCTGCTTTTGGGAGGTTGACAATTTTCTTCAATTTTTGATACTATTTGTTGTTCATAACTCTCTGCTTGCATTTATTTATTCAGTATGCCAGTGATTTTATATATACCTTGGGAGAGGTGCCTTGATTACCTGTTCACATTTGAGCTGATAAGAAGGCAGTCCAACTTTTGAGGAGTTCATCAGCTTAGAGGCTATTTTTTGCTCTGCTGGGCTGGGCATGGATGCTGCAGTTATGTGTTCTCAAATTATGTGGAAAGAGAAAATTGAGACCGGATCAGAAAATAGTTTGATCTGCACGCATGCATGAAGCTACATTCTCTCTTCCATGGACGTAAGTCACAAACAAGTTCCTCAGTTATAAACCAACATTTATAGCAATATTTGTTTTGTTCTTTTAGATGGTGGAAGTGCTGAATGTTGGGAAGCTAGCACATTACTTAATATTGGTTGTGTATATTGATGTTGACAACGAATTTGAGATGAGGTTGTACATTGTGCAGGTTCATGGAGGAACCATGTATTTCCAGATTGTCTATTGGGCACTATTGCATGGAAACCCTTCTCCAACTTACAGCCAAATTGTATGTATACTCCTGCCACACATCACTGTGGCTCTCAGCTATTGATATTCTTGAAAATTCTGGGTAGACCTGAAAATTTTTCAATGGTTTTCTGAAAAGACCTTAAAATCTTGGAAATTGCAAATTGTCTTTTGGTTCATTCAGTGAGTTGCCCCTACTTTTAATTGACCAGGATAAACAAAAAGTCATGGAGAGGTTTGTGTATGAAGTTTAAACAAAGTGACATAAGGATGGCTTGGACTAAATCTTATACCCACCAACTTTTAATCACTCCTTTGGCTTGGACTAGATCTTTTGTTGGGGAACGAAGTAGCATAGGTCCATAGGATCGATAGGTATCATGTCTTACTTGAGGAGAATCTGTTAATTCTTAATCAACTCATAGGAGTTGCCTCTTAGATTTGTTCTGAAATGTGTCTGCAGGGTCACCTGGGTTTTTGTTGTATTGAAGAATAGGGAATTCAAGGCTTAGTTTAGTACCATTTGGTCTTCGATTCGTACTCCAAGAGCTGAGCTGTGGGGAATATGTTTTAGCATCATATTATCAAGGATAAGGACTAGAAAGTAAGACCAGTGTAACATCATTGTGATTATGTATCTTGGGGTCTTGATAAAAAAATTAATGCACATCATCTGATGTTTTTGTTGAGGTGATGAAAGAAAGAGTAAAAGCAAGGTTGCAATTATACAGTGCACAGGCATGTTACAACAGTTATCTGAAGATTAATGAGAGTTTGGCCTATCTTTCCTAGTTCCTTGGGGGAAAACCACCTTGCGATTTATTTTTGACTCACTTATGGAATCAGGAGAGGAAAAACCAAAAACTATTTACCCCACGTATAGCACTTAAAATAAAGAGAAAAAAAAGTATCATTGTGGAGATCCCTGCATGGAAAATGCAGCAATGTGGCCCTTCCTCTAAAAGTTTCCTGGAAACATATAGAAGGCAGAATTATGTCAAAGAAAAGCTGCCACTAGGTTATATATGATACTAAAGGTATATTCTCACAAAGGAATATTGCAATATTGAATGAAGTCCAACTAGCTCCTGAGGACTTTGATCTTCAGAATTTGAGTCCAAGTGATGTTGTCCAAAACATGATTAATTTTGTTTCCTTGGGCCACAGCGAGAGAAAGTAGGAAATGCAATATGTACTAAATCTTGTTAACATTGGCTTATATTGGTGAGCAATAATGACAAATGTCTTCTGTATCTTATTTCATCAAGAATGATATATTTTTTTATGCCCTGTGGTTTACTTTGTAGAGACTTCTGAATACACGTGTATTTAGAGTGTAATGAGTGTGTGTTATGTTATTGTTCTAGACTTGTCTTCCGTCATTATCCGTCTCCTCAGTTTTGGCAAATTTATCTGAACTCTGGATATCCTGTTTTGGCAGTGGGCTTACTGGTGGTTGGTTAAGATTTATTTCTTCTTTGCATGAATCTGCTATTTGCTTCCTTTTCCTGAGTCGGGCAATAACTTCAATATGTAAGAATCGATTCTCAAGATTAAAGGGAACTACTTCTGGGAAGGAACAAAACCAAGTCTGAGGCTCCTGAAACAACAGTCAGGCAAGCATGGATCAGTGCTGTTCAAGGAGATCAAAGTGAGGGAACCTTTGCCTTTCGTCTAATGTGTACAACGATGCTATACCTAAAACTACGGTTGAATCCTTAACTGTATAACTGCAAGAGCCAGTTTTGAGAATGTCTTCTGTAACCTGGTAGACAAAAATCTTGAAGAGACAACTTAAGTTATATGAAGAGAACTCTCATCAAGAAGCAAATGTGAACTACAGAGCTGTCGGGACAATTTAAAGTCTTGCGAGGAGCCTGCAGTTAGCAAACTGGGACGATCACAGCAGCATAATTCAAGTAAATTATTATGGATAGAAGCGTTTTAGCTGTGAGATATCTGATGATGTTGAATTTTGCGACTGTTACCATTGTGTCTGTATTATTAACAGGTTTGAGCATGTGAAGAAACATAGTTTCATATTTATTTAGTTTATTTGTAATGTGTAAATGATTTCGTGTGATGGATGATACATTTAGATTGCTGATGATGGTATATCTTTGATCGTCTGGATTTTGATCAGCGACTCCGCAAATTCTTTGATATGCTACTGGATTTTTTTGATGTGCATTTAGCCATAGACATGTGGATTTCTATGATCTTGCTTGAGCAGCTATCCTCAGGGGCCTTTACGTATAGCGTAATAATATTGTGGATCTCAATGACAGTTTTCAATTTATTCATTTATTTATTTTTCTTAATGAAATGAAAGTAGCTCAATGGCCAATTTTGATTTAGTTACCGAACATGTATGGAAAGAAAAAAATAAACAAATAAATAAAGGGCTAATCATGTATATGTACGTTGAGGAATAGTGTAATTACAAATTAATTTTTTTTTTATTTTAAAAATTATATATACTCCTTTGAGGTTTAGACTTTCTTATAAATGTTAATACTAATGTCCGAACTATAATTTTTCAACAATTCTACTTGACTATAAAGAGACACGTCTTGTTGAGTCTGACAAAATTTTTTAATTTATTTTATTATGCTACCAATTTTCATTAATTTTACTTTATATCACTATAACCATTATTGAATATGAATAATATTTTTTTTTAAAATTAATTTTATATATAATTTTTACATATTAAACTTATAAAAAATATATGAATTTCATCTCAAAATTCCACAAAAAAAAAACGTTACTCGTACTTGTATTTTTGTTGCTTTTAAGGCAAAAAAAATCTGTAATCACAAGATATCACCGTCGTACAAAATGCGACCATTTTGGAAACACTAAGATTAGCAATTGTACAAGATTACCAACGGCAGATTGTGGTTTTGGGCCCACTTGGTCCCTTCAATTAGACGGTGCACACCACAAGAAAACAAATTTCATCCATTGATCTACTCTCCAAATTCCGCAGAAGTTGGAACTCCACTCCTCTCATGCCGACAATGTAAGAGACTCTCAGGTTATAAGCTAAATCTCCACTGTTTTTCACTTTAATTCGCACTTATATTTTTTGTTGCTTTAATTACGTCAGTCAATTTCTTGCCAATTAAACTCAACAGAATCCATAACCCAGTTAGTTAAATCTGCAAAATAGAGTATGTCTTTCATTTTCATTTTTTTTTTATTTTTTATTTCTTGTTGTGAACTTGATCTGCTTTTGAAGTTAGTTGGAGGGTTTTTGAGTTGGAAGTTGGTCATAATTTTCTTAATGTACGCCCCAGCCCTTGTCGATTGGTATTGTGGGAACACAATTGTGAGAGTTCTTGTTTCTTGGCAAAATATATATTGATGCATTAGCACTAATTCCATGAGAAATCTTGCATTCTTGAAGCTTTTGCTGTGTCACTGCAGTGAGCCAGTGAAGAGTTGAAAAAAAGCAAATGTTAATGTAGCATTTGCTAGATGGGAAGATCCCCACAATGGCCAGTTCTTCATCGCAAGTGAGTACCAGTGGCAACAGCAATGTTGGTATAGCAGACAGTGATCTTAAACTCTACCTGCCCTTGTATAAAGCCACAATTCGAGGTGATTGGGAGAGCGCGAGTAATTTTTTCGACTCCAATCCGGATGCTGTCAAAGCTTGGATCACTAAGAATTTGGAGACGGTTCTTCACATAGCAGTTAGTAGAAGTGAGGCAATCACTTTTGTGGAAAAGTTAGTGGAATTGATGCCTGCTGATGCTTTATCTTTAAAGAGTAAATTCAGTGAGACTGCCCTGCACTATGCTGCCAAGTATGGCAATACTAAGGCAGCAAAATTGTTGGTGGCTCGGGATCCTGGTTTGCCTCATATTTGGAGCGATACAAATTTGTTGCCTCTCCATTTGGCTGCCCTTTTTGGTCACAAGGAAATGGTTCTTTATCTATTGACTGTTACGAGGGATAGTGAGGTGCCAAATCCGTTCATAGATCAACCGGGCATCACTCTCTTGATCAGTATTGTGCACTCAGGGTTCTATGGTAAGTGATGGTGATGAGCTTGCATATGTCGGGCAGTCCAACAACGGAGCCCAAAAAATTTATTGGCTGGGATTGAATTTCCACAAAATATACAACGCATTTATATTACTTTTTTTCACGGAGGTGGTGGGGGATTGAATTTTAAGAACAATACATATAAAATATAGCTTTGTATGCCTTTTATTCTAGTAACAAAAGATTGACTCATTTGACTTCAATAGTTCAATCCTCAAAAGTGCTGGAAAATACTGGTATGCTTGCTGTATTATTGACGTCCTTGTTTTTGTTTGTCTGTTTAATTGTACAGATGTGGCTTTGGATTTGGTCCAAAGATATCCTAAGTTGGCTACAACAATGTCACCAGGTGGCAATACAGCGTTGAGTATCTTAGCTGGCAAGCCTTGTGCATTTCTGAGTGGGTGTTCCTTAAGGTCATGGCGCAAGTTAATCTACTCTTGTTAGTTTGCTCAACTATGAACTAACGTCCTATGTGTTTTTTCGGTTCTATTATTGCTTTGTTATTTCCATTGTTTTTTCTTTCATCTTTTACTATCAGCAAGTCATTTCAATTTTATGTCAGACGATGAATGGGTGCACTGAGAAGGTAATAGTAATTTTATATGTGAAGGTATTCCAGTAAAGTTGGATAAGCCCTCTGGTGTTGGGTGTGGACGTGACGTTGAGAATGTATCTGAAAGACCTATGAGACAGATCAACAAATGTTGGCAGGTCCTAACTCAAACCCTCAGAAGCGGCTATCTACATTTTGGTAAATCAAAAGTTTATTTTTCCTTGAAAATTGAAATGTCTTTGGCTGCTTCAATAGGTACTGATTTCTGAAAATATGATATCTTTTACTACAATATTTCTCGACACAAGGGTTTTAACATTTCCAATAGGTTGTGAAATGGTTATGCATCATTTTTATTTTTAGTCTCCTATTTCGGTATCCGTATAGATAAATTGAATCATTCATAATCGAGCAAAAGCTCGAAAACTATGCCAGCAATTCCCAATCTCCTAGAGTTGCCCGTGTGACTAGAACTCTTGTTTAACTTTCTGGCAAGAAAGATAGCTAGACTATTATTGGCAAGAAAAAATACGAGCTAAAACAAGTGTTTTAATCACTAGAGCAAACTGGAAATGCTACATGAAAGAGTTGGTACAATGTGCAATGTGGGGAGAGAGAATTTGATTTCTTCTTTCTGCTCTCTTTTGCCTATTGGATTAGCTGAATAATGCCATTTATGTTTGGAATTTGAGGAGGCAGTTGTATTTTTTCAACCATTTTTTTTGTTGTGTGTGTGTGTGTGTTTCATTTCAGTCTAGCTTCAACAATTTCATTTTCGTTTCAGTGTCTCAAAAGTTGTACACAAAATTGTGGGATGCCATTGGAGGAACCGGTACTCTGAAAATTTCTGTTACTATTGGATAATTAATACTCATTAGCAAATTACACAATTTTTTTTTTCTGTTATTATTATTATTATTATTCTTTTATTTACTTTTGCAGTGCCACTGGTTGAGAACATACATGATACAAAATTTATGCATTGCCAAGCAATGGAACTGGTCAAATGCTTATGCTTGGAAAGTCTACATGTCGATGCCTTAAAATCTGCTTTAATTTTTAAACCAGCAGTGATTTTGGCAGCAAATGGTGGACTTTATGAAATTATAGAAGAAATTCTGAGTTCATTTCCAAGTGCAATCTGGTGTTTGGACAAGGAACACCATGATCTGTTCCAAATGGCAGTTATTAATCGGCATGAAAATATTTTCAATCTTCTATACGAGCTGGACGAGCATGCACATCTGGTGACGCAGAATACTGATATTCATGACAATAATATATTGCATTTGGCTGGAAAATTGGCCCCTCCACACCGTCTTAATCTTGTCTCGGGTCCGGCTCTGCAGATGCAGCACGAGCTGCAGTGGTATAAGGTCACTAATTTCTCTACCATAGCTATATATCTTTGTTCCTGTATTATCCGTTTACAGTTTTTTTTTTTCCTTGAATAAAGTAAGTAGATAAGAAGCATTGCAAGTAAGAAGTGCTCAAAGAGATTTAACTACAATAAAGTATTTGATTCTAGGAGAAGAGTCATGGTATTCTACCAAAACACGAACAAAAAAATTAGAATCTTGATGAACTTGAGACTTTGCTAGATGGTTTGCAGCAAAATTTGCTTCTTGGTATTGCTAGCGAAAGTTGACGCGTTTCAAATAAACCAACCGGTCATGGATTTTTTTGAGCTCAAAATGAAGCTTTCATGGCCTATTTCTATCTGACACGATCCCCAAAATAGAACCTAATAAGTTGTTATTTTGTGGTGTTTAATGTAAGGGGCCAACTAGTCAAATATGTAATCTTATAGGATGGCGCGACCTGGCTTCAAAATTATTGTCTATATATATGTTTCAATGTATCTACAACACATCTATTTTTATGACTCCCTTGTCATCTGGTGCGCTATATGACCCAAAGTTTATATGAATTATGTCAGAAAGGGCAAATTAGAGTGGTACATAGGGCCTTTTCACTTGGTGTCTTGTTTTTGCCACTGGGGTGATGTCTTAAATGGTTATTTCATTGGGCTAACTACCAAATCCCTCCCCTCCCCCCCCCAGGTTTTCTTTAATTACAACAAAGTCCCTCTATCTGTTGAACTTACAGTCAACCACCCCCACCCCATAAGGTTTTTGTTGTGATTGTTGCAACTAACTATTGGTGCTATTCAAATCTCGATGTGGTAATTGTAATTTCAACAAGACAAACCTCATGGCTTTTCTGGTAATGATCCCTATTTTATTTTATCATTTCCACTTAAGCTAAGAGTCTTATGCAGGAAGTCAAGAAATTTGTAACACCAAGTTACAAGGGAAAGGAAAACTCCGATGGGAAAACACCAGCAATGGTGTTCACAGAGGAACACAAGGGCTTGTTAGCAGAAGGAGAGCAATGGTTAAAAGACACAGCAAAATCGTGCACGTTTGCTGCAACGCTCATTGCTACAGTTGTCTTCGCTGCAGCAATAACTGTGCCAGGTGGTAGCAGCACTAAGAGTGGACTGCCACTATTCCAAAAGCAAACACCCTTTGTAGTATTTGCCATTTCAAATGCGCTATCCTTGTTCTCATCCATGACTTGTGTCATGATGTTCTTGTTTATTCTCACTTCTCGGTTTTCTGAAGCTGATTTTTTATACTCGTTACCAAATAAATTGATCATAGGTCTTGTGAACCTGTTTATCTCCTTGGCTTCCATGATGGTGGCTTTCAGTTCTGCAGTATATGCTGTTTTTGGTGATAAAAGGGCATGGATTCTTGCTCCGCTCATTTTGCTAGCGTGTGTTCCGGTTAGCCTCTTTCTGCTCTTGCAATATCCACTTCTCAAGGATATGATCAGATCGACATACAGCCCTGGCATCTTTGGCAAGCAACGCAAGTCGATTTTCTCAGAACCTGGGAGTAGATAAGTTTGGCTTGTGTCACAATTGAAGATAATTTGTTCAACCATCGTCAGTCGTAAGGAATAATTTGTACAACTATCTGTCTTCCTGTTAGCATTCGTGTAATATACTTGCATTTACAGATTATATTCAACATGCCATCTTTGTTAGGGCCACTGTTGCTGAGTTAGCTGAATGGTGTAACATGTTACTTTGTTTGGTTTGCAGTTTCAAAACCTTTCTACCAATCCATGCTATAAACTATATGCCATACTTCATGTTCTTCAACTAAAAAAAAATGATCTCTTTTTAAGTTCTACTCTTCTTTCAATGAAATACCGAAATCTTCAAAATTTTTGTTTGAAATGGGTGAGGTAATGCAACTATTTTTTATTAGACTAAACATAAAGTAAGATAATTAAAATTTATTTTTATATTTCTATATAAAATTACTTTTTTATTTAATCAAAAAACTTGTTTGATTATAACGAATGGTTACACATCAATAATTTTAGGGATAAAAAAAGTGCACTATTAAATAAGATTAGGGAGACATATTTCTGATTCATCTGAAAAACAAGTACAAGAAACCAAAGCATAGAAGAATAAAAACATCTGTCTTCAAGGAAGATCCCTCTAACATCAGGTATATTTTCATATCAAACACTTTTGAGATATTTTGTGCAGTCAAAATGATCTACATTGTAACATAACGTGCTTCTTTATACACACAAAATACAGGTAAGACAGGGCTTCATATGCATTACACAAAAGCCAACAATTTACACAAAATGCTATATTAACTTGATACTTCTTTGTATCTCTACTTCATACGCCTTTGTTCATTTCATACTTTAAAAGAGGAGACGCTCACCGCGCTTGCCAAAAATACCCGGAAAGTAGGTGGAACGAACCATGCTGACAAGAAGGGGAAATTGCAGCGTCACAAATAAGGTCACCGGCAGACAAGCCAATGCAGCTACCGGAATAAGAGTCCAAGCCTTTTTTCGACCAAAAACAAGGTAAAGCGTGGCACTAAAGGCTACCATCATGGACGTTATGGAAAGGAATAGCGTGACAAGTCCTATTATCAACCTTTTCGGAAGGGAGTACAAAAAATCACCTTCTGCATAGCGTGCAGTGAGGATAGACAAGAACATCAACATGGAAGCAGTTGAAGAGAACAAAGACAGGGCGTCAAAAACAGCGAATACAGTGAATGCTGTATTCTTGGAGAAAATAGGGAAGCCGCTGTCTCCATTATTACCACCTGGTACGGTAATGGAAGCTGCAAAAGCTATGGTGGCGATCAGAGCTGCAGCCACCGTGCAAGAATTTGCCGTGTCTTTCATCCATTTTTCGCCCTCTTTGATCAAGTCTTTGTGTTCCATAGAAAATTCAACAGCGGGTGTTCTTCCCTTGGCGTTTTTGCTGTCCTTAGAGTCTGGAAGCACATACATTTCTACTTCCTGTGGTTGACAGAAAATATGTTTCAAGAAAGCAATTTTACTGAAAAAAAAAAAAAAAAATCCGAAAGCAATACCTTGCACCACTGTAATTCACGCTGCATTTGTAGAGCTGCACCTGATACGAGATTGAGTTGAGCCGGAGGCGCCAGCTTTCCAGCCAGATGCAAAATGTTATTTCTCTCAACATCTCGAAGCTGTGTAGCCAATTTCTTATGTTCACTCATTTGATACAACAGATTGAAAACATTCTCTCGTCTATTGGCAACCGCTAGTAGAAATATGTTTTGTCCCATTCGATTTCTTGACCAAATAGCGGGAGGAAAAGACTCGAGAATCTCCTCTACTACCTCACTATTTCCCAAACTTGCAGCCATAAGAATTGGCAGTTCAAACATTGAAGCTGCTGTTGAGTAATCCAACCCCACGATCACTTTGCATAGGCATTTTACTAGATGAAGAGTTTGGTGGTGCATTATTTTGGTGTCTCTGACGGACTTGGCTTGTGGAACTGCAATAAAATACCTCATGAGAGACAAATATTATTGAAAATTTTTGCCCCTAAGAAGTATACAAGTACCATACCTAAACATTCTAGAACTTTCCAAAGTACCGAATGCCACCTTAGGCACCCTGCAAGGGAACTCAAAAACCAGTAATATTACTGCACAAGGAAATGAATTCAGCTAATACATGTAATAGTTAGGATGAAAAGTATAACAAACCAGAAAACCAGAGAAGTTGCAAAAGTGGAGCATAGTAAGGTTTTGGATCAATTTTTGTGGAAACAGCTGGATTTTCCTTGACTGTTTCATCTTGGCTATATATACTCCCAAACTTTGCAGGAACACCTTAACAATTGAAAAATTTAAATTACGCCTTCGCATAGTATGTAAACTGAAATTACATGCTAGTTAGACGTAATTCTTTTATGATTTGCATATTTTCAAATTTTGAGGCTAAATCACCAAAAGATCTATATTAACAAGCAGTGAAGACACAAAATTTTTAAAATTTGAAGGTGAATGGCACCTACAAAGAAGGTAATCTTGAAGGTCTTGCAATACTATCTAATCAATGTGCAGATATGTTAGTGGCTACTTAGTTACTTATTATGATGAAGAGTGGGGCTTAAGATGCAAAATTCAGTAGTTAACAAAATCTACAGTCTAATGGATCTAAGTTCAAGAAATAATAAGCCATTGAGGACCCAAAACATTAACGAAAACCATAAGCAACAACAGCATATAAAGATAAAGCAGATAATGAAATGATAAACTAACATGAATATAAGACTCGCTCACAAAAAGAAAAGGAACTTCTTCTGAAGAATGCAGAAGCCTTTCCAGCTATCATATTCAGGGCAGTGTTACCAGCCGGCGATCTCAACGTGGCCAAACTAGGGTAAAGCTGCACCAGGTAAAGAGCCAAATCTGTGGAGTGTCAGATAAATATTGATGTAATGAGATTGTAGATAACCAAAATTTTACAAAACAAAAGCTTTCATTAGCAAGTATCTTTACCATAGAATTCAGCAACAATAACAAGATTCAGAAGATCCACACCAGACTTATCCACAAATGGATTAGGATCTATGTCATCTCTAGTGACAGTCAATAAATAAGAAACCATATCCTTGTTGGCATAAAGAGCAGCCAAATGTATAGGCAAGAAAAACGAGTCACTTTGAGTATTTGTCAAGTCAGGATCTTTAGCCACTAACAGCTTTGCCCCCTCAACATTGCCAAAAATAGCAGCATAATGGAGGGCCGTCTGACCGGCCTGATCACACAGAGTTACCAATGCTTCCTTCGGTATCAACTCTAACAATTCCTTCACAAAATTTGTTGCCTTTCCTGTCCCCACTGCAACGTGTAGTGCCGTCTCTGAAACCTTAGTAATTTTAGCAGTTACGGCATCAGGATCCTTGTCGAAGAAACTTTTGGCACTCTCCCAGTCACCTTTTAGTGCAGCTTTGTACAATGGTAAGTACCAATTGAGATCCTTTTCGGGTTCTTGTTTTTCAACCGCCATTGATCTCTCGGGATTTTTATCTTTTGATTGAAGTATCAGTCTCATTAGTGGTCCTGGCTCAGTCTTTTTATCCTTAATAGTCTCGGGCTGTGATGATGAGCCCTCCATCTTTTCCGAGCTGATAACTTCCAGAATTGTTGGAAGATAAAATTCGTATTAGTTATTCAGAGAATCATAAGTCCCCCAAAGCCACTCCTGCAATCCAAATTCATCCTCAGATATCTGCTCAATTTTCAGCCTGAAGCACACAAAATAGTGACCAACTATTACAGGAATATATATTTTTATTCAGATTTCAGAACAGCTTCAGATAGAGCAAACAAATGTGCATAACATGGAAGTCATTACAAAATGCATAAACCTGAACAGTGAAATGTGAAACCTGGGGTCAAAAAGCTAGCAATAAATGTTGTCTTTAAAAAAAAAAAAATCCTTAAAAACTACAATTACCAGAACATTCAGACTTCAAAACTGGGAATGATCTAAGAGGCCAAGCATGTTAACTTTTAAAGGGCATATAAATGTTCCCTTTGACACCGACAAGAAATTAACCATCAAGAAAAAAAAAAAGAAAAAAACAAGAATCAGTGATTCCAAGAGAGATCTGCTTTATAGCAAGGCACTAACTGCATTTCTTTTCCTCTCCCCAGAAAAGAAATTAATCACATACTGGTAAATAATGTTATTTGAGCAGTGCTGGCAAGCAGATTGAAGAAGTGCTATAGACAAATTTGAGCTTTTTGCAATATGTCGACATAATACTGGAATATACAATAACTGTAGAAAACTAACGGCACACAAAATGTTGCGGCGAAATATGAAGAAATTCCTCACCATTTCAGCATGTGAGAGAAAAAAGTAAGATCTGAAATAGAGTAAATAATTAGGAAAAAAGGTATACCAGCAGGGCGAAACAAGTGAAGTAGCAGGAGCATTCCCATTCACTGTTTCACCGACCCTTCATTTATTATACTATGTTAGCTTTTCTCTCTCTCTCTCTCTCACTCTCTCTCTCTTAATTCATCCCACAATAGATTGAAATGAAGTAACCTGCCGACAGAAACAGAGGAACAAGAAAGAAAAAAGTGCTCTGTTTTCAAAGTTGTAGTTGCTGCTAATTACAGTTTCGTTTTATTGCATTTGCGGGGAATTTCTTAGTTATACCGTTGTGGTGAAATTGAAAATAGTCTAATTGTCACTTCATCCCTTCTAATTTCATTGATTACTGTTACCAGTCGTACACACTCTATCTGTATATAAAATAAAAATATAATTTAATTGCATACTTAAAATTTGAATATAGAATAATAAATATTTATTAAAATTTAGGCATGAAAATATATTTTTAAATTATTTACAGTGTATTTTGTTAAATTTATTATAAAAAAGTAATTTAAATAAATATATATAATTAAAAAAATAAGTAAAAAAGAAAAGGTTAAAAATAAATTGATAAAGAGACATAAAAGAAACTAAAAGAAAAAACAATTTGATAGAGAATAAAGTAGAAGAGGGGAGAGAATAGAAACTAAGGGTCCATTTGGATGGATTTTTTTTCAAGAAGAAGCATATATTTTTTTTAAAAAGTATTCTGAGGAAAAAAATTGCGTTTGAATGAATTTTTGAAAAAACACAAAAATTAAAAAAAAAGTTAAAAAGGATTTCTTTTTTTTTTTTCTTTCCACAAACTACTTTAGAGTAGTTTTAAATAAAAATATTTTATAAAGTATTTTTAAGTACTGTTTTCAAATACAAAATTATTTAATTTAAAAAAAATATTTACTATAAAAAATACTATTCTAAAAATATATATATTTTTAAACCTATCCAAACTGGCATAAAGTGAAAAAGTAAAACAACTTTAATTAGTGGGGAGAGGGATTGCATCTATTCAATTTCACTTCTGTAACCAATTACCCTTTTTCGATAGGTGTAGTCGAATCTTTATATTATGCCATTAAATTATCGATATGAACTCTCAAAATTCCCTTCCATATGCGGGAATATTGGAGTGGTAATAATACTTTAAAAAATGAAATGTGGTAATTTTTGTAAAATAATAGAAAACTCACACTAAACACATTTACGCTTCTAATTAATCAGTAAAGCTCTACTAAAATCGCTAAAAATTGTCTTGTTCATAATTTGATATATAGTTTAGGGCGTGAAATATGATTTTTTGTAAAGAAAAAATAGCAACAACAAACATAATTTTATTGTTTAATTAATTTGAAAAACTTGTTTATATTACAATTGAATTATTTTGAAATTATATACAGTTATAAGAATTTTTATTCAATTTGTATACAAAAATTTTGGAAAATATATTTCCTCAAATTTTAATTTTTATCATAAAATTGAAACAACAAACAATTTAATATAATATAGTTAAATTAGTGCTTAAATAGCAAATAAATTGTCGTAAGTTTTTTGCCTAATGAACATGTAACTTGCTTTAAGAGGCGTGAGAAGTGTAATGCTAGAATTTGAATCCTAATAGGTGTGTGTGTGGATGGTGATGTATGTATTATGAAAAAAAACAAAAAAAAATGATTTTTTTAAAAAAATAATACAACAAAACTCATCTGCTTTCATTAACGTATCATCTTTTACTTTTGGGTGAAAAATTATCAAAAGCCATCATTTGTGTCAATTGTTGTAGGAGTCTAAGTTGAAATTCAAGGGAACTGACAAGAAAACGAAGAGAATAAGAAGAAAGGAAGCACGATGGCAACTAAATACGAGGGTTGGGCTCTATAGATGTACAGTTCTCTCCCTCGCACTCTACTTCGATTTTCCTTCCTACACCACAACTCCGGCACCTTCGCCTCTCCCCTCCACATCCTCTTCATTTGCACCCTCACTCCAATGCCTTCACCCTCAACTCCCCCTTCATCTTTGTTGTCTTTGATATCGCCGCCTTTACCCTACCACCTCTTCACACTCTCTATCCCATCTCCCTTGAAGCCATAGGACCATTGAAGGCGAGACAAGAATAATGGAGTATGACGTTTTCTATTCAACTAGTAAGCAAAGATGTAACTTAATTCTCATTTCTCAGAAATAAAACCGCACAAGAAGAATTAATGAATAGACACACAACATAGCACTTCGAAACTTCTGCTACACAGCCATACTATATTTTCCCTCCACTCATCAATACACATTAGGTGTATTGGTAAACGGTTGAGGCTGAGATAAAAAGAGCGAAAAACTTATGATATGACTTTTTTTTTTTTTTTTTTATAAATTCTCTTTTCTTATCTAAACGGTCTACCAACACATGTATTGATGAGTGGAGGGGTGGAGGAGAAGATGTAGCAAAAGATCCAGACTGACAAAAATAATGACCAAAGGCTAATATAAATTAAATGATTAGTTGGATGGACAACAGAAATAACCAAGACACCAGTATAGGAGCTACAATGAATAATGAATTCAGCTTGACAATCTCATTGACGGAGAGCATATTATATAGTGCTACAAAATACAATAATATAGAAAAAAAATGAGAAAATCAAGACAAATGAGGAAGTCAAGGAGGACGATTTGATGCAGAAATTAAGTTCAAAACTAAATAAAACTAAGAAACTAAATCAATTTTTATCCTTATCATGCCCCTGGAAAGATCAGCTCTACTGGGCGTAGACTGATCTTCGACTCAGTAAATGGCCTCTTGGCAAGGGGCTCCATTAAAGCATTAGCCAACTGGTTGGTGGATAAAGTGTGTCGAACATCAATCTATTTCTGTTCCAATTGATCTCGCTCAAAATGGAAATCAATAGCAAGATGTTTCATGTGGTTATGAAAAACGGGATTCCGACTAAGAAAAGTCGCACCAATATTATCAAAGAAGACAATGGGCACGCATGTAAAAAAAAGCCTCAATTCCTTAAAATGATTAACGATCCAATTGATTTTGCAACGGTAGTTGCAACAGCACGATACTCATCCTCGGTTGATGACCTAGCAACTGTTCTTTGCTTTTTAGAGATCCAACTAATTGGATTGGACCCAAGAGAGATGATACAGGTTGAAATAGAGTGTCAAGTATCAAGAAGCCTACCCCAATTAACATTAGAATGAGCTACAATTTGATAGGTAGAGGAGGAACCAAAGTAAAGGCCATAAGTGATCATATGCTTCTTATAACAAAGCAATCGATTCTTTGCTTGCCAATGCTTAATAGTGGGGCAGTGCTGAAATTGAACCAAGTTGTTCATAGCGAAACAAATATCCAGGTGAGTGACAATGCGATATTGAAGGACTTGTCTGAACTTTTTGGCATCAGTTGGACCGAAACCATCATTAAGACATAAAGCTTCAGTAGTTGACAATGGAGTGGCGACGCCTTTAGCTTCCAACATTTTGAAACGATCAAGAAGTTCAGCTATACAATTGCTCTAAGTAAGAATTAGGCCAGTGTTGTGAGAGAAGACCTCTATGCCTAAGACCACAATATCGTCAACATACACCATCAAAAGTACCAAGATATCCATTTTGCAATAAATAAACAAGGAATGGTTGGAGTGTGCTCTTTGAAATCTACAAGAGATTAAGAAAGTTTTTGAGCTCAAAGTACTACACTCTTAGGGCTTGACGAAGCCTATAGATGGATTTGTAAAGAAGACAAATATGATTTGGGTATTGAGAGCTAACAAACCTTGGTGGTTGTTGCATATAGACTATTTCTGGCAAGGTGCCTCGAAGAAAGGCTTTGTTTACATCAAGTTGATGCAAAGGCCATATAAAAAGATACAACTAAAGAAAGTATTAGTCTGATTGTAGTGTACTTAATAACCGGACTGAATGCGACTTGAAGTCAATGCCAGGCCTCTGATGAAAGCCTTTTGCAACTAAGCACGCTTCATAGCGCTCAATATTACCGTCAACTTTATTCTATACCCGATAGACCCATTGACATCCTATTACATTTTGAGAAGGTATGGGAGGTACCAAAGACTAAGTTTTATTTCTCATTTGGGCATCATACTCTTCTGTTATAGCTTTACACCATCCTGGATACTTGTGGGCTTGATGAAAAGTGTGATGAGCTAAACGTAAGGGGCCTAAGGAGGAGTTGAAAAGATAATCAAATATGGGTTTTTGGTTTAAATATGTTATTTTGTGATCGTGTTACCATCTTTGTTGGTTGGGGGGTGCTGGTTTTTCTATGAGATCTAAAAGAGACAGTAAAGTGGGTGAAGGATGATGAGTGGATGGAGATGAATTAGCAATTGATGAAAAGTGAGTTATCAGTACTTACCTGATTGGTGAGTCACAAGGAGCAACAACTAGTGGGGCATGAGTGGGTAGTAAACAAAACTTAAACCAATAGATAGAAAGGGTATCTGCTAGTCATGATTGATTGATTGGAGTTAATTTGGGAACTGGTACTGAAACAAGAGGATCTACACATGATGGAACAATGAATAAAGTAACTCTATGGAACTGCAATTGGTTAGTAGCAAAAGGGAAAAAAATTTCCCACAAATAACACATGACATGAAATAAAGATTTTATTTGTGATAAAATCAAAACAAGCATAGCTGTTTGTTGAGGATGAGTAACCCATGAAGATACAAGGTTGAGATTTTGGTTCAAGTTTGTTCACACTGTATGGTTTTGGCCATAGGTAGCATAGGCATCCAAATATAAGTAACTTTTGGGAATTAGATAATTGATGAAATAGAGTTTGATAGGGTGATTTGTGGCGAAGAATTAGAGTGGGTAACCTATTAATTCGATACACTACAGTTTGACAAGCAAGAGATCAAAACTTAAGAGGAATAGAGGCATGATGTAATAGTGTTAGTGTAGTTTCAATGATATGTCTATGCTTTCTTTTGGCAGTACCGACCAATTGCGGAGTGTAAGAAAGACTGGTAAGATGTTGTATCCTGTATTTAAGTAGAGTAGACTTCAAACCAAGACACTTACCACCCCCATCTATATAGCTTAGAAATAGAAGAGTTAAAATAATTGTTGACTATTTAATGGAAGTTTATGAATATTTTGGTAACATTAGATTTATCTTTGATAGGAAATAACCAAGTATACTTGGTAAAATGATCAACAAATATGACATAAAATCTAAAGTTATCGAATGAAGAAATTGGAGAGCCCCCCCAAACATCAGAATATAAAACTTCAAAAGGCTTGGAACTTTTTGATGGAGATAAGGAAACAGGATTGACATGTAACTTGTCCAATGGCCACTCATAAAGATCATCCTTGCTCCGACCGCACAAAAGACATGACCCATGCTCAAATCCTTCACCTGATAGGAATAAGGAAAGAATTCAATTGATGTGAGATTTTGGTGACAAAATTGAGCAATAGAAATCAAATTTCTCTTAATCTTAGGAGAACAGAAAACATTAGGAAGCTAAAAAGATTTTGTGGAGAAATTAGAAGGGAGAGTAGTTTGCCCAGTATGAGAAATTGGGATACCATTACCATCACCTATAATTATTTTGTTAGTGCTAGAGAACTTTGAAACAAATTATAAATTATGTGGATTTGTCGTCATATGTTGTGAAGCATCTACCTTAACTAGTTATGTCTCCCCAACATGTTGGATTGGATTGACTATATCAACTTGATAACCACTTTCTTATGCCTAGACCGGTTGTGTGTAGTCTGTAGAGTTTTTCTTCTATATGTGTTTGTGAATGTGTGTGCCGTGTGTATGTACTTGTGTATGTCAGCGTGTATTGTGTGTGTTGTGGTTCTAAAATGTGAGGGAGACCCCCTGTTTATAGATGTTTGCCCAAGAAATAACTATTATTTAATTACTAAATCTTTAACCATATCTACACTAGTTGTGTTGTCAAACTATTAGACTTCTTGAGTGTACAAATCAAGTGTCGTAATAATGAAATACGAGGGCACAATCAACATGTGGGAATTAAAATTTAAACCTAATTATATGTTGCCATTATATTTCTTGTAGTCCTACGAGCTCCGGGGCAAAGTCAAGTTCATGATTGCCCGGAGTCCAAAACCAGGGTTGGTAGGCAGCACTATTATCAATAAAACAGCCCCAAGTATCCTACCGCACATTATCATGGAAAGGACGATCATTTTCATATGAAAGATCACCAATGAATAGCATAGTTTGTCCCTTTGGGTTTGATATATAATGCTCCAATGTTTGATTAGAGTAGGACGTTTGTCCCAAGTCCCCTGCATATTGTACAACCACAATACACATGAATACACATGTATTCGTATGAAAGATAAGAACTATACATACACTAAATGAAATTGAACTGTCCATTAATACTCACCTATAATGCCGAAGGTATAAGGTTCTGGAGAAATAGCGAAAGAAAATCGCCTAGCCGTGTTGCGCACCCCAAGCTCATAAATATACTTTGTGTTATACTGGCATATTATAATTACACAAAAAGATGGAGATTTTATTCATTCATCATGAGTTTCTACTTAATTAACAATATTCTTGACCAAGGATGTAGCCCACATGAGGACTGCTCGGGGATGCTGCTCCCCACCTTCTAATATTTATAATATGGTAGGGAAAATCTTCTAATATTTATAATATGATAGGAAAAATCTGAACGTAGATATTTAAAATCAATATTTCTAGTTAACTCAAATAAAAAAAATTTCTTGGAGGAATCCTTTGAGTTTCACCTTGAGTTTTCTAATAGTAGCATGGTGAATGTAACTAGAAGTGTAGTTTTCTAATATCGGTGATGTGGTCGGATTTTGTCCGTAGTACACGTCACTCCGATTAGAGTACGAACGTCCAAATATGGTCCAGACGTCCGAGTAAGAGAGTATGAAAGCTGGTCGGGTCCTATTCTGCAAGGATGGAGCACACGTGAGGCTAGCCGGAATTGTCTCCGGCGAAGACCCTCCGACGCTCAAGTCAGTATTCGAGTAGACAGTCGGAAGGCAGTAACAGGTGTAATAATGGATTAAAAAAAATTGTCTTCCCCAATGAACAATGTCGTTGCACTATTTATAATAATTAAAAATAGGTGGACCGGACTAGGGTTAGGCGGGCCCAGCCCCGTTGCTGGCCCTAGGAGTGCTCCTTGACACGCGCCGTGGGCGCGTTGGGTACATCCATTGCTGAAGGCGGATGTCAGGGTAATGACTCCGAGGATGGAATGGGATCGATATTGACAATGTCTTGACCCCGAGAAGATCATATAAACCGAGGAGATGTGATGGATTCTGACCGATCTTGGCCCTGATCGGATTAGGCTAGACACGTGGCAACCTAACATTGGCGGTTTGCGCTAAGCTGGAGTCGACGTGTGGCTGAGGTGGCGTACACGTGGCCAAGGAAGATTTAGCCACATCATTAGCCCCCCCAGTTCTCGGGTTGTCCGATTCTCACAGTAAGGGCAGACCGGGAACTATCCGAGGAGATATCACTTGTGATTTCGTTTAGGCATTATCGATCAGGTGTTGGCGGTAACTTCGAAAATTGACTGTTGGGATGTGACCGTTGGTAATAATTACATGCGTCCGTTGGACTTCCCGAGGAACATTTTTACCGCCCTATAAATAGGGGCTCCGGGCGTGGCCCCAGGCGCGCCACTTTAACATCGAGCTGAGACATCACACCGAGCATAGACTGAGAGCACCGAGCAGACGGGAAATACTTCGAGCAGACAAATTCTTTTTCCGCCCAGCCAAATTTAGGTACTTTCTCTTCCCTACCTTTCCGTTTTTGCTCGTCCTTTTTATTACTTTGAACCAGTCTTAGGCAACCATGAGCCAGTCCTTAGGTAGCGCTGACAGCCAAAATAGGTTGGTTGAGTCCCAAGTCGGGGAAGGGTTAAGCGATGTAAACCTATCAACATCTCTAGAGGCTGAAACCTCTTTCGAGGGGGCATCGTCTCGATGCCCAGGCGAGGCGAGCACCAGCCGACCCTGAGGGGGCAGTAAGAGCCCGAGCAGAATAGAAGAGATGAGACGGCGAGTGGTAGCAGAAAGCGGGGAGGCACTTCTTCCGATGGGTGACGTGCCCGATGTTCCGGTCCCCTCGTGGAGGCATGTTCCCGGCGAGGAGGGTCCTTCCGACCAAGAGCACCATCGGGGGAGAAGGAAGGCTATCTCGGGCAACCAAACGACGGTGAGCTGGGGAAACATTGTAGCGCACAACACTGAACAGGATAGGGAGAAGATAATGAACCTCTATATCCGCGATATGTTCGGTGTAATCTGGCCGAGCAGGGAGGATTCCATCACGAATCCCCCCGATGGGCGCCTTCCCATTCATTATGCTCACATCAAGAACGGGCTTAGGTTTCCGATCCCGGCCTTCATCTCTACCATCCTGAACTGGTTGAATATATGCCCGATTCAGCTGATTCCAAACTCATACGCTTCGATATTTGCACCGGGCATACCCCAACTGTGGCCAATTTCTCCGACCTGTACCAAGTTAATCATTCGAGCAGGTCATCTCCGGATGATGAGTTCAACTGTTTTTTCGTGAGTGCCAAAAACGGAAGAAAACTGATCGAAGCGGCCTCATCGTCATATGGGGCGGACTGGAAGCACAAGTGGTGTTATGTGCACTCCAAGGATCTATGGCCGGCGAGGAGGGTGCACAATTCAGAAGTGAAAAAGCTCTCCCTGGCCGGGTTAGGGTCAAGCAGTTGGACCAGGGAATGGGTGCTCGGTCACAGGGCCATGGGCTTATTGAGCCCCATCTACCTTACGCAAGAAAGCTTTTTAGTAAAGGCCGGGCTCTCGCCGACCAGGCTTGATACCGAGCATATTACCTTTGGTAGCGATTTTATTGCATGTTTTTGCTCAAATTACGATGTTATTTTCTGTGTGAATAAAACTTCATTGGTTGATCGGATGATTTTCCCTTTTGCAGATCTTCGCGTATTAGAGATGGGCCGCATGAACCTGATCTCCAACATGTTCGGAGGAAGGAGGAGACCACCTCCCCCCCCGAAGGAGGTTCGAGCTCAAGCGGCCACAGCCAGTGCTCCGAGAAGAGCGGGGCAGGCAACGATTCCAACTGCTCAAGGCCCTAGCCGGGAGGCTATTATCGATGTGGAGGAAACGCCTCTCATCCGAAAGAGAAAGGCCCCCGATTCCACACATCCGACGAGATCAACTGGGCCCGCTCCGAAGAGGCCCGTCCCGAAATCGGCCAAGGAAAAGCGGCCGGCTGACGGCTCCGGCTATTCGTCGGAGGAGCTGGAGGTGCTAAATTATCCTGACGCCTCGGAGCCTCAGTTTGGCCCCAAGTTCGGAGACCTTTCCGACCATAGCATCCTCAGAGGGGCGAACAAAAAACTGGCCATGAGGAGCTTTCGGAATGCCGTTTTTAAGGCCGACCAGATCATCCTCTCCGAGCTCTATGATGCCGAACTGGCCCTGAGCATCGCCAAGGATATGAACACCCTCAAACAAAGGGTGTTTCACGGCCTTCGTCGGCTGGAGGTCAGCCGGGCGCGATGTGATAAAGCCGAGCGTGAGGCTCGAGGAAGCCGCCTCCAGGCGGACCTGGATGAGGAGCGGCAAAAGAACCAAGTCGCTCAACGGGAGATCGAGGAGGAGCGGAAAAAGACCCGGGCGCTGGAGGAGCGGATCGACAAGCTCGAGCTGGATTTCAAGAAGAGGGAGTCCACGTTGGAGCAAGAAAATACCCTCTTGAAAAAGAAGGCCAAGGACGCCTTCGTACAGGGTGAGGAGAGGGGCCGCCATTCGATGAGGACTGAGTTGATAGCTTCGGTCCCTGGCTTTGAAAAGGAAGCCGTAAAACGGTTTGTCTGAGGACCAGTCTTCGAGTATGCCACCATCCTCCGCGGGGCGAATGACGCCACCCTCGGATTCGAAAGAGCCTTCAATCATCTGAAGGCACGCGGCGTTATCCCTCATGATTTTCCCATGGAGGGCTACGACATTCATCTAAACGATGTCGGGGTGGAGGACATCGAGGATAATGAGGCGTTGCCGGCGTATGAGGATGCAGAATTCGCCCAGGTCATCTCCATCGTGCTGAGGCAAGCCCGCAACGAGGAGCACAAACACTTGGGGGAGCCTCTCTTCCCCGATGTGGAGCCCGACGATGCGATCATCGTGGACCAAGGAGGGTCTGAAGTGGGGGTGACGAGTGCCCTGTCGAACAAGGGCATGGCGGATGCGGGGGCCGACCAGGCCATGGAGGCGGCAGTCGAGGAGGTGGCCGAGGAGATAGACGGCGACTAGGCCATGAGGATTTATGCCGGGCCATATTCCGGAGGACATGTATTTTTATTTTTATTTATTTATTATTATTTTTTTTTATTTTTAACCGGAATGTAACGTCTTTAACAATGAATGAATTGCAATGTTCATCCTCGAAATATGGCTTGTTATCATCGAGATTTAAGATCGATTCGCAAAAATGTTTTGAATTTGTTTGTCGTTGAAGTTTAAACTTAGGAGAATGAAAGACGCATGAAATGACCATTTCACTGCTCGTCGTCGAAATTCAAATTTTGAAAAATGAAAGCCGTCAAATAACCAAATTATAAGGAGTTACACTATTCATTGTCGAAATTCAGATTTTAGAAGATAAAAGACGCATGAACTGAAAATCTTATCAATAACGCAACCTTGATGAAAAACCTTGATTCAGATTTCAGATTTCAAACTCTTTGCTCGGCTATGGTGTAATCATACGTACAACCGTTTGAGGTTCGTAGCATTCCAAGGATGGGGTAGTTCTCTTCCCGACATGTCCTCGAGGTGATAAGCGTTGTTTTTGCAGATTCTGACGACCTTGAACGGACCATCCCATTTAGGGTCCAACTTGCCCACCGGGCGAGAAACTTCCACTTTCTTGGACACCAGATCCCCAATTTGAAATGTCCGAGGATGGACATGGCGATTGTATGCACGTGCGGTGGATGCTCTGAAGTTGTCCATCTTATGTTTTGCCGCACGCCTTCTTTCGTCGGTGAAGTCAAGTTCGTACAGGTGAGCGTTGATGTTGGCGATTTCATCGAAGTGTGCTACTCGTGCAGAGGGGTGCAACACTTCGGCAAGTATGACGACGTCGAACCCATATACTAAGGCGTACGGTGAGTCGCCCGTTGCAGTTTGAGAAGTAGTCCGGTAAGCCCAGAGTACGCTCGGGAGCTCGTCGGCCCGGTTGCCTCGAGCGTCTGCCAGTGCGGTCTTGAGTCCATGGAGAATTGTCCGATTAGTAACTTCGACTTGTCCGTTCGCTTGAGGGTTCCTAACGGAGGTGAACCGTTGCTCGATTCTGAGGCTAGAGCACCATTCCCTCACTCGATGGCTTTGAAACTGGGTCCCGTTGTCGGAGATAATGATCCTGGGGAGACTGAAGCGGCAGATAATGTTTCTCCAAATGAAGGCTTTGACAGTCGAGTCGGTGATCTTGGCAACGGCCTGTGCTTTGGCCCACTTCGTGAAGTACTCGACGGCTACGATAGCGAACTTTCTCTGCCCGGGCGCCGGAGGAAATGGCCCCAGGATGTCTATTCCCCATTGGTCGAACGGCCATGAGATTTCCGCGTTCACCATAGGTGCGGCGGGTTGGTGAATGAGATTGGCATGTATCTGGCAAGTTGGACATCTTCGGATGAAATCGAAGCAGTCCTGCACGAGGGTAGGCTAAAAGAATCCCGCTCGGGATACCCTTTTGGCCAAGGCTCTCGGTCCAGTATGGTTTCCGCAGCACCCCAGGTGTATCTCCTCGATTACCTCCTTCGCCTGCTGCTTGCTCAAACATCGTCGAGGAGGCCCATCAAAGCTTTTCCTGAACAGGCGCCCTTGCTTGTCTATGGTGTAACGGGGGGCCTATCTCGGAGTCTTTTAGCTTCGACGGGATCCTCGGGGAGAATTCCATCCTTCAGATAAGTTATCAATTCGGCCATCCAAACCTCCGGGTATTCGATGGCGAGCACTCCCTGCCCTACTTTGGTCCTGATCAAGGGTGATGGCGAGCTCAACACCGTTATACACCTTTCCCTTGTGCCCTTTGTCGAGCTGGCTAACTTCGATAGTTGGTCTGCCTTGTCGTTTTTTGCTCTGGGGATCCGTTCGAGCGTGAACTTGGCGAACTTCCCCCTCAACCTATTTATCTCCTCGAGATACCTGGTCATCGATGCTTCTCTGGTGTCATAATTCCCATTGACTTGCTCGGCTACCAGATGGGAGTCGGTTAAAGCCATGAGTTCGTCTATACCCTTGTTTAGGGCTATCTTCATTCCTGTTGCCAGAGCCTCATACTCTGCCTCATTGTTGGAGACAGGGAACTCCAAGCGGATGGCGAAATCAAGCTCATTGCCGAGATCATCCCGCAGGTAGACGCTAGCTTCTCCCCCAGAGTTCGTGGAGGACCCGTTGACCATAAGGGTCCAACGGGTATTCTGATCGGCCTCTGGCCTTGAGGTCATTTCCACAACAAAATTCGCCAGAACGTGAGCATGAATGGCTGTGCGCGGTTGAAACTGAATGTCGAACTCTCCAAGCTCGACGACCCACTTCACTAGCCGGCCTGAAACGTCGGGCTTAGTCAAGACTTGTCTCAATGGCTCACTAGTCAGGACGATAATAGTGTGGGCCTGAAAATATTGCCTCAACTTCTGGGCGAGGGCCAGCTTCTCAATTTCAAGGTAATTTCGTTCAGGGCCTTGAAGCAGCTTACTTAAATAGTATACGGGGCGATAGACACGGCCGTCTACGTTAACCAACACCGAGCTGATGGCGTTCAAGGATACCGCTAAGTAGATGTGGAGGGGTTTCCCCGGAATAGGCTTAGACAGTAGGAGGGGCTCAGTCAGGTAGCCCTTTAACTCGAGGAGCGCGCGCTGGCATTCCTCGGTCCATTTCCATCCGGGAATCCCCCGGAGTGCCTTAAAAAAGGGGAGGTTCCGGTCAGCTGAGCGGGATATGAATTTGTTGAGGGCGACAATACGGCCTACCAACCTTTGGACTTCCTTCACCGAGCTGGGGGGCTTTATGTCGAGAATGGCGCTAATCTTGGCGGGATTAGCCTCGATTCGTCGATGGCTGACTATATAGCCTAGGAACTTCCCACCACACACCCCGAACGTGCACTTGTTGGGATTGAGTTTTAGACCATACTTCCATAAAATGTCAAATGCCCGAGCAAGATGTTCCAGATGGTCAGACTCTCTCTCTTGCCGATCTCTTTCTTGAACATAAGATTCACAAGCCTCTGGTACGTAGCGCCTGCATTTTTTAGCCCGAAGGGCATCACGAGGAAGCCGTATGTTCTGGTCAAGACGACGAACGATGTCCTTCCGCAGTCCTCCTCGGCTATGTAGATTTGATAGTAACCCTGGAAAGCGTCCATCATGCTCATCAACTTGCACCCTGCTGTTGAATCGACGAGCTGATCGATTCGCGGGAGGGGTTAGTGATCCTTCGGGCAAGCTTTATTGAGGTCGATGAAGTCGTTGCACATTCGCCAACGACCGTCTCCTTTGGCAACTACAACCACATTGCACAGCCACTCGGTGAATTGGATTTCGACGATGTATCCGGCATTGAGCAACTTATTAACCTCCTCGTCTATGATCCGGTTACGCTCCTCACAAAATATTCTCTTCTTCTGTCTCACGGGCCTGACCGAAGGGTCCACATTAAGGCGATGGACAATCACTTCAGGGTCAATCCCAGGGAAGTCTGAGGCCTTCCAAGTGAAGACATCGGTATTAGAACGGAGAAAATCGATGAGCATCACTTCACAGTTCGGATCGAGACTCATTCCGACCCTCGTGGTCTTGGTCGGGTCTCCTCCACGAGTTCGACTATCTTAAACCCTTCTGCCGGCGTGATCTTCTCCTCCTCGATCCTCCTCCTCTTCGTTGGGTCGATCTTGGAGGACTCGGGGATGTTGGTGTGCGGGGCGTTGGCGTTTCTGGGTCGGGGTGCCGGAATCTTCCTCCCTTCAACGGATGCCGTATAACATTTCTAAGCATCCAGAATACGGCACGTCACCTGCCCGACCCCAGCGGGGGTTGGAAATTTCATTTTCAAATGATAAGTGGACACGACTGCCCGAAATGCGTTAAGTGCTGGTCGCCCCAGGATGATGTTGTACGCGAACGGGGCATCCACAATCAAATACTGGATCATCATCGTTTTCCTCCTCGAGGTTTCCCCTAGCGAGGTGGGGAGCTGGATCATTCCGAGAGGAACCACCTCAGATCCGCCAAACCCAACGAGGGGTGTCTGCACAGGAGAGAGTGTGTATCTTCCTAACTCCATCTTCACGAATGTGCTGGCGAAAAGGATGTTGGCCGAGCTCCCATTGTCGATTAGGGTCTTGGCAACGGAATTGTTGGCCACGTCCAGATTGATAACCATTGGGTAGTCCGGCGCATCTTCGAGACCTTCTGTCTTAGGGATGTGCATGAGGTCTCGATCGGAGAATTCGAGCAGTTTCGCTGTTAACGATCGTGCCTCCGAGATGGTGTTGATGGTAATAGCGTTCCTCAATACGGTATCGGACTTAGTTGATGCACCTTTCTACATGTTTTCTCCTGCTCTTAGTGTCGCCTCCGGTCGGCCCTCCCGCAATGGTGTAGATCATTCCCCTGGTCGGGAGGTTGTCTTATACGGCGGGTTGTTTATCTGCCCAAGCAGAAGGTGTGTAGTCTCTGCGGGGGGTGCGAGATCTATCCCTCTTTGGTGACCCATGTTCATCGTCTGCGAAGGACGAGAAGTTGTGTCGGCGGCTTCCCTCACTCTTGGGACCAGGTTTCATACTTCTTGATCTCCGGGCAGCCCCTGTCGATGAGGCGCTGTATCTCTTTTTTGAGGGCGTAGCAACCCTCCGTGTCGTGATTGCCCACTTGCTTGTGAAACGCGCAATATTAGTTTCCCTTCTGGTGAGCTCCGTCTTTGTCCTGGATCTTCCTCGGCCTACGAAAGATCGTCGGGTCGCTGGCGTTGACGATGGCGAAAATTTCTTTCCTCGACATGACTAACGGGGTAAGGTCGTTGTCGCATCGGCGATCCTTCCTTTCCCCGACGTTCGACCTCCTTTTGAACCTCATGTCTTCGACATTCATGTACTATTGGGCGATGGACATGACTTTCCCCATGGTGGCAAGGCGCTTCCTGGCCAAGTGGTCCGAGCACGCTTGATTTCATATTGCCCCCATGATCACGTCGAGGAGGAAGTCCATCTGGATGCTCTCGACCTTGAGCAGCTCGGTGTTGAACCGGTTGAAGAAGTCCCTCAAAGATTCATTGTCCCTTTGCTCGATCTTATGCAGGTGGGAAGGAGGCAACTTTGCTAAACTCTTTGTCTGGAAATGGTTGACGAACTTCATTGCCAAATCGGCAAAGCTTCTGACCGAACTGGGGGCTTGGCGGACATACCATTGCGAGGCCATGCCCTGAAAAGTCGTGACCAGCAATTTCACCGCAAAATCATCGTCGATCATGTACACACGCATGGCGTGTTTGAATTGTATGAGGTGCTCCTTAGGATCAGCTTCTCAATTGTATCGGGGCAAGTCGGTCTGGATTCGGACCCCTCTGGGTGCTCGGGCCCGTTGAAGGTCGGTGAAGAGTGGGTCTGTTTCGTCGACCCATGCCCGGAGCGGTGAGATACCTCCTCGAGCTTTCGGTTGTGGTCTTTTATCCGGTGCAAAAGCTCCCCGACGTCGTCTTGAGATCTCTCACTACGACGGACCTCGTTGATCCTCCGTTGGATCTCTGTGGCCTGGTGGGAGATTTCCTCCAGGCGCTCTCTGTGACTCCGGGCAGGATTACCCGAGGACACCCCCACAGAGGACTCGTCGACTTCCTCCATGAGGCGAGGAGGTGGGGGGCGTCTCTCTCTTCAGAGCTCCCTCATGGCGGGGACCCGCTCGGCGTCGGTTGCCCGAACACCTCGTGGGGGGCGAAATTCCTCCCTCAACAAGTGAGGGTCTTCAGCAGCGGCGGCCGGGGCAGGGTCTGGGTTCCCCCGCCTGATTTCGCGTAAGAGCGTATTGAACTGGTCTGTCGTCAGAACAACTAGGTTATGCCCGACGGGAGGCGTAGGTGTCGACCCGGTGACTTGCGGAACAGTCTGGGATGGAGCGTTATGCGTCTCGGGGATTGGATTAGTGGTTTGTGGGGCCCCCGACTCTGTTCCGGTCCTCCGCGTGTTCACCATTTTCTCACTTGCTTTGAATAGGGCTCTTCCTCTAGCGCCAAAATGATGTGGTTGGATTTTGTCCGTAGTACACGTCACTCCGATCAGAGTACGAACGTCCAAATCTGGTCCAGAAGTCCAAGTAAGAGAGTATGAAAGCTGGTCGGTTCCTATTCTGCAAGGATGGAGCACACGTGAAGCTAGCCAGAATTGTCTCCGGCGAAGACCCTTCGACGTTTAAGTCAGTATTCGAGTAGACAGTCGGAAGGCAGTAATAGATGTAATAATGGATTAAAAAAAAATGTCCTCCCTAATGAACAGTGCCGTTGCACTATTTATAATAATTAAAAATAGATGGGTCGGACTAGGGTTAGGCGGGCCCAGCCCCATTGCTGGCCCTAGGAGTGCTCCTTGACACGCGCCGTGGGCGCGTCGGATACATCCATTGCTGAAGGCAGATGTCAAGGTAATGACTCTGAGGATGGAATGGGATCGATATTGACGACATCTTGACCCCGAGGAGATCATATAAGCCGAGGAGATGTGATGGATTCTGACCGATCTTGGCCCTGATCGGATTAGGCTAGACACGTGGAAACCCAAGATTGGCGGTTTGGGCTGAGCTGGAGTCCATGTGTGGGCTGAGGTGACGTACACGTGGCCAAGGCAGATTCGGCCACATCAATCGGTATGTGGCGGTGGCAGTTTGATACATGCTTCAAATTCTCTTCCTTATAATATACAAGTATATTATGTTGAGTCAGGTTTTGAAAAGGAGTTTGTTACATTTAGTAACAACTGCATAGACATGACTAATAACAACGGAAACATTCCAAATGGTTTGGTAGGCATAATATAGGAATAACATTCCAAAGGTTATTCGAAAATTTCCTGATTCACCCACTATAATATTTTAAAATAATACTTTGTTAGAGAGAAAAGAAATGACAAAGGAAAGAGAAGGGTAGCTAAAGGAGTATTTCGAAAATATCACAATTACACACACTAAAAAAAAAAATCAAATGGACTCTCACATAATATATATTATAGATATCAACTTTTTGATAGGTATTCAATAGTAACTATTAGTTTTAAATTTTAGTATACAATAAATTTTTGTGTCATCATCATAATTTGGAAAATAATATAAGAGAATGTTGAACAAGTATAACTTTATTATTTAGTTGATAACATTTGGAAAATAATAACAACGGAAACATTCCAAATGGTTTGGTAGGCAAAATATAGGAATAACATTCCAAAGGTTATTCGAAAATTTCCTGATTCACCCACTATAATATTTTAAAATAATACTTTGTTAGAGAGAAAAGAAATGACAGAGGAAAGAGAAGGGTAGCTAAAGGAGTATTCCGAAAATATCACAATTACACACACTAAAAAAAAAAAAATCAAATGGACTCACACATAATATATATTATAGATATCAACTTTTTGATAGGTATTCAATAGTAACTATTAGTTTTAAATTTTAGTATACAATAAATTTTTGTGTCATCATCATAATTTGGAAATTAATATAAGAGAATGTTGAACAAGTATAACTTTATTATTTAAAAAAACAGAATAATTAATAAGAGGAATTACTTATCTAAAGTTCACACTCTAATAATAATTATTGTTAATTGAAATTATTTGAATTATTGAAATCTTAAATCATTAGATAAGAAAGTTTTGATTATGGATTCTTTTCTATCCTCAATCAGTAGAATCTGCGGCAGCTATCATTCCATATCACTTTAATTTAATCAGTGATCATTCAGTCAAATTTTCAAAATAAAAATAATAGTAGAGTGCCAATAATAATTTTGGTGTGCTAATAATAATTTCCTTCACTTTATATCATCATAACTATCACTAGGTATTACCATCTATAATCTGACATACTACTACTTTTTTTTTTAAAAAAAAACCTTCATACATAGTTCTTATATCTTGGATTTGTCAAAACCAAGTGAATTCCATCTCCAAACCTTGTTTAAAACACTGGAGATACAACTTGCAATTATGTCATACGTTGATGAAGGATGAATTTTGTTAAATTAATACATAGTAGGTGGATATTTGTAATTTTTAAAATCATAGGTACTAATTTGTAGTTACACTACACCTTGTGTGAACATAATTTGTCCTAAAAAGTAGAATTACAAGGGCGAACAATTTTAAATTTTTAGAATGGAACCAAACAACAATTATGGTTAAAATGTAAGATTTAATTAAATAAATTAAAGGATAAAATAAAAGATATACACTTGTTTTAAAATTATAAGAACCTTTTTACTGAAATAAATTGAAAGATATAATACAATGCAGTTTTAGTTTTACTATATAAATGAGGCAAAATCATATTTTTAATCAAAATGCTATGTTTTGTTATAAAGTTGTAGAATAGAAATATAATAATTAGTTATTATATTTTTACAAATAGTAGAAACATTTTTATATTTAAAAAGTAGTTATTGATATAAATTAAAAAGTATAGTGTATATAGTGGTATTCAATTTTTAACAATTGTAGCCGAGAACTTACATAATAAAAATATTACTAATTAATATAACAAGTAATCGGGTTTTTCATGAATACATAGAAATTTATCCTATCCTTTATCGAAACACAGCTAAAAATTGATACACCGGGACCACAATGCAACAAATTTAAATTGATAAGTTTGCGCTACAAATGTAACATGTGTCAATCACATGCTCAAATTTTTTCAAGAAAAACATCGAAAAGTTACCGAAGGGACTAACCAGAAGGTGTCTTTTAAGACACTAAGTACTAAATAGCGATACTCACCTTAAACTTTAGGGACCAATTATGCTACCTCCCCAAAACTCTGATTTGATTTAATGGGGAATTGGGATTGGTTCTTTTAGTTCCCTGTACGAGTGGCAAAATGGATTGAAAATCACGGTTTCAATGCATTTTAACTAGTTTTGGATTGAGTTAGGTTGGGTTGAGTCTTCAAATTTTGTAAATAGGTTGAAGCGGGTTGGACTTTAGTGGGCTTCAAAATTATTTAGGTCCTAAATGAGTTTAAATGGTTTTTAAATGGATTCATACGGTTCCTAAATGATTTCGATAAGAAAAAGTACTATAATTTGATAATATTTTACAAATTTGAAAAGTTAGTGACAACATTATTCTTGAAAATTACAGAATATGTTAGGTAACAACTAAAAAGTTGAAAAATATAAAAAAATTTATTAAGAAAACATATTGTATTTTGTATTGAACCCATTAACAAATCGAATCAACCCATTATCAAATGGGATCAAATTCACTTGCAACTCAACCCATTTACAATCCATTCTTTAAAACCCGAATCCAATCCATTTTCAACCGATCCAATAGAACCCAACCCAAACTTGACACAACCCGCCCATTTGCCACCTTTAGTTCCCTACTTGAGCAATTATGGCGTTGGTCCTAATTTCAAAATATATATTATGTATCCTACAAGATATAGGTGGGAAAATGACCAAAAGGTCGTATTTGCACAATGCTGCACTTTGCACAAATGAAACCACCCTAAGGCAATAATGTTTTGCACCAAGTATCGAACTTTACTAGTGCAAATAACAAACCACCTGTCTGATAACAGTGAAGGAGCCAGGCAAGAAATTTATCAAATTTTCACAAAATACAAAAGATATTTCTATAATTTCAGTGCCTAAATCTTAAATTTTCATATATATATATATATACACACAATTTAGCTCTATATAAATTATAAACTTGAAGGGATAAGGGGGCGATTGTACCTTCCAGCCTCCTATTACATCCCTGTCACCTAATTCGTCAATGGTAATTTTCCGACAAAGTCATTGTGAAGGCTCCCCAAGTACAAATGGTCCTCAAACTCTAGTGCAGACGTTACGAAGGCCATCACCTTGCCCGTAGGGTCGTCAAAGCCCCTTATTATCTTCCCATCACTTCCTACATTCACCACCATTGCTTTCTTGTGTGGTGCAAATGCCCACTTGCTCATCAATTTAGGAAAAGCCCAGATTAAATATTTCGACGTGTATATAAATCTCGGCCAGCTAGGGGTTAACTGTAACAGGTAGACAACGAATTACTCTGTTTAGACTACATAAAATTCCCGAATCCAAGTACGGATTTTTGAAAGCTTTTGAAACAAGTGTGTTGTTTTGTGTTAGTAATAGTACCTCTATCAAAGCAATCCAAAATGAACCATCCGGAGCAAGGTTTATGTTATCAGGGGAACCTGGAAGATTATCTATGAAGATCTCTGTTTCTCCATTCTTCTTTCCTTTCAACCAATATTTAAGGCATCTATATCTGCTTCACAAAGTCCCATTAACAGGCTCCAATTGAACTTAAGGGGTAAAAACATACATCTAATTACAAAGAATTAAAACCTCTGAAGTTTTAGCCTGTTTTCACAAACCCTCCTGTGATATAAAAAATTACAATTACTCCCCTAATGCTTACATTTGCATTGCGAATATCACTTGCAGTTAAGAAGTATCCGCCGCACGGAAACCGGACGTTAGCTGTGTATTCGCTATTTTTCATACCACAAGTGGGTTGTGTGGAAACAGGCCTAACTTCCGGGGCTTTCCAACTATCATCTAATTGTTATCGATCAAAACACGAACCTTAATTAATGATTGATTAGGTATACTTACTTCCATGTTTCACAGATAACCAGGTAATCTTCCTCTGCAGAGAGCGCAACACCGTTTGCAAATCCGAGATCATCGAGAAGAATGGATGTTGCGTTCGTTGAAGGATCGTATTTGAGAAGCTGGCCATGAGGTTGTGCTTCCAGCATGTCGAGCTGCCATTCGTGGAAGCCATATTTCGTGCTCGCGACGCTGAAGTACAACATTCCATCCGACGATGATTCGATCACATCATCCGCGAACCTTGTGAAAAAATAAAAATAAAAATTAAGGACACAACATTAGTCATTGTGATAATTCGTAGAAAAGAAAATGCACATGATTCACTTGCCAACCGTGATAATTCAATAGCATATTATAGTTACTAACTTGGTTTTATTTTATTTTATTTTAAATTATACTTTTTGACTTATCATAAATTTAATAAATACATCCAAATAGATAAAAAAAAGCCAACATATATTCATATAAAAAATTCAATAAATAATTATAAGTCGACTTTGCCTGACCTTGAGTACTAATATGCCCCATCACTATAAGTCATTGCAGCAATATAATTAACATACTCAAAACGCATGACTCTGTTTCTGATAATCTTAAGAACCATACCTTATTTTGGTACCATTGATATGTGATGCAAGAACCGTGACCCCATCTTCAGCAACCTTAAGCAAACCCTGTCATCATCAATAACACAAACTTTAGAACCCATAAACAAATATTTGACAAATACAAGATTTATGTTAATTGCACTTGTAAATTACCTCCTCTGCATCACATATAACTATATGATCACCAGCTGCTGTAGTAGTTAATCCTAATAAACCATCACTCTCAATTTGCCACAAATTCTCCCAGGTCCGATTTTCGAACAATCTTTTGATACAACCATCTCTCGTGGCCGTATATAGTACTCCCGATTTTTCTATGGCGATGCCTTCCGGTTTCTTTAGTAGCCCTTCTCCGAGTTTGATCACTTCCTACACACACACACATATATATAGTGGTGGAACTAGGACCCAAGGGAGTGCACTCATCAGCTATGGGCTATTGATAATATAAATAATTATTTAGATAACTATCATAAGGTGCACTGGACGATGATTAGGGAATACATTAAAGAACAATCAGAAAGGTCACACAAATTTAACAATATACGCATATACATATATATATATATATATATATGTAGCTCCAGATAGCTTGTAAAGTGAGGGGTGCCTACGAGGCCACCAATTCATCACACGACAAGGTATAATATTGAAATCTATGTTGATCAAATTCAGTTAAGAGTCCTCTGACCTGTAATTTGCCGTTTGATGGAACAGACAAAAGGGAAGAGAGTGGGGGAATTTGAAGTGGTGGTGATGAGAAAAAGATTAGTTGGAGGGCAAAAGACACTGCACAAGCTATTAAAATTCCTGATTTCATCAATGTCCAAGCCATGGATATATAATAGAGGATGTATATCTAGTATAAGATTGTTGATTTGTGACATGAAGAAGCTTTTGAGTGTTCATATATGGTTTTTGATAATAAAAGATGTTAGCTACCACAAAAGGCTAAATTTAGTAGGTTATGGATGACCACAAAAAAGCTTCAGATTACTCACTTTCTGGATAGCTCCAGTCAATAGCTAAATAGCTTAGGGCCAAAAAAGTCTGGTGGACGTGTATCTTGAGGAAAAATGAAATGCCGTCCATTTGAGTATATGCTCAATTGGTGTATATATCGTTAGATTGAACATAATGATGTTATAATTTTACCTTTTGACATCATTATTTATAAATTCAATGACTAATATACTATTTTGATGTATACTCAAGTAGTCAGCACATTACGTCCCCTATATAACCAAAAAAAAAATATTACGTCCCCTATCATGAGTATGAGTGACCATAATTCCATGAAAGCCCTGTTAAGTGTTAACATATACGAAAGGTAACTATGCCAACAGGTGTAAAATAATTAATGAATTCAATATTTCCATGATTGTCAATCATTTTATTTAATGGATTCTATTTGATTAGATTCTATTCGGGGGAAAAATCCATTTTTAGTCCATAGGAGTAACTCTGCCCACATTTAAAATGACTGGAAATTTAATTTTGAAATTAGTCCCATATGAATCAATTAAGGGACACATTACGTCCCACCAGTGATAAATTGGAACTTTTCCTTTTTTTGTTTTTGACCAAAAATGATATGTCAGATGAGAAATAATGTCCTCATGTTTGGAATGTATACATGCTTATATAGGTATCTTGTTGGAATTTTTTGATTAACTCTACTCTTAGTCAGCATACATATAGGATTACAAGACATGCTAAGCATTATTTTCTTTTTCTATATATTTTTGTTTTGCCTTAACGTTCCAATTTCTAGTCCACTAGCAGATCAATCCACATTTGAGTACTTTAGATGCTCAATATGGGGCCGATCATTCCAATCCAGTTGCTCCACTCACTATTTCAAAATTTGAACTATCGACGTTGTTTAGGGGATCTAACTCATATAAATACAAGGAAAGTAATATAAGAGATATATACAATACATTATATATATATATATATAAATATAAACACTACATATAAAAAAATAATAAATGTAAAATATAAAAATTAATATAAATAATATATATTTTTCTTTTTTCTCCATTTTTTCCCATACAATTATTCTCCATCTCATAGGTCGTCCAACCATATATTTTATTAAATGATTCATTTAAATTTTCTAGATTAATTTTATGTGTGTGTGATTGAATGCGTATAAATGTGTCTCCTTCCCTCAATTTTTGAAGAGTTAACGGGTTTGGGAGGGCATATTATTAAAACAGAGAGATATATTAATATTGCTTTATTTGTCGTTGTAAAATATAAATAAATTGATTTTTGATGTATTTTATAATTTTTATATATCATTTTTATTATAAGATAATTTTTAATTTACATTTTAGAAATTTAATATGTATCTATCTATTTCTTTACATATATTATATTTTTATATTATATAGAATTTTTTAAAAAATAATTTCCTGTATATTATATATTTTTTTATTTATATGGCTAATATTTTTCAATTTTTTATGCCATATCATTAATAAGAATACTAATTCATATTATTTTCATTTGATATATCATCACAAGAATTGCCAACTCATTTTTCTCACCTGACACATCAGTAAAATTAATCGAAAATCCTCAATTTGTGGTGGTTGGAACGAAATGCATCTAAAATTTCATTCCTATGGTACTAATTTTGAATTTAATTTTCTTATCGGACTACATATGGACGGAGATAGGTCCTATGAGACCAAAAATGGATTTTTCTCGATTATTTTGCTCAAGTCCAAAAAATATCAGTGTTATTAGTTAAAACATTTAAGAAATATTTGACTCAAATTTTTTTTATAATTTCTACGAAGACGGGCAATATTTGCACCATCCTTTAAAATTATGTTTTATAACCTTTACAGGTTTGCTTCTTTTTTGTAGCTCCATGTTAAATTTTTATTTTTATAGTTTTTGTCATTCAAGTAATTTCCTATCAATTATTTTCAAGCTATATTCATTGTCAAACTTTATTTCAATATTCTGTTTCTAGCCACTAATTCCGCAACTTTTTTATTCGACATAGATAACTAAAAAAAAAATTTATAATTTATCATTTAACAGGTAAAAAGCATTTTGTACCCTCATGCACATGCTTTTTGGCACCCTCATATTTTGACCATTTCTTTCACCGGAGGTAAGGATAAAAACGCCATACAAATTGTATAAACCCGTTGGCACTTAAAAATAAACATGTATTAACACTTAATTAAAAAGTCACATGTAAATATTATATTACATGTGATAATTTTAGCAAATAATATACTGTATAAACATAAGATAATATTACTAAATAAAATCATTCGTAGAATTTTCAATCCGGCAAACTTAAAGGAGACCTCTAAATATTCAATTTGTTCATATTACCAAATCAAAGTCAAATTGATCCCCCTTAATTGTAGATTCTTGTCACGGTTGAATTTTCATAAGTTTCTTGAGTTACAATACTTGATGTCATATTGTAAATCCTAGTTACATTTGCTCTTCTACTTGCTCGAACGATCTGATTCAAAAAAAAAAAAAAAAATAGAAATAAATAAATTAATGCTATATGTGAGATAGAACAACAAAAATAGTCAATAATTTAGTTTATCTTCATTCTTTTTCTCAAAAATCTCAAACAATAATTATATTGGGCGAATCACACCTACTACTCATGAGGTTTAGTATATTTACAAAAAATACCCCGACGTTTGAAAAATTAACATTACCCCCTAAATTGTGGGGGTCTCATGTTAGAACTAACAGACTTGATAAAAAGTCCTTTGCGCCCCCAACCTTTCTCAAATTCCCTTTTTTTAAACTATAAAACCCCTTATTATGTAAAAAAATGATATTGCCCCTCCAAGCGCTTACAGCCCAGTGTCGATCATAGTCAGACTAAAGGAAAAAACTCTTCACCTTCTAAACCCTCCTCAATGTACGTCACTTCTCTATGGAATTTTTTTTGATAGATCTTGTTATTTTCGTGGCTTTGAAGTGAAAAAACCCCTAAATCGTCGAAGTGGGAGCAAGAGACAAGGTTTTTTTTTTTTTTTTTTTTTGAAGTGGGTCTTGCACATTAAGGTTTGATTTGGAGGAGAAAACCCCCATGCAAAAGCCTAGGTTTTCCCCCTTTTTTTTGTTCGAAATAGGTAGAATATGTGTTATTAATTGTTGATTTTGTGTTAAATATCACCATTTTGCAACATTGTGATGTTCAAAAAAGTATGTCTTTTTTCCTTTTCTCTCTTACGTTTATAGGTTGAATGATCATATAAATGTAAGGCATATGCTACATTTTTCTTTTTTTAGTGTTCTTGTTTTCTAATACTTAAAATTTTTGCAAAATAATTTTCTACAATTTTTTTGGCTGATAGGTTGTATTTTTGAAATTGTGAATGAATGCTTTGAAAATACTTGTTTGTTGTTGATGTTTTTTAGTTAAACATGGTAGGTTTTTTATTTTGATCATATTTTTAGGATATTTTCCTTGCTCAATTTAGTATGAATTTTTTGTTTTTGTTGTTTTTGTGTCATTTAAATGATATTTTGGTGCTAGTTGTACTGTTATTTTGGTGTTGGTTTTTGGTGTCATTTAATTGTTGGTTTTGATTAATTGTTTGTTTGTGCACATGTTGTAAGTATGGGTGATAACCAATATTGTCTTGTGGTGAATTGCTTGGGGAAAAAAGGTAAAATTGAGGATGTTAAAAGAGCTAGATAGGTATGGTATTATAGATTTTAGGAGTGATATAGTGGTTGCTTTTGGATTTCTTAAAGAGGTTAGTATTACTATTTATTGTACAATGTCTAATAGTAATGAGAGGGTGCATGATTATTAGTGATGATGATGGTGTTTTGTCTATGTTTGATAGATATGAGTCTAGTTCCAAATTTGATATACATGTTGAAGTTGATGATGTGTACGTGGATGGTCTAATAAGGGATATAGATGTTGATGATTTAAGTGTTGGTGATGTGCATATTAATGTTGATGAATTAGTTGGTAATTTGGATATTGGTGAGTTAAATGTTGGTGATGTGAATGTGGATCTTGATATGGATGTGAACCCAAATGATTGTATTGTTGATGATAGTGTTATTGATGCACGAAGACAGTGATGACTCTTTATTTATTCATACTAGTGAAGATGGTGATAATAATATTGTGCAATTGTCTGATGGAAAAGATGATGATGGTTTGTCTGATTAGGAATTTGATGATCATTTGCACATTTTCGGAGTAACTATTTTCGGAGTTCCTTCAATTACAAATATTTGCACATTTTCGGAGTTACTATTCTAGCGGCAGCGATCGGGCAGTGGCGGGGACTGGCGGCGGCGGCAACGGCGGGGCGGGGAGCGACGGCAGTCCAGTGGGGCCATTTTTTCCAGCGGACACGATTCCGTTGGTTTTCCGCCGAATTTTGCATTTTCCGACGGAAATTCCGCCGGGTTTCCGCTGGATTTTTCCTTCGAAATTTGCCTTTTTTCCTGTAGTGGAAGAAACCTGGTACGCTCAAGAAGAACAGAATAAGTGAACAAGGAGAGGAACCTGCTATTAAAAGATCAAACATAGTGAGGTGCAAGAATTGTCAAGGGGTAGGTTACAATGTTAGGACTTGCAAAAACCCTCAGGTTATATTTCTAATATTTTGATTTAAAACATTTAACTATTAGTTTTAAAATAATGAAAAAAAAAAGTCCAAAACTCGATTAGATAAAATCTGAACCCAATCGAGTAAAATTCGAACCTGACCAGGTACCTGACTAATTGGGTAACCATATAGTTCGGGTCGGATTTGGATAACAAATAAACTGCCCTACATATCAGGTACCCGACCCACAAAATTTGAACCTGCAATTACCCGAGTCGACGCCCACCCGTAGTTGGTGGTTGGGGGTGGTTGAGGTATTTTTTGGCATATACACACACACACACACGCACACACGCTTTTTTATAAAGCACCAACATCTTCTAATTGATTGGTGTCTTTCGTCTGGTTTTTTTTTTTAATCGCTTTCCTCTATCCCTTTTTTATCTCATTTTTCTCTATCCTCTTTTCAACGTAATATATTGTTTTTATTTATTTTCTTCTCTCCCTCTATTCTCATATCCTTATCTTCAATATTTAATTTACTTTATCATTTTATTTATTTTCTAATAATAAAACTCAATTTTTCAATCAATTTTTTTTCATAATATATAAATTTACTTTTCAATCATATTTCTTCATAATATATAAAATTATAAATTTATTAAACAAGCGGATAATTGTATTTTATTTTTATTTTGCAACACATAGAGTGTGCCACACCCATTAGTATATATTATTGCAATAAAGATATGTAAACATTTTTATATTTTTCTATTTCAAGTATAAAAAATATTTTTGGTTTATTTTATAATTTTTTATATATTCATATGTATTTTATCTTTTTTTTTTGGATATATCATATTTTTAATACTATATATGAAATTTTCATATATTAGCTTCCCATGTATTATAATTTTTAATTTACTTTTGTATTGTATATTGTTTTACATTGTGCAATTTTTAACACATTAGTTTCTTTAAATTGTAGTTTTTTTTATCTACTTTTTTAATATTGTTCGATTTATTTTGCCATGTCATCATTAATAATGTATATCATAATAATTTTTTTCATTTTGTCAATTTAATCATTCACTATAATTTGAAATATGTTCCATTTATATTATCTTCTTGATTGGCATTGGATTCTTCTAATCTTCTCGATAATATCGTATTTTTCCTCTTAAGTTGGTAATGAATCATAAAGTCCTTTATTTTACTTTTTTAATTTACTAGTCAAGAGCTAACAAGTCTACTTGGTGCTCTATAAGTTTGTCATGATTTTTCTTCCCTATTTTTTCAATTATATGGAGTTTTATTTAATAGAATATGTATGCACTAAATTAGTTTGAATTTAATGAAACATTAATGAAGTTTCTTTCTCCAACTTTAAATAGAAGCAAAAGAAGTGTAAGTTTAATTAAATAGATTGAATAACTTTATGCAAAACTTTTACCCATATAGTACCTACTTGACATACAATCGTATAGTTGGTTACAAATATTTTTGTTTACATATTTTTGACAAACGATATCAAAATTTAATAATCAAATAGAAGATATCAATAGTATTAGTTTTTAAATATCAAACTAAATCTATAAAATTATTTATATATTTGTGTGTAGAAATGCCGTAACATTTATCTATACATATATAAGACATGAATTACATATATGATTGCGTAACTCACATATCAAATATATTTATTGTTAAAAGTTTATATTCATAAATATTTACTGCATTTATTACATAAACTTCTAAATGTATACTTTTAATATCTCAACAGTAAAAATATGTAAGAGATTTTTTTAATTTTTTATTTACTCTCTATTCATTTGGCATCCCAACATAGAAAATCATATGTTAATATACCATCAAAGTCTAACAAATATTATTATTTTTTTTTTTTGTGGTACAAAGCCGCTATCCCATGCCTTGGCACGGGGCTTATAATGAGTTTAACTAAGATCCAAACTCCACCAATTATAACATTTAAACTTTTTTGTTTTTAATTTTGCATTAGTTCGTCAATTTTGTTGAATCTTGATCATTCCATATAGAATTCTATCTTCATTTGTTTCATAGAATTTCTCGCTTTTTTCTTTTTGAAATTTTTTTCTCTCTTCTCCTTTGCTCTAAACTTAATTGGTTGTTGATCTTACCTTTCTTTTTCTTTTTTTCTTTGTTCAATCGATCAAAGGCAGGATAATTTCAATTCTGGTTCTTCAATTATATTCCTGATCCCATTTCAGTCCCTCATGTTAAATAAGTATCACATTGACTCTCTTTACGTTTTCAAAACAACGGAGCTATTAATTTGGCAATTATCACATTGGCTCTGTTTTTGTGGACTCTGGAGGTATAATGTATTTTAAAAGTGGGTACAAATTACATCTACATTATTGAGGTGTAATATAATTACAAATTAGTCTTTTTAATATTAGAAATTACATACGTCCCTCGAGGTTTATCATCTTCTTGTAAATATTAATAGCAAAAAATAATTTTTCTACATCCATAGTAGTCAACATAGCCACTAAAAGATGCATCTTTTGAGCCTGATAGAATCTCTTAATCACTTTTGTTATTCTACCAACTTTTATAAAGTAATTTCACTTTATACCATCACAACTACGACTAAGCATCACCGTTTATAATTAGATATTATTACTACATTTGTTTTAAAAAAAAATTAACTTCATATATAGTTCCCATATTTTGGACTTGTCAAAATCATGCGAATTTCACACGTTAAAAACACTAGAGATACAACTCGCTATTATATCATGTCTTGATGAATGATAAATTTTATTAAATTGATATATATACTTCGTTCGGTATAATTTATAATTTTTGAAATCATAAATACTAATTTATGGTTACACTATATCTCAAGCGGTGTTAACATAATTTGTCCTAAAAAGTAAGAATTGGAAGTGCGAGATACAATTTTAAATATTTAGAAACGGAGCCAAACAACAATTATGGTTAAAATGTAAGATTTAATTAAATAAATGCAAGGATAAAATGTGAGATATATAGATGTTTTAAAATTATAAGAATATTTTTACTGAAATTAATTAAAAGACATAATACAATGCAGTTTTAGTTTTATTATAAATGAGGCAAAAACATATTTTTAACATTTTTGTAGTAAAGTTATAGAATGAAATGTAATAATAATTAGTTCTTATATTTTTACAAATAGGAGAAACATTTTTGTAGTTACAAAAATAGTTATTGAGATATATTAAAGAGTATAATGCATATATATAGTTGTATTTAATTTTTAACAGTTGCAACCAACAACTTATATTATGAAAATATTACTAATTAATATAACAAGTAAACGGGTTTTTCATGAACAGATAGAAATTTATATTATATAGCAGCATAGCTGAAAATTGATACATTGGAACTAAAACGCAACAAGTAAATTTAAATTGATAAGTTCGCGCTTAAAATATAACATGTGTCAGTTATGTGCTCATATTTTCAAGAAATGAAAATTTACACAATGCTGCACTTTCACAAATGAAAAACACCCCAAGGCAATAATGTTTTGCACCAATCATCAGACTTTGCCAGTGCAAATAACACCCCACTTGTTGTTTGACAACAACGACGGAGCTAGGAAATTTATTAATTTTTTACAAAATGCAAAAAGTATTTTTATTATTTAAGGGCTTAAATCTTAATTTTTTTAAAAAAAAAAGAAAAATATGTATAAAATTTATCTCTATATAAACTTGAAAGAACAAAAGGGCGATTGCACCTTCCAGCTCCCGGGCTTCATCCCCGTCTACTAGTTAGTCAATGGTAATTTTCCGACAAAGTCATTGTGCAGGCTTCCCAAGTACAAATGGTCTTCAGACTCTACTGCAGACGTTACAAAGGCCATCACCTTGCCCGTTGGATCATCGAAGCCCCTTATTATTTTCCCATTACTTCCTACATTCACGACCATTGCTTTCTTGTGCATTGCAAATGCCCCCTTGCTCATCAATTTAGGAAAAGCACAGATTGAGTACTTCGAGTATATAAATCTCGGCCAACTAGGGGTTAACTGTACCAGATATAAGGCAATGAATTACGCGGTTTAGAGTAGATAAAATTCTCGAATCTAAGTACAGAACTTCAGATTATTGAAAGCTTTTGAACCTAGTATATTGTTATGTGTTAGTATTTAGCAATAGTACCTGTATCAAAGCAATCCAAAATGAACCATCGGGAGCAAGGTTTATGTTATCAGGGCACCCTGGAAGATTATCTATGAAGATCTCTATTTCTCCATTCTTCTCTCCTTTCAACCAATATTTCAGGCATCTATATCTGCTTTCAAAAAGTCCCATTAACAAACTCCAATTGAACTTAAGCGGTGAAAAAGCATATAATTACAAAGAATTAAAACCTCTGAAGTTTAGCCCGTTTTCACAACCCCCCCCCCCCCTCCCCGGTGGTATAAAAAAATTACAAGTTACTCCCCTAATGCTTGCATTTGCATTGCAAACCTCACTTGCAATTAAGAGGTGTCTGCAACACGGAAACCAGATATTAGGTGTGTATTTGCTATTTTTCATACCACAAGGCGGTTGTGTGGAAACAGGGCTAACGTCAGGGGTTCTTCGTAACTATAACTTAGATAAGACTATCATCTAACTATTATCGATCAAAACACGAACCTTAATTAATGATTGATTAGGTATACTTACTTCCATGTTCACAGACAACCAGGTAATCTTCCTCTGCAGAGAGTGCGACGCCGTTTGCAAATCCGAGATCATCAAGAAGACTGGATGTCGTTCGATGAAGGATCATATTTGAGAAGCCGGCCATGCGGTTGTGCTTCCAGCACGTCGAGTTGCCAGTTGTGGATGCTGTATTTCTTGCTCGCAACGCTGAAGTATAAAATTCCGTCCTTTGATGATTCGATCACATCATCCGCGAACCTTGAGAAAAAATTTAAGGACACACAACATTAGTCATTGTTATAATTCGTAGAAAAGAAAATGCACATGATTCACTTGCCAATCGTGATAACCTAAGAGCACCTCATAGTAACTAACTTGGTGGTTTTTGTTGAAAAAATCAAACATATATTCATATAAAAAATTTAATAAATATTTATAAGTCGAGTGTGCCTGACCTCTAGTAATAATATCCCACCGTCACTATAAACCATTTTTCTTTTTATATGAAGGTCACTATAAACCATTCGATAATATAGCATACTGAAAACACAACGCTGTTTCTAACAATCTTAGAAGCTCACCTTATTTTGGTACCATTGACATGTGATGCAAGAACAGTGACCCCATCTTCACCAACCTTAAGCAAACCCTGTCCATCAGCATAACTCCAAACTTTTAGAATCCACAAACAAATATTTGAAAAATACAAGATTCATGTTAATTACACTGATAAATTACCTCCTCTGCATCACATATAACTATATGATCACCAGCTGCTGTGGTAGTTAGTCCTAATAAACCATCACTCTCAATTTGCCACAAATTCTCCCAGGTCCCATTTTCGAACAATCTTTTGATACAACCATCTCTCGTGGCCGTATATAGGACTCCCGATTTGTCTATGGCGACATCTTCCGGTTTCTTCAGTAGCCCTTCTCCGAGTTTGATCACTTCCTACACACACACATAGATGCAGTCGTGGAATCAGAACCCCGGAGTGGGTTGCAATTATCAGCCATGGGCTATCAATAATCCATACCCTTTTTATAAAACATCAGTATCATTTAATAATTATTTGGTATTTTTGATCTGACCTCTTTTTCTCTTTCCTCTCCTCTTCTATTTTCTTTCACTTTTTCTCTTTCAGCCTTTCTCCTCTTTTTAATGCAATTATCTATTCTCTGTCCCTCTTCTCATATTTTTATTTTTAATATTTAATTTAATTTATTTTTTTATTTAGTTTTTAATAATAAAAATCAATTTAATTTTTAATTTCTTTTTTATAATATATAAAATTATAAATTTATTACGTATATGATTAAATTATTTTTTATTTTTATTTTATATACGCATAGAGTGTGTCATATCCGTTAATACAAATAATTATTTAAATTAAAATCAAAAGGTGCACTGAATGATAATTAGGGAACACATTAAAGAACAATGAGGGGCAACGCAAATTTAACACTATCTATCTATATATATATATATATATATATATATATAAGTATGTATAGCTTTGGATAATTTTAAATGGGTGCATATACACTCCTGAGTTATATGTAGCTCTATCAATGCATATATATATCTATAGAAGGCCACCGATTCAATACATCATAAGGCATAATATTGAAAATATTTTGATCAAATTCAGTTGAGAGTTTTTGAACATGTAATTTGCCGTTGGATGGAACAGACGAAAGCGAAGAGTGTGCGGGAATTTGAAGTGGTGATGGTGAGAAAAAGAATACTTGGAGGGCGAAAGCCACTGCACAAGCTATTAAAATTCCTGAACTTTTTACCATTGTCCAAGCCATGGATATATAATACAGAATATATATCTACTATAAGATTGCTGATTTATTACATGAAGAAGCTTTTGAGTGTCCATATATAGTTTTGAATTTTGATAATATAAGATGTTAGCTACCACAAAAGGCTAAAGCTAGCTTCAGATTAGTGACTTTCTGGATGGCTCCAGTACAATAGCTAAGTAGCTTAGGGCCAAAAAAGTCTTGTGAACTTCTATCAGGAGTTACCATGATATGAAAGCCCTTTTAACGTATACGGAAGGTAACTAGTTTGCGGAGTTTGCCAACAGGTGTAAAAGAATGGTAGTAGTGTTTAATCAATCTGTCAATATCTACATCTATACATATAGATATTCTATAATTCACTTTTGATATACATTGGCCCAAAAATAATTAATGAATTTAATCTTTCTATGATTGTCAATCATTCTATTTTCTCTCTTTTTTTTTTTAATACAAAGAATTTGAAACATCTTATAAATATCAATCGAAATACTACATAAACACACACACACACACACACACACACACACTCACTCGAAGAAAAAAAATGACAAAAAAATTTGAACTCAAGACCTTAATGGTGCCAGTTTCGAACCCCACTACTAAACATCATTCTATTTGATTAAACTCTTTTGGAGAAAAATCTATTTTTGGTCCAATAGAAGTCAACTTTATCCACATTTAATTCTGCATGAAATTTAGTTCAGCAATTAGTGCCATAGGAAAGGCGAAAGAATAGCTCGCTTTGTGCTCACTGCGCAGCAAGAGGCATATTGAGGGATCACTTGGGTCAATGGATGTTTGGTTTCTTGTTACAACTTGGAGAAATCTCTATTACAGTTGTGGAACTCCTTGGACTACAACATGGTCTCGTCCTCGCCTGGGAACGACGCTATGAAAAGGTGGAAATTGAGCTAGACTCGGCGGTGGTTCTCCAATTGGTGAAATCGACAGACTCGAAGGACCACCCCCTGGGACTCATTATTGATGATTGTAGAAGACTGTTGAGAATGCCCTGGACGACTCATATATGCCATGTGCGTAGGTCAAGTAATGCATGTGTGGATGCACTTGCCCGCCTTGGTCACAACGTTGTTACTCCGAGTTGTCTTTGGGACACTCCACCTATGGAGGTCCTTGATATGATCACTAAAGAGCAAAAGTAGTGATTGTTAGTTGCTCTTCCTGAACCCCCCAAAAAAAAATAAAAAATAAAAATTGGTACCATAGGAATCAAGTTTGAGACATTACATCTTACCAATGATAAATTGGAATTTTTTGGCCAAAAAATGATGACGTCTCAGATGAGAAATAATGCTGGCGTGTTTTGGAACATGTATACACACTTATATGGCTGCCTTGTTGGAACCTCTTCTCCGTGAAGTCCGCACATCACTTGTCTACGACACTAAATTGACAAACGCTCCAAGTATGCAAGGGGAGAGGTCATGGTGGCTTTTCATATGAAAGCTGCCACTTTCGGAGATATTCAAATTGTTCGGATGGAAAGTTTGTCACGAAGCTTTGCCGACTATTTTTAATTGCCAGCAAAAAAGGATGAGCATCAACGATGTCTGTTCGCTTTGTTCAAATCCAATAGAGGACGCCAAACATGTTTTATTAACCTGCCCTTTTGCTCGCCAAGTTTGGGCATTATCAAATCTTCCTTGGTGTTCCACTGATGTTTGGAACGATGATGCTGAAACTTGGGTCCGCAAGGTATTTTCAAAAGTTGATAAAAATGAGTTCATTCTTTTTCTAGTTATATTATGGCATCTATGGACTAATCGTAACAAGTCAGTGATGGAGCACTCTAGTGTATCCCCATTGGAAGTGGTTTCTATCTCTAGGAACCAACTATCAAACTTCACGTCGGCACAGATTGGGCGTGCCGCAACAGCAGATCCAGCGGTACCGGCGAGTTGGACATGCCTTCCTCTTGGTATCATCAAAATAAATTTCAGCGGTGCAGCGTTTGGCGACGATGGCAGCATCAGGGTTGGCGTTGTGACTTGGGACCATTGCAGTGCGATGTTGGCATGGCTGTCAAAAAAATTCCCGATCTCGGGGGACTCCGCTCACTCAGAGGCACAAGCAGCTCTTTTGGCAAAGCACAAGGCCTGGGAATTAGTTATTCTTGGGGGGGACTCCTGGCTCGTTGTTAATGCGTTGAAAAAATCTGGTCATGATGTTTCTAGGATTGGCAATCTGATTTTCGATATTAAAGGTAGCTGTTCGACTTTTTGTTCTATTAAATTTAGTCTTGTTAGATGTTTGGGTAACTGGTTGCTCATCGACTGGCCAATCATGCGCTGATCAATGATAGAGAGTCTAGTTTTATTCCATCTTTTGTTCAACATGTAATCGAGTTGAAGCCTCTTCCGTTTAATGCAATATATTAAGCTTTGCTTCAAAACAAAAAACAATTTCTTAATTGGTATCCAAGTAGATTACTAGACATCGTAAACGTTATTTTTTTTGTCTTTTTTTATTTTTATTTTAACCATCCAATTTCCAATTCACTAACTGAATAATTCAAATTCAGGTACTATAAAAGCACAATATATGGGCAGCTATCCCAACTCATTGTTTCACTCAATCCTTTAGAATTCCAACCCTAAATGTTGCGTAAGAAATCTATTGCATATGCAAACAAGAACACTAATATAAGATATATATATATATACATATATATATATATATATTTCCTCAATTTTTCTCAATAGGACTATTCTCCATCTCATGGGTCGTCCAACGATATATTTTATTTAATGATTCACTTAAATTTTATAGTTTAATTTTATGTATGTGTGATTGAATGTGTATAAGTGTGTCTTTTCTTCCCTCACTTTTTGAAAATTACGGGGTTAGGTCGTTGGGAGGGTGGGTGATGGGTGTGCACGTGCCGGGGGAGTAAAAAAAATATATAGTTAAAATAAAGAGATACATAAATAATTGCTATATTTTTTTGTTGTTAAATATAAATATTGTTATTTGATGTATTTTATAATTTTTATGTATTAGTTTCATTATAAGATAATTTTTTTATGTACATTTTATATCTTTAATATGTATTTATCTATTTCTTTACATATATTATATTTTTTTATTTATGTGGATAATATTTTTCAACATTTTAATTTAAGCCATGTCGTCAGCAAGAATACCAATTTATATTATTCTGACACATCATCACAAGAACTGCCATCTTATTTTTCTTACTTGACACACTGGCAAAATTGACCAAAAGTCCCCAATTTATGATCGGTGGACAAAATCTATCCAAAATTTCAATTCTATAGTACTAATTTTGGGATTATTTTTCCTATAGAATTAAATGCGAATGGAAATGGGTCCTATGGGGCTAAAAATGGATTTTTCTCAATCCTTTTGCTCAAGTCCAAAAGATATCATTTTTGTTAGTTAAAACACTTGGCCTCGTTTACTTTGGTAGCTAACGTTGGTCAACTAGTGTGAACCTCCATAAACCCACATTTACGACACATATCAGGAGGCCCGTGTTTAGAAGCGAAATTCATGAAAATGCCAGTTAACTCGTGTTAAAATAGACGCTCCAATTGGGCGAGTGAAATTAAACTATCCAATTGACAAGGATTATGAGACCACCACATGGACCAAAAATTGATTTTACTTACAACATTTGCCATTGGTGTTTCCTTACTTTCCGTTTGGATTCACGAAAACTTTCTCTTCCCCACCTCTTCTTCAATGGCGGCATTTGGGTGAGTATCATCCATGGCGATTTTGTTTTCATCTTTGAATTCCAGAAAAGTAGAATTGAACCCACTAATTGAACAGTGAGCCTTCACTCTGAACAACTCCTCTCCCAAAACCCTTCACACCACCACTCCCAAGAACTATCAAAACACCACCGCTACCGCTCATGATGGCGACCACTCAACGCCTCCTCCATCTCCATCATGTTCTACACCGACATCCATAACCCCTCCACCACTTCTCCTTATCCTCTCTCAGTTCAAGGAGAAAATACACAAGGTAGAAAATCGGCATCGACGCACCATCCCCTAGCTATAAGCGCAGAGATAGAGGAAATGTGATTTGAGAATTGGAGGGGCAAAATTGTAAAATGAGGGATTTAACCAAAATTGGGTCACAGTCCAAATAAACAATCATGGATATTTGGGACTAAGTACAAATTTAAAAACAACCCCAGTAAATAAGTAATTTGGGCCAAGAAAAACCAATCTAAACCAACTAATTAACCTTTTGGGCTAAACCTGCCCAACACCAACAAGGGAATTAAATAAGGCCTTAAGAAATATTTAACTTAATATTTTTATAATTTCTACGAGGACAGGTAATATTCGCATCATCCTTTAAAATTATGTTTTATAACCTTTACAAATTTGCTTCTTTTTGTTGCTCAATGTTAAAATTTTATTTTGGGCAAACTATGAAAACTGCCCCTGAGGTTTGACAAAATTATAAAAAAAAAATCTCCAAATTATTGGAAATTACCATTACCCGCCTAAAATTTGCATAAATCATATAGTAGTTAATGGATGGCTGAAAATTTCAAAATTGCCCTTAATATTTTATTTATAAACACCCCCTTGAGGTTTGGTGAAATTAAAAAAAAAGCCTCAAGTATTAGAATTTATAGCCACACCTCCGTTGACGATGATAGCAGCCTCCCCACATTGAGAATTTGTAAAACACACATCTTAAAAATTGTCCCGCTCCCAACTCTAGAGTGATAGTTGTTCAATATCATTTGACCTCATTTAACTATTAATCAATGTGCCTTGATTCTCACATTTCCAACAAATTTTGCCAAAATCAAACGATGTCAATACTACTGAAACGGCCTTGCTTCAAGGGTTCCAGATTTATAAGAGAACCACGATCAAGCCTCCTTGTTGTTGGTCAAAGGGATTCTCCCTCTTCCGATCATCAATTTACTCACCGGTAGTACCGTCAGTCTATCATTAGCACTATTTTCTAGATCTTGATCATTGCATTAATCATAAAAGCCTTGAGAAAAAAAAATCCAATCATTTTCTCCCCTCTCAATCACAGAACCCTAATGGTAGAAACTTTTTGTTGAATGGACAAACCTTAGAGGATATATTGTAAATTCTGGTATTTGGTGGGGGGGATAATTTTTTTTTTTTTTTTTTTTGTATTTTCAGCAAATATCGGGGAGGTGTTTGAATACACTATTTTGACCAACAATTAATAAAATATTAAACAAGGGTATTTTGAAAAGAGTAAATTTTTTTTTTTTTGGACAAAAACCTAGTATAACCCTAACGGAAGGATTTTTTGTTAATTTATGCAAATGTTAGGGGTAATGGTGGTTTCTAATAATTGAGGAGGTTTTTTGTAATTTCACCGAACTTCGGGAGAGGTTTCTATAATTTGCCTTTTTATTTTTATATTTTTTGCCATTCAAGTAGTGGCCTATCAATTATTTTCAAGCTATTGTCATTGTCAAAATTTATTTCAATATTCTCTCTGTCCACTAATTCCGCCACTGTTACATTAGACATGGATAACAACACACACACACACGCGCACATATATATAATTTATCATTTAGCCATTATATTTGTATTGGTGTGGGGGTGGGGGTAGTGTTTTCATATTTCTTGACTCTAGAAATAAATAAATAAATAAATAAATAAATAAATTTTTATATGCACGTGGCTTATAACCATATATTGGCTTCACTAATTACAAGCATCCTTATGTGTATTTAGTAATGGAACTATTGACGATCATATAAATGTTAAATTTAATTTATTGTATGATATAGAAATATTTGTCTAAGTACTAATAAACTCCAGTGTTCTACAAAGTTCCAAAATGACAAAAATAACAAATCAAAATTTGACTACTACAACATGAAACTTGTTTTTTGATGGAAGATACAAAATTGGAACTTAAAAACAACCGAGCAACAATTTTGTAAATTTTATTGGACCTAAAAAATTGGAAAAATTATAATTTTAGGACCGTATGTTGTACCCTCTGACAATTTTATGACACTAATTTGATCAATTACAATTATAGGACACCAATTTAAGAATGTTTGGCACATTTAGGACTTCCGGCATCTCATTGCCGGAAAAAAGTCACATGACCGGTCACGTGATGACTTAAATCCTAAGTGTATGCCAACTGGGATTATTTATCTGATTTGGACAATGTTTCTCTAACACCTCACATAAAAAGCCAAGTAATAGTAATTACTTTTGGAGGGAAAACATGAAACATTTCCCTCCAAAAGCCTTCCTTGGGTCACTACAAGAAAAATATAAGATTGAGAAATGGGATAAAATGTCAGAAAAGTGAGTGAGGGTAAATCTTAATATTAGCTACACATAAAATTGGTGTATGTAGCTTCCTGGTGATAAAACGAAATGGAATCGTCTAGATCTTCCATGGCCGGACTTATGCATCATAATTGTGGATGTGGACAGAGGGCGGTTCTGCAAACATCATCGACCGATGATAACCCTGGCCGGAGATTTTGGGGCTGCTCTAATTGGAAAGTAAGTTTACGAGTTTTGTTGTTCTAACTTTGATGCTTCTCCAATTTTTTTTTTTTTTTTTTTAATATGAAGGACTTGATTTCTGAACTTTGATGCCTCCGAAACTGTTTCGATGCAGAGTGGAGGCTGTGATTGTTTTTTTTTATGGGAGGATCCCCCAATGTGTGAAAGTAGTCGACGATTCGTTAGAAGGTTACGTCGTCAAAAAACTGGTCAGGAAATGGAGGTTGGAAAACTTAAGAAAAAAACTCAGGAAGATGAAGCTCATTGTTGTAGTGTTATGTGGCATCATTGTGTTGTTGCTAATTAATTGATTGTAATGTGTTGTTGTTAGGTGAACTTCACAATGTATGTGTTGTGTTTCTGCTTTGATAATGTATGACTGTACGTGCTTAATTGTAATATTGTGTTGTAGTTACTTAATTGCAATGTGGTGTTGTTAATGAACTGTAATGTGTTGTAGTTACTTTATAATTTGTTTGATCATTGCCTCCTTTCATGGCATCATTCACCCTAATATCATTCATTCACTCTAATACCAAATAATTCGAAATGTCAATACGCACTTAGGATAATAAAACATTGTCCCTATCCATAAATCACAATAGGACACCAAAACGTTGTTCAAATTGTTCGAAACACGACTTAAACACAGGAAAAAGATCACTTAATCATTGTTCAAAACATGACTTAAACACAGTACAAAGATCACTTAATCATTGTTCAAAACAGTACATCATGAAGTCTTGTACACTTAAACATTGATCAAAAGTCTTGCTCAAAGCAAAAAAAAGAAGTCTTCTAGCAATCACGATCATTTCCAACACTTTTGCCCCTTTCCCTTAGCTTTGCCTCCAAGGTCTTTTTTGTTAAATGCAGCAGTTAATTCACTCAAGCTGACAAACTTCTTGCTTGTTAGTAAATCACATCTTGCCCTGAGGTTTAATGTAGGATGACTTGATGGCTGTCCTTCTTGGAGCTATGCATACATTGTTGGTTGGGGAACATTAACCTGCAGAATAATGGAAGAACACAATTAATGAAGTATAATTGGTTTAAAAATGAGAATGAATTAATTACGAAGAAGACCTTACTTCAGAATCTTGTTGTGTGTCAATTACTGGAGCACCTTAGGACATGTCCAATATCTCTTGTGGCTCAGATGGACCCACCGATTCCTCTCCACTTCTGCAACCTTTTTTATTGTGACCCTCCACTTCACACTTGCTGCATTTTACTGTCAATTGTTGCCTCTTCAATCTATTTCCTATTGTTGTGTTCAAAGGTTTTCCCCTTACTTTCTTTTTTGTTTTCTGCTGAACTTCATCAGCCTCTCTTCTTCTTGCCTTTTTTGGCCTCCCAATAGGCTTATGATGGAGTGGTGGCAGTGGGACTGGATAGTTTGTGGGGATCCACTCTGCCCTTCCATTGATGGGATATATTGCAAATTGGTAGACATTTTTATAAGTGTCCACATAGTAGCCTTTGTCCACAAAGTCTTCATAGTTGAGTTTTTGGCAAGAAATTGCAGATAATGCATGCTTACAAGGCATTCCTATTAGCTGCCATTTTCTACATCCACAAACATGCAGCTGCAATTGGCAATATGTTGTTATTAGGGTCAATTCCTACTGCAGTTAAGATCACACCCTGATGAGGACCTCTCAAATGGCACCCATCCACCCCAATTAAAGCCTTACACCTTGCTACAAATGCATTTTTCATAGCACACAGACAAATATACAATCTATCAAACCTATTATCCCCAGTACTGACATCAGTCCCCAAAATTGCAATAGTTCCAGGATTTGTTCTTTTTACCTCATGTATATAATCTTACAGAAATTTAAATTGCTCATCAGGTGTGCCTTGAAGTATTTCTACAGCCTTTCTTTTTACTCTATAAGCTTGAGGTACAGAAACATGGCACCTAATTTCATTAATTACATTAACTCTAAAACCCTCCACATCTCTTTTTGAACTAGAGTTAAACTTATGCACATACTTCTTGCACAACCAAGATGTCTTAACATGTTTCACATTGTACTCAGGCATACAAGTGTGATCAGGCTTAAGCAATGAAACCTGAAATGATGATTCACATTTAACTAAATGAGCATGTATCCTCCAATCACACTCAGGGTCAACACATTTTGCATACATTCTTTCTCTATGGTTCTTTGTTATCACAATATTTCTGTTTTCCCTAATGGCATGTGAGTAAACAACATCCTTAAATTCATTCTTACAATCAAATTTCATTCCCAAAATAAAGTGAGGATTATACACATGCTCAGGATTGAAAATAGGAAAACTAACCCCCTCTCTTTCCTCGTCAGAATCCTTTCTACTGTCTAGATCATCCCCACTCAAATTAACATCTTTCTCCCCATTCTCATCAGCAACTAGTACCTCAACTTCATTGGCAATTTCAACATTAACACCCTCATTTGCCTCATCACCCACCCACTCTTCTTCTAGATCAACAAAATCATCAAATAAAGCATCATCATTTTCAGATACTCCATCATTTTCATAATCTACATCTTCACTATCTCTTGATCTTCAACATTTTTATCACTAACCCCCCCTGCCCCACTAGCACCTTCATTACTACCTCCCCTGACCCACTAGCACATCCTTTACTGCCCTCTCTGCACCACTACAACCTCCAGAATCAATACACACATCAGTTTCTTTATTAAATTCCAAACATTCAACATAAACATGAAAATCCCTAACAGATAACAATTTCTGCTCACAATCCACATAATCAATTTTGAACACAGTTCCACCAATATATAAAGGTTTCGGGCCACTACAAAACTTACCCCCACAATGCACGCTCAAAGTGAGAAGTTTGCTTTGGGGATCTACGACATAAACCCAAAAAAAAAATTAAAATTTTTTCAAAAAATCACACACTGGTCCACTGACCCCTCATGAATAATGACCAAAAACAAATAAGCAGACAAAAATGGGACCACAAACAAGAATATCCACGCCCATTTCAAAAAGCACAAACAAAAAGGAAAATAGTCACAACCCCAACCACAATATTACCTATAACTACTTAAAAACAGAGCAAAACAAAGATAAGAAATCAAGAAAAAGAATTATAGATAGAGGTTACAAACTTACCGTAGCGTGGTGGGGGTAAAAAATTGCGTTCTTCCTGTCTCAGTTTAGGTATTGTCATGCCTCTGGCTAGAATCAATACACGCTCCTTCAATTTGTCCTTCATAGAGAGAAAGCCCCACATTTTTCAAATTTGATTGGGGAATTTGTCGATAAATTTAGAGTGATATACAAAACCCTAGTTTTCCCAGAGTGTGATTTAGGAATTGACTGATCTAATTTCCCATTGTTCATCAATGGAATTTGGTCAGAAATTGCCTATCACATGACAATCACATGCCCGGGTGTCTTTGACACAATTACCCCTAACTCATCCTACATGTCTTGCCAATTCATTCTAAATGCCAACTGAGAGCCACCTAATCGCTGACATGTAAACTAACCTTGATTATGTCGCCACCGATGAAATATTCTAATTAATTTGATTAATTTTCCGGCAATTTTGCAAATTTCGAGGCCGGAAGTCCTAAATGTGCTAAACATTCTTAAATTGGTGTCCTATAATTGTAATTGATCAAATTAGTGTCCTAAAATTATCAGAGGGTCCAACATATGGTCCTAAAATTATAATTTTCCCTAAAAAATTCCATTAGGGAAAAAAGAAAAAAAAACACGGGGGAAGAAGCATGAACTGGTTCGACTTAATATAATCACAACATGCTTGCACACACAAATTTGAGATCTTTTAAAATTATTGTTCACGTCCGAAAGTTAAAACAAAGGGTATTGAATTGTTATTAGCATTCCAAATTGTTATTGGCAGTCCAATTTTTATTTTTTTTTTAAAGTTGATCAAAATGCCCATTTATTTTAAAATATAGTTGAATACATTTTATTCTCTTAACTATTTGTTATTTCTCATTCGCTCTCCTAAACTATTAAATATGAAACTTACCCTCATCCAATTAAAATATTAATCAAAATTGCCCTGAAGACGGCTGAAGGAGGTGCAATTGCGATGCAATGTCACACTCTGTCTCGCAACGATGCGTGGAGATTGCGTTGCCTCCAGAATTTTTTTCTCAATTTTTTTTTCATAAAATTGTTCTTCTCATATGCAATCCAACTATATATTTTATTTAATGATTTATAATTTTATATAAATTTTATGAATTAATTTCATGTGTGTGACTCAATGTGTGTAAGTGTGTGTGATTTGTCTCCCCTTGGTTTCAAACTGGAATGGGATGGGGGTTGGTAGGTTGGGGAAATAATTTTTATTTTACCCTCTTTTGATTTTCAAAATTTTAAAATAACCTACTTTTTTAAAAGCTTTTTAAAATACCCTAGATTACCTTTTCAAACCTCGATTTTACTGTTCATGTGGGCCGGCGTGTTTTCTTAAAAACTCAAATTTTAACCTTTATTTCACTAAAACCCTTCCTAAAGTATTTTTGATCATTTTAGTACATTTTTACCTATAAAATTTCTTTAAAAACATGTTTAAAAGTAAAACTCACAACCATCCTTGGTTACGTTGTCTAAAACTAAATCTTAAATTTTTAATTAATTATTAATTTTTCTCAAATTCATAATATTAAATCAAGTAAAACCCCTAAATTTGGCAGCAGAGCCATAAAGATCAATAAAAAACTATAAAATTACAAATTATGGAATATTTATAATTATTAAAATTGTCAATCATAAATCTTTTAATAATTAAAGAGCTATTTATTTATGTACAGGAAGTAAATGATAAAGAATTTAGTGATGATTTAAATTTTGATTTATTATCTTGTGATTTCTCATGTGATGAAACTAATTAGCAGTTACCTTCACCATGAATAATAAACTGTTTCAACACACTAAAAGGTTCCAAAAGGTTGAAAAGACCTACAAAATTCTAATGTCTTTAGAGAATGCCGCCAAGGAACATAAGAATGCTAGAATAAGAAAACTATACCATGGAAAGTTAAAGGCTTATAAAACACGTAGAGCAGTAATGATTCTACTTAGCAATGTCTAGTTATACATTTCATAGGCCACAAGTAGAATTGTATCTATATCAAAAAGAGTTGGATTTTATTTTACGAAAGCCAGCTTATCATAGAGGAGATACATTTAGAATTTGTATTTTGAAAAACAAAATAAAACAAATAAATGAGGGTATTGATGTTTTAAGTCAAGCATGAAAACAAATAAACATCTTAAACGATGGATACAAAGTATAAATCTAATTCTAAGTTTAAATTTAATTCTCGAAGTATTTAATCGAGAATATGAACACATTAAAACAGAAGATAATAAAGCAAAAATACAAAGTTGCAAACAAAAGATAAAAGATACTCAACAAAATGCTCAAATACATTGGGATAGATATAAAAAATACAAATGGATAAAATAAATAAAAATATTGAAGAATTAAATACAAGAATGAATGAAATAATTGAATTACTATATGTTCTAAGTCAAGAATCTAAAGAATTAAAAACAGAGGTTCAAATCTTAAAGATTTGTAATTCAAATGTTGAAGATTTAATAAAGAGTACTTGTCTAAACAAAAATAAATTCGACAAGAAAATAAAAGAAAGAGAAATTATAATAAATCCAATAAAAACTGCTAAAGAAACTGTACATCCAAATTCTTTTGATGCATATATGTTGAATGTCGAATTACCTAAAATAATAGTTGAAGAAGAAACCCTTAAAAAGGAAAAAGGTAAAGATATAGCTACATCATCTAATCCACCTAAAGAACAAAATTCTGAATTTGAGACAGATAAAGATGAATGAAATTAATGAATTAATTGATCAATTTGAAAAAATAGATCTTTCTGAAATAGAGGAATATGAAGTATTAGTTAACACAAATAGTACAACTGGAGGCCCAAGTGGTACAATAAAACCAGAAGATATGGAAATAGAAGAATCAGAAATGATGCTTAGTCCTAAATATAGAAAGCAATATTATGATCATATAAAAAAAAGATAAATATCATAAACAATTAGATAAATTCACTTCACATAATAATTATAGTGAACCTATAAATCATGGACATTAAATAGACAAATAGATTATTTAATCGCTACATTTGATGGAATTGTTTTCAATTGGTGGCAAGGATTAACTAAAAACACTAAAGCATTAATAAAAAGAAATGTACAGACTAAATTAATAGATAATACTGAAAAAAGAATTGAAATTTTAGTTGCTTATCTTTCTAGTGAATTTTTAGGAGAAAATTGGCAAGAACCTAATAAAGAAAGCTTTAAAGAAAAAGAAGAAGCAAGAACTAACTTAATAAACCTTAGAATTTGTAGCATGAAGAATCTAAAACAATATACATGTGAGTTTAAAGAATATTATTATATATAATACTATAGTCATGAAGATCAGAGTATATATCTCAACATGTACTTTTTAAAACTTCCACATCCTTGGAATAAATATATAATGAATAAATGGAAGGAAGTAAATAAAGATTCAATCTGAACTCTAGGAAAAAGGATTAGCTTCCTTTTTTCCGAGCTAAGTAAATTATGTAAACCTCAAGATTTATAGAAAAGAACTAAAAAAATTTCACATTTATATTGTAATGAATTTGAGGTACACAGTCAATGGGGATGCAATAAAGAAAGAATTAATAAAAAGAAAAGAAGGTTTCATAAAAAGAAGTATAAAAAATATAATAATTTTCAAAAGAAAAATATAAAACCAAGAAGAAGATATTTTAAAAGAAAACCTAACTATAAAAGAAATAAAAAATTTTTCACAATGCTAATGTTGGAATTGTGAAGAAATTGGACATAAATCACCAGAATGTAAAAAGCCTAAAAATATTCGAAGTGTAGAAGCTGAATTTATAGAACTTCAAGATGAATTATTTGAAGTTTCTGATACGAAAAATTATCTAGATAAAGAAATATATATTGAAGAAGAGAAATACTCTAGTAATTTTGAAAATGAATAAAGATATAATTAAAACTAAAGATTCAAATAAAGAAGTAGAAATGTATGAAGAATCAGCAGGTTATGCTCAACGAATAACCTTTGATCAAGAAACTTTAGTAAAAATAAAAGGTTTAAAACTTGATGCAACTAACCCTACCAAAAGTATTCTAAAGTCTTTTGGTGACTTAATAAAGAGAGAAAAGATAAATATTTATGATTATCATGCAGTTGAAAAATCTATATATGTTGAACATACTAAAGGGCAAATTAGATTAAATTTGCTTACTAAATCCTCAATAAATCAAGCTTTAAATAAAATCAAAAATAAAGAAGTAAGAAAGAAGATAAAACATGTTTATCTTGGTAGGATTCAAATCCTAGTTAAAACTTTATTTAGAGATAGAATAGATAGTCCTATGGTTATTTCACTTCATGACCAAAGGTTTATAGATGTAAAAATAGTCATTTGGGAACAGTTGAAGGAAATTTAATATATTCACAATTTTGTTTTGATTGTTATCCAAAATATAGTGTTGATATAAATGATCAGAATATAAATGATACTTTAAGTTTACACTTTCAACTTTTAAAATATTTAAAACTTAGAGATAAAAGTCAAGCATTTACATTTTATTATAGAGAAATTTATGCTTTTACTAATAGTAATTATGGTAAAATATATCAAGATAAACCATATATTGAAATTGATAACGAATGTCGGGATATAACAACAATCAAGTTACCAATGATAGAAGAAATTAAAGAAATAAAAGATTATGAAATTAAAATAAATAGAAAACCTATTTTAGAATATGGATCTAATACCACAAATAGATTTTGGAAAAAATTCTATATCTAGAAAAAGTGTTAGTAAGTTACCGCTTACTAATGTTAAATTTACAAGACAAGACATAACCAATACAATGGTAATAAATGGTAAATATTTTAATGGTAAAGAATATATTGAAGGACCAAATATATTAATTGATATAGGAGCTAGTGGCAATCACCTTGCAAAGCATAAAAATAAAGGTTTAATTGCAAAGGTTGTTTCTACAATACTTCAATATAAAAACTTTGAAGGTCAATTAATAACTTGTGATCAAGAGGTACAAGTTTCAATAATTTTTGAAGATAAGAATAATTGTACCTTATTACATAAATAGTGATATGGCAGGAGACTATTACGATATAATTTTGGGTAATAGTTTCTTAAATCAATGTGATTATTATAAAATAGAGAAACATGTGTTACACTACAAATTGGAAATATAAAAATCTTTTGTAAAAAACATGAAGGGAATTAATTTTTCTTTGAGTGTCTTTGTACAAATAACAGTACAAGATACTAATATAACAACATGTGCCTTAATAGACAATGGTTCAAAAATAACTTTGTTTAAATCCTTTCTCTATACTAAATGGCAAGAAAATGGAAATACAAAGATAAAGGGTGTTACGGGTCAAGCCAAACATATTAATAAAAAGGCAGATAAAGTATATGTTATATTGGAAAGTAAAATTATTACCATAAATACTATACATGAATATAACTCACTTGAAACTGATATATTGTTAGGAAATGATTTCCTACAACAATTTCAGTTTTATTCACAGAATCTTTATTCTGTCATCATAAAAATCAAATGTAATCATTATTTAAAAATTACCAAGAATAAATGAGCCATTCAGAGTTCAGCCAGCGAAGCTTGGTGGACTGTATGATAAAATTTCGATAAAAATACATAATATAAGAATAAAAAGGATAACTCTTGAATATGTAATAAAACAGATAAAAGAGAATTATAATGATCATCCTCTGGCTTTTTATAAAGAGTCAGATTTAAAGGCAAAAATAGAGTTAACTGAAAATATAGTTATAAAAGAAAGACCTATGTTATATACAGAAAAGGATAGAAAGGAATTTGATAAACAAATAAATGAAATATTACATAAAAATCCACCTTTAATTAGAAGGAGTAATAGTCCTTTTAATAGCCCAACTTTCATGGTTGAAAATGAAGCTAAGAAAAAGCGTGGAAAACCTAAAATGGTAATAAATTATAAAAGACTAAATCATTTTACTAGGTCAGATAGTTATTATCTTCCTAATAAAGAAGTTTTACTAAATTTAGTTAAAAGAAATAAATATTATTCTAAATTTGATTGTACTTCAGGATTTTGGCAAATAAAAATGGAACCTGAAAGTATACAATATACAGCATTTAGTTCTCCTCAAAGACAGTTTGAATGGTTAGTTATGCTATTTGGATTAAAGAATGCACCTTCTATATATCAAAGAAGAATGGATAAAATATTTAATAAATATAAGGACTTACTTGTCGTTTATGTTGACGATGTTTTAGTTCTTTCTAATACTTTAGAAGAGCATAAAACTCATCTACTACAATTTGCTAAAGCTTGTAAAGATAATGGTATAGTTTTATCCAAAAGGAAAGCTATAATTTGTAAAAAAGAAATTGAATTTTTAGGGTTAAAACTAAATAAAGAAGGAATAAAACTTAAACCCCATATATCTAAGAAAATCTGTGAATTTCCTGATAAATTGGAAAATAGAAATCAAATTGAAAAATTTCTTGGTTGTTTAAATTATGCTGAGGGATTCATAATAAATCTTTCTAAAAAATAGCATGAGATTCAAAAATTGCTTCGAAAAAATAACACTAAAGGATGGAGCAATCAACATACAGAGATTGTTAAAACCCTAAAAGAAGAATGTAAAATTTTGCCTGAATTTTCTAATGACAATGATAAATTAATTATACAAACGGATGCTTCAAATCTTTATTGGGCAGCATTACTTAAAACTGATCTCAATGAGATATGCAGGTATACAAGCGGTACTTTTGGTCAAGCTGAGGTCAACTATACAATCCATGAGAAAGAACTTCTAGCCATCATAAAAGGACTTCAAAAATTCTCTCTTTTTCTATATCAAAGACCTTTTAAAGTTCAAACCGATAATACCCAGATACAATCTTTAGTTTTCAGTAAATTACCAAATACACCCCAATACAGAAGGCTACATAGATGGCAAGTTTTCCTATCCTTTTATAGTTTCAAAATAGAATATATAAAAGGTTCAGAAAATTTCGTAGCCGATTTCATTTCTAGAAATACAAAGTTTGGAAAGAAATGAATGGATGAGATGGGTGTGCATGTGCCTCTAAATGCAAAAAGAGTGATTGTATGTACTATATATACAGTTAGTCCACTATCTAAAGGTTGGTGGTAAGACTTCTCAAATCCATTGATGGGTAACAATTTCCCAAAAATTGTATTGATGATACAGATCATCTTATAAATTCTTATTTTTTCTACAGGAATAAATTTATAAAGAAATATGGATCTTGAAGAGCTAAAGAATGAAATAGATGATATTGTCTTGGTCTGTCAAGACATTGTTGATAGTAAAAAAACTCTTAAAGATTTGATAGAATTGAATTTCAAAATAGTGACAGATATCTTTCAAGAAGGATTTAGAAGAGTCATTTTTCCTTTAAGAAAGTCTAAATTTGTTTGTTGAAGATAGAAATAAAGAAAAGGAAAAAGAAAAATGAGTGATTCTAAAGCAGTCTTCTGAAAGTCATGATAATAAACCATTATCTGACAAAGACTTTTTAGACTCCGTGAAAAATAAAGGAAAAACTTCTAAATCTCAAGGTGATGCTAAAGTTATTGTAATAAAAATTAATAAATCTGGAAGCTTCAACAGCAGGGGTTCCAATAAAGAATTTGTTCCCACTAAAAAATGGGAAAAAGAATATAAAGAAGCTGCCGAAGAAGCCTATAGATGGAAAAATTCTAGAACACTATTCTACTCTAAAGGATATAGTGTTCATCCACGAATCACCGCCATATTTCGAGCTGAGCTGCATAAAGTTTTTCAGCTTGCAAACTATGGATTTCTTGATCTACTATATGTTGGAAAGAATCTAAATGAAATTTCAGAATTTGATGACTGTTTTAAATCTCAGGTCAGTCAAGTTGCTAGAAATAGAGAAGTCGTACTCAAGTTTTATTCTATAGCCCCAGAACCTGAAATGCGAATTTGGCATGAAGTCCAACACATGATCACCATAGATGTTATAAACACAAACTTAAAGATTGAAACTAGCATAATGAATTTTCGATCTTTCAAGTTCACCAGCTCATGGATCATAGAACGGAGAGCCATGGAAATTAAAGCCATTCAATTCATTGCTGAGTCTCTTTGGGAGCAACAATATGAAACTCTCAAGCAAGCCGATAATTGGATTTTATTGAGGAAAGGAGGCCAAATAAAATCTCCACTTCTAAAGGAATTCCTCACTAAATTTATCAGACATGATTTCTTTTGCACAAATACTACAAGGAAGAAAGCTTGCAGAATGATTGGTTGTTGCAAATCATGATGTAAGAACTTACGTTAGTACAAGGAGTGACGGATGCCATGACGTCATTATCCACTAAAGCATTGTGGCAAACAGCTGTGGAAGGCAGCTTTTGACTCCTAATGCTAAAGAAGATAAAGATGAAAGATTCCAGCACATAAAGATTAGGACACCGGACGCCAAATAAAACTTTAAAGTCCGAATAGTTAGATTTGATCTCTATAAATTGTGCTAAGTTTTTCATTTGTAGGGCACCGAAAAAACTCAGATTGAATTCTCAATCTGAAAAATATTCATAGCATAGGAAACCAGTTTTTATAAATCTTTGTGAACCCTCTTTAAAGCATGTTTGTATAAATCCTTTTTGAAGGAAATAAAACCATTTTATTTTCATAAATATTCGATTGTTTGAAATTTTTATATAGAAATCTTTTAAGCTTGTATGTCTCCTATTTTTTCAAAATTCTTTAACCCTACGAAGGCCGTAGTAATTACACCATTTGAGACAGCAACCGTTTGGAGCCGTAAGTCCCATAAAGCCAGGTGGGCGTTTGGGCGAAAACCAGTCAGGCTTGTCGAGGTGATTGAAGACGAGTCCAGAAGGAGAATTAAAAAATTGAGAACATTAAGGAGGTAATATATTTTTAAAAGATTTAAATAATAAGATTTCTCTACTTGATGCTATGAAAATGTATGGTTTTAGAGTACTTCATCATTATTTATGAGTTTTGGGCAAACATATTTTACTATTTTTTGAGCATATAAAAATAGCAAAATGGGTAAAGATTTTGAATCTTAAAAAATCAATTTAAGAGAAAAAACAATTATAAACATAAAATAGCAATTTTGAAAATACTAGAGGATTTACCTGAAGAGTTAAAAATTCTTATTGCAACTTATAATAATAAAGAAGATTATGTTCTTGATTTTATCAATAAAACTATAAACCAAGAAATTCTTAATAAATATGTTAAAGATCTAGACCAACTAGAAAAGAACTAAAAGAACTTTGGGAAGAAGATAGAATAATAGAAAATTATATTCTTATAAATTGTAAAAATCGAGAAAGAATAAATCTGATAAAATTCATATATCATGAAAAATGAGATCTACCTTACTTTTTCTAAATAGGAGGTGTAAAACCATAAATAAATCTAAAGTTGAGGTAATAAAGCAAATAAAGAAACTTTGAAAAGTGAAATTAGTATTCAAATAGTAAAATCACTATTTAAAAGGGGTAAAATCAAAAACTTTTTATAAAGAAGGGTATTTTGAAAATAAATTTGTAACACTAGGATAATTTAAAGGGGTGGTTGAGGTGTGTTATGGCATATATATATATATATATTATTGAAATAAAAATATGTAGATATTTTTATATTTTTTTAGTTTAAAGTATAAAGATTATTTTGGGTTTATTTATAATTTTTTAAACATTAATATGTATTTTATCTATTTCTTTGCATATATTATATTTTTATACTATATATGAAATTTTCATGATACAATAGTTTCCCATGTATTATATTTTTTAATTTACATTTGTATTGTATATTTTTTCATACTGTGCAATTTTTTATAAATTTATTTTTTGTTTACATGTTTCATATTGTTCAATTCTTTTTATGCCATATCATCACTAATGATGCCTGTTTATTTTGTTTGGCACATCATAATTAACTGGAGATGTTAAATCATCTTTCTGGCCTGTCATGTAAGTAAACTTGGCTGAAAATCCCTAATTTAGGATCAATGAGACGTAATGTGTCAAAAAAATCATTTCTGCGATACTAATTTAGGATTTAATTTTCCTATGAAACTAAATGTGGACAAAGAATGAATTTTTCTCGAGAAAATAATATAAAACCAAGATTTATCCACGGGACCAAAAATGTATTTTTCTCGAGGAAATAATATAAAACCAAGATTTAATCAAGAACAATAGGTTGGCCCTTACTCGTATTGAGGCTAGAGTTTACCGAAATCGTAAAGATACCTTCTAAAATTGTTAGATTCTCAACAACTTTTGTTCGATCTCGTTTATCTCTGTTTGCACAATAGATCCACCAATCCTTTCTTTTCTTTTTCGTCGCTTCTTTTTTTATAAGTACTTTTCCTCGCTATCTTTCCTATAGGTACTTAGTAATTGAGCTAGCTAGGAGGCAAGTATATAATTCTAATTAATCAGAAACAAAAATGCACAAGAAATGATAAATCGACACAAAGTAATAATGAAAAACCATTGCGATGAGTTGGAAGGAGAGCAAATAACCAAAAAGCTAGTTAATGCCATTTATCTAGATCAGCAAAAACGAAGAAACAAAAAAATCACGGCACGACAAAACTTGAAAATTATTTACTCTGTCCCCTAAACCATGCTTGTGAGGGAGCTTGGCTCTTCATGTGGATACCAAAATCTATTGTAAAACCATGTCGAGTCTGCTGCAACAGGCTTGTTGTCATGGTTACGGTGCCACGTGTAAAAGGCATGAGTCCGATTTTTTATTTCAAGAATCGTGTGGCCATAGCTCGCCTCACGGAATGCTGAGTAACTTGGTTGTGGTTCTGAGAAGCTGCATTGCAATATCGAAGTTAATTAACACAATCATAATCAATGTGTGTGTGTGTGCGCGCGCGCACGCACGAGTGCGCATCAGTACTCACTTATTGGCAACGCCTTCAATGTTTCCACCATCACCTATGGTGATATACACCGGAGCTGAAGGGTCTTTAACAGGTGTACTTAGCCCGTTTGTTATGTTGTACTGCACATTGGATACTCGTTCCTGTCGTCGAATTTAACTTTCAATGATCAATGGTGCTTACGTATGAAGTGAGCTTCTTGAAGTATATATGTTAATGAGTGACAAAACTTACGGTGCGCTCATAAGAATGAACGTGTCCAGCAAACACAAGGTCGACTTTGTGTTGAACGAACCACGGCTCAAACTGGACTCTCATGCTTTCACCCTCCATGTAGTGGTAGTGATTGCTATTGTACCACGGAGTGTGAAGCAAAACAATCAACCATGGAGTTTCGGATCTGTTAACTTTCGGGAGTTCTTGTTTAAGCCACTCGTATTGGGGGGTGTATTTACCTGATTGAAAGAAATGGAATATCAGAAAATCTCTGGGAGATATTAATCAAAGTGACAGACAAAATGACATTTCTTACTGTAAGCCGAGTAGGATGACAGGACAATTATGTAAGTCGATGCACGCTTGATCGAATACCAAAGTGGAGATGTGCTTTGGGATGCCTTGTAAGGAACATGATATCGGTGTATATACGGCTTGAAGGGAGTAGTTTCCTCCTACAAAACATTTGTTGAGAAAAATAACGACGACGACAACAATAATAATAATCAAATAAAATCATAATTCTTTATAGTCATCAAATTCCGGAAGTTCTTACAATCTCCGGGGCATAGTCAAGTTCATGATTGCCGACGCACCAAATCCAAGCCTGGCGCGCGGCAATCTGCTCGATAAATCGCCCGAAAGTATCCCATCTCACTTGGTCATGGTAAGGATGATCATCTGCATAGGAAAGATCCCCGGGGAATAGCACTGCTTGTGCCTTCGGGTTCGACATATAATGCTCCAACGTTACATTAGAGTCGAATGTTTGTCCCAAGTCCCCTACATATGTAAAAGCATATACCACATAAATATACATATGCTTATCAAAGAGATCAAATTTAGGGGTTCGTTAATGCTCACCAATGACGCCAAAGGTATAAGGAACATCGGGTCCTACTTGAGGAGGAGATCTGAATGAAAAGCTCCTAGACGCATTGTGCACACCAAGTTCATAAACATACTCCGTGTCATACTGTCATATTGTATTCACACAAAACCATTAGACTTCATTTCTTGACCACTACTTATTCGTAAAGGATGGAGCCACACAACTGCAAAGTCCACTTTTGGATAAAGCAGCTAAAGAATTATTTTCAAAAGTAGAATCTGAATTATGAAATAGGAGATGAAATATCATTTTAAAATAGAGAATTCTATATAGATTGCTCCATTAGTTCAAAATGCGATATGAGTTGATTCGTCAACTCAATTAGTAGTACTTCTAGAGCCCACTTCTTCTCCACACTACGAGTGAAAGGGAAAAAGTAAAGACTACCATCAAAGTAGCCCAAGCAAAACTTACTATATACATGTGAATTATGTCCGCCATTATCTTTCTGTTTTTTTTTCAATGCAAATTCAACCAGCCCATTTGAAAGGGGGGAAATTGTATATTCTCATATATTGTAATTTATTTTTCTTATATTGTAATTTATTCTAATTATTTATAATTATTTCAAATAATGTACCATGTGTGTTTAAGTTGGTGAATCAAATTCCCCATTTTGAATTTTCTCTTGACGCCGCGGATGACCCAGCTTGAGGTAGTAGGACTTGAGGGCACCCAACAAATATTAAAAAACTAATCTATATTTATCAAAATTAAATATTTTGCCCATAATTTTGTTGTAACATATTGAGCATATTTTTCTTTGTTCTCCATAATTGAATTCCTAGCCACCTAGCTCCGTCCTTTTTCTTGATGAAACATTTTATTTTAATATTGTACACAGACAATATACATGGCAAAGTTTAAATGAAGAAAATTGAAAACCATTACTTAAAAGCAGAAACAAAAAAAATTAAAAAAAAAAATCTCAATAAAGTTTGACCTTGAGTCTCTTAATAGTGGCGTGATGAATGTAGCCGGAAGTGTAGTTATAGTATCGGTAGGTGGTGGTGGTAGCCTGAACCTTGTGTCTGCGGCTATGGCCCTTTGCTTCCCAATACGTCACGAAATTGGGGTACGGCTGCAGTGGTGTCACCCATGAAATTATCATGCTTCGCCCCTCGTGATCTCCCTGTGTTATGTGAACCTGCAATTAGAATACACCAAAAATAACTTGAAACAGAAAAAAAAACAAAAAATCAACGATATTTATTTGATAAATTAATTACTAATAAGACAGTTGAGTTCAAAAGAATTATACTTGCTCAGGTGCATTAATGAAATCTGCAGGAGCAGGGAAATGGGATATCGGCAAGTCGACAGATGCAAATTGCTTTCTGACATATCGACTCGTAACACCAGCAAGGCAAATTTCAGAAAAATGTAGCAACAAACAACAAACAAATGTTAAGAACCACATCGTTGCATAATTATCCATGGAGTTTTTGAAGAGTACAACTGAGAGAATATAATTTGAGAAGAGGAAACGTGTTTTGTCAGGTCACGTTGATGTAGATTTTAAACTAGAGTTTGTTGCAACTGAATCAGTATTATTCTAAACAATTAAAATAATATTCCTACCGGTTTGATAGGCATGCAATCCTTATGGTTGTGGATCTACTTTCTTCAAAACTTCTATATATGTACATATATCCAATTCTAAATTCATAAATGTATTTTGTCCATTAACTACTGCATACGTATCTGATGTGGATAGCCCATACTACCCGGGCACGGAATTAGAAGAAATTCTACCATGGCATAAAGGGAGATGAAGACCAACTACCAGTTGGTCTAGCGGGATGAGACGCTAGATCCCTTAAGTAATGTCCAGAGTTCAAATCATAATATTGTGAATGGAGAAACTGGGTTAAGAGGATCGCTCCCATAATGGGCCTCTGCAGCACCCGATCTGGATTAGTGGCCAATGAGTCGAAACCGGATAATTAAAACCAAAAAAAAAATAAAGGGAGATGAAGAGTCCTTGAGAAGATCATAACCCCTAGAGAGTAAATCTGATATCACCAACAAAGCTTGGAGGAATCATATAGCCCACCTCTGATATGGGTAAATCCGAGGAAGCTCCTTGAAGAAGGGCCCAGTGGGCCTCTAACAAGAACAAGAGTTTTGAAGGCATCGCTCCCGCTTAATTCCCTTGATAGTACCCAAGTGACAAAATGCCTCTGAGGGATGTAAATGCATTCGAGGGCATGAATCATGAGATTCCTTAGAAGTCAAACCGAAAAGGCGGCTACCAACCCTCTGACGTGCAAAGACACCCACCGCTACCAAACACGGTCTAACAACGTGCAGTCATCCCTAACAATCCTATGAACCATTAATGCTCTTTATATAGCAATATCTCAAGCATTAAATGCAAAAGATTTACTACTAGTTAGTGAGGGATCAAACTCCATTTAATAAAGGTATTGCTAAGGATCAAGGGGGTGGTCCGCAAAAGATCAAAAACATGCCCACATGTATTTTATCCGTCAATCAAAGAACCTACCTCTATCAACCCAGTCAAGTCCTAGTCCGTTTCATATGATTAGGTTCCCACCTCTTTAGAAAAAGGTATCTCATTCATTCTTACCTTAGTAGCCACAATACACTATTCATCTCCTCAATGTTCAAGCCTTACTAAATTGAGTGTTGAAAAGCCTACGATGGGACAAAATTGGTTGATCTCATGTGTGTTCAATCCCCTTTAACAAGTGGATCAATAGTAATCAATTCTTCGAAGCTTGACGACGTTCTGCCACATCTCCATCCAAAAAAGACCCTCATCCGCGTCCACTATTCTTATGGACTTTCAAAATAAATAAATTATAATTTGTACATATATACAAAATAAACTTGACAAATATATAAGTTGTGCTTAAAAGTTATAAAGTTTTATATTTAAACTAGTCCTAAGCCCGTGTCTGGGTACGGGATATTATTATTTTAGAACAAAATATATAATATACATATTTTATAGTAATAGAAAAGAATGAAACCAAATAATAAACTTGAAATATATAAGTTTTTGAACTAAACTAAAATAAAGATGGGTGAACAATTATTTATTAAATATGCTTCGTAGCAAACTCGAGGTAAGAAATCTTATACGGTAACAAACTTATATGAATCTTTAATTGAAATATGTAAATAAAAAATTATAATCTATAGTATGTAAGAATTTCTACTATATTTTAAACATTTCTTTTAGAATTTTGGACTTAAAAGAAACTATGTCGATCAACTCAACGAAAGATTTTAAATTTAACTTTACTTACAAACTTGTTTGAAAGATCTCGAATTTTTCAGATAATTATAAAAAACTATATACTTCTTTTTTAATTTTACAAATACATATATAAGTTGAAGTTCAAAAAAGCCCTTCTTAGTGTAGCAGTGCAATGGACAAAAATAGAAACAAAATAAATCTAAATTTACAAAACATGAGTAAAACAATTAAATAAAAAAATCGAACAATAAAATAATAAAACAACATAAAGAAATAACAAAATACAAGAAAGTGGTCGAAATTATCAAAAACGTTAATTTGAAAATACCAAATATTAACTTTTGTGAGGAGAGAAAACAAAGCTTAAGTTATACGTACAAATAAAAATGTCTATGAAAAAATGATTGGTTAAGTGAGATCGTTCAAACAAAATATTTATGGAGGCTTGTCAAATTCTTCTAATTATGGTCTAACAAATTAAATGAACAAAAAATAATAATGACAATAAATCAAATTAAACGAAAAAAATTTTAAATTTGCACAAAATAATAATAAACTTGAAGAATAATATTATGACTCAACAAAAACAAAGAATAAAATACATAAAGTGGTAGAAATGATCAAAAGATGTGATTTGAAAATTACATCATGAAAAATAAAATAATATAGTGGCTTCAATATAGAAAAAGGAAAATATAAAAGAAAACAAGAATTAACATTCAATGTATCTTAGTGGCCGATGGTTAGATGAATCTATAACATTTTTTTTTTTTGGAGAAGAAAAGAAAAAAAGCTGATATTTATTCAATATGAAGAATCCAAATTGTTAGTGTTCTATGTAGCAAAGGAGGAAAAAATACAATTTGAATTTTGGATTGATATTGGATTTGTTTGAATTGAGATGATGAGCCATATATTTATATCTAAATAATAATAATAATAATAATAATTTCAGATGTGGTAAAATGGAGTTCATTGAGCCTATCCAAATATGCGCTCGCATCTGGATGGTATTCAGGTTTCTAAATTATATATAGGGATAATTACGTCTACACCCCTTGAAATTTGGTGTAATTACCGATACACCCCCTTACATTTTACTATTTATAATTAGAACCCGTCCACGTTAGTGTTGTTAACAAATACCCCCTTCCGTTAGTGGTCGATAGGGTTTTCGGCTACGAACGCTAGTTTTTATTTGCAAACTCCCGAAAATACTCCTCCATGAGCGGAAAATTAATTGGCACATTTTTTGACTTTTGGTATGACCATAATGCCCTTACGGGTGCAAATGTAATTTTCAAGAACTTTGAGGGGTGTAAATATAAGTTTCAAAAAAATCAACAAAACATTCAAATAATTCTTATAAAATAAATTTTATCTCATATTAAAATATATATATATAAGTTATGTTATTAATTTTATACTTTTTTATAATAAAAATTTTTATTTTTCTAAATTTTCGTTCTTTCTACTTTTGTTTTTTTTTTTTCATTTTTTTCCCTTCTTCCTTACAAATCATTAAAAAAATATTAAAATAATTAATTTACTTTTTTTTTTCACCCCCAATAATCACCTTCATCCTCTCCTCCCCTACCAACTCCAAGCCCCATCTCCACCTTCTTCTTTCCCCCACCTTCAGATCTCACCTCAAATTTCTCAACGATGTCAAGATCAAATTTTTTTTTTTAAGTTTTTTTTCTCCTCAATGGTCAATCCTGGTCAGATTTGGCATCCTCACACCTTCTCGCTCGTCCTTCTCTCTCTTTATGTGTGTGTCTGTGTGTATGAGTGTGCAAAATGTGTGTGTCTGTGTGTATGAGTGTGCAAAATGTGTGCGTCTGTGTGTGAGTATTAATGTGTCTTTTATGTGTTGTGTATGTGTGTTATTATGTCTATATATATTATACATGTATATGTATACGTATATAATATATATATATATATATCTATATATATATTTTTGTCTATATATATATTATATACATGTATATGTATACATATATATATATTTAATATGTTATTTAATTTATAATTTTTATTTTAATATTATATTTTTATATTCAGAAATTAATTTGGACTGTTGATTCTTTTAACCAAGATCTAAACACTCATAATAATTACATCTCCACACCTCACATTCGTCAAATGTTAGGGGGTGTATCGGTAATTACACCAAACCTCAAGGGGTGTAGACGTAATTATCCCTAAATTTATATTCAATTGGGGGTATTTTTGCTACAACAAAAAAAATGTTAAGTTTGGCTATTTTTGCAGGTTCAAAAATGAAGGTAAAAAAGTAATTTCATGAAAACCGTCAGGGTTTCAAAAATTATCATGTTATAGGGGGTCTAATAGCAAATAGTCAAATGTGAGGGGGTGTATCGATAATTACACCAAACCTCAGGGGGTGTAGACGTAATTATTCCTTATATATATATATATATATATATATATGCCAAGTTAATATTTGGTATTTTTCCTTTAATTGGAGGATAAGTCCATAAATTATATATATTTATGTGCTTAATTGAAAGAATTTATTATACTTTTTCTTATATTTTAAATTATTTAAAAAGGTTTAAAGTTGGTTTTTCTTATTTTAGGAAAAAAGAGTCTAGAAGGGTAAAAAAGTAGCAAAAGGGGGCGATCCTGCACAAGAAATTGCAAATCTACTCAAAAACAAAGTAATTGACAGAACTGGCAGCGATCTTTTGCACAAAATCTATTAATATGCACAAGTCGCAAATTTGGCAACTTTCTACTCCTACCCTAATTAGGATTTTAGGTCAAATTAGGGCTTTTAAGTGTCTTTAAACAGGAGAAAAATGCAGTAGCCGACAGGACCCATACTTTTACATTCTCTCCTTTAGTTTTTCTCTAATTTTTAGTTTAGATTAAATTTGTCTTTCAAGACTCCATCGAGCAACATAAAATTGAAGACCAAGGAAGTGAAGATTCGGCGTTCAATTAGAGTTTTCTTGTTTTTTTGTCTTTAAATTTTAGTTGTATTGATGGATAAATTTTATGCTCTTTTGGATTTTATTAACGTGAGTAGCTAAGTATTTTGTTCTGCAATTATAATTGAACCCAATATGCATTTTTTATGAGTTTTGCCTAGTTCTCATAACTTTTGTATACTAATTCTAATTGTTTAGTTTGATTTGTTTGTTTACAATGGTTTGGCCACCAATTATATATTAGGAATTCTATCTAAGCCTTGGCCAAGGAAATTTAGGAACTGGATAATAAGCTGAGCAACACATGTTCGATTTTATGTTTGTCAAAAATCCATTAGTTTGTAAGATAAACATATACCTGCAAACCATATGTAACCCAAGGAGTGGATTTAATGCGTTATTAATTAATTGCTAGCCATACACATATAGGATAGCATTATTTGATAACAAGTTTGGGAAAATTTCGACAGAAACCCCCAAATAAATTCCTTCTTTAGGTTATTAAAATAATTCACGTGATTATAAGAATTTTGAGTAAATCGAGTTAGAAAAGCATATTGGGGGATGTTATAATCCTAGACTTAAGTTAATTTGGTTAATTAATCTTGCAATTTATTATTTATTTTTCATAATTTTATTTTAATTTTTATTCATCTAATTTAATTTCTACCCCTAATAATTGAGTTTAGAACAAGTTTAAGAAGTTTAATTTCTGTACTTAGTTAGCAATAATTTACAAGTCTCTATGGGATTCGACACTTTATTCACTCTATATTACTTGTTGGCACACGTGCACTTGTGTGTTACAAAAGTCCACAATAAGTTTTTAGCGTTGTTGCCGAGGACTTGTTAAAATTATTGTTTTACCTAATATTGATACCAATATTTTCTATTCTTGATTCTAATATTTATTTGCTTTTATTTTTATTTTTATTTCTATTTTTATTTTTGTTTTGTAACTGTAAGTTTTCAGTCTATGCCAAGAAAGGCAAACACTGAAATAGTCCCTTACGATCCTGAAATTGAGAGGACTTTTCACTATTTACTCAAGAAACGCCAGCACACTCAGAATAATTTAACAGTCATGGCAGTACTATCCCCACCAAACAATACGAATCAGTAGAATAATTAATGGCGGACAACAAGACAATAACAATCCTAGACCCATTATAGATTTTGCAGCTCCTCTACTACAAGGCCTACACTCCAGTATCATAAAGCCATTAGTGCAGGCTAATAACTTTGAGATAAAGGCATCAACGATCCAAATGCTATAGACAATGGGTCAGTTCTTAACAACTCCAACTGATGACCCGAATTTGCACATCAAAAATTCTATGGAGATCTATGATACGTTCAAGCAAAATGAAGTGTCGCATGATGCAGTCAAGCTTAGAATATTCCCTTTTTCATTATAAGATAGGGCAAAAGCTTGGCCGAATTCGGTACCTCTGGGATCTATCACTACTTGGGAAGACTTAGCCCAAAAATTATTGTTCAAATATTTCCCAACATCAAAGACTACACAGTTGAGGAATGAGATCACTAGGTTCATTCAATTGGATGGCGGACCGCTACATGAGGCATGGGAAAGATTCAAAGAACTTCTAAGACAATGCCCACACCATGGTTTGCCATTGTGAATATAGGTTCAGACGTTCTATAATGGTTTGCAAGGACATACCAAGGCAACCATTGACGCTACTGCAGGAGGTGCATTAATGGTTTGAAGATGAGTTGGAAGAAAAGTCGGGGGCATACACAAAGTAGACACATTGTCTGTAGTGGGAACATATATTGCAGCCCTATGTAAGAAGCTTGACACAGTGACCACTCAAGCGAATGTTAGCGCAGTATATACACCATTGTTGGCTTGTGATTTATGTGGTGGGAGTCATGCGAGAGAACAATGCCCAACAAATGCAGAGTCGGTGCAGTACATAGAGAATTACAATAAGAACAATGATACGCGAATACGTACAATCCAAGGTCGAGAAATCACCCCAATTTTTTGTGGGAAAATCAACAAGGATCATTGTTTGCACCACGATAGAACCATCCACCAGGTTTTTAGAAGCAATTTCGACCGCTACAACCACCTCTTGAGAAGAAGCCGACACTTGAGGAGATGATACAGTAATACATGGAAAAGACTGATGCAGTCAATCAGAGTCAATCTACATCACTCAGAAATCTTGAAACACAAGTTGGTCTGCTAGCTAGTGCACTCAACAGCAAAATTCCAGGAACACTCCCAAGTGACACTGAGGTGAATCCATGAAAAGATGGAATAGAGTATTCCAAGGCAATAGTTCTAAGGAGTGGGAAGGAATAGGAACTAAAACAAAGAATAATGAGGACAATCAATCAAAAATAAGCCCACAGTTTTTGAGCATAGTGAAAAGAAGGAGAAAATCAAGAACAAATTCTTCCTTCACCTTTCCCTCAAAGGTTGTAGAAACAAATGCAAAACCAACAGTTCAAGAAATTCCTTGATTTCTTGAAACAACTCCACATCAATATCCCTTTGGTGGACATGCACTAGAGAAAATGCCCAATTATGTCAAATTCATGAAGGATATATTATCCCGCGAAAGGAGATTGACAGAGTTCGAAACTGTAGCGTTTACTGAGGAGTACAGTAAGATTTTTCAAAATAAATTGCCCCCAAAACTTAAGGACCCTGGCAGCTTTACAATCCCGTGCACCATAGGTAAAAAGTATTTTGGTAAGGCATTATGTAATTTGGGCGCTAGTGTAAATTTACTGCCTTTTAGTATTTAAAAGACTTTGGGCCTTGGTGAGGCTAAGCCTACCACAATCACACAACAATTAGCCGATAGACATTTGGCATATCCTAGAGGGATTATTGAAGATGTATTGGCAAAAGTAGATAAATTCATTTTTCCCGCTAATTTCATTGTATTGAATTATGAAGAAGATAAAGACGTGCCAATCATTCTTGAGCAACCATTTTTGGTCACAAGAAGAACCCTAATATACGTACAGAAAGGAAAACTAATCATGAGGGTACAAAATGAACAGGTAACCTTTAATGTTTTTAAACCTATGAAATTGCCTAATGAGCCTGATGAATGTTTTACGATAAGTAAAGTCCATAGAGTCCTAAACCGAAAGTTGGGGGGGAATTTCCAGAATGATTTGATAGAGGCATACATTATGTTAGATCAAGGTAATAAATTCCAAAAGAGGGAGAAGAAGCAACCATGAGTGCAAAACAAAGATACTAAGGGGCGTGAAAAGCATAAACGAATAGGTCGGACGTTGGAATTCTATTTTAAGAGCATTTGGAAATGGCGTGAAAAAGGGAAAAAAAAAAAAAAAAAGGAGCTGAAGAGAGTGTTGAGCTGAGAAAGAGAGCAGAATTGAACAAATCCCGATTGAAGTTATTTTTGGAAAGGCTTAAAGCCTAAATTTTGAAATGAAAAAAAGTCCAGCTGATGACTTTAACTAAAGCGCTTCAGGCAACCCAAGTTTTACTTGCTTTTGTTTGTTTTTCGTTATTTTATTTCATTTTATTTTATTTTATTTTCTAGTACCATGTTCTAACTTAGATCCCTGTTATTTGATGTGTGCAAGTTGGCTTGGAACAAATTTAAAAAAAAATTGTTGGAGCTCATAAACATAAATTTTGTGTGCATATGCACGAATGAATAAAAATTTTCACAATGTGTTGGGCATATTCGGGCAATTTTTGCGCATATACGAAGAAAGTGAGAAAAAATTAACAAAAAAAGGGGCAGTAGTGTATGCACAAATATCCGGGGATGAACACAATTTGTACAGAATGCCTTGCGCATATTAGAACAAATTTTTGTGCACCTATGTTGGCATTGTGAACAGTTGACGTAAAAGAGAGAGAGAGAGAGAGAGAGAGAGAGAGGATTCTGCAGGCTAGCATTCCACTACCTGAAACCGCCAAGGCTGCTGCCAGAGATGCTTAAGGGTGTACTCTTACTCTTCTCCTCATTGTCTTGTTTTTGTTTGGTAATTTGCATGCTAAATTTAAATGTCTTAAGTCGTTCTTTGAGGACAAAGTACCCTTCAAGTTTTGGGGGGAGGGGGGGTAGGGAGTTTGTCTCATGCTTATCTATATACGTGGCTTGTTTGGTATTTTAGAGTTGTTTAGGTTAGCATATTAGAGTCTATCTTTCATTAATGCATAGGTCTCGTTGAGTCACGTCTTCTTGAAGTCGTTATGTTGCGCCATGATTTCCTATCTCTATGATGAAAATTTTGCTAACAAATCACTACACATGATAGAGATAGTGTATTGCATGATAAATTTTTGCGTAGTTCTAGTTGGTATTGCCATGAAAAAAATTCCCTTATCATTGCGCATTTTGAGTTGCTTACTAATGGATAGCATTATCTAGAGGCCACTTATGTGAATATAGTTTAACTAGCAATAGCTTCTAGAATCTGTTTGAATCCCTATCACGGCGAAATTCTAGATGACATTGTGTTAGGGAGATGACTTAGGCCATCTTTGAACTGTTTTGAGCATTTCAAACCCACAAAATACATGTTTATCCCTAATATCCCCTTTTAACCCAATATTGTGTTCTTTTCTTATTTTCCCATGATGAAGTATTTATTTTTTTAAACACAATGTTACACTACAAAAATTCTCTCTCTTTATTTGTTTATGCACCTAGCTTCTATTGGATATTACAATTTTTGTGGCGATATAAGGGGTCGGGAGATAAAGGCCACACGAGAAAGAATGAAACCTATTTGATGTGTTATGTGGAGAAAAATAGGAAGACAACATGTGAGAATATCAATACATGCTGCCCTCGACAAAAAAAAAACAAAACAAAACAGTATCGTGTCTAATGACACCAAAAAAAAATTAAAAAAACCAAGGAAAAATAAAAGGGCACATGTAATTGATAGGTGATAAAATAAAAATGGACAATGAGCGATTTGACGAATAAGTTTGGGGGGAAGTGTAGAACAAAAGAGAAAGAAATGGGAAAGGTCAAAGATTGATTTTCATTGGTGATCTAATACAAGTTGTTAGGGTGCTAAGCCACGAACTACCCCAAGATTTCCTACCTTAATCCCGGCCTTACATTACAAGCCGAATAAAGTCATATCGATCCTTGACATAATGTTGTCTGTATTAGTGGAGATAGGGAGGAAAGATAGACATATGGATAATAGTACTCGTAAAACTATAGGAGCATAAGTTTATCCGAGAGGCTAAAGATGGTAATGCAACTCAATCACACAACTAAACACGAAGGATGACTTGAATTGTGATGTCACTTATGAATGAAGCATGAATTTAAAGTCTATATGCTATCTTTTGTTGTGTTGTGATCAGATAGTATGTGAGAATATGATGGGGAGTTAATTGTATCATTTTGTGCCTGAAGAGTTGAGTTAGTATGGTCATTGGAATGACATCTATTTAAAAGTACATCGTCTTTGCATATAATTAATTCAAAGAGTCTTTTGTTTTTTCTTTTCCTTAAATAGCTTTGTAGAATTTTGTATGTTATTCTTGAAACTTGTAGTTCTCCTACACATTTTCATGAGACACTTTCTCATATTTTATAAGCTCTTAAATACATTATAATCTGTCAAACACATTCTTATAAAAAGTTTGAAAGAAACTAAAAAAAGTGAATAATTGTCATAATTCTTTAGAAATAAATTTTTAAATATATGAATTGTTGCCTTGGCCGAGTGATTAAGGCGTGTGCCTATACTAAGTACATGGGATTTTCCAGAGAGAACTTGAATCCATCAGGCAACAATTTTATTAATTTTTCAACATTTTTATTCACCAAAAAAAAACCTTTTAATATAGAAAATTTATAAAAGTTTTCTTTTTAATTTATAAAAATTATCCCACTGACTCTTTGTGTCACAAAATCCACTCAACAACAACTAACATATTTATGCATTGAAGTTCAAGAAAACTATTCTTATTCAATAAAAACTTGAATAAAACAAATTAATTAGAAATTTCAAGAATAAAGTAATGAGATAATTTAAATACTAAAAAGAAAGTGGTAAAAATTACAACAAAATTATTTGGAAACATTATCACAATTGAAAAATGGAAAAAAAAATAACAAAACAAAAAGAAATATGAAAAAAAAAATGAAAAATATGATCACATGAACATGATAAATCAAAATATAAAAAAGAATTGAACATATAATGAATTTCAATGGCAAATGGCTTAATTGAACTAAAACCTTTTTTTGTTGGAAATAAAAAAGGAAACACAAATACTTGATTAATAGGACTAATTGAAATGGTTGGCGTTTCATTTAAATGAAAATCTTAGTAGAGTTTGTAGAGAATATTTAAATACCAAAATATTAGATATGAAAATATTTTAAATAAAAATTTATTTAGCAACAAACTTATTTGGAAGATCTCAAATTTTTCGAATAACGATAAACACCTATATTTATTTTAATTTTAACAAATACGTATATATATATATATATATATTGAAGTTCCAGAATGCTTCTTAATATTACAGTGCAACAATAATGGAGAAAAATAGAAACAAAACCAAACTAAATTAATAGAAATATGAATAAAACAAAACAAAGTTGAACGATAAAATAATAAAACAACACAAAGAATTTACTAAATACAAAGAAGTGGTAAAATTATCAAATAATAATAATTTGAAAATACAAAATACTAACTTTTGTGAGGGTGATTATGAACAAGTTGAACAGTTAGATGACTATGAACATTTGGATGAATTTGAAGAAGATGAATCCGATTTTTCTAATGGTGAAGAAGATGACAATGAAGATAACAGGGATGAATAATTGATTATTGTGCTTATGGTTGTTTTATTGTGAACTTTAATAGAATGAAATTGTGAATGTCATCAAATTTCATGCATGTGTTAGGAATGTTTTATCAAGAACATCTTTTGATATCATTTTGTTGTGTGTTAACTATTTACTTTATAACTCTATTTCATCTTTTTCATGTTCAACATGCTTAATATAAATTTATTTTGAGAATCGTGCAACAGATGGCAGGTGGTGGTAAGAAAGGAAAAGGAATGACGTCCACTCCATCTTCATCTCATTCGACGATTCCTCCACCAACTAACATGGCTATGAAGCGTATGGAGTCATTGCAGTTAGCCCCTCCTAATGCTAGTCCTAGTGGTATGAATGTTCTTGCTACACCGAGTACTGAAAATAGAGTCAATGATAGTACAGTTGGAAAGACTTCCCTTCCTCGTGGATTAGAGTAATAATATTTTCTTTAGTATTCTTAGTGTTTATATTATTCAACTTTTATTGTTATTAATCTTTGTATGTGTGGTCATATAGGTTCAATGATAATAAGAAATGTGTTGATTAGATAACAACTATTGTGAAGAAGTAATTTAGTGGGGCATGAAAATCTCGGATAAAAGTCCCTAAATCTCAAAAGCATAAGTGGTTTGGAGAGTTTGAGGTAATCACACATATATTTGTATTTGTATGACATTTTTATGTAAGAATATCTAACATTACTCTCACACAATTTAACGAATTTTTTTAGAAAAAAATTCATTTGGGATGAAGAAAATCAAGATGAGATTAATGCAATTTTCAATCATCGTGGGGTTGTGCTATTAAAAAGTAAATTATATCTGGCACGTGAAAAGAACAAAAAGCCTCGTTGGATAAATGATGAATATTGGGAAGATTTGAGGCAACAGTGGACCACAAAAAAAACTATAAGAAAAAATGTGCTCAAGCTAAGAAGAACAGATCATCAGACTGTAACGGACAAGGCTTCCCAACTCACACGGGTGGTTCTATTACCCACCTTACGCATATGGATAGAATGGTAATGATATTGTCTATATATCACTATTTAGCATTGATTATAATTTATTTTTAATCATTGTTTCCTTTGTAGAAGGCAGAATGGGTGAAATACCTTCTCTTGTTCAAGCTTTCATATGTCTCCACTCAAGAAAAAATAAGGAAGGTGAACGGGTGTGTGTGAACGACCATGCAAAAAATATTGTCGTAAGTAATATTTTTGAACTTGTATGTATTGTTTGTTCGTTCTTGTTTTACATATTTAATTTGTTTTGTTTGTTTTTTATTTTGTTTTACATGTAGAAATCATTTCAAAACAAGTGGCCTACTCTTAGAAGCAATGGCGCAACTTTGAGTAAGAATGAGGATGGCACTGAGCGTGAGAAGCAAGCAGAGCTTGATGCAATCAGTTTTTATAATATAACTTGCTTTTCATTTTATTGGTTTCTATATTTTGAGATGCATAATTTTGATTGTCCATTTGTTTTCGTCTGTTAAGTGTGGATGGACACAGTTGAAGGTTTGAAAAAAGGCCAAGCATATGGTCTTGCAGGAGTGGCCAAACTTTTAAAGTCTTGCCAATCTCAATCAACTGTTGGTCCTTGGGCAAGAGGTGCATTGGAGGGTAAGGAGACTAAGGCCCTTAAACTTCAAGTAGATGAGCAAAAGACGAAGATCAAAGAGCAATCAAATTAAGGAGATTGAGGAGCAAAAGAAAAAAATTGACTTAGTTTAGGAGCAAAACGTGAAGTTGCAAAATTCACTTTTAAACTTGTCTGGAAAGTTTGACTCCTTCCAACAATCCATGAGTCAATTGCAAAGGTTCACACCCTTTCCATCAGGTTCGCAAGCTCAAATACCCAATTTTATGCCACCCACATATAGATTTCTGTCCCCATCAAATGCTACCAAAGTCCCTTTCGTTGCATCTTCATCACCAAAACAAACAAGTTAATAGGTCAAAACAATTGTGACAGTGACAATGATGAGAATGATATATGATATCGACAATTATCTTGTTATTTCTATTTGGTGAATATGTATGCATATATGTGGAAGATTTTAGGAAAGTGATGCCTTTTGTGGATAAAGATATGACTTGATCAAGCATGATGGATAGATAATTTAGAGTTGATTATGATTGGTGGGTGAATGTTTGCGATTTTATAATGATAAGTATTGAATTATGTAGAATATTATAATGTTTATTAATGATGTTTTGCGGATATTAGTGTATGTTTGGCGTTGGTTTGTGTTGATTAATTTATTTTTGGTGTTATTTTGACATTAAATTTTAGGTTTTAAAAAAACAAAAAGAATTAGGGAATTTGCAAATTGAAACAGTTGGAATTCATATTATAGGTCAGGTTTGTTATCAAAAATACATTTACAAAAATCTGTGGTTGCAAATTTGTGACCGATTTTTTCAGTCACAAAATATAATATCAATAAATGATTTTAAATTATTGTGACTGAAATTTCAATCACTATTCCTTTTCAATCTGTGACCGAAAAATCAGTCACTATTTATTTATTTTGTGACCAAAAGTTCGGTCAGTACTATACATTCATTTTGTGACCGACATTTCGGTGACTATACTTTCCATTCTGTGACCGAACTTTCGATCGCTATTTAGTCAATTTGTGACCGAAATTTCGGTCACCATTCAGTCAATTTGTGACCGACATTTCAGTCACTATTCTTTCCATTCTGTGACTGAAATGTCGGTCACTATTTCCTTGATTCTATGATCGAAAATTCAGTAACTATTCATTTAATCTATGACCGAATTTTCGATCACTATTTCCTTCATTATGTGACCGATAGTTCGGTCACTATTCATTCTATTTGTGATCGAAATTTCAGTCACTATTATTTTTTTCTGTGACTAAATATAATAAAGAATAAAATATAGGAAGAGGTAGAAATGATCAAAAGATATAATTTGAAAACATCATGGAAAAATATATGTATATATATAATCGAATCTATACGAAAAAGGAAAATATTAAAGAAAGAATGAATGAATCCAAAACCTTTATTGTTGAAGAAGAAAAGAAGCAACACCTATATTTTTGATTGAATAACAAGAATCCAAGTTACTAATGTCCCGTTAGTTAAGTAGAAAAAATACAATCTCATCTTGAATTTTGGATTGGTATTGGAGTAATATGGTGAAACATATATTTATCTAAATCTAAATAAATAATAATAATAAAATATCATATGTGGTAAAATATAGTTCTTGAGACTTTTTCTTTTCTTTTTTTTTTTTTTTTTGGTCTTAGTCATCTGATTCTGATTCAATGATCGATTACTGCAAAGGCTCATCATGAGAAGGACCCTCCCAACCAACTTGCTCCATTCATAACTCTATAATTTGAACACTGAACATTGTTTAAGGAATTTAGTGCCGCGTCTTGTTTGATCAACTGATAGTTGTTTGAAACTATCCAAATATGCGCATCCATTAATTTTGCTTTGTTTGTTTTTTTTTTTTTTTTTTTTGTGAAATGAGCCCTCGTTTTATTTATTAATGCAAAATCCATAGTATGTGGATTTTTGACAGCTTGGTGGGGTTTGGCACTCAGCTGCATGTAATTCCGCCGATAATTTAACAATTTGGATTGGCCAATATTTGTTATGTTAATATTATTTTCAATGAAGAAAGACGTGCCACACTTTTAACATATGATATTCCCGATGTTTTTAAGTATCTTATTTTTGTTTTATAATATTTATTCCTTTATGAAAATAATATTTTTTTTAAACTTTGTCCTCAATCCGTCATTAATGTTTTAAAATTATTAAAAAGTTTCATTGAGTCATTAATAATGGTAAATTAGTCAAATATAGTATAAAATTAAAAATTATCACTATTAATTTCGTCCAAACTAATGTTAAGCGATTAATGATATGAAATAGCGGCAGTAACACAGAGTTCAAAGTGATTCATAATACGGTTTACTCCCAACTCCAACTTGATGAAAGATATTGAAAGGGAAAAAAAATTATCTTGTTCTACTTATCGATTAATTTAAATTTGAATGCAAATACCCAATATAGGAGTGGTCCTTCTAATTCTATTACTCCAATAAATTTGAATTCAGAAAGAATTCAATCCCTAAATATTATTTAAGGAAACTTGCAGGTCACACAACTAGACCAACTGGTACTTAATACATATATATATATATATATGTATGTATATATATCTATTGGATGCTTAGGAATTGGATCGGACCAGATCTCCTACCTCATATCAATACCCTATATCCTACCCCATACTCTAGATATGCACATATAAAATATAGGGTAGGAGATGAGACATTATTACAAGGTAGAGGATCCGGTTCGGAATTGGATTCCCCTTGTGAACGGCCCCATCTCCCAGTCGACGAAATTCTTGGATGCCAATAGTTGTCTTCTCCTATCTTTATTAACTTTGAAACCAGTTAACCATTTATCCCCAATTGCCCATCCATATCGATTGATCCTACCTACCTTTACCCAATTCAATCAATTTTATTTTTCTTGAAAAGAAGCCAAAATATGATGCACATGACTCTATACTGGGGCAAAGAAGTGACTCTCCTGTTCGACTCATGGAACACCAAATCATGGTCGAGTTACGCCCTCGCCTTGCTCCTCTGTTTCCTCGTCTCCCTGTTCTACCAATGCCTCGAAGCGCTCCGCCTCCGCCTCAAATCCTCACCGTCTCCGCCGCCGCCATCGCTCGAAACTCCCCTCATCACACGGAAATTCGGCTGGAATTGGAGGACCAGGCTTGGGTCGGCCGTGTTGTTCGGAGTTAACTCCGCGATTGGGTACTTGATTATGCTGGCGATCATGTCGTACAACGGGGGCGTGTTCTTGGCTGTGGTGTTGGGATTGACGGTTGGGTATTTTGTGTTTAGGAGTGGGGATTTTGGGAATGATGAGGATGATAATTATGTAGTTGGTGATGATGTTAGCACATGCGCTTGTTCTTGATTCATCTGTTTTACAATTTCTGCTTTAAAGATCTTCGTTTTCTGTAATAGCAGTCTAAAGAATCTGAATTCCTGTATGATACGAGGAAGCAAGATGACGCAGTTGCTTATGAATGAATTTTGATTATAGTCTATAGATACAACTTTTTTTGAAGTTTAATAATCCAATAGCAATTCATTTGAATTTCTTTTGACTTTTTTTTTTTTTTTTTTACCTAATACTCATATTCATGAAGTCGTGGTCATGAGACATTCACTTGTCATTGAGTCAAGGCTCCTTAGACCTTCTAACGAGTAATAAATTTTCAAAAAAATTAATTATTAAATTTTTATTGGTAAATAATTTTAAAATTATAAAGTAGGTCTAACGATTATATTTTGCTTCGTCTCTAATCCAAATAAAAACTCATCTATACGATTTATACTATTATTTATTGGGTGTGTATCCTTTATAACTACATTTGCTTTAACAAAAATTTGGTATGTTAATTTTCTAAATTACACGTAAACGTAACCTGTAAATTAGGTAACAAATACTTTAATAAAACAAGAGTACCTAACATTAATATTTTTCTGCTCTACCTAACAATAGACAAACCCTTCTTACTTTATCTCTCCTCTATTTTTTCCCACATTATTTTTACTTTCTCCTCATTTTTCCTCTCCCCATCCCTCTCTCCTCTCTATCTTTTTTCATCTCCAAATACTCTTCAATATCATTTTCTTTTTACTTTCTTTGTAATTGTTTTTTTATTTTTATTATAAATTATTTTATTTTTACTTATAACTAATTTCACAAATCTATTAAAAATAATTAAAAATATTTTGATAGTATAGATATTACCAAAATTTTATTATATCATTAAATTATATAATTTTTTTTATTATTCAAAAACATCGAGTGTACCAATATTATTAGCATTCATAAAGATTTTGAGGGATTGTTATCAGAATTTGACAAATTCAAGCCAACCTACTCTTATGTGTAGTATATGAAAAATTCTTATGCAAACCTAATAAATTATATTATATATGATAAATATATTGTATTTATCAAATAATTAATCTGATCATTCACAAAACAAGTGGGAAACACTTATCATCGATTGAAACGGGTCTGAATTTTGCAAATTAGTCTCGTGCACAAAATTTGGTGAAGTTGATCTGATTTTGCCTAAAATCCTTTGATTGGATCGAATCGACTAATGAATTAACCTCTCGACTTGGGAGTTTTCAACCTTCCGAGGCGAAAATGATTTAAGTCACGTAAAGCATGTGAAGCTTTCTTGGAGCCTAGTTAGCATAAAATGAAAATTTAAACCAGCCACATAAATCGCCAACTAGACTATATAATAAGCACGTTATATTTTTTATATGATTGATCACTCTTTCTGATTTATACACCAGTCATAGTAATTATAATGCACTCATCATATTTTAGTATTGATTCGATCAAATTGAATTTGAATTAGAATTACTCAAATTACATAGTCCAACTCTTTTCCTACCGCTATTTTTATTCACATTTATGTCATGAACAAGTTTGTTGATTCCCATTTCCTCCACGATGTTGCGTGTGTGTTTACAATCACAATAAACCAAAGCACGAGGAAAGGCATATTTGTACCATTTTCCTTTCTTGTCCCTCCTCAATGGTTACTAGGTAATATTGCAGTCTCACTCTTCAGTTTTTTGTTGAGGTCTATCCTATAGATGTACTCAAATTAACTCAGTGATCAATTTTTAGATTTCATCATAAACCTAATCGGTTACTTCCAATTACTTAAATCAATAGTTCAATTAACATTCTTTTGATACTTCATGTGGAAAAATCCATCATTTACAAAGATTCTTTTATGCATTGAATGTTTGGCTCTTATATGTACCGACATTATAATTCATTCATATTCATTTTATGGACAAATTATGTTTACAATTCTCAAAAATATAGTATAATTATAAATTAATTTCTCTTGTTTTAAAAATTATAAATATTCCTTCAAACTTTAGAACTTTCTTGTAAACATTACCACATTAATAGAGATGCCCAAACAATAATTTTCCTACAACCATAATAGTCAAACAAGCCACTAAAAGATGTGTCTCGTCGAACCTGACAAAATCCATCAATTAATTTTTTTTTTCTATTCCACCAACCCTTGCAAAATAATTTCATTAGATACCACGACAACAGCCATTGTGCATAACCATTTATAATCTGATATCACAACTACTTTGTTTTTGAAATTAACTTTATATGTAATTTCGACATTTTGAACTTGTCAAAATTATGTGAATTTCATTTCGAAATCCCACCAAAAATTCAGAAAGACACTAACAATTACATCCTGCCTTGACGAATAATGGATTTTGTTAAATTGATATATACCGTGATGCGGTCCGGATTTGGTTGGTCCACGTGTCCGAGTACTGCGCACTTCCGTAGTAGTGTTTGCTGGTGGCCCACCTGCTAAAGAGGGAGAAGCACTCGTGAGACTAACCGGTTTTGCCCCGGCGTAGGCTCTCCGACGCTCAAGTCAGTGGTATGTTCAAGGAGGAGATGAACAGTAATGATATTATCTTGGCTTGTAAGGCAAAGAATATTTCTTACCCCTGAGTGGAGAGCCATGTGGAGCTTTTATATGAGAGTGAGGAGCCTGATGTGACATGATTAGTGGGATCCGGTCACCCTCAGCCCTGTAGCTGTTATAATAAGTGCCATTTGTCCCCCTTTTTCCAGTCTCTTGGCGGCTACCTTCACTCATCATTAATGAAGGGTCATCATCGGCATTAAATGGATATCTTGGGCATTTATGACCAAGGATTGTATTTATGACTTGGCATGTAATGCGCCCACGTCTGATGGGATGGACCCATGTGCCAACGCGATGCAGTAGGTGGCAGCGGGCTGCGTCTGTTAGTAGTCTCCAGCTGTATTTGTCCCGCCAAAATTCCTATCTTAGTAATGGTTAAGTCTGGGATTTGGCCCTCGATGAGGATGTCATCGAGGGCAAGTTCCCCCTTCGAGGGCACCCTTACTAAACTGTTGCAGGATTTTGTAAGGGGAACGGAGCTGGCGTGTGTAGGTGTGCCCTTTCGAGGGCCTTGACGGCTTCGAGGGCAGCAATTCCACACTTAGCAGATTAGTGACTTTTGGGAGATTGTGATGACGTGGCATGGTGAAGTGGCATTTGACTCATCATTAGCCCCCCCACTCTTGAGTATGACGAGGACGTCAGCCTTCAAGAGTGCATTTATGAGCAGGATGTCAGGCGTCTTTTCATTTTTGAATTTGAATCGGCATTGGGGCATGGGGAGCCGCACCTTTTCGGTCTGCCCGTCCACGCGCCTAGTTGGGGGGACGTGTCGTGTCCCCAGCCATTAATTTTGGGCGGCCGAAGGGTTTTCACGCAAAAGGGCGTGCTTGGTCGCCATTATTGCAGGCTTTTTGGGTCATTGCGCCCGAGGTGCCATAATGGTGGGTGGTTTCCCGTATAACCTATAAATAGTTGCAGGCTTCACCACAATCCGATTTTTCTCCCGCCTGCCATACTTATTCAGACGACTGACTTAAGGATTTCCACCACACTCACGACATTTTCAAAGTTCTTCGTCGCCATTCCAGGTGAATCCCCATTTCTTTTCAAATTTTCCCTTTTTTACGAAACAACCCTAGCCGCCATGGGGCCCAAGAGGAAAATACTGGACGACTCTGACCCCACGCCTGAGGACTTGGCGGCAGAGAGGGAGGTTCGCCTCCCCTCCCAGTCGGTTTCAGGCCCTGGGGCGGGTCGCGCCAGCGAGGACACAGGGGCTACGCTCGCCGGGGCGCCATCAGTGGGCGGCACGAGAGGAGAGGCGTCGGGTAACACGCCAGAGGATGCTCGCCCTCGCCCTAGGAGGAGGCCTTCGGGACCCGGTAGGGGAGACGCAGGACCGAGCGCGTCCCCGTCAAAAAGCCCAAAAACACGAGGTGCCGGGATGGGCAGGTTTCAAACAGCTTCCCTCCCTCGGGACATGACCAGCAACATCACCGTGGCAGAGGTTGAGAAGATCAGGGAAGAATATGGGGTCCAGTTCCCCATCCATATGCCGGGCCCCACGGAGAACATGGTAGAGCCAAGGGAAGGATGTGTGGCCCTCAATCTTCATCACTTCGAGGCGGGATTGCGCCTCCCTTTTCCTCCCGAAGTCCGGCGGTTGCTGGAGTTTATCGGGGTTTGCCCTTGTCAATTGGTGCCGAACTCTATCATGATCATCATTGCCTTCGTGGTGATCATGAAATGTTTGAAGGAAGAGGCAAGCCCGGCCAATTTTTTGGAGTTCTTCAGATCGAACGAGTCGGTTCGGTCGGGCCCTGGCGAATCAGCAGATGATGGGCCCGGGTTCCTATATTTATCAGCCCGTTCTGGCTCCTCGAAGGTGTTGGACGGCTTCAAATCCTCCCATGGATCGGGATGGAAGAGGAAGTTCGTCTTTGTGGAGGATCGAGGGCAATTGGGGATGTCCTCGACTTGGCGTCAGCCTCCCATACTCAATCGGAATCAGTTCCACGAGGAGCCAAGCTTTGACGAGGGGAATGTGGAGGACTTGGCGAAGATGGGGAGGATGTGCGCAGTTTATCTAACCTCCGAGGATATTCTCCGCGCGTGCCGCCTCTCGAACGCTACTGGTGACCCCGGCCCCGGCGAGCGTCCCGGTACGCAGCGTCAACTCTTTACCGAGAACCATTTTAGGGCCTAAGTCTTCTCCCCCTCGTTCTTCTATATTTTATACTATTTCTCAAGATTCCTGTGGAATAATATACATTTTTTTTTTTTTTGCAGCTTTACAAATTCTTATGGACGCACGTAAGGCTTTGCCGGCGAGGCTCGATCGTCAAAGGCGCCAAAGTCAGCCCCCTCGACCTAGGGTGACGCCGTTCCACAGACCTGTCACTCAGAAGGCGAGGAAGACAAGAAAAGATACCGGGGCCGGAGAAGGTTCCAGCCAAGGAGTTGGAGCTGCCGAGGAAACAGGGGCTGAAATTCCTCGATCAGCCGAGGAGGTTACTCCGGCCGAGGGGGCATCACCGACCGAGGAGGCAATGGGCCCAATAGGCGACGAGGGCGGCCCGGCGCCCATGGAACAAACAGTGCCTCAAACTGAGGCCCCCTCTTCGGGCCCTGCGACTACTCCGCCAAGGCCCCCGCAAAAGCCTACTACTGGGGCCCCTGCTGATGCTCCGCCTCGATCTAAGGTGTGCTCTGCCAGCCCCCCTACTGGGACAACTCAATCAGCGCCCTCAACCCGGCCAAGTCCTAGGGGTGCCGCCCCTCGAAGGGTTTTGCCGGGTGTTTCAAATCGTGAAGGAGGCACGGAGGGCTCTCGGAAGAGGGCGGCGGATGAGGAAGCTGCTCGTGGGGCCAAGAAGCAGAAACCAGTCCCCACGGGCAAGGGCAAAAGGGTAGCAAGCCCCGAACCCCCGGAGTCGGATGAGGAGGACGAGATCCTCAAATGTGTTGACGCGGGGCCCAGTAATCCTGTTCACCTCGGGCAACACCACTCTAATCTTCGTATCACTGGGGTAGGGGCTAACGAGATGGATACGAAGATGAATTTGGCCCTTCTCCGGGGCCTTCAGTTTCCTAACGACCATCGGGCGCTACTGAAGTGCTCCATGGCTGATCTGGAGACTAATCTGGCCAACGCTCTAATTGGGGTAAGGATATACGTCCCCAAAACTTCATCTTTCCTTTAATGACTCTTTACTCATTCGTCGATCTTCTGGACAGGTGGTTGCCCCCTTGTCTCACCACTTCCTTCGTCGCGCGAGCGTCTTCCGGCGGGGGAAGAACAAGTACAAGAGGCTCCTCCGTGAGGAGAAGAAAAAGACTAAACAGGCGCCGGCATTGGCCTCGACCAATGATAGCCTTCGAGGGCAATTGCAGGAAAGTCGGCAACTCCTCGAATCCGCCCAGACTCGCATTGCAGAGCTCGAGAAGAAGTGTGCGGGTCTGGATGACGAAGTCAAGCGCACGGCCAAAGCTTGGGAGGACGCAAGAGAATTGTGTGAGCAGGCCGAAATGGCTCGTGACTTCGCTAAGGAGCGCCTCGAGGTGGTCAACAACAGGGTTGCCGAGGCGGAGGCCAAAGCTCACCATAACTATGGCGAGGGCGTTAAGGCGGGGTTGCAGAGGGCTGAGTGGATATTCCCCGCACGATGCCGCAAGAGGGTCAAGCGGGCCTTCTCGAGGTTCTTCGTGAGTGAGGCGTTCGACTACATCAGGACGTACCTCGGTTTCCAAGATTCTGCGGAGGCCATAGAACTAGTCCTCGATCAGCTCCAAACTCGCGGAGAATTAAGGGAGGACTTTGATCGAGAGTCGGTTGGGCTCTCCTTTGACCGCAGCGGGGCGCCGGTGGAGGAGGCTTCGCCCTCGACGGGGAAATCCAAAGAGTTCGACTTCCAAGGAAGCGAATTCAACTTTGCCTTCTGCCGCCTCGAAATTCCAATGCTGGAGACCGCGAAGGGCGAGTCATCTGGGGAAGAGGACGTTCAAATGCCTTCCACGCCGGCTCCCGAGACCTGGAAAGAGAGGATGGTTGAGCCTAACACTCCGCATGATCCCGAGGACGAAGATGTAGAGGACGGAGCGGGGACATTTGCCGGCGACGGGGGTGAAGAGGGTCAGGAGGATAGGCCTGTCGAACTTAGTGACTAGGTCTTCTATCCCCCCTCCCTTTACGTACTTTTTCCCCTTTTTACCCACTCGTCCTTGTAACTTTTTTGCCCTCGGGCTTTCTTAATGAATTGGCCCCTTCGAGGCTTCACCTTTCAGATATAAGGATTAGCTTTCAAATTCATATTACTGTTCTTTATTTTTTGCTTTTGTAGTTAAATGATGTTTTGATGAAATCGAGAGGCGTTGTCCCTTCTATATGAAGTAAAATGAACTTGGTTGAATCATAATTGAAATCGAGGGACACGAGAGTTTTGTCATTGCGCCAAACCATACTTCATCGAGGCTTAATAATAAGAGTGCGAGAACACTTCAAAGATAAAAGGGATTTTTATTAAAACGAGAAAAAACGTCTCGTTACATCTGCTTTCCTTGAATCAAAAAGTATCCTCGACACAAAATTCTTATTAACTATCGAGGAAGGTTCAAGCAAACTTATCTTATACATAGAATTTTCTGAGATTCGAGGCATTCCACGGTCGAGGTAATTCCCTTCCTTTCATGTCCTCGAGCCGGTACGCATTATTTTTTGAAACCTTCACAACTTTGTAAGGTCCCTCCCAGTTAGGGTCTAGCTTTCCCACGTGCTTGGATACTTCAACCCTTTTCAGGACCAAGTCACTGAGTTGGAAATTTCTGGGGCGTACTCCTTTATTATATGCTCGGGCCATGGAGGCTCGATATTTTTGCATCCTCGACCAGGCTGCACCTCTTCTTTCCTCGAGCAAGTTTAGTTCCGAGGCTCGATTCTCCTCATTCCTGGACTTGTCGAAGTATGCGACCCGGGCGGTGTCGTGCAATATTTCCGCTGGAATGACCGCCTCGGATCCATACACTAAGGCATACGGGGAGTCTGCCGTTGCTGTTCGAGGGGTGGTGCGATAAGCCCACAAGACCCCCAGCAACTCATCCGCCCATTCTCCTTTAAAAGAACCCAACATAGTTTTGAGGTTTTGGAGAATGATGCGGTTGGTCACTTCCACTTGGCCATTGGCTTGGGGATTCCCCACGGATGTGAACCGCTGCTCGATGCCATGACTCTGACACCACTCCGTTGTGGCTCGACTTTGAAACTGGGTACCATTATCTGATATCAACACTCGAGGGACCCCAAAGCGGCAGATAATATTCTTCCATATGAAGGACCGGATCGAGGCATCGGTTATCTTGGGAACGGCCTCCGCCTCGACCCATTTAGTGAAGTATTCCACGACCACTATGGCGAATTTTCTTTGGCCTTTTCCTATAGGGAAAGGTCCAACTACATCGATCCCCCACTGATCGAAGGGCCATGAAATCTCCACATTTACCATCTCGGCCGCTGGTTTGTGAGGAAGGTTGGCATAAAGTTGGCACTTCGGGCATTTCCGGGTGTAATCAAATGCATCCCTTAGAATGGTGGGCCAATAAAAACCACTTCTCATAATCTTTTTGGATAATGATCTCCCTCCCGCATGATTCCCACAACTTCCCTCGTGAATAGACTGCATTACTTCCCGGGCCTCCGAGGGGAGGAGACATCTGAGCGGGGTCCCAGAAAAGATTTCCGAAATAACCTTCCCTCACTATCCAAAGCATATCTCGCACACTGCCTTCCTAGCCTCCTCGATTGGCTTTTGCTAGATATTTCTTCTCCCGACAAAAAAGTGCGGATTTCATCCTGCCAACTGGGTTCGAGGGGCTGGATAGGCAGAATCGAGGTGCCCCCCCTCGCGGATTACTGAAGTGTCGAGAGTCTGAAATCTGACTGCATGATCCCTCGTGCCTTTCAAGGCACTCGCGAATTTCGACAGAGCGTCTGCGCGCTCATTTTCTTCCCTCGGGATCTGCTCCAGAGTAAAGGATTTGAAACTTTCCTTCATCTTGGAAACATATTCGAGGTACTTTGTCATCGTGGCATCTCGGGCTTCGTATATTCCCCCGATTTGATTGGAAACCAGCTGAGAATCGGTGAAGGCTCAGATATGGGAGACTCCCTCTCGTATTGCCAGTTCGAGGCCAGCTATGAGGGCCTCATATTCTGCTTCATTTTTTGTGACAGGGAAAATTGAGCCTGATAGCAAATTCCACCACATCACCATTTGGGCTCTGTAAAGTGATCCCAGCTCCCCCTCCTTGCACGGTGGATGACCCATCTACATGCAGGAGCCATGGGTCGGTGATAGGCGGGCTTTCTTCCGGCAACCCTACTCTTTCGAGGAGGAAGTCAGCCAACACTTGGGCTTGGATGGCGGTTCTGGGTTGATACAAAATATCAAACTCCCCGAGCTCAATAGCCCACTTGATAAGCCGGCCCGACGTGTTAGGCTTTGAGATGACTTGCCGGAGAAGTTGATCGGTAAGTACCACCATGGAATGTGACTGGAAGTATTGCCTCAGCTTCCTTGCGGAGTGGATGAGGGCCAATGCAAATTTCTCTATCTCCAGGTAGTTCTTTTCTGGCCCTTGCAACACTTTGCTGAGATAATACACCGGTAAATGCTTCCGATCCCGTATTACCACTATTACTGAGCTGACCGCTTCCGGAGATACAACGAGATACACATATAGCTTTTCCCCTGGGTTCGGTTTTGCTAGCAGAGGTGGGGCGGCCAGATACTCCTTAAGCTCACGCAGGGCTTGCTCGCATTCGGGGGTCCACTGAAAATCAGGAACTTTCCTCAATTTTTTGAAGAAGAGGAGGTTCCTGTCCGGCGACCGAGATATGAATCTATTCAATGATACAATCCGGCCGCAGAGCCTCTGGACGTCCTTGACTGATTTGGGGGACCCGATTTTTTGCAATGCCTCGATTTTCTCTGGATTGGCCTCGATCCCCCTCTCGCTGACCATATAACCCAGAAACTTCCCCCCTCGAACTCCAAACGTGCATTTTGAGGGGTTGAGTTTCAAACCGAACTCCCTTAATACTTGGAAGACCTCTTTAAGATGTTCGAGATGGTCTCTTTCCTCCGGACTCTTAACGATCATGTCGTCTACGTACACTTCGACAATCCGTCCTATCAACTCTTTAAAGATTAGATTCACTAACCTTTGATAGGTCGCCCCCGCATTCTTGAGGCCGAATGGCATAACCAGGAAACAGTAGACCCCCATCTCTACCACAAACGAAGTCTTGGATTGGTCTTCCGGGGCCATTAGAGATCTGATAATACCCCTGATAGGCGTCCATCATACTCATCATTCGCAGCCTGTCGTCGAGTCGACAAGCTGATCGATTCGAGGGAGTGGGTAGGGGTCCTTTGGGCATGCCTTGTTGAGGTCCGTGAAGTCATTGCACATCCTCCATTTTCCTTGCCCTTTTGGGACCACTACTACGTTGCACAACCACTCCGGGAAGTATATAGGCATGATATAGCCAGCCTTCAACAACTTGTTCACCTCCCCTCGATAATCTTGTTTCTTTCGGCCCCGAAGACCCTCTTCTTCTGCTTAACAGGCTTGAAGGTGGGATCAACATTCAATCGGTGCACAATGACCTCGGGACTTATCCCAGGGAAATCCTGAGGGCTGCCATGCAAACACATCCTTATTCTCTCTTAAGAAGCGAACAAGCATCACATCCTTAGCTTGATCGAGTTGAGCCCCTATCTTGGTTGTTTTCTCGGGGTTACCAGGCTCCACCTCGATGGTCTTGGATTCTCCGTGGGCTCGATCCTGCTACCTCGAGCTTCCTAGTTTTCATCGGAGGCAGCTCTACCCATCCAGAGTCGCTATTCGAGGTGGCCTCGGGTGATTTCCTTTCGAGGACCCAGGCTTCATTCCAAGCGAGACTAAGTAGCAGGTCCATGCGTCACTACATCGCATCTTACCTGTCCAATCCCGGTCTCGGTGGGAAATTTCATCATGAGGTGGTATGTCGAGACCACTGCTCGGAATGCGTTAAGCGCCGGTCGGCCTAGGATTAATTATAGGCAAGGGGGCATCCACCACCAGGTAATTCACCATTAAGGTCCGTCGGTGGGGCTCTTTGCCGAGGGATGTTGGCAATTTGATCTGCCCCAGGGGGTGAATCTGAGATCCCCCAAAGCCTACCAGGGGCGTCCTCACCGGCTCCAAATCGATTTTTCCCATGTCCATCTTTTTCAAGGTCGAATAAAATAGGACATTGGCTGAACTTCGTTGTCGATCAAAGTTTTGGTAACAGCGAAGTTAGCTACGTCAGCCTGTTACCACATAGGATAGTCGGGTTGCTCGATCAGGCCTTCTGGGCTCGGACAGGGATCCTATCATTTTCGGTAAACTCGATCGAGCATCCCTCGATAGCGTTGACCTGCTGGGGGTAATCCGGATCCTCGAGGGCAAACCGGTCATACCGGAGCTTCCTGCCAACTTTCTTTCAAGAGGATCTGGTATCACCCCGGCGGGTCCTCCCGCGATCATGAGGATCGTGCCCTTGTGGGGGTGATTGCTGCTCAGGGACCTCTTGCCAGCTCTTTTGAAGTTTCTCCGGTGCTTTTGAGGGCTCGCTTTCTAGGTGACCTCGAGACCAACTCGATGAATCGGGATGGCCTGGCGGTCATAATACTCAAGCTTCTTGACAAATTCCTGGAGCTTCCCGCACGGATCAGGGCCTCGATCCTCGTATTGTAGGTTATAGCAATCCTCCGTATTGTGCCCAGGGTTGCCGATGGTAGGCACAGATTTTCCCACTCCTCCGGGCTTTCCTCCCCTCGGCATCCTCTAGGCGTTGAAAACGCGTGGCTCCCGAGGAGTGAAAAGATCTCAAGCGGGGGTCTTGGTAGGGGAGAATACTCTTTGACTTCCTGACTACCTCTTCCATTCCTTGCCTCTTGATTTATCTTCCGGGTTTTGTGCTACCTTCTCCTTTAGTCTTGGGCGGGTGCTTTATGAGATTGAGCTCCTCAACCTCCATGTACTTGGAGGCTAGCTGCTGAATCCCGGCGATGGTGCGGGGGGCCTGCATAATAATGGCCTCCGCACATTTCTCATTTTTTAAAGCTTGATACAGCGCATGCCGTACGAAATCAACCCCACATCCTCTACTTTGAGGAGCTCGTTGTTAAATCTTTCCAGAATGCACGCAGGCTTTCGTCTTCTCTCGGGACTACCCCATACAGATGAGTATGAGACAGCTTAGTGGACATTTGTGCGCAAAGTGGTTCAGAATGGTCTGCTAACTCTTCATAGGAAGAGAGGACTGTGGCTCCATATCTTAAACCACGTAAGGGCGATCCCTGGAGGGTTGTAGAAAAGAGACGGGGCCCACACATGGAGGTTTGCTAGTCGCCACCCCCACTACGTCCTCATAATGAGTCAGATGCTCAAGCGGGTCCGTAGTGCCGTCATATCGGGGTAAAACTGTGGGGCATGCGTTCATCCGGGGCCAACCGGGACTCGGCAATCTCAAAATAAATGGAGATCTTTCCAATCGGGTGATTGTAAGGAGGGAGTTGTCGTGTTACTTCCACCCTTACCGCTCCTATCTCTTTCGCGACGCCTGGACAGGTGGTCTATCTCTTCCTGTAGGTCGCTGACTTGTTGGCGCATATGTGCCAAGCTCTTTTTGGCTCCTCCCCCCTTTGAGGGCTCGCGGACGATGACCGCCGGACCGGGACCCTGGCGGGAGCCCTAGACCCAGCGGGTACATCCATGGCGTTTCGGCCAGGAGGCACCCTTCGAGTGGCTGTATTACCTGATTCAGCGACCTCTTCCCTGGGGTTGTGTCTATGACTCCCTTTCACGTGGGGACTGACTCCGGTGGGGCTCATGATGCTCGCGACGGCGAGATACGGGCTGGGGGTCCCTACCTCATCTAGGGGATGGTGATAGCCCCCCGGACAGTAGCCGAACCAGGGTTTTGGTCACTCACAGGCCCCCAACAGCTGTCTGACCGGCTGATGGGGGAGGGTGACCGTGTGCTCAACCTGTTGCATCCCTGGGGCTTGAGCTGGTGCAAGATCATGAGAGGGTCCTGCCCCCAAGCCGCGCGGGTAGAGCGGGTGTGCAGCAGGTTCCTTTCCTCGGTTTATACGTTGATGGCCTCCTCTGCCCGTTTGAGTCACTTGGAGGGTCGCGGTGGCTCCTCTCCGATGTGACGGACATATGAGTTCGCCGCGTGTTCACCATTCTTCTTTGCTTGGAAAAAATCACCTCTTGAACAGGATTAGGCCCTTCCTCTAGCGCAAATGATGCGGTCCGAATTTGGTTGGTCCACGTGTCCGAGTACTGCGCACTTCCGTAGTAGTGTTTGCTGGTGGCCCACCTGCTAAAGAGGGAGAAGCACTCGTGAGACTAGCCGGTTTTGCCCCGGCGTAGGCTCTCCGACGCTCAAGTCAGTGGTATGTTCAGGAGGAGATGAACAGTAATGTATTATCTTGGCTTGTAAGGCAAAGAATATTTCTTACCCCTGAGTGGAGAGCCATGTGGAGCTTTTATATGAGAGTGAGGAGCCTGATGTGACATGTGGGATCCGGTCACCCTCAAGCCTTGTAGCTGTTATAATAATGTGCCTTTTGTCCCCCTTTTTCCAGTCTCTTAGTCGGCTACCTTCACTCATCATTATGAAGGGTCATCCTCGGCATTAAATGGATATCTTGGGCATTTATGACCAAGGATTGTATTTATGACTTGGCATTTAATGCGCCCACGTCTGATGGGATGGACCCATGTGCCAATGCGATGCAGTAGGTGGCAGCGAGGCTGCGTCTGTCAGTAGTCTCAGCTGTATTTGTCCCGCCAAAATTCCTATCTTAGTAATGGTTAAGTCCTGGGATTTAGCCTCGATGAGGATGTCATCGAGGGCAAGTTCCCCTTCGAGGGCACCCTTACTAAACTGTTGCAGGATTTTGTAAGGGGAACGGAGCTGGCTGTGTGTAGGTGTGCCCTTTCGAGGGCCGTGAAGGCTTCGAGTGGCAGCCATTCCACACTTAGCAGATTAGTGACTTTTGGGAGATTGTGATGCGGTGGCATGGTGAAGTGGCATTTGACTCATCATACGCATGGGAGTATTTGTAAATTTTTAAAATCACATGACCAAATTGTAATTATACCTAATTCTCGAGGGTTGTAAACATTATTATCCTTATTTTATTTCATAAAATATTAAAATACATTATATGATTAATCACAGTCGTCGAGTACATGTGATACTCAAATCCCGGATTCATAAAGAAAAAAGAAAATCATATAATTTATGGGTGACGGTGTCATGATAAATCGAGTATTCAACACAAACTTATTCATCAATCATTATATGCAAGTTTTTTTTTTCTACTTTTTCAAAAAAAAATAACAATGAAAAAAGAAAAAGGAGGTGGTCCATATAAATTTGATTCTTCGTGTTAGAAGAAAATCTATATTTTATACCCACAGCTGGTTAATCGAATCCGTGCACATGAAGTAAAAAGAAAGAAAACAGATAAAGAGATGCGTAGATAACAAACTCAAGTTAGATCAATCGCACTGGGACTCAAGATCCATACATTCACCAACACAATTAGATTCCAATCAATGTTTATACATTTGTGGAACACACATATAACAAACAAGCATCATCAAGTCAAACACAGAAACTAATTTTCCCAAATTTAACCAACAATAAGGAAAAATTTGGTACTTATTTTAACATTTTCGAAACGTATAAATTAATTATAACAAATGAATGACATATGTTATATTCTTCTCAGCATCTGGTGGATCCATCATATATGTAGTCAAGAACAGAATCACTCCGAAAACAAACGCTGATCCATTCCGCCCTTATCGAGACGTGGTACAAGTCCCTGCTTGCCATTACTTGTTGCACCTCCTCCTTCACGCCGACCTGAACAAGTTTGGAGAATTCAAATTTAATCACCTGGCGAGTACATTGCAGCCATTTATATATATAAAAAAAGCCACAATATACTTTATATATATATAATTGGTCAGGTGCGGCCAAACCTGATCTCAGTAAAAAAAAATTGGGTTACCTGTGCGACTATGTCTCCCCTGGAGCTGGCGAGAGAGCATGATCGTGCCGGGAAGTCGCCACGGACCTCAAAGTTTCCATAATTGGAGCACTCCTTTGACTCAATGGAGATTTTGATTGGGCTCTTGCTTGAAAAACATGAATTGGGTTCTTTTAAGGTGAACACAAGCTTAGGTGATCCCAAGAAGTCATAGGTGAAGCCCTTCCATTCCCTTGTGAGGCTTAGAGCTTCTACTATTGCTCCCTATAACAAAAAACAAATTATGAAAATACATCTAGCTCATAGTAACAATACAAAATGCATTTTGGTTCTTTATTCAAAATGATGTTACGTTCTCCATTTTATTTCTGCGGTACGCCAATGTACGTGGTCTAAAATTTTTGTACACTTGGCTTATTGTAAATGTGGAATGTAAAATTTGGAATATAAGATAAATCAATATTATTTGAAATAGAGAATCTGACTGTACCTTTCTCCTGATGAGCAACAAGCATTTTTCCTTCGCTGTCCCTGAGAATCATCTCTTCCTTCCGTCAAGAACTCGCAGCAACAACTCTGAAAAACGACCTTTGGCCGAATCCCCCACCACGAAGCCACCGCCATTGGCCACATTCGGCCTCCTCCTCACGGCGAGAACCGTCTCAGAAGGCGAGCAATAGACTTTGCTCACAATTGGCATAATAGTGCTTGTTTTGTAGCCATGCTCTAACTTCAGGTTGTCAAATATTTTGATGATAGATTATTTGATTTTCATGGTCATGATGACTCCAATTTATAGACCGAGTTGAAATTGTATAACAGGGCATGCAGGTACTATGTGTTTACATATTCAATAAGTTTTGGCAAGGTTTTTGACTTTTATACAATGGCAAAGAATCTTGATCGGTCAAAACGTATAGACGGAATCAATGTGTATGCATATGTTAGCTAGTTCAATACTGAAAAATTAATAACTTCCCTA
>CM047882.1:12921586-12940873 GCA_026212405.1 Petrea volubilis
GCATATGTAGCTAGTTCAATACGTGAAAAATTAATAACTTCCCTAATTTGATCATTTCTTGCTCAGGGCCTCTTGCTCCAACCTTATCATAATTAGTATTCATCAATTTGATTTTTTATTGCACCCGTTTTTCTATTTCGAACATTGCCAATCAAGTGATGCTGTTAAGGAAACGGAGTTAAGTCTAACTCAACTTCAAAATCTAACTCATAAAGTGTTGAAAATAATAAATATTTGATATCTCTCCTCTCTAGTAACATAATTTTTTAAATGAGATGGTCATAATATCATATTCAGGTCCTATGTTCGAATCTCATTGTTGCCCATTTGTGCAAAAAGAAATATGTCTACACGTACGAGAGCGTGTTGGAAATGATAAATATTTGATGTGCTCGTTTAACATAAAGGAAGGATTGTCAAAAGCCTTATAAATAACGCCACATTTTTTGTATTTAATCTTTGTGGAATATTTAGAACAAACAAACACAATTTAAATCCTCAAAGTCTCTAGAACTTCTAAAAGCAGTAGTTTAAAAGTAAGCGAAACTTATATTATTATTTTCTTTTTTTTTTCAAGTTCTTATCTAAAATTATATTTGATTAGGCTAAACCAATTATTGTGTACTGAGAAGTATTATGAAACTGTCTTCAAAAGCAATTTTATAAAAAGGAACATTTGGCCGCCTAATAAATATAGCCTTTCAGGGGAATATTTTGAACAGAACTTTGAAGTCTTCCACTGCTGAAAGCATGCAATTTTTCTAAATGGGTTTAAGACTTTTGTGGACGAGAAGATGCTACAAAACACTCACGTGCCTAATAAATTACAATTTTAAACTTTCTAAATTTTATTTTATATTGCATTTGACCCCTACATTGCAAATTATAACAAATCAATCCTTAAATTATAGTTATTATAAGTTGATTTGTTCATGTTATTTTAATAATACGAGGGACTAATTTATTATATCTTATAATTTGAAAGAATAAACACCAACATAACATAAAATTGGATATTTTGTTCAAAATAAATAGACTAAAGCACGGACAATTCAGCCTCACGTAAGAGTTACAATGTTGCATATAATTAAAATGAAAGCCACAAACAATATAATCAAATAGTTTAATTCTGATCATATAGAATTAAAGTTTTTATTAAATTCTTGATGTAAGTTTAGGTGACCGGATCAGTTCATAAATCAGGTGATAAACTGTAAAAGTCTGTATACTTAAAAGGTGGAGATCGATAAATAAATTATGTAATTAAGTCTAAAAATCGCTATACTTCGTGTGGGTGGCGAAATATTTTTATCCTCGTATTTTATTTGGAGTTGGTTATCACTTGGCCAATATTGATCACAATGAAGTTAAAAAAAAAAAAAAAAACATGAAGAAATTTCACTAAGATAGAAGCGTAGCGTAGGTCTTTCAGTTCAATGAGACTCCCTACATTTTTATTAATGCAACAATTTTTTTCCCCTTTTGATGAATATTTTTATTAATGTAATCACAGGTTTGTTGAAGTCACCAATTTTGCAAGAAATCTATATGCGGCTAGAATTTGTTCATAAGTATATTGATATTTGTGGAATGTAAGTAACTGATTTTCCTTAAAAATAAATAGGGAAAATGACTAAAACCTCTGGGTTTTTTTTTTTTTTTTTTTGCGCTAGAAGGAGGGCTAAAACCTCTTCAAAATAGTGCCACTGGGCTCAGAGCTGAGTGGTGGGGGTTCGAACGTGGTATCAGGGAGGTCCCGAGATGATTATATCAAAAGAAAAAAAAAAAACTCTTCAAAATAGTTTTCCGTATCTAAAAAATTCATGAATAAATTTTTCTATCCTGTAAACTCATTTCATTAAATTTTCATTTTAAAAAACTCAATCATTGACTATTAACATTTTTCTGGACAAAACTACCCTGAAATTTCTTACATTATTGTTTTTATATACTTGCATATAAGTTAATTTCACTCACTTTGCTAATCCACATGTAGAAAAATCTATCTATTGAAATTATTTTTTTGAAGATTTTAGTGTCGTTTATTATGTTAATTTTTCCAAAAAAATATCTAAAAAAATTTCTCAATTATAATTTAGATATCTTTAAATTTGATTAACAAAAACTTCACATAATTTATATATATATATATATATATATATATATATATTACAATTAAAGAAAACTTTACAAAGTTACTTTATTAAAGTCATCATTGGTACAAATCATTTTATAGAATTCTAAACAAAATCATTTATTTTTTTTTAGTATAAAAGCTTAAGGATAATTCAGTTAAAAAATTGATATTTGGATTTTTTTTGGAATAAAAAAATTAGTGAAACAGGGTTATTACATTGAAAATTGATTTTGTGGATCTTTTAGATATAAAAATTCATTTTAAGAGTTTTTCTTAGTATTTTTCCCAAATCAATATTAATTATTTCGAGTTTATAATTATCGGGATTGTGTATTTATGTAATAAATTTTTTTATATAATAAAAAATATTAGTGAGGAATCATACATATCTAAAGTAACCTTAACATGAGACAAAAACGAACATATATTGTTTCACAAGAAAATAAAACTTGATCCACACTACTCACAACTAATTTATTTCCTAATTAAACTTATCATGTCTCACTTGAAACTTCCTTAAATCATTCACAAATGCACAAAATCGTTTCCGAATCGAACTCGGATTTTTAAGCCATAGATATGAATATGTTTTCACCGCCTCTTTCCTTTTAAATAACGGTACATTCTTTTACGAACAAGTTCTCGTTCTCTATATATATCTCTCCACCATCCACTCCAATTTCATCTTTTTATCTCGCTTACAAATTACTCTGCTCTGCAAGACTCGTTATCATCATCCGCGATGGCTAAATACGTGCTTTTCATGCCCGTACTAACCCCTCCGCCTCCAATCATCATTCTTGCGCCGCCCTGTCTCCGCCCACTGCCTCCACCAAATTTGTGCACCATCCCCTTCTACGGTGAAGGAATTCAGGTAACGGTGGCCAAGAAAGCAGACCACGTTCACCAATGGGTCTCTACAATCCGCCACCTTTACCGCCATTCTTTTGAGAACAACAACCTCCTTGTTGGGCTCGACACCGAGTGGCTCCCCAACTTATCTCCCGGAGACAACCACCCCATCGCCATCATCCAGCTCTGTGTCGGCCACCACTGCCTCATCTACCAGCTCCTCCACACCGACGGCATCCCAAGGTCTCTTCGCGCCTTTCTGGCGAATCCCCTGCACGCATTCTGCGGTATCGGTGTCGAAGATGATGTCAAAAAATTGTACGACCATCATGGCTTGCGTGTGGCAAACACGACTGATCTCAATTTGCTTGCAAAATTCAAGAGGATAGAGGATCGTGAGAACTATAGGTATATGGGTTTAAAAAAAATGGCTAAAGTCTTTCTCGGAAAAGAGATGAAGAAGCCCCTCGAAGTGACACTAAGCAAATGGGACAATATTGATCTTGATCGTGATCAAGTTGAGTATGCGGCAATCGATGCTTATGTTTCGTTCCAATTAGCTTTGGCTTTTTACAATTCTAGAGATGTAGTTAATCTTTGAAGAAGATTATATGTTGATTGTAATCATTGAAATAAATAAAAAATACTGCTTTTCGACTTTTCAATTGAAAATTCTTTTTTGAGGAAATGATCAGCGTTCATTTTATCTCAAACGAATAATGATACAGCAAAAACTACATGTTTCAGACATGAACTATTTACTTTGTTCTGATTTTGATGGGCTTAGAAGTTTGAAAGCATTTTCAATCGTTATTAAATTCTCCCCTGTATTTTGCTATAGTTTTTCAGACATATGAACTATTTAATTTGTTCTGATTTTGATGGGCTTAGAAGTTTGAAAGCATTTTCAATCCTTATTATATTCTTTTGAGATTCTGATTGTAACAATTCAAATTCTCCCCTGTATTTTGCTATAGTTTTGGTCAAGTATGCGAAAAGCTACTTATTTTCTGGCTTCAAATGTAATATAACGTACCATTTAGTTACATGACTTTATTGAACAAAAAGAAATATAAGAATCAGTAATTTTTGGAACTGAAAAAGTAGAGAAATGAGAAAACCGTGCAAAAATAACTTAAAAAAGGAACGGTATGATTACTCTTACTTTCTGGTTAAAATTGAAGTGATTTAGTGTGAATTTTACTTTTAAGTATTCAATTAAACCATCAGAAACCCAAGTCACTCAAATTTTAACAATAAAAGTAAACGATCCCTAAGGAAATGCTCGATTGAAGGTACAACAAAGAGACCAGCTGATGGTGTGTATATTGTACTGTATATTCTGTAAATTAATCATCAACATAAACTGTGTGTATATACAGCACAGGAGATATGAGAAAAATGTTACATCAAGAAAAAGGGTACAAAGAAAATGGTGAACAATCACATCAAATATCACAATCAATGTCTGAGCTATTCTGTGAGGAAGATCTTCTTACCAAGTTCCCTTGTTCATCGTACAGATCAAGGTTGTCGCAGGGAGCAGGAAAAACAGTCCCTATAACGCTACCTTGGACGTAAGCACACTGGAATATGTGCTTCTTTTTGTTGGTTATTCCAACAGACATATCCCGAAAAGTGACATTCCTTATAGGGATCTCAGCACTCCCTTGAAGACGGACGGGCACACGTACTGCTTCACCGTGTATTGAGGTGTAACTTATGTTCTCCAGTATTGGACAAGCTTTCGGGTCATACCCGCCATCTGGATGCTCATTGTAATCCGTCTTGATCACAATCCCGACACGAACTGTATCAAATGTAAGATTTCTATATGTTATGTCTCTAACATATCCTCCTCTTCCAGGGGCTGTCTTGATGCGGACAGCACGCCTTGAGTTCCATATATGAGTGTTCTCTACAGTGACATTTGATACACCACCGGACATTTCGCTGCCTATTGATATGCCCGCACTGTCATTCAGGAAAAATTCATTTCATCCGCTGTCTGAAAGTATATCCCCCTAATCATCATGCAATAATGACATTGCCCTCCCCTGTAACTATACACTTCTTCACAAATTTTCAAGAATTACACGTACTTCACCTGTAACTTACTTTTACATTACAGATACATTCTTTCTGATCACTACACAGAGTTAAATGATGTTATGATTCAAATTTTAAGTTAATTTCTGAAATAATTTTTGCATGCATAGATGGTGTAATCTAAGGCTTTTCAATAAACTTTTACAGTTTTGATTAAATTTAGATGATAAAAAGGGGAAAATTTGTAATTTTCAGGAGAGGTCAGTGTAATAACGAAGCCCATGATATTACAATCTTGTCTATTTCATAAAAATCTAGAAGCCACAGATCTTGTGGTGAAAAAAAAAAAATAGGCCGAGTTTCTTGATGGATATTCATCCAAACATCAAAGAAATGTATGGTTTTATGTGTTCGGGAACTACTTGCAGATGTGAATAGAAGCATATACTACCTCACCTGACATTGGAGCGAACAATAAGGTTTCTAATGAGTATGTTCATTGACGGTCTTCCATATGCAATCCCATATTGATCCCACCCACTCTTTATTGCAATACCATCATCTCCAACGCTTATGTAGCAGTCCTCAATCACCATATCTTGACACGAATCTGTTTTAAGTAAATTTAGTTAGCTCCATCCAGACCCAAGAAACGGATTATTAATAGATATGAGGTAAGAAGCACAATGTAAATCTCAATGTTTCGAATAATATCAAGAGAAAAAGTCAGATCCTCTTCAACAGGATGTATCAAACCTTAAAACACTAAAGACCAAACTTAATTGCCACATAAGTAATGTCACCAATCTTCTAGTAAAGTTGATCCAAAGCACATTAATGCACCAACTTTCAATAAGCCCAATCAACTTACAATTCAATAAATATTGCAACATTTTATAGCAAGCGCAACTGCAAGATGGCACTTCCAATTATCCTATATAGATATAAGGCAAACAAGAAAACTTACCAGGATCTATGCCATCAGTATTTGGAGCGTGAAAGACAGGTGCAAGGATAGTTAAATTTTTTATTGTCACATTCTTGCAATCGTATGGATGAAGGGTCCAAAAAGGAGAATCGCGTAGTGTTATGTTAGATATCAAAATGTCACGAGACCACATAATCTGCACAAGTGGTCCTCTCGTGTGGTTCAGAAGCTTCTGTTTGTACTTCTTCCACCATGTTTGACCCTGCCCATTAATGGTGCCATTATGCCCTGTTATCAGGATTGACATACAGTTATTCAGGGAAAAGTGTATAATTACAAATTAAATGAATACTAGGCACAGCATAATTTTACCTTAAACAGCACCAGAAGGTTTAACAACAAAACATTCTTATTTCTAATAAAAATAAATAAATAAATAAACAGATATAAATTATGGGCTTCCCTATCATGCAAACAGAAGTATATGAACCACCAAAAGATATTGACAACCAAGACTCCTTGTGGCATCCCTGAAGGCCATTTCTCCAGGATAAAGCCATCCATGATACCGATGACCACATGGCAGGGAGAATTACCGACAACAAGAGGCAGGCATAGGACATTAAAAAGCTTCTTTGGAAAGGACATGAATTGCTGTATGAATTACACATGGTCACGTCAAAGCTTAACCAGAAACACTTAAAACTAACCATGTTTTAACATAAACGTCTAAACTCCACATATTTTCTGAGGGAAAGTTTCTCTAACTTAACAGCAGCTGTAGAATTTTATGTGTCGCAAGAGTATGCTTGTGCAGACATGCCATTGAGGATAAAATTTTAATGGGAATTAAATGAACTAAAACATTCTTTCTAGTGAACAAAGTTAACATCTTTAGCCACCTATGACGCACATTTAAAACTCATTGTGACACAGAAATGATACCCCACAAAATGCAATGCAGCAATTCTTGAAACACTTTGACATGGCTTGACAATGACATTGCCGTTACAAATACACGCACATCCAACAAATAGAAAATCAGAATTGATCCAATTAAAACATATGACTGTGTACAGACATGCACATCTATATGCTGCAAATTAAAGAATAGTGAAAACCTTCATTAATGTTGATTTTGAAGAATTGGTATTTGGTGGAAAGACAAAAAGCACCAGATCATCCAGTAAAAACTCTGGGAGGAAGACGGTGACAGTCCCAAGTTTTAAACTACATTTAGTCAGTTTTTTGACCCAGACATGGTAAAATCTCAAAAAGTAACCTGTTTTTTTCAAACTATGTTGGACATGTCCACTTGGCATGCCTGAATTTTTCTGCTCCATTTTTTCATTTTTCTGCACACTCCAACATTCATGTCCTATATGTATCACATTTGTGTATACGTCCCAGGCATGTTTGACACTACAAGGAGAAAATTTTAAGTGTCCATGAATTATAGGTACCTACCCTCTACGCAAACAATGATATCCTCTAACAACCAAAGATATTATTGGAGATGGCACATAAATCAAGTACCACTTTGTTATCCATTTACATATTGAATTCTGGATGAGGAACACCCAAAAACCCCCCCACCCCTACTATTTTATTCACCCACGCAAAAGAAGAATACAAGGCCTCATTAAAATGCTGACCTGTAATTACAACATCTTTGAGATGCTGGCCATGGATTAAACTTCCATATCGTGGTCCAGGATGCTCTCTCCCGTAGCCATAAGAAGGCAATGGAGGCATAAGAGGCCAATAATTTTCATCCTACAGAAATAAATAAATAAATAAAGAGACAGCAATAACATCAAATAATAAAATATGGAGACGTACATGACTCAACCAATATTACCAGCAATTGTAGAGAGAAACACAATGGACATGCAAAGATACAGCGAAAACTATGTCAACTAGAGAATTGTAAATTGTCTCCAAGAAAGAATATAATGCTACATGTGGCAAAATTAAGTTATCTGGCATATTTTTCCAATCAAGATGTATTACTTGACGATACCATCTTGGTAAAGTATCTTAACAATGTTTTACATATCGCTACATGAACATTGCAGAATGTTACGTAGGGATTTTCTGTATCACCCAAACAGTCAAAAAACCAGCCAAATGTTACATTCAGGCAAACATATCATACACCCTAACTTTCCGTCACTAACTGACTTTTGTGCAACAGAGGTCAACATTGGTGCCAGGATCTTGGCCATGGAATTTTGGGTTTTGGGGATGGATGTACAGGGTCAGAGGGGAGAGGGGTGAGGATGACCTACTACTCAGTTCAGCTTAAAAATCATCTTATGTCGATCAGCTACCTAAATCCTCTCCACCGATTACTCTACGTAAAGCCATCTCAATATTCAACCAGAAAGATACTATTCCTTTGATTATCATTTTCTTAATGAAGTGCTTTTGGGCTAATTTCTAGTTTTGGATGACACAAACTGTATTACTTTTAGCAAAGGGTGCACCTGGTGAATTGGGTTGAATGCGAACCAATCAGCAGATTGTGCTAATTTTATTATTCTTCAATCTCTTTTCTGCAAAAAATCTTCCCAAATCTTGATAATTTGGAACGGACCTTGAAGTTCAACATGATTTTTAACCTCTAAGATGCATTACTCATTACTGTTACAAAAACTACTCACCTATTCAAGCTAAATTATTAATTTGTAAAAGTTTCATGAAAGTTTTATGTACTCTCAGAACCACTGCCCCTTTGACGTAGTGGTGGAGAGTTATAGTGTCGCATTATAACTTTAAATGGGATAATATTTTTGGAAAAAAAAAGTCCATATTATGGAATGGAGTCTTATTTTGGAGCTAGCCAAAAAGGAAAAGGAAGTAATAAGTTAGGGACGGGAAGATTATATTTTACACAAACATTGAGTGGGAAAAAACTAATTGTACCTCATTACTGATACCATAGGTAAATAATAATCCATCCCAAAAATTCGGGTCTAATTTGATCTGGTACAGAGTTACAGATGAAAGTTGAAAAAGTGAAACCTTTTTAATTTGATTACCATATTGACCTCAAAAGTAGTCGTTTGAGTGAGAGGTGTCCAATCGAATCAAATTTCAGGAAATCAAGCTTTAGTGTGGGACATTCAAAAAGAAACCAGTTCACTAATTTTTGAACATATGAAGTAGTTTTCATCCTCCAAGAGTGTTAATTGTTAGATATTATATGGAAAAGAAGGAAAGCAATAGTAACAAAATCCTACTTGAATATCTCTGGAATGTGTTTACACTTTCAAGTGATGATAATCATATGGAAGGAATAAAGAAAAGAATTAGAAGGTACAGATAACTGATAGATGGACACAAGACACATATCAAAGTTTATATTTATAAGTGAACAAACATGTTTGAAATGCAACTATCATAGGAGGGAAGAGAGTTGATCACATAGTTCAAGCTTAAAACAAGGTAAAAATTGGTTTTTTTTTTTTGTGAGCAATACAAGTTCTTTTAAAATGCTTTCTATTTAGTCTGGAACTCTTGCTATTTGAAGGCTGAAGGACAGTCGAGGAGCAAGATAACCATTAGATAGAGCACAATTTATTCTATCAACAGTTTACAGAGCAATTATACGATCAATAAGTATTTTGAAGGCTAATAGATATGAAACATAAACTCGGCATGCACTGTTTAGTCATGATTGACAGTCGCATGCTGACATTCTAATCACACTTGCACAAAAATGCTGCATTTTCATGTACTCCCTTTTTTTTCATCTTGTTTCAAGATAAGACTCCAGATAACATAAGAACTTATAAAACCAATGAATTTTTATCTGAATTAAATTTACACATAAATCATCTCACTTGTCTTACAAGCAGGATGGCAAGAGTCCCAGCCTTTGTTGTTAAATGATATCAACTTCTACAATTTCTTTGCATGGCAATTACACGCAGCAGTCGATTAATTGTTAAAAGTCTGACAATGTCCTGTCTGTAAGTTCACAAGAAGCATGCTATCCGGTGCTAAATCATCATAAAATTTGTCTTTGACAAAGGTTAATGAAGGGCTAAAAGATCTTATGAACTAAGCTTTGTTGATTTGTGATGATTTGTCTGCATATTTCTCCTACACTAACATCTTTTGTTTTTCTCCTAATAAGAACAACAGGTATAATCATAATAGGGGTGGCAATTGGGGGGGTTGGGTTGGTTTTGAGTTGGGTTATATTGGGTTGAGTTGAAGTTAAGTTGGGTTGGGTTGGAGATGGGTTTCAAAAAATGGATTGGAGATGGGTTGGGTTGTAAACGGGTTGGATGTGGATAGTAAATAAGTTGAAGGTGGGTTATAGATAGGTTTGCAATGGTTCCTAATGAGTTCAATGTATCATTCTTGTATGTTTAATCAAAACCAAAAAAAAAAAATTAAAATTACCAATTCTTATACTCTTTAAACGGTTCTAAAATACTAAAATGAATTACAATCAAATAAAAAATAAATATTTTTTTGTTTATGAAATAACCCGTTTAGAACCCAATATGAACCCATTACCAACCATTATCCACCCAACTAGAACCCAATATCAACACCAACCACATGAGACCTAACCCAACTCACTTTAAAATATGTTGGACCCAACCCAACCCAACCCAAAACCATATGGGTTGGGTTTAACCCGCGGGTTGAGAACCATTTTGCCACCCCTAATCATGAGGATAAATATATGCACATATTGATACCTTCATAGATAAGAATTTTGCATGTTGTAGCTTGCATTGCTAATCAAGCACTCAAGCTCCTTTTACTTAAAGAATTTTCTTCCATGACAATGTCGGTGCAGCAATGAAGAATAGTAATGTTAGAAATTTGTAAACAAAGGTCACTCCAGCAACTAAATAGGAGCATGCCGTATTATTTACCTCCATGGCAAATCTATACTGAGTTGCTGTCAACTAATCATAAAAATATTTATGGATATATGAGCTCAAAATATTTTATCTGGGCATTTAAGCGTTTACAGGAAAAAATGCATCTTTATTTTCTGATAATCCTTGCTGTAGCAACATTCAGCTCAGCACCAGAATGTACTGCTAATATATACAATTATCATCCCTTTCAAAATGAAAGTTAAAACCATCAAAGGGCTCGAATTTGTTCTTGCCCTCAGAAAGCTCACCAGATTATACCCTAATTTTGAAGTCAAGCAAAACAGGAAAACTGAAATATCAAATCGAACTAAGAAAACTTTCAAACAATAAAAGCACTCACATCAATCCCGAGAATAACAGCACCCTCAGCAAGGAAGAGAGTCATGTGACTAGTGAGATTGAACGGAGCCGTCAGCCAATTCCCCGGCGGCACATTGAGCTGACCGCCACCCTTTTTCCTGAGCTTGGAAATTGCCATCACCGCCCTCTCAAACGCCGCCGTGTTAAGAGTGACCCCATCACCCACCCCACCAAAGTCCGTCAAGTTAAAAGTCACGGGCCGTAGCGTCGGTAGCTTTCGCAACGGAAATGCCCGCCGGAAAATCAACAGCCCACCGGAGGCGGCGTCCTGCTGCCAATAGAAGACGGTGAAGAAGAAGGCCAGGCAGATTGCAGTAAAAAGGGTCTTATGGGTCGAGACGAAAGTGGCCGGGGAGGGGATCCAACGGCGGTGGTGGTGGTGGTGGGCCGTGGTTGGAGATAGCGCGGCACCAGACCTCCGCCACGATGGGCTCGATGTGGGCGTTGACGTTTCCACCATCTAATCAAGATGTTTGAGGTGTTCCCTGTGCTGGGGTTTTGGGAGATTTAAGCAGGGGGCAATTGGTAATGGAGTTTGAAGAAGGGTTGTGATTGGGCTGTTGCAGCATATGAATGATGTGAATCAAGAAACAGGGCTTGTGTTGAAGAAATTTGATAGTTGGGAAATGGAGATGGAGGGTGGAAGGTGATGTTCAAGCAGAAATGTGTTTTGAGATTTTTGTTGGATAGATGGAGATGCTGAAGTATATCGCAAGGGAAGTGAGTTTCAAACTCCGTTTTGAGAAAATTTGTTCATCCGACCTTTCAAGTTTTTTTTTAATTTAATAGCCCTCAATTTATTTATTTTTTTTTTTAAGTCAAATATCTGATGTGGCATAATTTAAAGGTCAATTAAGTAAAACTAACAAGTTTAGAATTGGACGGGGGTCGAATTGTAAATAAATAAATTTATAACTTATATGATATCGATCAAACGATCGTGTACGTTATGTGCTTAATAGTTGCTTGATCGATCAAAATAATCGATTGATCGACCACTATATATCTTGATCGATCAACACAATCGATTGATCGATCATTTATGTCGCTTAATCGATCATTTTTTGATCGATTATTATGTGTCGTTTGAGCGATTATTCTTCATCGATCACACATCGCTTAAGCGATATAGCATGTTGATTGAGCGATATAGCATGTCGATCGAGCGATCTGGCATGTCGATCGAGCGATCTGGCATGTCGATCGAGCGATCTGGCATGTCGATCGAGCGATCTGGCATGTCGATCGAGCGATCTGGCATGTCGATCGAGCGATATAGCATGTCGATCGAGCGATCTAGCATATCAATCGAGCGATATGGCATGTCGATTGAGCGATATGGCATGTCGATCGAGCGATATGGCATGTCGATCGAGCGATATGGCATGTCGATTAAGCGATTGTTCTTGATTGATAGCATGTCGATCGAGCGATCTAGCATATCGATTGAGCGATATGGCATGTCGATCGAGCGATATGGCATGTCGATCGAGCGATATGGCATGTCGATTAAGCGATTGTTCTTCATCGATAGCATGTCGATTGAGCGATCTGTTATGTCGATTGAGCGATATACCATGTCGATTGAGCGATATGCTATGTCGATTGAGCGATATAGTATGTCGATTGAGCGATATGTCATATCGATTGAGCGATATTGCATGTCGATTAAGCGATTGTTTTTAAATTTGTATAATTTTACAAATTACAGCATAAAACATGATATTTCATTATTCTAATGATATAAGTAACTACATTCAAAGAGAATAATTAAAATTTCTTGCCATTTTCCACATTATGTGCGTAATTGTTTGAAGCAATCACATTACGTCGCTTAAGGGATATGTGTCAAATACTCATGATCACTTGATCGATTGTCAGATCTCTTTGGGGATATATGTAGATCAACTTTGAGTTTTGTATGGTCCCATATCATAAATTCAATAAATAACTACATTGTTCCCATATAACTTCAAAGTTTGTTGTATATACTTTGGCCAGTATAACCACAAGTTGTGATCTTTATATGAAAAATTTGTATAATTTTACCAATTATAGTGTAAAATATGTAGATCAACAATTTAAAGATGTGTGCAAGATAACTTTGAGTTTTGTATAATCTCATCTCATGAATTGGATAAACAACTAGATTGTTCCCATATAACTTTAAAGTTCATTGTATATACTTTGGCCAGTATGACCACACGTTTTGATTGTTATATGAAAAATTGGTATAAGTTTAAAAATTACAACGTAAAATATGATATTTCGCTATTTTAATGATATAAATAACTAGATTCAAAGAAAATAACTAAAATCTCTTAGTATTTCCAACTAGATTGTTTCAATATAACTTCTTAATTCATTGTATTTACTATAGTCCTAATGATTATAAAACATAACCACTATCATGAGAAATGTGTATAATTTGACAAAATGAAGTTTATAATTTGATCATTTGTTGTTTTAACACTATAATATATTCACAAGATATGTTTAATTTCTCATTTACAAGAAAAATAGTTAAATATTCTTATATTTTTTTTCGTTTTAGATCAATTGATATTTAATATCGCTTAAGTGATAGTTTGTAAAATATACATGATCGCTTAATCGATCACTTGATTACTCAAGTGATCGCTTAAGCGATCACTTGATCGCTCAAGCGATCTTCGATTCAATTCTTTTCACCTACCCACCCACAGTCAATCCCCAAACCCAAAAACATGACAGACACAGAAAAGGAAAACCCACGCACAAACACGCACACACACATCAAATTAAACCATAAAACTTGGTTAAAATTTTAAATTGAAGACATTGTTTGCTAGCCCATCATGAGAGGAGTTGATTTATGAAAAAAAAAATGTGAATTTTTGGTCGGAGGCGGTAGAAAGGGCAACAACAAAGAACACACTCCGTTGCCGCCGTTTCACCACCTCTAGCTAGAATTTCTCAAAAAAATTTCCATTAATTAACTCTTCTCAATATGGGCAAACTGATTCTTTCATTAATTTTGAAATACAATTAAGTTTGAGCTGTTAATTTTGCTTATATTTGTGCGGTTTGTGAATGTATTTTTGTTTTCTTTTTTTTTTTTCCTGTTTTAGGGATTTTTTTGCAATTCAATTGATTTTGGGGGTTAAAATATAAATATTAAAGGTTAGATAGATATTTACCTAAACCCCATTTAAGTTTAATTGACTATAATTAAGATTAATAAACAAAAGGGCTATTTACCTCAAAATTAAAACTTGAAGGCTATTTAATTAAAAATGAAACTTAAAAAGGCTATTTAACAAAACTCCCCACTCAGTTTTTCAACGGGATTTCTGGGAGTTAATCTCCCCTCTCTCTCTCTCTCTCTTCTTTTCTTTTTTTTTTTTTTAATTTGATGCTATTTGCTCCCTCTTTTAATTTAGTTATTTATATTTATTATTAGTTTTTTTTGTCCTTTTTTCTTTTAATTGTTTGGATTTCACAAAATTTAATGGAGGTAAATATTAAATTATTTATACTTGTTGTTATTAAATGATAATTGATAAATAATACTAGTATATGTGGTATACTCGTTGTGTATTCAAAATAAAAATAAATTATAATTTAATGAAATGATTAAATTTAAAATGAAATTCTTGCTGAATATGTATAAATGTGTATGTGTGTGTGTGTGTGTATGTGTAAATATTTTTATTATTTATATTATCTTTTCAACTATGTATAATATATTCACTAAATTTGTGATAAGTGAAAAATCAAAATTCAAGGAAGATTGAATTTTATGATTAAACAAATAAGTAGAAGAGAAAGCAAAAGAAAATTTTAAAAAAAGGGATGTGTGAGATGAAAGAGAATAGAAGCAGAAAATTAAAATATGCAAGAGAGATGAGAGATAAAATAATAATCAAAGATTTATACTTACAGTTATTTTAGTAGGAATATTTAGGGAGTTAAAAATTGCACACTCAGATGAGTATACAAAATAAAATTGAGACGCAATTTAATGAAATGATGAAATTTAAAATAACTTTTTGTTGAATTTGTATACACGTATGTATATTATCTTTAAAATATTATTTATACTATCTTTTCAACTATTTTTAATATATTGATTATTTTTATGATAAATGAAATCAAAATTACAGTAAGAATACATTTTTATGATTCAAAAAATAAGTAAAAAAAGAATGAAAAGAAAATTCTAAGAAAAGGAATGTGAGAAATGAGAGGGGAAAGTGGAGAGATGTAAGAAAATAGAAAAGAAAAATAATAACTAAAGATTTTATACTTACTTTATTCTAGTAGGGTTATTTTAGAAAGTTTAAATTATACACACTAAAAAAAATTAAATGAGTTCTCAATTAATATAAAATATAAATAGATAATTATAAAAAAGTGTTATTAGACCTATTGTCTGCATCATGTTGGATCTTCCAGGATTAAATAGGAAAACACCGTTCTTTTACTTCACAAGTTCACATATCCGTTATTTATAAATTATAAACTATATAGATATTACTCCTCTGATTGGTTCTAAAATTTTGGTAATAAAAATAGGATGAGAAATTTTTTCGTTACTTTAAATGACGGTACTTTGTGTTTTCATTTTTATCTTTTCCATTTTTCTCCCACTTTTCCTCACCATGGATGAACTTATTTTCAAGTATATTCACTTTCAGTCTCCTCGTATATTTTTTTATCCCCTTCACAAATTAAATTGTATTTTTGTAACTTTCCCATAAAAGAAAATTCATGTTTTTCTTTTGAAACAAAAAAACAATTTGGAAGTAATCTTGATTTTACACCTAGTTACATGTGAGGAAAATAGTTACCAATTTTTTTTCTTTTAAAAAGAAAATCTTTTATAGAAAATAATTGATAGAATGTTTTCATATACCATTATTTTGTTGTTCTTTTACTTTTAGAATCAAAATGAAAGTTTTTAATTAAATATATGTTATTTTCTTGAAAAACTCTAGATTATCATAAAAATATTTTCATAGTTATTCCCATTAATTTCTTGCATGTATACATTTCTTTATGATTTTATATCTAAAATCTCAAATTATGATAAATAAAAGTTCACATATGATAATAGAAGAATAAAAATAAGGAATTGCTTTTTATAAAAATAATGGAGGCTAAAAGTACAATCATAAAGCATTCATTGTGAATATATCTAGTGATGATTGCTTTTAATTAAATATTCATCTTTTACCAAATAGAAATAAATTTAGGTTTTGAACTAAATTTTGAGAATTTAATTGAAAAAAGGAAAATAGCTAATGGTACAATAATTGAATAACTCGTCGCTAGTTTATGGGAGTTAGAATTTATAGGCCCGAATTGAGGATTAAAATAATAAATGAAACTTAAGGACCTTATAATTTTAATGAGAGATCAAAATAGAATTGGTATAAAATGTGGAGGACAATCAAGAATTTTTGAATATAAGTAAAGTTTTTTAGGGATATTTTAGACAATTTATCTTTTTCTGATGGAAACTTGCCATAAGAAGTGATTAGAGGGATAAATTGAAGAAAGTTAAAATCCCATGGACTAATTTACTTTCTACCCCGTACACTTTGCGTGTCTTTAGAATTTACCTTTTATTGTCAATTTTTGAAATAAAAACACTTGGCTACCTTGACTATAATTCATTTTTACACTTTGCCATCTAATATAGCAGAGCTTGCTTACTCTCAAACATTGAATTCTGATGGAAAGCTCATTAGAAACATTCACGATAACTTATTCATTTCACTTTGGTTTGCCTCAATCTTCCAAATAAAAACCCTCATTCAATATTTGAGAACCGACCATTTTCAATTTTTCAGTTTCACTTTGAAGATGACATTCCTCCATCGAGACTAAAACTGCCACCATATCCACACACCTTTTGAATTACAAATTGAAGCTGCCATCATCTTCTCCTCAACTTGGGCTTTGGACTAATTACCATGAATTTTCAAAATCCAACCCTCCACCAAAATTTTCAATGAAAATTGATTTTAGGAGGTTACGTGTGATCCTTGTGTAGATTAAATGATAAAATGTAAAAACAATCATTGTTTAGGAGATAAAGTGATATAGGGAGTATTTACAAACACTTCTATTTTTGGAGAAGTAGAAGTTGTAGAGAAAGTTGAAAAAAAAAAATTAGTAAAAATGGATAGTGTTTGGAAAGAAATTGGTGAAAAGGAATAGTTAACTTTTGAAAGAAAACTGGTTTTTGGCCTAATGGGTATATACCATGCTTTAAGGTGTAGGAAGTGTAATGGCTAGAGTTCAAATCTTAACAGATGTGCGTACGTGAGTTATATCATGTATTATAAAAAAAAAAAAAAAGAAACTTTTGAAAAAGTAGGGTTTATTTCATTTTTCATCCCTGAGTTTGTCCTCAATCAATTTTAGTCCCTCACGTATAGACGTTATCAATTTTGGTCCGTCACGTTACAATCTGTTATTCAATGCCGTCATTCCATTAAGTTTTCATCAAAACCCTAATAACAAAATTGATGGCGCCTATACACGAGAAACCAAATCGAATTATGGTTAAATGTCAAGGACGAAAAATTAAATAATCCGAAAAAATAACCAGAAGTTGGAAAAATCAGCATAAAAACTACTTTAACTTATTTTAACTTTTTTTTAAAGTAGAAATAGAAAAAATAAAACACTTATTATATGTTTTTCTTCGGCAAAAGATGAAAACAAACACTTCGTTAGGGATTGCAACATCCCCCTAATTCTTAAATTTTTTGTTGAAACTGACAACACGAGGTAAATGTAGAAAAGGCACAGTTTTAGGTGATAATTGTAACAAAAAAGAGTTTGACAAACAAATTAAGCATAAAAAACTATCATGATTAAAGAGAAAATAATGTCATTCTATTATAAGTATTTTAAATTTGTGGAATGTAGTCAATTCTGTTTCCTTAAAAGAAAGAGAAAATGGAAAAATGAAAGATAATTACATGCCAAAGATATATACAATGGTAGTTAAGAAAAGGATGTAGACATTGACAAAACATTAGTAATCAGAATGTCTCTGTCTTGTTAGTGAATAGGTAAAGAGTAGACATTATACAAATTTGGTAGTAGCTCAACTATAATATATGGACACCCCAAATTCACAATATCTGATAGCTGCGTTATTGAAATTACAATGAATTTAGTTGATTTTTGTTATTTAGAGTTTGAGATGATTTGTGAACTAAATACTTCCAATAAATGTCATGCTCTTTTTGTCCGCAAATGTAACCCCATCTTTTCATACTGGAAAGATGTAGATATATATAATTAGTTCCACCATAATAATATTATATTTTTCATCTTTATAAAGTTGAGCGTGGTAATATTATTTTTAAAAAAAATATTAAGTATTTAAGAAAAAATTTTATTTTTCATCCCTCACATTATATCAATTCAGATTTTGGTCCCTCACGAGATTCACACTATCCACATTTTGTCCTCCACACCATTTTTATCACATTGATTGAGTGTTTTTTATATATGTTTTATATTTTTATTTATATATACTATTATATATATATATATATATATATATAGTGCACAAAACCACACATCAAAAAGAAAGGGTTGTGTTGCGCGAACGGGGTTGGGGGGTTGGGTGTTTTTAAATGCACGTGTTTTATTTATTTAGTTATTATTATTATTATAGATATATTATGTGTACATATGTATACTATTTGTACGTGAAGAGGTTTTTTTTTGGTTGTTTTTTTTGTTTAGGGGTTTTTTCTCATACTTACATATTTTATGGGAGGCAAAATGTATTTAATCTAAGTATTTAACAGAAAAATTGACGGGCGTGATCAAATTTGATCATATTATATAACGTGAGGGACTAAATATGATAGTGTGAATTCATGAGGGATTGAAATTGGACTCAATGTAAACGTGAAGAACACAAATTAAATTTTTCTCAAGTATTTAATATAGAAGTGGGCCCAACTAGTCTAACTCATTGGGTTCAGGTATGAATTTGGATAGGGACAGAGCTCAAATTTTTGAACTTGGAGGCGATG
>CM047882.1:12941373-13054822 GCA_026212405.1 Petrea volubilis
GCATATGTAATTAGTGATAAATTTTGTATTATTACTTAATATAATACGGTTAATTTTCTCTTTTCTTGTAAATAAGGCTGACACAAAAGTCAAGCAAACATTAAAGCCTATGACCGCTAATATTGATGTTCAATTGGATTATTTATGATAGAATAGTGGTAGAGTTCAATGTAAATAAAACTAACAATTAATGACGACAACACATTTATTAGTGGATTCATGATGAAATCCATCACAATAACTAATTAAATTTGTAATGGATTGATTGGTTTATTAGTTAAGAAAATGCATTCTTGTAGTGATTATATTAAACCCTCGAACTTATAATTTGTAAATGGTCATAAATCAATACAAGTTTGTAATTAATATTTAGTACTCACTCTGTCTTATAATATTAGTCGTGTTAGAGATTTTTTTTTTGTCCCATTATATTTGTCACTTTGAATATTTCAAGAGAGCATTAATTTTTCCCCTCCAAATTTACCCTCATTTATTATTTTTAATGGAATTTGATGAGGCATGGGGTGGGTAATTTTGTTAAATCATTTTAAATTTAACTAAAAAAAAATGACTATTTATTAGATTAATTGGTTTGTGTGAAAAAACCTAGGATGACTAATATTATGGGACAGATGGAGTATCAAATAACCATTATGTAAATATAAATACACATTGTGGAGCTCCAACAATTACCCTTTTAACTTTGGCTTCAAATGGGAGAGACTCATTAATATTGATATCATGCATTATGTCTAAGCTTTGGTCTAACTAAACACGAATGTCTAATATTGTATCATATAGATGTCAATTTACTTTAATTTTAGTTTTTTTGACTAACTTCCATTAAATGTTTAGCCAATTATCTTGAGATAATATCGTATATTTACCATTAAATATCTAACTGATAGCTTAGCTTGATAATTAAAACCTAATATTTATATTGAGTGTGATTAAATTTAAGTAAGACCTAATAAATTGAAGTACTTGTTGGAATGATCAATCTAGTCTTATTTCATACATCAATGCATGAAGTACAGTGAAAGTAAATGTTTGGAAATAACTATGTATAGAACCTGGTTTTGCTGTGCCTGTACACAAAAGATTATATATATAGTACTACCAAGTTGGAATGATCAATCTAGTCTTATTTCATACATCAATGCATGAAGTACAGTGAAAGTAAATGTTTGGAAATAACTATGTATAGAACCTGGTTTTGCTGTGCCTGTACACAAAAGATTATATATATAGTACTACCAAGTGGGTTGAACTATAGAATATTTAATAGAAAATTAACTAGTTCTAAATTCAATTCCAAACACTACTAATTTTTATTTCAAATAAAAATTTGTGAACTAATTGGAGCCTCACTACAAACACATAAATTTGAAAAGTTTAATACATTGAAATTGATTTATTAATATTTTCAAGCACAAATAATTTTATTAGTTATTAAATTCATTGAATACAAATAAATAATTATATTATTCATAATTAAAATAAACTATTATACTACTTAATTAATACTTAGTTAACGAGACTCAAACTCATTTCTCTTATTCATCAAACCTCGACCTAATTAAATTTACATGTAGAATTGAAATTCGTTAATAATTTCCCAGACTTCCTGTAATGGCAATCGAGTGGCACATCTGTTGGCTAGGAACACGGAGTCTTCTGTTGAAGGTTTAGCGAATATATATTCCTACTTCTATTTTGACTTCTATATTGAATGATATATGGAATAAAAGTTTGTTGGTTTTCGAAAAACTCTAGTCGTGTTCCTATGAATTAAGAGGTTAGTTGATAGATTGTCAAGGAAAAACATATATAGGATAGAAAATTTGATCCTCTTTAAAAATGTCATTCCTAGATTAACTTTATAATTATCAGAAAGTAAAAGGGAAAAATAATATATACTAAATTTTAGATATTTATCAAAGAAAAAGAAACTAAACTTGAAATTATCAACTGCAGTAAATATTACATAAGTTGAACGAAGAGGTCTTAAGAAGAATTTCGATGGGCTCAGTCAAGTTTTTAACTTTTATAGTCTTTGTTGATTGTGACAATTTTACTGTTTACATATCAAAATAAATAAATAGATAGATAAATAAAGTAGTTCAAAAAATCATGAAATAATTGGGGCAGAAAGTAATAAACCTAGAGTTAAGAGACTAAAACCCAAAAGTAGTTGTGGCCTTGCGCGTGGGAGTTTAGAGCTGCCGTGTGGTGGGACCCAAAATAGGAACAAAGTATTCAGAGTACTCTGGTAGGGCCCAAGTTACGAAAAATTTCATTTACACCCACTGTAAAAACTTGATTATATCATGTCAGTACACAATAAAATTTCAGGATTAATTTTCATTTTGCCCGATATACTAAGACATAGCGTACATCTATAATACAAAGAACTATAAATACTTTCTTGAACTTGAACGAATTATTTAGTTGATGAAAATAGCATTAAGTCAATAACAAGATGAGTTTACCATTTTTTTTTCCCGAAAAGTAAAAGATGACTTTACTTAGCACTCTATGACTTTACTTAGCACTTTACTTAGTACAATTAAATGTCATTAATTTAACTGCAAATTTTATTAAACGAAATGCTAGCTTTGTGTCACGCCTCGATTGATTCACAGCGCAGCTATCACGTACCAAGCAAATGGGACGGACATAAAGAGGTTTCAACTATGGTAACCATACTTATAATATTTTTGACCTTCTAAGAGGGCTTATTTGTAAATAGTACTTTAGAAGGTTCCATTGTAGGTAAGGGTCATGTTTGTAAAAACCCCATGAGTAGGTAGAAGCGAATCATAGCCATTAGATCAAATGCATCTCCACCCTCCGTTGGAGAGGAGAACAACTATAAATAGGGGACTACTTCTCATTTGTAGATCATCAAGCAAAGTTTGAGTGAATAAACCAAATTCCTTTCTCACTCTTCTCTTTGTGTGCTTCCTTTCATTTCTTAGTGTTCTCACTTTCATTCTTTTATTCTCCGAAGAGGTAGGCTGACTTAGCTTGTTTCGCAGGGGCGAACCAAGGACTAAGTGCCGCACGGCGTGCTTGAGAGGTCAAGACCGTGACAAGTGGTATCAGAGCCACGTTGGGCTTTGAGTGAGAAGAAAAGGTGACAATGGCCAACACCAACGAGAACGTCAACATTGCCTTGATCGAGGAACGCGAGGGCCGATCCAAGGGCAAGGACAAGACGGGACGAGAGCACAGCAAGAGTCGAGACAGGGCGGCTCTAGAAGTTACTCTGGGCAAGTTGGACGAGCGAGTGGAGCTAGTCGAGCTAAATGTTCAGGAGTTGGAGAAAGAGAGGGACGAGATGCAAGATGCTCTCCGAACTCTATTGGTATCTAGGATTGAAGGACGCGAGGAGGCCTTGGAGGATCGCATTAAGACGTTGGAGGCTGAGAAGGCCGAGATGCTCGAGGCCATCCAAGCTCTATTAGCCAGTCATGAGGGGATTCGTGAGGAACTAGCCTTGTGCCGGAAGGCTGCCCTCACCGGGGGATCCAGTCAAGGAGGACAGAAGATTGAGGTTCCGAAACCCACTTCTTTTGGGGGAAAACGAGATGCTCAAGTGGTCGAGAACTACTTCTGGAGCCTCGACAACTACTTTAAGGCCCTCAATGTCACCGATGAAGCTACAAAAATACAAACCGCTTCCCACTACCTAACCGACGTCGCGATGCTATGGTGGCGAAGAAAGAACGCCGATATGGAACGGGGGACTTGCCAGATCAATACTTGGGACGATTTTAAGAGAGAACTGAAGCGGCATTTCTATCCGGACAATGTGGTTTATGAAGCTAGAAAGAAATTGCGCGAATTGAAGCAGCGATCAACGATACAAGAATATATCAAGGAATTTTCCAACCTAAAGTTGCAAATTCCAAACATGGCCGAGGAGGATTTGCTGTTCTATTTCATAGATGGATTGAAAACTTGGGCAAAGCAAGAGGTGCAACGTCGTGATGTCAAAACAGTTGATGAGGCCATCTCAGTGGTTGAATCCTTGATCGAATACCAACGCAACATCGCCAACAGTTCCTTCAAACCAAGGCCCGATAGAAATAATCCTACAAAAGTAGGAGAAAAGGAAGTCATGAATGATAAAGCATCGTTGGGACGTAAAGAGGGAAAAGTGAGGAGAAATTTCGTGCCCCGTGGAGGTTGCTTTGTGTGCAAAGGGCCACACGGCATGAAAAACTGTCCCAAGTTGGGGTCCCTATCTGCCCTCTTGGCGGGACACGAGACAGCTACAAATTCTGAAGAAGAAAGTCTGCAAATAGGGTCGCTACAGCTTCTCAACGCCCTCAAAGCGGAAGACCTACCGGCAACAACCAGCAAGGGGCTGCTGTACGTGGACATCATCATTAACGGGAGGCCCAGCAAAGCTATGGTGGATACCGGGGCAACCCACAATTTCGTTACAGAGGACGAGGCCAGAAGACTGGGTCTTCCGGTGATCAAAGGAGAAGGATGGCTCAAAGCAGTCAATGCTAGAGCTAAACCACTCAATGGCATGGCAAATGGAGTTGACATCAAACTAGGAGCATGGAGCGGACGAGTGGACTTTTCAGTTGCACCTATGGACGATTTCAAAGTGGTGCTCGGAATGGAATTTTTCCGAAAGGTAATTGCTATTCCTATGCCTTTCTTTAACATGATGTGCATTTTTGGGAAGGACGCAGCTTGCATGGTTCCAGCCTCAAGAACACCTGAGAAAGAAACCTACAGTCAATTGCTATCCGCAATGCAAATAGTGAAAGGTGTCAAGAAAGGCGAGCCAACATTCATTGCCACCCTCAAGACCGAGTTAAGGACACCAACAAAAGCTGAAGAGAAGAGAATACCACCAATCATTGAGGCAGTCCTCGAGGAGAACAAGGATGTGATGCCATCGGAGTTACCCAAGAGTCTCCTACCAAGACGCGAGGTAGATCATCGGATTGATTTGGAGCCTGGTGCTAAGCCACCTGCCATGGCACCATACCGCTTAGCCCCGCCCGAGTTAGAGGAACTTCGAAAGCAGTTGACAGAATTAATGGACACAGGACGCATCCGGCCATCAAAAGCCCCCTATGGCGCTCCCGTAATATTCCAAAAGAAGCAGGATGGCACATTGAGAATGTGTGTGGACTACCGGGCACTTAATAAGGTAACAATTAAAAATAAGTACCCTATTCCTCTAATTGCTGACCTTTTCGATAGGCTCGGAAGTGCCAAGATGTACACCAAGATGGATCTACAAAAGGGGTATTATCAAGTCCGAGTGGCAGAGGGGGACGAGGCAAAGACAACATGCGTAACTCGATATGGCTCCTTCGAATGGTTAGTCATGCCGTTTGGATTAACGAATGCTCCAGCCACGTTTTGCACACTCATGAATAAGATATTCCATCCATACCTCGATCAATTTGTGGTGGTATATCTGGATGATATCGTGGTATATAGCAACAGTTGGAAAGAACACGCTAACCATCTACGTGTGGTGTTTAAGATCTTGAGGGACAACAAACTTTATGTCAAGAGGTCCAAGTGCGAATTTGCCAAGGAAGAAGTTACATTCCTCGGACACAAAATCGGGCAGGGACAATTGAAGATGGATAGCTCAAAAATCAGAGCTATTACCGAGTGGGAGGCTCCAACCAAGGTGACAGAATTGCGGTCATTTCTCGATCTAGCAAACTATTACCGCAGATTCATAAAGGGATACTCGGCGCGGGTAGCTCCCTTGACGGATTTGTTGAAGAAGAAGGTAACGTGGGAATGGTCAAAGGCATGTCAGAAGGCCTTTGATGATTTGAATGAGGCAGTGAGCCAGGAACCAGTCTTCGCATTACCTGATTTTGGTAAGAATTTTGAATTGCATACTGATGCTTCCGACTTTGCTATTGGTGGGGTGTTGATGCAGGAAAGGCACCCAATAGCTTTTGAGAGTCGCAAGCTTAATGATGCTGAGCGACGCTATACCGTGCAAGAGAAGGAAATGACGGCAATCATACATTGTCTAAGAGTATGGCGTCATTACCTGTTGGGATCAAGGTTCGTGATTAAGACAGACAATGTGGCCACGAGTTACTTCCAAACGCAAAAGAAGCTAACTCCGAAGCAGGCGAGATGGCAAGATTTCCTCGCCGAATTTGATTATGTTCTGGAGTACAAGCCAGGGACGGCAAATGTTGTAGCTGATGCATTAAGCCGTAAAGCGGAATTAGCTGCAATCAGCCGAGTTCAAGGGGACATAACCGAGGAAATAAAAGAAGGCGTGAAGTATGACCCGACAGCTAGACAGCTGAAGGAATTAGCAAAAAATGGGAAGACTAGACAGTTTTGGGTGGAAGAAGATCTAGTCTTCATCAAGGGGCGACGCCTATACGTCCCTAAGTGGAACAACTTAAGGCGTAATCTTATCTGCGAGTGCCATGACTCAAAATGGGCGGGACACCCGGGCCAGAAGCGGACAAAGGCACTGCTAGAAACAACCTATTTCTGGCCCCAGATGCAGGCTGACGTTGAAGCCTATGTTCGGACATGCCTGATATGCCAGCAAGACAAAGGGGAGAACAAGCAACCAGCAGGATTACTCGAGCCGTTGCCAATCGCTGAGCGCCGATGGGACTCAGTCACTATGGACTTTATCAGTGCGCTACCAACATCGGAAGGATACGGATCGATTATGGTGGTGGTAGATCGATTTTCGAAGTATGGGACCTTCATCCCTTGCACAAGGGATTGTACTGCCGAAGAAGCAGCCCGAGCATTTTTCAAAAATGTGGTAAAATATTGGGGTTTACCGCGAAGTGTTATAAGCGATCGGGATCCTCGCTTCACGGGTAAACTCTGGACCACATTATTTAAATTACTTGGGTCACAACTACAGTTTTCATCCACAGACTGATGGTCAAACTGAGAGGGTTAATGCCTTGCTGGAAGCATATCTACGACACTTTGTGAGTGCCAACCAAAAGGATTGGGTTAAACTCATGGATGTGGCCCAATTTTCATACAACCTGCAGAGGAGCGAGGCTACAGGAAGCAGTCCGTTTGAGCTTGCAACAGGGCAGCAACCATATGCACCACACACACTCACAACCATACAACACAATGACAAAAGTCCCGGTGCAGTGAAGATGGCGACAACATGGGAAGAACAAGCTGATCTTGCACGGTCTTATCTTGAGAAGGCGCGCAAGAAGATGAAGAGATGGGCTGATGAGAAGCGCCGCCCATTAGAATTCCAAATAGGTGACCAAGTCCTGGTGAAACTACTTCCCCAACAGTTCAAGGTCTTTCGAGGAATGCACAAGGGTCTGATACGCAAGTACGAGGGACCATTTCCAATCACAGGGAAAGTAGGTAAGGTTTCCTATCGAGTTGATCTACCCCCTACTTTAAAGATTCATCCAGTCTTTCATGTGAGCATGCTTAAACTCTACCAATAAGACGAGGAGGATCCAAGTCGAGGAGAATCAACTCGTGCTCCCCCTATAGTTACAAAGTCCTACAATCAAGAGATAGAAGAAGTACTCAGTTCCCGGGTCGTTCGACGACGAGGAGTACCTCCGACCACACAGTACTTAATCAAGTGGAAGGGATTGCCCGAGTCTGAAGTCACATGGGAATCCAAAGCAGACTTGTGGCAGTTTCAAGACAAGTTGAATCATTTTGAGACGACGAGGGCGTCGCCAAATTAGGTAGGGAGAATGTCACGCCCCGATTGATTCACAGCGCGGCTATCACGTACCAAGCAAATGGGACGGACATAAAGAGGTTTCAACTATGGTAACCATACTTAGAATATTTTTGACCTTCTAAGAGGGCATATTTGTAAATAGCACTTTAGAAGGTTCCATTGTAGGTAAGGGTCATGTTTGTAAAAACCCCATGAGTAGGTAGAAGCGAATCATAGCCGTTAGATCAAATGCATCTCCACCCTCCGTTGGAGAGGAGAACAACTATAAATAGGGGACTACTTCTCATTTGTAGATCATCAAGCAAAGTTTGAGTGAATAAACCAAATTCCTTTCTCACTCTTCTCTTTGTGTGCTTCCTTTCATTTCTTGGTGTTCTCACTTTCATTCTTTTATTCTCCGAAGAGGTAGGCTGACTTAGCTTGTTTCGCAGGGGCGAACCAAGGACTAAGTACCGCACGGCGTGCTTGAGAGGTCAAGACCGTGACATTTGGGTCAAAATTAAAACAAGTAAATAGGTTGAAAAATTATCTATTTGTAGAAGATTGCATTCAATTCCATTACGGCTGTATTTATTATTTCTTTCTCAATGTACCCTTCATTTTAATAAGTATTATTTGTAAATTCCTAAAAAGCTCTCAATAACTTCTTAATTTGAGTAATTAACTAAAAATGCATTTTAGTCTTATTAATCTATGATTATGAATATTAATTATCGTTCTTAATTTTTATGCAAAAACATTAAACATGAATTAAAAGTGAACAGATGGAGTGTTATCAAGATAGAATAAGAAAAACTACTATTAAAGTAGAAGAAAAATCCACTCATTTTGATGGGAAATCAAACACAATATCACATAGCTTGAAGATCTCAATTTCACCAGTTGAATTATGAATCATCAACATTTTTACAAAGTATCTTACAATATGTTATTTTTCCACTTGAATTTTTTTTTACTAATTTAATATTTCATTTATTTCTTTTCATTTTTCTTCCTCCCACCACTCACCAACACATCCATATATGAGAGTTTAATGGTTTCTTACTTTATTTAAATAATTCACATCCATTAATAGAATTTTAGCATTTTCCTTAATTGTTATAGCCAAAAATATTCACTAATTTTTTTTTTCTTAGTCATTCGATTTCGATCTACTAGCCGACTAATTCAGATTGGGTACTGCAGAGATCCATTATAGGGACAATCTTCTCAGCCTAGTTGCTCCATTCACAACTCCAGAATTCGAACTTAGAAGGTTACTTAAGGGATATAGTGTCTCATCCCATTAGACCAACTGATAGTTGGTGAAAATAGTCAATATTAGATTATACATTAAGCACTAAAACATATGATATTACATATATACTACACTAATAGAAAAAAGCATCCCCTTTGTTAATAGAAAACTTATGATGATTTTTTTTGCCACAAATGTAAAGTATTTTTCATGAATTAGTGACATAATTCAACATACAAGATTAAAGAAACAATGCATTTACTAATATATTTGTTACAAACGTAATCTATCGCAAAAATTAAATTTACAATGAATTAGTTCATTATTAGCGGGGATGCATTCTTATAGTGATATCGTGTTGGGATATATTTAATTTGAATGAAAAAATTTTGGGAAGCTTAGTCAACTAATCTTCCTTAAGTTATATACTGAACTTTTACAATTTTTATTACAATGTGAGCATTTTCGGGTATGTGACTAATTAAAAAAGTGTTATAAAATCTTTGGGACCGATATTAATAAACCCAAGAGTTGAGGGGCATGAAAACTGAAAAGTAAAAAGTTGGGTAACGCGTGGGACTCTCGGAGTTCGGAGCGGGAGTATGGTGGGGCCCAAGATAGATACAAGCACTTGAGGACCGTTGATTCTATCTGCTGCTAAAAGAGAGAACAATGGGCGCAAAAACCATACTCTATTTTTGTGGTCCCATTGGAATTTGGATTCAATCAAAAAACCAAACCCACTCATAAAGTTACATGCATTTCATGCCCATTAACCATTTCACCTGACCAAAACTTTTTTGTTTTTGTTTTTTTTTTCTTTAGTCATTCGATCCCGATTCACCGATCAATCTAAATTTGAGTAATATAAAGGTCTATTATAAGGACGATCCCCTTTCAATCCAATTGTTTCTATTAAAAAAGTTAAAATTTATTTGAAAGGTGAATGCACGTTTCAAATTGTTTTTGTTTTCCAATTTTTAATTATTTTTAAAAAATCTAACTACTTCACATTTTTATCTTTTCGAACATTGCTCATTTTTATTACTTAACTTTGTTTATATAATTTAAATTTTTTTTAAAAGTAAAAATATTTGCAAACATCTCTAAATGGCACAAAAGGTTACATGATTTTCATACCCATTCACCATCTCATCTGACCTTTTTGTTGACAACGATTCTGAACTTTTTTTTAAGTAATTTATTTCATCCAATTCTTGGAGTTTGATCAAATCAAAGCTGACGTTTTAAATATTAATAAATGCTTGATAGCAATTAATTTATAGACAATTTTGTAGGCATGCACTTAATGTAAGAATACTATTAAAAGATAAGATTTTTATGACATTTTATTTTGATATATAAATGAAATTATATGACATTGTCGCTGCTAAAGAAAGACAAAAAAAAAAAGTCTAATTGAACATATTTAACGATATTTTTAAAAAAAATATCTCAAAATATAATAATTGAGGCACTTTTGCAAAAAAAAAAAAAGCCATAAATAATTCTATTTAAAACGTTCTTTTTATCTGCTGAAACATATTTTTGAGACACTCTATAACACCAACAGAAAAAGACATACACGCACAACACACACACACACACACTCTCATCTAAGGGGAAGGGGAAGAAGAATCGGGTTTGAATCCACTATTTTTGGATAACTTTTGATTTCTGCTTTTCTAAAAAGTCCTAACCATCACAATTTTTTTTTTAACTGAAGTGTTTTTTATCAAAATATAAATGCTTCCCTTTTAAAAAGTGCTCGTTCAAATGGGTTCCAAATGTCACGAATTTATTTTGTAATTTTTACACTTTTCCTTTTTTTTTGTTCTTATTTTTCTCACTATATTCTATAATCGAAACATATGAATAGGAGCAAAAGCAACTATATACATATACATATACATATATATATATTAATTTATTACACTAAAATAATAATATTAGTACTATTAAACATGTACGAAATGCAACATAAAATAAACCTACATAAAAAAAAATAAAAAACTCTTTGCTATAAAGTGTCGATAGTTCAATGTTCCAAATCCCCTAAAAAATTAATTCAAAAAATAACTTTTGCTAAAAGTGGAGAGCAAAAAAAAAAAAAAACAAGGAAAAGAAACTTTCAGCCTAGGGATTGTGGAATAAAGCTGTTCAAAAATCATTACGATGCTTTTAATTTATTTTATTTTATTTTGTCCCAATAAATAAATAAGATTAGATCTCCCATATTTTTTTCCTTTTGGCAAAAGAATAATATCTCTATAAAGAAGTGTTGGATTTGGTTAAAAAAAAAAGTGGAAAGCAGGGGCAAATGGGTCATTCCACACAGAACAGCTCAACACTATGAGTGAGAATACAGCGGCACCATTCATCATCAATTTCCGTTCCTCAGCAAGTGGGCTTTGGTCCCAATAAGTCCAAAAACCCAAAAATAAATAACGGGGCCCACTTCAAAGCCCCGTTAGTGGGCATTGGTTATAATTGCGCCCTCTCAGAAAGTGACACGTGACCAACTCCCGGCGACGTCAACTCACCGGAATCTCGGTCTGAGTCAGATAACGGCGACGTGGGCCCGATTCTCGGGATCGGGTCCCAATCATTGGACAGAGACGTTACTTAAAATATTGCCCACTGACAAGCGACATTTTTATTTGAGAAATTTACTTTGGGAATCAAATTTAATTTAATAATAAGAGTAAAAGAGGGTTCAATTGTGTATAAATCATTTTCATTCAAAACCCAAACCATGGGCTTAGCCTACCACCTCCCAATCCCATCAAACATAAATTTGTGTTAGGACCTTATTTTCATAACAAAATATTTGGCAAGAAGCTCAAATTACAGATCCATTTTTAGAATTATGTTGGGAAAAACATCGAAACCGGTGATCGAAATCCTCACCGGAGCGTTGGTTTCGGGCCATAAGTACGGCCAAATGGACACCGTAGGCAGCCCCAGAAGTCACTTCGAGTCCAAGGCTCAATCCCAATCCCCTAGAGGACTCAAAAATTTTGATTTTGGTGGGGTAGGGTTGGGTATAGTGGCGGCCCTCGAAAAATCCGGTGGCGGCAGGAATGAAATTCCGGCGAACAAGGCCTTATTCAGCCGGAACTTGAATCGATCCAGCCCTATTCCGATCAAGATTAATCCTCGGAGAAACAGGGGAGGCTCGGAAGAAACGGAACCGGAGAGTTTGGAGGAGTACACCACTATAGTGACATGCCATGGTCCGAACAAGACGTACACGAAGGTGTACTCCGATGGGGTTGCCGGAGCCGGGGGAAAGGGTTCCGATATCACCCCTTTGAGAATACAAAGCGGCGCCAAGAGCAACAGAGCCAGCGTTTTTCACATAGCTCCGGCGAGATTCGGGGAGGCCGCCGGAGGAGCTCCGGCGTCAGATTTTCTCAGCTGCTGCAATTTGTGCCAGAAGAAACTCGACGGCAAAGACATATTCATGTACAGGTATAATACATATATTAGTGCTATATTCATTTGATTCGAGCTGAAAAAAAACACACACACAAAAACACGCACTCACACATATATGTATATACGATTTCAGGGGAGAGAAAGCATTTTGCAGCACAGAGTGCCGATACAGACAGATGGTGGTGGATGAGCGTAAGGATAACTACTGCAGCTCGGAAGCGTCGAGGACCGTCGATGTTGCGGGGTCACCGCAGATCTTCACCGTCGGAATTCTGGCTACTTGATTAGTTATAACTTAGAATAATTGAAATTGTACATGTATGTATATCAGCTCCGGAATATAAACTTATACATATATGAGAAATTACAGCTCCTTAATCAGCAGAGCTGCTTTTTTGTTCCCAATATATATAATACATCTCTGTCTAATTTCTTTTTCTTCTTTTTACCCATTTTGGTTCGACTTAGGGGAAAATTAATCTCTCAACTTTGATTACCATGCTTCTGATTAAAGTATATTGAGGGCACAGAAATTAATCTGCCGAAATTTAGAAACCTTATGAGATTGTTATTAATGTCGGGATAAAAACATTTTGTCCTTCTTTGATCAACATATATACCACCGTTTTCGCACTCTAAATCATTAAGTGTTGTTTCGTTTCATTTTGCTGTTCAAATTAACTACAAGGAGAGTTTGTATTCTGTCCATTGGAGTCATTTTTTGATCAAAAAAGTTGTCAAAAACTAATCGACAACGATAATATGGTGATCGCTGATAAGTTTTTAGATTTGAAATTGTTGAGGAGCATTTGCATGGATGGCGATGTCAGTTGAGTAGTAAACTGAAAGAGGAGAAACAACAATAATTTTGAGTAAAAAAAAAAAAAGAAAAAAGTGTTTTAACCCACTAGTTCATGTAATTAGCAGTGTTTGATATCGTGGAAACGGGTGACAAGTTTAATGTGATCATAAAAACTGCAACGTGATCTACATGTTAGAGTGCGTGGGTGGGTTGGGGGGGCGGGGGCGGAGAAAAACAAGAAAAAGTAGCACTAAAAGAAAAAGGGATGAAAATGACAAAAGCATATATAATTAATTACAAAGAACAAATAATTGTAAAAATCTAATTGCTAAGTCATGGTGGAGATTCGTGTACAAATGCATAGCGGTCAAATTTGATGTCGCTATTTCATTCTTGTAACATCTATTAATGGGGTACAAAATGTTCTTAAATTCTTGCTCGATTTGTATTTGTGGACCTCACATTTGAAGAAGAAGAAGAAATGCTATCTGGGTTAGAAATTTTTTATATAAATTCACTATTTCACCTCATGTATGAACTAAATAATTCATATTTTACTATAATTTGTGTGTTGATGTTTTTGGTTTAAAGAGAACTAATGATGTGGGTTTGATGCATATCTATAGTTCAATCCAAGCGCATACAAGAATTTTCGTAATTTGGTTAGATATAGGCAGATTTCACGCTACGTATTTTGGTCTGTGGTTGAGATATAAAAGGAGAAAATCTTATAATACGAAATGTTTTTTTAAGTATTCTCTCTCTTTTAATTTCAACCTCCAATCAATATACATGAGTATAATGCAGTTAATTCATTGGATACACCAATTTTTTTTTCTTTGTCAAGCTTAACTTTAGTTTCTATTTTCTTACATTTCTCTCTAACAAACTATCAAAAAGTTCAACAGCTCTGATCAAATAAAAGTGGAAAATTCTTGTATTAAACAAATCACGAGCTTCATATATGCATTCAATAGTTCAAATGGTATTACATATATATAATTACACCTAACTAGAAAAAAAAAATAAAAAATATTTACATATAATAAACGGCATAATTTAAGCTATTAAATGTGTATGTAGAATTTAAAATTGAGTTCAAACAAAAAGTTCCCATAAAATAAGCAAAAAAACGCTCAAGAGAAAAAAAAAAAGTGTCTTGTAGATTTTACATTTAGTATAATATATTGGGTTGGTGGGATGTATAATATGTATGCATTTAAATTTAATTTTCTTTTTTTCTTTATCGATTAAATTAAAATTATTGTACCCTATTTATACATGACTTATCATTTATTTAATTACCCGACATACAATACCAAGTGTAAGATGAAATATTAATAAATAAATAAATAAAAAAGGGGCCATTTGTATTGGGAGTGGTTAGCTAGAGGCCCCACCACCCTCGGCATAGGTAAACTAAAGTAAAGCAAAAGGAGCTCTCAGTCTTTTTATATATTTTTTTGTCCTTGAGTTGAATTGAGAAAGTGCAGTAATTAAAAAACGATTTTGCTTTCGACAACATACCAAAAGAAAAGTGAAGTTAAATCACGGGCTCGAATTTTTAATGACTTGCTTTAACCAGCTAACGAGTTTTTTTTTCCGGGAATAACACCAAGAAATTGGGATTCACAAAAAGTTCAACCTATGAACCAACACGCGCATCTTTACTCGTATCTTTGCATGTAATTAAGGCAAAAAGACATATCCGTTTCACAATACCTGTTGTTTTAGGATTTTAATTTTATTTCAAAATATCTATTATTTTATAAATACAAGACAATATTTAATACTTTTTTCTAAATTTCGGCTTTACATAAATAATATTCATATTTCCTTTATAAACCAATATTTAATGCACTTATTATTTGGAATTGTTGTAAAATTTTAATAAGTCATAATAGGGGTAAAATTGTCAATTATGGTACACTCTTAAATTCTCTTTAGCCTGTGTGAAAAAGCCTTAATCGACAGATATTGTGAAACAGATGTAGTATGTCTTCTACCTTAATGAAACGGAGGCAAGAGACAAATACAAGAAGAATTTAAAAATGCACAATAGTTGACAATTTTCTCCCTATTAATGACTTATTGAAAGTTTACAACAATTCCAAATAAATACATTAAATATTGATTTAAATAGGCTATATGAGTGCTGTTTATGTGAAAACAAAGCTAAAAAACACATTAAATATGCCTCGTTTTGTGTAAAATGATAGAGAAACGAAATTAAAATGTCAAAACGACAGCTATACTATTGTATATTTGAGAAAGGTCTTTTGATCAAAATGTGTAATTTTGACTAAATTTTTAATTATTAAAATTTTAAATTAATTTTAATTGTTAATAATGAATTATTTGATTGGTAAGCATTAATTGTTAATTTCTCTCTCCTAATCATTTAAGTCCACCAACTATTCATATTTAAAACTCTCTCTCTCTCTCTCTCTCTCTCTCTCTCACACACACACACACACACAAAGGACATAAAAGCTGTAATAGTAATTTTCAACAAAAATATATATCGATAATGAAAATTCTAATTTAAATATTACGTAATACCATAAAATTAGTTATAATTTAAGAAATATTAGGAATGTAAATGTCAACACAATGTCATTTATGATAACTTTCTCCCCAAAAATTAGAAAAAGCACTCAATTAAACCTTACACAACTCAAATTTCAAAAAATGTCTTCAATATGATAGATCATATCACCAAAATTAAATTGTAATTTTAAAAGAATTAAAAAATTAAAATATGGGTACAATCTTATCTACAATATATGTTTTCATCTTTTTATCTCTATCATTTCTTTTTATATAGTTTAACACTACGCGGAAGTTTTATTATTGAACCTTTTTTTTGTTCATTGTCCTATCTTTATCTTCAATTTTTTTGATATATATTAAATTGTCGACATATTCAAATTTTACTTATTTATTGGTATTCGCTTCCATTTTGGATTGTATTATATCATTTGATATCATTTGGATATAAAAAGTTTACATATAATAAACCACAAATTGCTTTTGATAGTGGTCTCTGACCAAAATCATCTAATTAACCACAAAATAATTTTGATAGTGATCTTTGGCTGCAATTTGATTAATTTTGATCAAATAGAATTTTCTCAAATTTTTAAATCTTTTAATTAAAAAATTATTAGCTAGGTCTTTTAAATAATAACTAGTGTATTTGGGCATACTTTATACGTGTGCAAAATAAAAATGAAATATAACTTAATAAAAAAATTAATTTCTGTATAATTGATTGATGGAGTATTTTACTATCAATATTTTGAAAATAAAGCACTTTTAACAATTTTACTTAATTAATTAATATTAATTATTTATGATTCTTTATTATGTACATGTTTTAATTGATGAATGAACATTTACAATTGCAAAAACTATTTGATAATTTACTACGAACAAAATAAAATCAATTATTTCCACCAATATTAATATAAAGATAATAAGACAAAGCATATGCATAATATAATAAGGGTAATTTTGCCATTATGGTAACCAATTTTAGGAGAGTAAATGATGTTTTCTAGAGTACAGAGAGGAAAGTGTTACAAATGACATAGTACAAAGGGGCCCTTAAAATATTCATCAAAAGAAGAATTGATATATGAAAGGAGGTTATTTATCAAAAAAAAAAAAAAAGAGATATGGAAGGAGATTCAAAATATTCACAATATCTAAAATACATCTAATGCAAGTTTAGGACGAAGTGTTTATTTGGAGGTTATTGAAGGAGATTCACAACATTCAAGTTGAATCAAGAGTACTTGATGTTCATAATTTAATTATTATTTTATTTAGATATTATGATTATTATTCTTTTATGTAAAATAAATTCAATTTTAATTTATTTTATGATGCTTCACATCCATATATGTTTAGATGCATAAAAAAATATAGTGTCACGTATTCTAATATATGTGAATAATAATCCATTATTTTGTGTCTATTAATTTAGAGTAACTCATAAATTATTATTCATAACTTTAATATATCTAAAAAGTTTATTTATAACTTTAGTTTTGATCGCATATTCAGATTTTATCTTCTTTTTTTTTATATGAGTTTTTTGCACGACAATACTTTTCTTTTTAAAAAAATTTAAAAGCTTCAAATATGGTAAAATATTATCTATTTAATTATTGAATTGCATTAAAAATTATTTAAAGTGAATTTTATTTTACATTAATAGAATATTTTATTTTTATCTTTTTATACATTACGATGAATTGTGATATACGTGCATAGCATGGGTACATCCTAGTATATTGTAAGGTAGATGGAGTAACATTGAATGACAAACCCCAAATTTTATCGATCTTTTAGATATTTAAAGAAATTAAAAAAAAAAAACTCAATCTTGAGCAATAGATTGACCAATCTATCATTAAAAAGAAAATACTCAATATTTGATAAATTCGTGCATATAAATTAATCTTTTAGATATTTGTGGGAGATGGCCTTCCACTCCCACATCCCGTGATATATTAAGAACGCACCCAAAACGATATAGTGAAGTTAGATACACAAACGGTCGTGCTTCACTAGTCCGCATAGGAAAATTAAGGAGTTGGAAACAGAAATTGAACAACTAAGACAAGGACCGATTTCCCGTGATTCGAAATCGAGAGAGAATCAGCTTCGAGCAGAGCTTGAGGAGTTTCACTTCAGAAATGAACTTGCTTGGAAACAGCGTAGTAAGATTCAGTGGCTGCAAGAGGGTGATCCACAAGGTTGCCTCGGCCCGGTACAAGAACAATGACATCTCGAGACTTAAAGACGAGGATTGTGTGTGGGTTGACGATGTCGAAGGTATCCGAGATCTCATCTCTAAGCATTATGCCAAAGTCTTTGAGTCGAGCTCACCCTCAGATTTGGATATTGATAAGGTTCTTGAGAAAGTGCAATCCCGAGTCACACCCGAGATGAACGAGTCACTCCAAGCCCCATTCACTCTTGACGAGGTAACCCTTGCCCTCTCACAAATGTATCCGTACAAATCCCCCGGCCCCGATGGCATGTCCCCCATTTTCTTTCAATCTTATTGGTCTATATTGGGTCCGGACATTAGTGCATGCGTATTGGAATTCTTGAATTGCCACACTTGTTATCCTGAATTCAATCACACATCTTGTGCTTATCCCTAAGTGTAAATCACCGGAGGTTGTGTCTCAGTTTAAACCTATTGCGTTATGTAATGTGGTATATAAGATTGCGTCTAAAGCAATAGCTAATAGACTAAAGCCGCTCCTTGATCTAATTATTTCTCCTTCCCAGTCGGCTTTTATCTTGGGTCATTTGATAATGGATAATGTTCTTATTGCTTTTGAAACAAATCATTTTTTGAAAATAAGGAAAAGAGGTAATAAGGGCTTCATGGCGATTAAACTTGATATGACCAATACTTACGACCGAGTGGAGTGGTACTTTCTAGAAAAAAACCCTTCTCAAGCTTGGTTTCATTTGAGAGGGTGACCCTTGTTCTCTGATTCAAGCTTTTAACAGGTCGAATTGCAATTTTTTGAATATTGGGAATTTAGTTTTTGACATTAGATCGACTTGTCTTGCATTTACTTCTGTTCGTTTTCTTTTCAGGCATCGGTACTGTAACTCCGTGGCTCACCAATTGGCCCGTCATGCGCCTTTGGTTGAGGTTGAGTCTAGTGTTATCCCTTCTTTCGTTCGAGGTGTAATTGAGATTGAAGCCTCCTCCGTTTGATGCAATTCAATTTGCATTGCTTCTTTCAAAAAAAAAAAAAAAAAGAAGTTACATACACAAAACCTTGATTTATGGAGACTTCATTTAAAAGAAAGTCCAGAAATTATCAAAATTTGAGTGTTGTAGATGCTGCATTCCATATAATTAAATAAATAGTATATATATTCGTTTAATTCAATTTTTTTCTGTTAATTCATTTTTTTGATAAGCTATTTCTTTTTATTAATTCATTGGATTAATTGTATTTTACCTCTTTATGAAATACATAATGTGCCAAAAATCCCCCAAACTAAATAAAAGACAATCCATTCCATTGAACTTTTTAAAATAAAGCATTTTACCCCATTTTAAAGCTACGTTTTTTATTTGTGCGAGTTGAAACATTCTCTTTGATTTTAAAGCATGCAACATCATTTTAACCCTTAGTGTAAGTGAAATATTAATTATTTTTATGTAATTTTACTGACTATAGTTAAAATATAGAAAGAGAGTTTGATGTGACAAAATAGTTCACTTAAGTGAAAAATTGTAAAATTTGTTAATATTTGACTTATATTTTTATTAAAGCCAATCGAAAATGATATTGTATGGTCCAAAATCAACAAATCAATTTCAAATTGCACAAACGAGCAACAAAGCTTCATACAAGGTGGTAAAATGCTTTATTTTAAAAAGTTTAACGACGTGGATTGCCCTTTTATTTAGTTTAGGAGATTTTCTTATACATTATGTATTTTACAAGAAGGTAAAATACAATTAACTCTTAATTCATTTCACTAAAACTATAAGATTAGCATATATAAACATATAATATGTGTGGCACGACCCGACACATTGCATAGAATACACCCATAGCTCGTTTGGTTTTATTTCCAACAAAAGGCTGCAAATCCATTTTCTTTTGTCTACTGAGAAGACTGTGGTATCTACCTTCGGATATCCTTCAATATTCCATGGCCAAATCAACTTTTCATCTTCTACAACACTTTCTTGACCTTACAATTTATTTATTTTTTTCAAAAAAAAGTAAATTCGTAATAACATAAGACACTAAAAGAACGTATTTTTTTTGGTAATAGGTTAGTATGTTATAAATTTACTGTTTGTGATGGATTTCGTCTATAATAAATTTATTAGTAAATATCTTGTCAGTAATTATATATATATATTTAATTCTGTTTTTATTGAATCATATCATCAATCCATCACAAATACCTTAAATTTAAGACAGAGTTTGCCCGTCATAAATTTATTATTAATGAAAGAAGTGTTTTTTTTTTTTTCTAGTAAGAGATCAATTAGACACCCTAACCAATTAAATAATAGGTAAAACTATCAGCACCATAAAAAAGATCTCTCAAAACACAACACCAAACGCGTTTTTAATATTTTTGAAAGACAACAATAATATTTTATTCAAATACAATTTTCTTTTTTTTGTGTGAAAATACGTCGCAATGTCATTTATCAACAATACGATGAAATTTTTTTTCTCTGCTTGAAATGATAGTACTCTATATTTTTATTTTGATTCTTTCCATTTTCCTTCCACTTTTCCTCACTAAAATCTTTGTTTCAAACATAATTTTAATATATATTCAAGCCATCTGTATAAAATTATTTCCTTAATTATACACTAGTTCTAAAATCATCACATTTGGCGTACATACATTAAAATAGTAGATGAAATACGATTTGAAATAAAGAATCGCACACCCCTTACGTGTGTGTGATATATATATATATGTGTGTGTGTGTGTGTGTGTGTTTGTTGTGTGTTGCGTTTGCGTGTGCGCTGCGCGCGCATGTGCGTGTGATGCTTCCCAAATTTATTGCCAAATATAGAGGTCTGATCCGGTGAAATATTATCCCGTATTTGAAGGTGTTAGGGTTTTAATCTTTACATAAAGGCCTGACCCTGCGTGTCCCTCATCAATGTTGGATTGGTTTTGTTAGTTCAAACTTAAAAGTTGAGACCTTGGCTCAGTTGGTCCACTTGGACCACTTTTATTGAAACCATTAATTTAGGACTGTCAATTAAATTGAGCAAGCTCTAATCTGATTTGACCCGGAGTTGGGCCTATGTCAGTTGAACGAGAATTTTAGGCCCAATCATTGCTCGTATCGGTTTGAGCCTGGTAAAACTGGGTTGAATGTGCTAAACTCATATTTCGTTTTAGCTTTATATATATATATATATATATATATATTGCTAAACTCATATTTCGTTTTAGCTTTATATATATATATATATATATATTGCTAAACTCATATTTCGTTTTAGCTTTATATATATATATATATCCAAAAGTCCTGAGGTTATTCAAGGAAATATATATGTGGATAGTTTCATTTAATTCTATTTTGCTATGTGTGAAATTCAATTTTTTTATATGAATTTAACTAAATGTATTTGTGATTTAGGCTTATTCAAAAAATTCCAACAATTATCAAGTATTTAAAATAAGATATATTAAAATTTATTCAAATAAAATAACAAAATTAATATTTTATTTATAATATTTATCATTTACTTTAATAATAATTAAAAGTTTTGGTTATAAATAAATTTTTAAAAACTTTATTGCCTAAATTATACGAAAATTAATATTGATATCAAATATATTCTATTATTATGTAATTTTTTAATATATTTATCGATTTATTTTGCAAAAAGCTTATTTATTTTTATAAAGTTATTTTTTATAATAGAAATTTATGAATATATATATATATATATATATATATATTTTCGGTCCCTTGGTACGAGATTAAATATTAGTATCAATTAATACGCAAGCACTATAGCACTTGAAAAAACAGTAATGTACATTAGTTTTTCAATTTCTACCAAATGCGTTTGGGTGAGTTTAGTCCAATCCAAGGCCCGTTTGGATAGATTTTTTTCTTTGAGAAGGTGCTTTTCAAATTGTGTTTTTTATAGTGAAATATTTTTTTTAAAATAAAATAATATGTGTGTAACATGAAAATTTTAAAGATAAGTTTTAGAAGAAAAATAATATCTTCATAACCTTCCAAAGATAAAAAAACACCGATGGTATTACAAGAAACTAATTCTTTATGAATTTTTTTTATCTTATTTGAATTTTAAAAAAGCTAAAATTTTCAACACCTATTTAATTTTATGTATATGAAGTACAACTTATTTAGTAATATAATATAATTATTTAATTTACATAAATGTTATACTTATACTCTATATGTGCATTTACTTATGAATTATAAATACATATCATATAATACTCTATAAGTGACTATATGTGCATTTATTTGTGAATTATAAATATATATCATATAAATTTATATATTAATAAATAAAAAACATAAAATAAAAATTCTGATGGGCCGGGGTTAGGTTTTAAAATGAGACCCGAGACCAACCCGTTCAGGTCTCTTGAACCCGGCTGGTCAAGTATGGGGTCGGGTCCGAATTGAATCAGAACCTATTGCCATCCCTAGTTCAACCCACCCCACCCCACCCAAAAAAAAGAGAAAAAAAAGAATTTGCTGTTGTAACAAATGTGAAAATGATAAATGGAAAACTTTAAAACTTTTTAAATTGAATTAACTAGAGTATAATTAAAATTCTTGCATTTTTTCTTTCAAATAATATATATATATATATATATATATATATATTGTCATTTTGCCTTGCGACGGTGGTGATCGGATCTCAAGGGGTGTGAATTGGCAGCAATGTGGTGTAAATTGAAGGGGGGCAAAATGTGGTGGAGGGAGAACATTAGGTCTGGTAAAGGGTATTTTTGAAATTTCTCATTTTTTATTTTTGATTTTTGATTTTTTCTTAAATATGTAAAGGTATTTGTGCCTATTTCACAATGTTGCTAAATTTAACATGAGGGGGGTAAAACTCGAGGAGGTCATGATAATTTTAAAAAGGCAAGGAGTTTCTAGTAATTTCACTTCAATTTATGGGTAGTAGGTGTAATTCGTCATTAAATATATATTGATTAATGATTTTAATAAATAAATTTATTGTTATTGCATTTTGTCTATGAAAGTAGTATCTTGACTTGATTATATAATTTGAGGGCTATACAGTGTATTAACTTTTGATTGTCATTTGTATACATGAGCTCATTCGTATTTATGATTATGGCCCGTTTGAATGGGTTTAAAAATATATATAAAAAAAAGTACTTTTTGAATCGTATTTTTTTTGAATTGAAATTTTGGTTAAGTCAATAAATTTTGAATTTGAATGTAATAATTAAAAATATTTTTATTTAAAACTACTCTAGATAACTTATAAAAAGAGCCACATTTTTACTTTTTTTTTTTTTGTTCAATTGAAATGCTTTCTTTCAAAAACTCAATGCTTCTCTTCCAAAATAAAATCCATCTAATTAAAGAGCACGTATGTACGTACCTAATTTTTTAATTTTGTTCATGCTACTCATGTGGATATAACCCAACTATTATTTTTAGTCATTGAATTTGAATATAATGATGTCAAAAAATATGAAAAAAAAATAAAATATTACATTACAATACTCAATCCAACGATTGAAAAATCCAATCGAGCACTATCCACATGAGTAACATCTACCCTCCCCTACTTTTGAATGAAGTTGATTACATGTTATTACCAGGGTTCTAAAGTGTGGATTCGATCCCATGCATAAATTAATACATCAAAATCAATGAAATATCAAATAGACCTTTTTTTATATTTGTGAAAGCTGATATTCAATTAAAAACAAATAACATGAAACGAAACCAAACAGGTGGTCATAATCTTGATTCTTAAGTTTTATGAATTGAGCCTCTTTCGGGGCGAGACGGAAAATGAAAACAAAAGATGTATCAGACTTAAAACATCATATGCAAGAATTTATGTCAGGCAACGTTAAATTTTAAAAAGATAATTAAATACTACCACAAGACCCAAAAACATTCCAGCAAACACAGTTTATTTGAGGAACACATTGGGAAACACCTAAAAACCTTGGTTGAATTTATGATCCCTAAAAGAAATACTAAAGATGCAAGCTACATTGCCATACAAGCTGCAATTATAGGCAAAACCTCTTAAAATGAAAAAGAACAAAAGACGAAAAAAAAATAGAGAAAAAAGAAAATTGTAACTTCAAAAGGACATCACTGGTAATAAATGGGCGGCTGGGTGGTGGCAATGCCGGAGTAGCCGGTAGCATCATAGATTGGTTGAGTGGTGGCGCCAAGGCGCTGACCCTGTAGGGCCATGAGGGCTTGGGCAGCACCCATTTTAGTTGAAGCAAGCTGGCGCTCGTAGGCAGCAAGATCAGCAGCTGTAAAACCGGGGACGTGTGCTACAGCTGGTAGAGGCAGAGGCCCAGAACTGCTTCCAGGAGGAGTAGGCTTACTACCCCACGAGCACTACAGATCAGCATGTATTAATTAGACGACACCATTAGGACATCGATTACCATATATATTAGCCAAGAATAAACGCGAGAGAGACACAGAGAGAGAGAGAGGCTAAGCTCCAAAAGGGTTCACATCATTCCTCCCAGGCAGGTCTAAAGTCCAACCACAACTTTTTTGAGAAACCAAATCCTATTACACAGCTTAAATGAAACAGCAAAATTTATTCGGCCTTTTGAGTAAAGATATGCACAATTAACTACCAATTGGATACTGAATCTCTTCTACATACAAAATTCGAATCTACTATTCAAATTCACGTACTCAAATCTTTCAATTCATTCTAAAAGTAATACAAAATAATTGGTTGTAGCATGTGCCAAAAACAAGAACAGGCTATGACAATTGTCCGAGACGGAACCGGTGTGAGATATCACAAAATTTAAAATGATTTCAGCAAAATTTGATAGTTCAATGACATACTAGCTGATGAACTGGTCCATACAGCACAGCACAACCAACGAATGTATCAATTGGGAAACGGGGATTAACATCTAACTAGATTCCACTAGCAATAGCAAATTAACAGTCAAAAGCGTACTACTAGCTGATGAACTGGTCCATACAGCACAGCACAACCAACGAATGTATCAATTGGGAAACAAGGATTAACATCTAACTAGATTCCACTAGCAATAGCAAGTTAACAGTCAAAAGCGTACTACTACGTTGACACACCGTAACCAGAATGCATGCAAAACTACACCCACCAATCACATTATAGAGTTCAATCTTCTCAGGGAGAACTGAAGAACAAGGCATGACTACATGAACATTTATGTCGGGCAGTGTGACTCAGATTTAAAATACCTGGCATGCCACAAAGAAATCTGGATACCATTTTACATAGCAAACTACTACACTAAATTAATAGCAAGTGTACCTTGAGAGGTTTGCCAAAAAAAATTCGAGCATTTCCCATTTGAATAGCACGAGCAGCTTCAGCATGGCTGCTATACCTTATGAACCCAAAACCTTTATCTCTCTGAATGCGAACATCCTCAATAACTCCAGCCCCAAGTGTATGGAAATGACGATGGAGATCAACTGATGTGACCTGCAACACAATCCGTGTCAGCCATGGGAATAAACCAATTCATTCAACCTCCAAACCAAACAAGAGCAGTCTTAAGGAGGAAAACAAAAAAAAAACGAAAAAAAGAAAAACAAAAGGACATGGAAAAATGAAATTAACCAAAAAGAAGGAAATCATATACTAAGAAATGCAAAAGCAAGAACTGTGCTGGTTAGTTCATCTAGAAAACGATATTATGGTTCAGTTTCACCAGAAATTAGAAGCTTAATGGAGAGTAAGACGAAAGCCAATGGCAGTCTTTTCAAAGAAAACAACCAAATATCTAAAGTCGTGAATGTCACTGACATGCATCTAATGATTCCCACCTCAAGTCAATCTAAACAATGAAGCCCAATTTTGTACTCTCAGGTGCCAAGCCTGAATACATTACCAAGGATACAACATTGCTGTCCAGCACAAGTTGAGTCGTAAGAAAAATTACTGACAGAAAATATTTCTCAGGAACAAACAGATGACATACAAACTGTACAGAACCCACAAATTAAATTTCCTATTTAACAATCAGTTTGTATATAACCATATGCACCATCTCTTATATACGTGTATATGTGCATCATATATTATACCTAGTTATATATATGCATACCAATAACCAAATATACACGTCTATAGGATACTGAACCTTCAGAGATAATTCAGATAACTGTAAACAGTTCCAATTTCATTGTTTGACCAAATCAAAAAGCTAATAAAGAGTCGCTCCTTTAGTCACAAGCAGGCCAGATCATGGTGCAGGGGCATACCGCCAGAATTGATAGGTTTCATGTGACAGCACAGAAAACATTTAGGTTCTACATTTACTTACTTCAGGAGCAAGATTGCCAACATAGACAGTGGTATACTGTGGATTATTCTCAGGAGCATCTTCATTTCTCTTTTCTTGACCTTCTTCTGCACAACAAATTATGAGCAAAGGTATAAAAGATAATAAATACCAAAAACTAGCGCAACAAGCAAATCCCCGCTTCATAAATACTACCAAGCTCTTCAGATGACATGAATTGTATGTTACTCCTACCCAGGATACATTTGTTAAAGAGTGATTCAATTAAGATTGAAGACTTAAAAATGACAGATGCAGTACAAAACTTCTACCTACAATCCTTTACCCATACAACCCTTTACTCATTGTCATTAATGCATACTAAAATTTCATATTTAACAATAGTTCACAATGCGCAAGCTGGATTTATATCATACAGAAGCAGATTTACATCAATGATGTATTGTTAATTAACCAACCCAATGTTCCATTTGTCAGTTCCACAACATCTTTCGAGTCAGAATTCTGCTGGTCGTCGCCTTGACCAGCACCTTTGGTGGCCCAATTGCAGCGGATTTGTCTACTTCCAAGCCACTTCCCTGAAATTTTAAGGATTCATTAGGCCTAAGAAATTAACCAAAACTCACACTTAAAAGCACAGTAGATGTGTCATCAGTCATCACCAACATTCAAGCTGCTCTACCCAAAAGCGTGGTCTTTTTAAGAATCAACCCATCCATATTATTGATTGTAAAGTATCTTAACCTGTCTGAGCTGTACACATAAACTACAGCAAGGACTTTATAGAACTTGCACTTGCTTCTAGTAAGTCTAACAATTGGGCTATTGAAGCAGCAACAGCCTCCGTTAACTAGCAACAAATTGGCTAGGCAAGCCAAGTACATTTTCATGCTACCACTATCCAAACTCATCATTTAGCAGTAGATCTCTCTCTCTACATCTCTCTCTCTCTCTCTCTCTCTCTCTCTCTCACACACACACACACACAAATCCCAAAAACTGCACAGCTCAGAAGTAGATATTATGCAGTCATCTACTCTTTGTAATATGGTATATATTAACCAATTTCAAAGTTATGGAACAAGGATCCCTTATGCCTTGTATCCAAATTCTCTAAAAGTGGATTTAATCACACCTACCTCCAAACTGAAATACGAAGAAAAAAGAATTTCAAGAAAGGTAATCAAGCAACAGAGAAAATAGAGCAGAATGATTCAGCCAATTTTCTGATTCATTAACATTAAACAAATAGGATTTATAAATAAATAAATAACTCACCATTCAAGTCATTTATCGCACTTTGAGCTTCCTGAAACAAATACACAACAGAGCATAATCAGCCAATGTATTGCCTAAATAAAAGGGGGGAAAAGGGAAAGCAACAAAAACATATACGGACTTGCTGATTACGAAAAGCAACAAAGCCAAAACCCCTTGAACGGCCAGTCTTCTGATCCCACATGACCCTTGCATCTCTGAACAAATACAGAGGATGGGTAATGTTAAGATTGTTATCAGTCATGTTTCACTCAAAAACCAGGGAATTTCAGCTGAAGGAATATGCAGTAAAATTGGACTTACGAGCAACTAGGATAGACAGAGAAGCATGCAAATAAGGTAGCATCAGTAACCTCCGGGCTAAGATCACCGACAAAAATGTTGAAGTGATCTGCACACCATCAAAATTTATAGCTACAAGTTCTGAGGAGAAGAGAGGACCAAAATTAGATATACAGTGGATATAAACGTACTTGATGTGTCCTCTCTCTGAGTACTAGCATATGCCCAATTGACTTTTATAGGTTGTCCAAATCTGTAAGATGCATATTAGAAAGGACATAAAACTGCTCAAGTGTCAACAATTAACCAGAAGTCTACTTACAAATGCCTTCCATTCAGAGTCACAATGGCGAGGGTAGCTGATCGGCGGTCGAAGTAATCCACAAAACCATAGGATGACTGCACCACAAAGCGGTGCAAACCATGTTAACAAAATGAATGGAACTTCATCATCAATTCACGTTACTAAGTCAAGAGGGAAAGGAATCTTATCCCCAAGCATGAAAGAGAAAAATAACTGAGTCTGTAAGCTGAGAGAGTAAGAATTCAATTCATACCTTCTCTTTCCGAATGAGCTTGCAACCTTCAAGAGGACCAGTGCTAGAGAAAACCTCCTGAAGAAGAGGTTCAGTAACTTGCGGGTGGATATTTCCAACATACCTACATTGCATGAAAACATAGGTTATATATAAAACTTAGGAAAACATTGTTATTGCCCAAGTGAGGCTAAAAAATGTGGCAGTTTCTCTAGTATATTAGAAGGGCCCTCAAAGAAAAGAAGCAGAATACACAACAGTTGAAGGCCAAAGAAACAAAGTCCAAACATTTTAAGATGCTACTTTAAAGTAATATGTTAATAGGTAGACCATAAATTAAAATTTGATCCCACATCAGAGAGAGAGTCACCACTTAGGCAAGTGGGTAAAATGACCCACTAAACCAACAATAAATCTTAGTTACTGTGCCATCACAGCAATGATGCATAATTTCATGTTCTTTTTAATTTGGACCCACTATAAAGAAATGAAAAGAAATAATATAAGCTTGCTCAATCAAATGTCCATATAATAAGTGGTTTAAGTATACTTGCAATTTCTTACCCTCGATCGTTTGCATTTGTCTTAATCCGATTGTTATACGGTGAAAACTAAATAATCAACTATCATAGAGAAGTCATGAACATCTAGCATGGATCATGTGTCACTTTCTGAGATTGATGAGCCTAAAAAGTTTGAAATTATGTAAATTTATAGTTATGAAGTTAGTGCTCTGTTACGTTGAAATGAACTGGTACAGTTTTGCTAAATGAAGTTGTAAGTTGATGCAAAGTATGTTATTGGATGACACACTAAATACATTTCTGGCTCCATATTTGATCTTTCATTTCATCTCCCATTAACCACGAAAACAAATTGCTCCCTAAAGTACAGTGTCTGAAAGTTAGGTCACATTATGCACATCTATACTTTCCATAACTAGGAAGCAGCCGTGAATTAATTATGGTCCCTAAATTTGGATTTTCAAATCCACTAGGATCAACCATCCACCCACTTTTACAACACCAGATACTTAAAAAGGTTTATCCATATTATTCCTGTAGATATAACCAACAGATATTGAACGGCCTCGCACCTACAATCAATAATAAAACTTGACAGCCAAAAAATTGTAGCGCATACATTAACACATCTGCATATCCTGTATTAAAGGTCATGACAGCACTTGCTAACAACTAAAATATCATACTGAGTGATAACAAAAAGTTCACAACGAGATGCCAAAATTATAGGGAAAATAAGGACAAAATGGAAAAGCAAAATTGAAGTAAAGAGTGCAAGGGAATAAATCGAATGTCAAGGAACTTACACACTGCGGCATGCACTTGAATCGAATCGAGGTGGCAAATTTCCACTCAAGATAGGCTCTATCTGCATATCAGATTAGAAGTTTCATAAGCTTTCAGATCAGACCATAGAAGAAGCCTTCAGGAGAAGTTGAATCACCAGTAGAATCTAAAGTGCACTAGGTAAAGATCTCGAAATGAAACTTGGAGGCTTAGTTCTTTCCCTCATCTTTCCCTCCCACAAAACCCAAACCCCCCAAAAAGAACACCAATCCAAAGAAGAAATAACAGGAGACTGATGTCTACTGAACACCAATTCGGGAAGCTCCGATATTACAAACAGAGCTGAGACTCTGGTAGCTAATATGCACAGCAGGTGAAGATTTCAGATTCAAACATAGTTTTGGGTCAGGTACAATGAGCTCTTTTCTGAACCACCAGCAAGCAAAATGGTTTGGGTAAATAATTAATCAAGTCTTTCAGGTAAGAAACAAGCCATAAAAACCACAAGGAATCACAGTCTAGTGGCCACTTAAAGTGGGGATTAGCAGTAAATTAGAACAAATTATAAGGACCATATCTCTTTTGTTTTGGCACTCGTTTCAGGCCAAATACAAGTAACTCAATCTAGCTTTACGAGAAGTGAGAATTGATATCCCGAATCCTCGTATTTCACCACATTTAACCTATAATGCAACAACATTAAGAAAATTCTATCTCCTACATGCGAAATCTACAAATGGGCAAACAAGAAAAATGGTTGATGCATCCCTGATAACATAAAAATTTTAACTTTCAAAGCATAGCACCTAAAAGGCATATGTAAAACTCACACAAAGACAAAAGTAAAAGACATCAACAACTTCTCTCCCAGATTTTAAGCAGAGGAATCTGCAAAAAATACGGAAGTTTGGAAAGCAATGTATCATTACTCGTCCAACTCCAATTTTTTAAACTCAAAATTAAAACAGATAAAGTCACAGAACTCTTAAGAGCCAGGCGAAAGAAACGTAAACAGCCATCTCATCCAGCGAACATCAACAAAATCTAGTTAAATAAACACTGAAGTGTACCAACAATCGACTTAAACACCGTAGAGCCCTGAAACCCAGATAAGAGATGAACTTATCCATACAATCAAAGCCAATTACAAAGGACCCAGATAAATTTAATCTCAAAAACATAGTACATATCCTCATACAAAGGGCATACGTGACACACGCCCCCCAAAAAAAAAACCCAGAAAACAGGGAACCTGAGGAGGTGCGAGGAGACCCGGATGGTAAAGAGATTGCTGCATCAATGCTTGCTGCTGGTGCTGCTTCAACCTCTGTTGCTGCATCTTCTTCTTTATTTCCGCACAAATAATACAAAAAATATCAACGCCAAAAATCGGAAAAAAAAAAAAAACAAAATATCAAGTAGAAGAAAACAGAAAAAATCAAAATCAGGGTGTGAGAAAACAAGGAAGAGGAGAATTTAAAAAGAGAAAATTATCAAACCAAAAAAAATTAAGAACAGAAAAAAAATGAAGAAAAAAAAAAGAAAAGAAAAGAACCCTGGGAGTCTCAGAGCAAGAGAGACAGAGTAGTACGATGGATAGAGAGACGAAGAAGAAGATGTGCGTGTAACTACGCTAGCGACGATCTTTTCTTTTTCATGGGCCGAGGAATTGTTTCGCTGTTTCCGTCTCTTTCTGTTGGTCCGTGCAACCGGCTCTGTGAACCGTACGATGTTGAGGAGTGTTATGGTACTAATTGGATTATTATTTCAAATCATTCTATCAATTAAAATATATTTACTTATATCTAATAATTATTATTTTAATATAAATATGTACTTTGAGAATTGTATCATTGTAATTATAGCATATAACAACATGAAAAAAAAAAGTATGTGTCTCTAATTAGAAGGATATTTACAATGAAATTCGTCTGCATCAAAAAATAAAATATATTATTTTTCCTCATATATTCTTCCAAAACAAAACAAACACTCCTTATTAATTATTAACTTATATATATATATATATATTGATATATATATATATATTGATTAAAAATAATTTATTCTGTATCAACTAATACATTAATACTTAATTTAACAAACTATTATATCAATGATCATTAATTATCAAATAAAAAGCACCATTTATTAGTCCTTTTCAACTTTCTGTTTTCTTTTTACTTTTGATAGGAATAAATTTATTATATATCAATGGCAAGCCTTATATATTTTATTGGGCTACATTGTCTTTGGACCATGTCATCTGATATTCAATTGTCATTTGGGTCAACATTTTTTAATTGGGCCTAGTAGATCAATCCAGTTGCTGATTGGGTTTGTTTGGTAAACAATGCAGCCAAAAACCAAACGGGCCTTAAGGTGCTTTCATCCTTGTGGGCCCACTTGAAAGGGCTTCAAAAAAAAAGTATTTCTCAAATCGTATTTTTTTTTTAATAGATTTTCTTAGGGCTGTCAATGGACGTGAATTTTAATCTGAATTCGATCTTAGTTCGATCTGAATTTTAGTATGTTCGATCGATTAAAATATTCAATGGGTCAGATTTGATAGCAAATATTCATAATCCGAAATAAATGGGTTGGATTTGAAATCAAACAGTCTGATCCGTCAAAGATCCGAATCCAAACTTTAATAATACTTTTTATTATATTAGCAATCTTACATATATAATGTTAGTGAATAATTTTAAATAGAATGCAATATCCAAACCATTATAACTTATAATACACTTTTTTGTATTTTTCAAAGTAATTTTTTTCAAAAAATAATGTATAGTTTATATATATTTTTTAAAATAATTTTCTACTTATTTAAATTTTATTTTTTACATAATAAATAATTTTTTTTATTGTTTATTTGATTTTAAAGTTTCAAATTTTTTAACAGTTAGTCGAGTGGGATTTTTCTCTCGGGTTTCGGATTTTTTCTCGGATTCGAATTCGGATTTTCCTGATTTGATCTAAATCCAACCCATTGACAGCCCTAGATTTTCTTTTTAAGCTAAGCAACTTTGTGTTTGAATGCAATAATTAAAAGTAATTTTATTTAAAATTACTTTGGATAACTTCTGAAGAAAGCCATATATTTTGCCTTTTTTTGGCATCTATTTTTTTTTTAAAGTCTATCCAAACACATTTTTTTTAACTTTGAAGTGCTCTTTCTTTTTTAAATTAAGTACTTTTCCTCTAAAAAACAAAAGCACATCCAAGCGAACTATGAGATAGCTTCTTTCAAGAAATAGATGATACTCAAAGAACCAAATGGACCAAACTAGCACCGCTATAAAAATGATGTTAATGGTGAGATGATAAGTGATATCACCAAAATTGTTGTTAATTAATTTCAAGTCAACATATGAAGTTGTGGCTATTTATGTTGTTAGAGTATGGCTTAAAAGTAGAAAATTTGGAGAAAATTATTCGTACAAGTTATTCTATTTGCTGTAGAAGGTCGTCTAGAAATTCACACAACTCGCCAACTTGAACAAGGGTTGTTTTAATTTCTTTGTGGGGTGCAGATTTTTAATTTCATTAAAATTGTGTTTTGTTCTTAGTTTGAGAAGCACCAACTTCTGATGAGTTAGATTTTATATTTACGCTCTGCTTACGAAAGGAAGGATGTCTGACATTCTTTGCTCAGCAAATTTTAGTGATAGTTACTTGATCAAATTGCCTTTTGCGGATTTTGATGAAGAGATTGAAAGTTAGTTTTTGAATTTTGATCCGTGTCGAGGTTCGTTAGTTTTTGAATTTTGTTCTGTGTCGAGGTTCGTGTGTAATTTGGACTTTGTAAAGTCAATGTGAAGATTTGTTGAGTATAGTTCCAAAATCCCCACTTGTGTATCTACGTATTTTATTTTGTCACACTTGTACAAGTATGTCTTTTTCTTTTTCAATAAGAAAATATACATAGGTTTTTAAAAAAAACTCGCCAACTTCACAAGATCGTCAAAAGGATCGCTTTTGTAGACGATTGCATATTTTGAGTCTCATAACTCTTTTGCTTCTAGTGAAGAGTGTATAAGTTTTGTCTTTCGAGACCGTAAGAAAAATTGATGGTTTGACACTTTAACTCAAATACATTTGATCTTTGAACTTTTATTTATTATATCTCTTTTGTTCGGGTGGATTTCTCTCCTCCTCATTCTATATGTAGCTTGATTTGAAAGAACCACGTAAAATTTCATGCGGTTGATATTTTGCTCTTGTTATTCTCTCGTCTTTCATTTATATGGATTTTAAATTCGTGCCCTAATTCCTAAGACATGTGTTGTAAGATACAAGTTTTTGGTTTTTCTCACAAGCCAACAATGTTGCTATCAATAACTAGTGATATATTGCAAACTTCATGATAACAAAATAATCCGAATTGCCGATGACTGATTTGATATTATCTACAATGATGACCTGACAATAGTACTTTGATTATTAAGTTTGTAAATACTATCATTTACTACAAAATACAAATATATTGTATTTAATCAATGTCGCAAATTATGTTTATATTTCTTGATATATGATATAATTACAAATTAATTTTTTTTATTTTAAAAATTATAAAGACTCCCTGAAGTATGTTTCAACTTAACAAAATTCATCATTCAATAAGGTTGGACATAATTATGAATTGTATTTCTATGTTTTTCAATTGGATTTTGATATGGAATTGATATAATCTTGACAAGTTCAATTATAAAAAAATAAATATGAAATCAATTTTTAAAAAAATATATAATGGCAATATCAAACTATAAATGGTGATGATTGTTGTGGTATAAAATAAAATTACTCCGCGAAAGTTGGCGGAATAACAAAATTGATTGAAGGATTTTTATCAAGTTCGACGTGCACCCCCTGATTGCCAGATTGACTACAATGTTTGCAAAAATAATTATCTATTGGACATCTTGTAATTTGTAAAATAAAAGGATTAATTCGTAATTACATCATAATTTAAGGGATGTAGATGTAATTTTCCCTAATCAATATCATTAGTAGTAATTTTAATTGATCACTTTTATTTATATCGATAATAGATATACATATATGTATTTGACGTACAAAATAATATAAATATCTCTATATCTATGAGTGTATGGATCCTGTATTCTATAATCTTTTATCTATTTTCTTCGTAATGTTACAAGATTTGAGTTGCTGTTTTATTTGGATTAAACAATAAGATAACCGAGCTGAAGACTAGGTCCTAGGCTAGCATCACAGACGAGACAATGGGCCTACTGGACAAGGAAAGGGGCTCGGCCCACAGCCCGAACACGAAACGCCCATGAACATGTTTTTGGACTTGCTAAAAAAGAGGAAGGCAAAGGCGTTAGCCTAAAGGTCTTAACTCATGGCCCAACTAATCCTCCATTACGGCATTACCTAGTAAATTACAGCTAGTACCCTTGAATTTACACGAAATTATGAAAAACTCCTCTATCTTTTTATCATGACCTCCAATGTTAATCTAAAATATTTTGTCGCCAGTAATCATTAGGTTTTTTGGTGAAGAGGCGCATATGTAAATCAAGACATATGAATAAGTAGTGCTTTGTGAAATGTTGAGATTAGGGATGCCAATGGGTCGGATTTGGAATGAATTTATAAAATTTAAATTCGAATTCGATAAATTTTCTCAATATTTGGATCCAATTCGAATCCCAACAAGGTTTATATTCAATATTACTGAGTCCAAATTCGATAAGGAGTCCGAAACCCGATAAGAAAATTCGATCCGATTAACAGTTACAAAAAATAAAAGTTTAAAATTAAGTAACATAAAAAATTATTTTTATATAAAAAATAAAATTTTAAATAAATAGAAAATTATTTTAGAATATATATATATATATATATATATAAACTATATATGATTTTGTTAAAAAAATTACTTTGAAAAATAAAAACAATGTCTTATTAATTATTATGGTTTATATATTACATTTTATTCAAACTTCTTTACTAACATTACATACACAATGTTATTAATCTAATAAAAAGTATAATTAAAATTCGGATTTGAATTTTTAACGAATCAGACTGTTTGATTTCATATCATATTCATTTATTTTGGATTATGAATATTTATGATCGGACCTGATCTATCAAATATTTTAATCCATCGAATATGTTAAAATTCAAATCTAATTCGAATTAAAATTTGGTCCACTGACAACCCTAGTTGAGATATATAGGGTTGTAGATGCAATATTTTTGTTGATATTAATTCTTCATTTCTTTTGGAAAAACTAGATAACAAATACTTATTTGATAATTTTTTATTTTGCGTTATTGAAATAAATTTACATACTTAATCTTCATTTCAATTGCAAAATTAAAGACAAATATTTGTTCAAATTGTGATGGTCTTCCACGCTCAAAATTTCAGGACTTGATTTGGCATTGATATGCATCCCGACTCCGACTTTCTCCGCAGTCAATTTTTCTTTCCTTTTTTTTTCATTAAAAAAAAAATTACATCATCACATTTTCACCGATTGTTTAATATATTCATTAATAATCATCAATAATAACCAACTTTATAAATTGTTTTTTTTTTTAAAAAATTACTATAATAAATTACATGAGTTAGACGAAAAATCAGTACATCCGATAAAACTTGAACTCAAAATCACATGCCTTTAAAATTTTCAGGCCTCAACCCTAATCATTAGATTAAGAAATCATTGGCATCTCCACAATCAGTTCTTTACATTTCAATCCCAACCATTACGTATTTATCAAAAAAAAAAAAAAAAATCACAACCATTAGGTCAAAATATCACGGGATCTCGGCAATCAATTCTTCAGGCCTCTAAGCTATTGATTTTTGTTTGTTGTCATACACACACACACACACACACACACAAATATTCACACACACACACACACACAATTATATATTTGACGGAGTTTTTTTTATTAAAATGTGTTATTTTGATCAAATTCACAATTCTTAGAATTTTGAATGATTTTTAATTTACGATGAATTAATTAATTGGTTGACATTAATTGTAATTTTTATTATTTTCCCTCTTAATCATTTAAGTCTGTCAATTATCCATATTTAATGATTTTAAATCCTATGTAAAATCTCTCTCTCTCTCTCTCTCTCTCTCTCTCTCTCTCACACACACACACACACACACACACACACATACACACACATGCACGCGTGGGTGCAAGCACGCACAAACAAAGATGTGAAAATAGAATAAGTAATAAGTTCAAATATATATATATATATATATATATATATATATATATATATATACTATTATATATTTGAATGAGGTCATTTGACAAAAATATGCATTTTGATTAAATTCTTAATTTTTAAAATTTTGAATTACTTTTAATTATTTATGATAAATTATTTGACTGGTTTACATTAGCTGTAAATTATTTATTCTTTCTTCTAATCTTTTTTTATATGTATTTTTCTAATCATTAAAGTACACGAACTATTTATATTTAATAATTTTTCTACGGCGAATTTAAATTGGTTGCAATTAAAAATAGTACTTCGATCGAAAATTTCGCGCCATGCGGGAAACAAAAATTTTGGCACAACTTTGCGATGGACTTAATCCGTCACAAATGCGATAAGCGAGATTTACGATCGATGTTATCAGTTGCAAATTTCATCGTCGTTTTTGCGACCGACTATTTCGGTCACAAAGTTCTTTTGTTTCGTTGATCATTTTGCAACCGATTTTGTTCGTCGCAAAATTTTTATTTTAATTTTTTAAAAAATTTTTGGCCACCTATCAATTTAGATCCCACTTCAATGGTTTTTTTTTTGTTTTTTGAAAGTTTTGTTTTGTTGATATGTATAACTAATGTTATAAATTTAAAAGAATCAATCATTCTAATACTATGAAATAATGAATGAAAGATACATATATTTAATTTTATTACAAGTGAAAAGTAAAATAATTTATTTAAAAAAATTATATGATTAATAGAAAAATAATTGAACATGAGAACTAAAAAAATATTAAACAGTGTGATATGAGATAAAAGCAAGAGAATATGTTGAGAATGTAAAATGGAAAAAAAAAAAACCAACATTGAATTGGAAAAGTGAAAAAATACAAGAGAGAGATAATATGAAAAAAAATAAAAAAAGACAATGTTGTATTGACAGGTCAAGGCAGTTATTCAATGACATACTTAATAAATCTAGTACATAGTTGAATTTATTAATAAAATTCGTGCTTTGTAGAATGCATACATTGAGATGCCTACTGATATTAACGTAAGTTTGATTATATATATATATATATATATATATATGTAGTGCTCATTTATATATATGTTTTAAAAACAAATATTTGATTTATATATGCAATGAAAATCACCAATTTGATTAGCTATTCAGAGAACGAATAACTAATTTCAATAAAATAAATTCAAATATTTGTGACCACCCTTGGTACGGACGCAATTGGTGGCAAATACTAAAAAATTTTACCAGCTTTGCAACCAATCTAGTCGATCGTAAACATCATCACCCACGCTCCACATCAGCATCTTTTGCAACTTACCCATTTCGGTTGCAAAATGAATTGCAAAGATAATCGGTCACAAACTTGGTATCAAAATTTGAGACGCGGGTTTTTGCTGCTGACTCTAGTCGGTCGCAAATATGGTGGCAAAAGCATTTTGCGACCGATTTTCAGAAAAATTCGGTCGCATATTCCAATGCAAATCGTCATTTTTCTAGTGGTGGGTGGTGGTTTGAAACAACGGCAACTATAGCAGTTGGAGGCTTACCAGCGGTTTTTCTCAACAAAACTTACATGGATCTTGAGCGTCTTGACCTGGGTATTGTATTGGTGAGATCAATTTTGGATTAAAACCGATGGTGGTGGTGTAATTATGGGAAGCAAATGTAGCGAGCATTGTGGTGGGTTTGGGCTTTTTGTGCAATTTTTCTCAAATTAAATGCAAACAATTGGAGATTTCATGAAATTGATTTAGGAGTTTTATTTAACTTGAGAAGGCATATACAACAACGTTTTCGGTTGTTACTCTGGCGGCAGTGGCGGCGGATCTGGCGGCGACACTGGTGGAGGGGTGGTCGTAGAAGAAGAAGTCAAAAAATAAAGAAACAAAATGGAAAAAAAGGAAACGGGGTTTATTAAAATAAAATAAAAATAACATGGATTATTTTAAAATTTTAATAAATAAAGGGAATTAATTTGCAATATTGGGTAAATTTATTTAAATTTATAAGAAAATGAGTATAGTAGCAAATATGTTTCCATTTAGGGGGTATTTTGGTTATTTTAATCATTTTTGAAAGTGCAAATAAGGTTAAATCACATGCATATATGCACCCCAAGCGCGTGCACTTCACCCTCCATTATTGTAGGAAACAGGCAATGTTTTTGGAACCATGCGGGATTTTCCCCCCATTTTTAACCCTTGGGGGTTTTCAGCAAGTTCACCAAACCACACGGGGGGGTTTTTAGAATTTGGCCAACAAAAATGTGCAAAATATATATCCTTTGACAAATATATATATATATATATATGTGTGTGTGTGTGTGTGTGTGTGTGTGTGCACCCTATTATATATTTGAATGAGGCCATTTGACAAAAATGTGCAATTTCGATTGAATTTTCAAATTTTAAAATTTTAAGTTATTCTTAATTATTTATGATAAATTATTTGATTGGTTTACATTAATTGTAAATTTGTTTATTCTTTCTTCTAATCTTTTTTTATATGTATTTTTCTAATCACTCAAGTCCACGAACTATCCATATTTAAAGTTTTTTAATGCTCTGTTAACTCTCTCTCTCTCTCTCTCTCACACACACACACACAAGCACACACAAAATAGTTTTTTAACCCGTGCGTTGCACGGGGTGATAATTGCAGATTAAAAAAAAGTATATTTAATTTAAGATATAGTATAAATAATAAAATTATTTTACAAATATAACAAATGCAAAATGATTAACAAAAAAAAATTGAATACAACTTAATTATTGCAATAATAAAAACATAAGAATTTAATGCATCAAACACAATTTAATTAACTCATGCTTTGCACGAACGGTTTTTTTCTCCATTATGGAAATAAAGTGTGACATAAATGAATATCGATTTCATTAATTATATGAAATATAAAATGACAAAAAATATATATGTAGCAGAACTGTGAAAAGTTTTAATTGAAAAGGTGTACTTATGGACATTAAAGTAAATGTAAAAGAATATAAACTATGAAAATAAATAGCAAATCATAGTTCATAGCTTCATTTTTAACAAAGTGTTCTGATAGTAATCTATCACAATACATACTCTTATATTTTTGAATCACAGTTTGAGAATAGATTTTGTAGATTTGTTTTAGCGTATAAAACTTATTATTAACCACATTTGTAATAGTGTAGGAGGAATGCCTTTTACATCATAAATATTATAATTTTTTGAATAATTTATAAATGACTAAATAAAAGTAAAATAGTATCATTGAGAAGATATTGCTATGCATTAACTTTTAGGAATAAGGATACCCATCTCCAAGGTATATTAACAACTTCATACTTAAACTTTTAATAACAGAAATAACAACAACAACAATTATCTATTCAAAATACAAAAATCAAAAATTTCTTAAAACAACTATAAAAGAAAGGTTTACAATCACACCACGGATGAATTTTTTGGGTATTATAAGAATAATATGTCATATAAATAAAAATTGACTTCATTTTATTATAAGAGATATAAAAGGACAAAAATATATATGTCACAAAATTGTGAAAGAGATTTAATTCAAAAGTTGTATTTATTGACATTAAAGTAAACATAAAAGAATACAAATCATGAAAATAAATTGATCGAGATTTAACCATATAATCTTATTTGTTCATCAAACAGAATCATACCCAACGACAATGTATCGCCACTTGGTGTAATAAATGACATCCCATATTCTAGTTATACGAACTTCTTATTATCCAATTTCACTCCATTGGAAATAGCTTTTTGAAAACCTGATTATCAATGCCCATGTTTGAGAAAATGTACCTAATCATAACATATATCATATTTAGAATAAACATTTAACTCATCTTTCAAATATGCAAGACTTTTGATTATTCACATTATTGTAATACATAGGAGACTATTAGTAAAAAAAAACAGTTTAGTTAGTTAATTTAAATTAAAATATAACATGTCATATTTTTATTTTGGATAAATATTAGATCCTTTTCAATGATTATAAATATTCATATACTCAGACAAATAAATCTAAAAAATGCAATAAATATTGTAAACAATGTATTTTTCTCGTTTAATTTTTAAAATTGTATATTGGAAATAATCGTGTATTAAAAGTTATTATCCATATTGTACCATATACTTATAAAAGTTAAAATTTAAAATTTTTAAAAATATAGTAAATGGGACACTGTAATTTATTATTTATTTTTTTTGAAAAAAAATATATAATTTTAAAAATTATGTAGAAATAAGTGATAGATAATTTAAGTAGTTAAAAACTAAAGTGATGGATAAATAATATAAAGGAGATATTGTAAATAATACTATCTATGTTTGTTCAAAAAAGAGTTAGAAAAATGTGAAAAATGTATATAATACATTCAATTCTGTCAATTAACTAATTGTAAAAATAAAATCACTTGCTAAATTAAGATGTATTAGATAATGATATTAAATAATTGATCTTTTTTTTGTCGAACTTAAAATTTCATTCAAAAATTGATAAATAAAAATATTAAAAATTCAATCAATAACAGGTCATTTCAATTTCTTTTTTACAAAAGCATTACGCAAAAATAAATGATAGGTAAATACAATATTTCAATACTAAAGAGAATCATAAATATTAAAAATAAGACGCTATAAATATAAATTAATTTTTCCTTTAATTTTAATGAAACTATAACTTGTCTTATTTTAGAATTTGAATAAGTATTGAATTCTTTTAGATAACTATTACTAACCATATACGCAAACAAATTTAAATCCAGATTATTATAATTTCATACGGGCAAAAATAGACCATATTGACACTGTGCAAATGGGCGTGCACATGGTGGACAATCTCAAGGTTTTCAAAATTTTATATGTTAAATTTATCAAAAGAATGAGATAAAAATTATTTGTAGAATTTTTTAGATATTGATATAATATATAAGCTAAGAAGAATATTTTCACAAATATATAAAATGGAGCATACCTATAAATAAGATTGAATTAATTAAAATTATAAAGAGAGAGAAAGAAAAAAAATTGAAATATGGAAAGCAATAATCAAGAAATTGTAACTTATGAAATTTAAATTAGACTAAATATGAAAATATCTTATATTGTCAAAATGAATAAAACTAACTTATTTACATCAATACCACATAAGCAAGATACTAAAATAGGGACACCATACTGTTTTCCTTAATATATACTAATATTTACCCGTGTGTGGCACTAGGAATTAATTTTATTTTATAAAATAAATATACTAATAACATGTTTTTAATCTAATTTGATATGATCTGGAAATATATATATATATTTAAGGTTTTTTTATATATTTTAAAGAGTTAACTGTTGTTGGACCAAATCATAAATATTTAGTAAGAAAAAAATAAAATTTTAGAAATTTCTCTATGATATATTTGTATTTATAAGTATGACCCAATCATTTAGAATTTTGCATAATGATTTACATAATTTATTATAGTTTTCAACAATAAAATTGGGTTAGGATTTACATCATTAATTTAAATTATTTTTTTACATATAACTATTATGTAAGTTTAAAGCTAAAAAATATATTATAATTTATAAGGATATATTGAGATTGAAAAAAATAAACAAAACTATTCCAATTTGGATAAAAGAAACACGATAATTCCAGGTTTGAAAAAGTTGACTATATATATGTGCAATGTGCATTATGAGATATCAGAAAAGTATAACCATTAATTATTACTTAATGCATGTTTATTCATAATCACTTCAATCTGCCTAAGATTAATCAACAAAAAAAAAAAAAGAAAAAAGAAAACTTCTATTTAACAACTCTCTATGGTTCAATAAGATATATTTATTCACGTCAAACATTTTGATACATAAAAAGATATGATAAAAGAAGCAACTCTTGTTACATAACCACACAATCTAGTTAAAAAAACAATAATCTAAATGATATAGATACTAAATGCGTTTGATATCAGGAATTACATATTGAAAAGTTGAGTACAAAATGATCGTTAATGCATGTACATTCATCATCACTTCAATCTATTTAAGGCCCTTTTCAAATCTCAATAAGTTGCTCTTATCATGAAATAATATGAACACCGAAAAGAAACATAATAAACTTTAACATTAAAAAAAGAAAAGATAAGAAAAGAAATGGAGTCCGACTCCTTTGGCCTAATGGACATGTATCCCGTCTTAAAGGCGTAGGGGATGTAATGACTAGGGCTTGAATCCTAGCAAATGTGTGTGCGTGGGTTGTATTGAATTACCAAAAAAAAAAAAAGAAGAAGAAGTCGAGAAATTGATATTATAATAATGCCTCATATAATATGTTTTTTACAAAAAAAAAAGATTAAAATTTTCAAAAATCAATTTTCGCGAGCATTAGTAATTTGTCAAAATGTGAATTGAAGTATTACAATCAAAGATCATTTTATGCCCTGACTATATCTTTCGTTGAGATGAAAGAAAAGCTTAATTATGATAAATCAAGCTTAGGGGTAGGGTGAAGATTATGTGAGGTATTATGAAAGACAAAAATTTTGAAATATATAGATTGAAAAGAGAATATTTTTAATGAAAAATTAGGAAAGTAATTAAAGAAAAAGAAAGTATAGGACTAACATAAGTAATTGATATTGATTTTGAGGGAATGGCTTAGTTAACCGAAATCCATATGCATGATTTACGTATTTAATGGTTTTCTCATATGACTCAATAATTACATGTGTATAATTTGATTGATTATATTTATGGAGTATATATGCACAAAACATTAGACAATACAAACAGGTTTGTAGTAGATGATTATGTAGACAATTTATATAAATTTATTTATGGCATATACATAACTTATTATTATTGTTATTATTATTATTATTAGAGAGACATTTATATAGATAACAGTGGATATATATATATATGCATGTGGTTGAAAAATCTGTCCAAATTCATATGAGATAACTAAATCATAGAGTTTAAAATAATAATTATGATAATGAGTTTAATCATATATATATATATATATATAAACATTATATATATACATATATAGATAGATACTTCATAATGTATAGGAATAATAGGAGTCAATTAAGAAAAATAGTTAATGTAAAAGATAAATCTATATATATATATGTGTACACACAAAATCTAAAAATTTGCATTAATTGATAAAGAATTAATCATAGAAAAACTAATCAATGGTTATAAATTTAAATTATGTTTCAAAAAATAATTAAGTAATAAAGAGTAATTTAAAGAGTTAAACATAAATATGCTTGAAATTAATGGAATTAGAAAATGTTAAATATAGAAAGATGAATGTGAATTAAAGATTGAAAATGTAAATATAAAAAACGTCTTACACGGTAAATAGTGAAAGGGCAACTTGTCCACCTCATTGTCCACATAAGCAATGGATAAACACATAAGGTGGATTCCATTTTAAATATATATTAGATTAGATTAGATAAGAATAATATATATATATATAACGTTATATATAGATAGGTAATACATAATGTATAGGAATTGATTAAGGAAAAGTAGTTAAGGTAAAAGATAAATTTATATATATATATGCGCGCGCGCACACACACACGCAAAATCTAAACATTTGCATTAATTGATAAATATTTAATAATAGAAAAACAAATCAATGGATATAATTATAAATTATGTTTAAAAAAATAATTAAGTAATAAAGAGTAATTTGATGAGTTAAACATAAATATGCTTGAAAGTAACGGAATTAGATAATTTTAATTATAGAAAGATTTTAATGTAAATTAAAAATTGAAAATGTAAATATGGAAAATGTCTTACATGGCAAAATAGTGAAATGAAAACTTGCCCACCTCATTGTCCACATAAACAAAGGATGGACACATAAGGTGGACTTCATTTGAAATATTTATATCAGATAAGAATGTAAAAATAGAATAAGTAATATATAGCTTCAAATAAAAACATAATAACACATATGATAAGGAAAATTTTAATTGACATATTATGTACTATCAAATTAGTTACAATTTAAGAAATATTAGAAAAGTCAATATGAACATAATCTCCTCTATAATAAATTTCTCCAAAAAAAACTAGAAGAAACATTCAAATAAAACTCAGATAACTCTTTTTATTTTTTTGTGATGGATTATGTAACTCAAATCTAGAAATTTTAAATTTGAGATGGTATATCAACAAACCAAATTATAGGCTTAAAAGATGTGAAAAATTAAAACATGGACACAATACTGACGTGGCATATTTCCGAACGGGCATATGACCTCCTCTCTCAAACAAAGAAGTCGTTTACTCCCCGGTCACTCCCCTCGAATCCTCCCAATGGAACCATCCGACACCGAACGACTCCGCGACCCCTCATCCTGTCGACCCACTGGTTGTAATTCCCCCTTTTAGAAGCCCGCTCCTCGGCTATCTGATTGACATACATACCGATCGGGACCTTACCGGGTCCAACGGATCCTTGCTGGTACTAAATGCTCCGTCAGACGAGGTATGGGGGAGCCACCTAACCCCATACCTTATTAATGGGGCGCCAGCTATCGCCTATGGACCTTACCTCTGGGTCTACTGGTCACCCACTTCGGTCCTCAACGGCCTACTTGGCCTGGTGGGCCCCCAGGAGCTTGGTCTAACTGGACATGGTATAAATACCCCTGCAATTTTGGTAAGATACACGCATTAATTATATATAGCACCCTTACTCTGCTTAAATCACCCCAAACCGATCAACTAATTTAAGCATCGAAGGGTCTTAACTGAGACCCATCTCAGCTAGTTCACGTTGCCATTTCCTTATTGCAGGACCAACTTCCCGCTCAAATATCCACACTTGTAAACTCGACCAGAGGAATCGACCGGTGTCGACCAGCTCGGAAATCGACCCGCATCAAATATCATTTACAATATTTTTTCATCTTTTCATGTCTATCATTTCTTTTTATATAGTTTAACGCTACGTGAAAGTTTCATAACCTAACTTCTGTTTGTTTATTTTCGTATCTTTATTTCAATTTTTTTTTTTTTGGTTTTTTGGATTGTCGACATATATAATTTATTATTTAATATTTTTTAAATAAGAATTTATTTATTATTCTTTGTTAATTCATGTAGGATTTTATTATTTCACTTTGTAGTTCATTAGATATAATTGTTTTACATGTAAATTATAGGATGTTATATTTACAAGCCAATATGTTTCTTATTCTTAAAATTTTTATGAAATTGTTAAATTTGATGGATTATTTTTACATTGATATTGATATTTTTTTATCAAATAATTTTATTAGTTAATTGGATTTCTCATATGTTTGTTTTTTATCATGTTTCGAAAAATTTTCCTCAAAAAATCTAAAAATTTTAATATCTGCACAATACTAATTTTTTTTTATTTTACATCTTAATATTGTTTTTTCCTCCAATTTTTATTTTTCTTTATTTGTTCTACAAGTTTCTTTTTTGTTGTGTGAGTCACTCTATTAATATTAATGGGAATAAAATAAATTGATTTAGATAATAGTAAGATACAAACTAAGCAGATAAAATATATTATGTTTTCCTTCTTTATTTTGAATGGTGTTCATATAAAAGATATTAGAAGTTTCATATTTAGGTTTTGCAATAAATTCTCTTTATTATACATTTATTAAGTTGGAATATATATTTTGCACTCAAAAATTAACATGAATTTAAGAATAAATATCTTTAAAATATTTAGAGGTTCTCAAGATAATATTAATACATAGTCATTTTTCATCTATTCTACTCATCAAAATATAATTTCTTTTTTATATTTGTGATCTATTTACTTCATTATCTTATAGTTTATAAATCTATAATGATCAAGTTTAGTATATATTCATAAGTTCTTGACGGTATTACACTTTTAAACTAATATCGGGCGTAGCACATATTCTACGTTAGTATTCCTGAAATGCACATGTTTATACAAATCGCGATCAATTTATTTATATACACAAGTAATATTGGCAAACTCGATGCGGTGCATAGTAAAAAATATTTTAATTTAATTGCATACTATTTTTTTTGGTAGTATCTATACTATCAAAATATTTTTACTTATTTTTATTAGATTTATAAAATTAGCAATAAGTAAAAATAATAATTTAAAATAAAAAGCTAAAAAAGAATTACAAAAAATTTAAAAAATGATATTGAGGCGTATTGGGAGATAAAAGAGGATAGAGAGGGGTGAGAAAAAAAGACAGAAAATAAAAAGAACATGTAAGATAGAAGATTTAAGAGGATTAATCTTGTTTGGAAAAGTTTTTCTATTTTTATTTTCTGATCATGTTTTAATATCTATATTCTTTTAATAATTTATATAGTTGTGTATATTTTTGTTTCATTGTCATTACTTTTTTCTTTATCTTCTTCATTTGTTTGTTAGATTTTTTTTATTTTTTATTATTTTGACTTTGTTTTTGTATTTTTTACTATCTTCTAAATATTTAGACTGCATTTTTATTTACTTGATGGTCATTTTGCAAATAGCAAACTATTTAATTCATTTAAACTTCTATTGTACATTCAATTCCTAATTGTAATATTTAGTATCTATAATCATGTTTTGATAGAGATACTTGCAATGATTTCTGCATTTTTCTTTTTTCTTTTTTTTTTTTTTTTTTTTTGAGGAGATGAGAGATATTTTTCAAATATCCACACATAGCATGGCCAAAAATGGCAGTTTGTGTATATGTATGTATGTATGTATGTGTGTGTGTGTGTGTGTGTATATGTGTATATATATATATATATTAAAAGTTTCTCAATGTGACAGCTTTTGTATTAATTTTTTTGAAGGACGAACAAGGGGCAAATATTATTCATAACCCAAAGCATCAGCCATAACAATGCCATGAAGTGCCGAAGGCAGGTCACCTTCAGGTGCAGCAAAATCGGCTGTGCGAGCGAGCTGGTGAGCCAGCTTGTTACAAGATCTCTTAGCAAAGGAAAAAACACAACTCTCAAAACAACTACTTAAAAGTTTAATCTCCTGGAGCAAAGGGCCACGAGGGCACATCGCCATGGAATCACTCTTGACAGCAGAAATAATATTGAGACAATCGCCCTCAAAGATAACATCAGTCCACGAATGCGCCACAGCCACCTCAACCGCCAGTCTTAGTGCCAAAATTTCTGCATACTCGGGGTCACCTGGGAGCTGGATTTTAATCCGATGCCAGCCCACGCACACACCTCCATGGTCCCGAGCCGCGATACCCAACCCAACGGCTGCCTCGTCCCGAAAGACCGCTCCATCAAAATTCACCTTAATCAAACCCACAGGGGGCTTAGTCCAGCGCGCGGTCTCATTGGGCTCCGAGCGGATCCCCCCACCTCTGGTCACCTCATTCACTTGTAGAAACACCGCATGAAACCGCGAGGCCAATAAGATAACCCTCCATGGCTCGAGTCGTTCGTTCTCTATAGCTGCCCGATTCCTCGCGAACCAAATATACCAAGCATAGACAGCAAAGCGCCCAAAGTCATCACAAGAAAGCTGTGCCTTCGCATTTTGGAACCAGGTTAAAGCCCCGTCGGTCCAGCGGGACGCAACAGCCCATGGAACGCAAGATAATGCCCAAACTTGGCGGCTGAATTCACACCGAACAAGCACATGTTCTAAATCCTCTTGTGCCTCCAGACAAAAAGGGCATCCATCACTAGAAAAACATCGACGCCGCCTTAAATTCACAGAGGTGGCCAAGGCACCGCTACAAGCACGCCACATAAAAATCTTGATTTTGTTTGGTACCTTGGCATTCCAAATAAAGCGCCACGAGCCTGGCGTAGAAGAGCTAGCTGAGGCGGCCCCGCCTTCCCCCAAATCGTGAACAGTATTAGCCACATGGTAAGCTTTTGTATTAATTTTAATGATGGTATCCTTGATTATTGCTTAGCCTTTTTCATATTTAATGTCATAAATTATTATTTTTATATTTTGACCAATCAAAATATGATTAAAGTCATTATCTTAATTATTATTTTAGACTCTTTAATTCATTAATTTTGGCTCAAATTCATGTTAGTCATTACATATAAAGTAGCTTCTCAACCTGATGGCCGTAGTCGCAAGAAAAGGAAGGAAAAAAAAAAGAGAGACTTTTAATTCAAATTGCCCTTTGCTCAATTTTCATAAATAAATTATAAAAATTGGAGATTTAATGAAGTTACCCCTAAAACTTTGTGAATCTTTACGAGATCTAATTATTAAAAATAAAGAGCCCTTTTTTTTAAACTTATTTTATGGACTAATCTATGTTTAGCCTCAAAATTAATATTTTTTTACTATTAGCGATAAATCTTGAATTCAAAATTGCATACATGTAAAAATTTTAAACCTCAACTCTAACTACTAGATCAAGACATTATTGCCTTGGTGACATCTTTACAATCAAATCTTTAGACCTCTGACTTATTGATGTCTGTTTGTTTGTTATTTCCGTTTTCTTTTTATTTTTGTTTTTTTTAAGAAAAGGTAGTTACATCGCCACTAAATAATCCAATCAATAATATCATTGTCTTTTGATCGAAAAAACTAATAATATCATTGTCTAATCAATTAGTAATCAGTAAATTACCACGAAACAAATTTAGACAAATCACATCCGTGAGAAACAAATTCATCAGCATTCAGTGAGACTCAAACCTAGCGGTGGCAAATGGATGGATTAGGTCGAATTTACATTGGATTTTATTGGATCGAGTTGAAAATGAGTTGGGTTTTAAATATGTTCTAGATGATGGGTTGGTAATGGGTTTGAGATGGATTGATAATGGATAGATTCGATTCCTTAATGAGTTTAACACAAAATAAAATATATTTTGTTCAATATAATTTTATATATTTTTTAACTGTGTACTTGTTATCTAACATATTTTTTAATTTACAAAAATAATTTTATCAGTAACTTTTCAAATTTGTGAAATATTATCAAATTATTATGTTTTTCTTGTTTGAACTATTTAGAAACCGTTTGAATTCATTTAGCATCCAACAAATTTCGAAACCCATCAAAGCCCAATCTGCTTCAACTTATTTATAAAATTTGAAAACTCAACCCAACCCAAAATTAATTAAAATGGATTGAAACCATAATTCTCAACCCATTTTACTACCCCTACTCAAACCTAAAAACCTCATGCTTATAAAGAGCCTTGATGCTTCAGTTTTGACCACTAACCCCATCGACCAGGCTTAGATTTTTTTTTTTTTTTGATAACAAAGACCATTTTATATGACTAGTCCTTGGCACATAAATATGCCGATACAAACGCCCGAATATGCGTAGGAGTGTCCTCCATTTCAACATATTCAACATCAAGGGATCTATCCCAAACTGCCAAATGATGAGCCACCATAATGTGGTCTCTTATTACAAAATTAAACTCACGATCACCAAAAGTACGAGAAAAATGTAGCACATCTTCCAGCAAGAGCCCCAGCGTATCTCCTGGAATTGTCCCACTCCGGAATTTATCGATCACCATCTTCGAGTCCGACTCAATAATTACCTGCCCAAAGCCACTAGCGACGCCCACATATATCCCAAACAGCAGAGCATAGGTCTCGGCACTCTCCACATCCCAGCAGCTGCTGCTACTCCTTGCCGCCAACTCTATGACTATGCATGTGCAAAATTATAAAAAACTATATACTTTAATTTAGTGCTTAATTTTTTTAGGATCAAAATACAAATATATTATTAAATGTCTTTTATGAGAATACTTTTTTGAGAATCAAAAGCATACTTTCTTTTTAGGATCAAAATATAAATATGTTATTAAACATGGTTCAACTTCATAAATCTAAAATGATCGAGCAAGTGGTTTGTGGGTTGAGAACATGTGTTTTCAAATTGGATATAATATTACAATAGTAACCTTTCTATTTTCTTTTTCATTTTATGTGTTTACTAATTAAAATGATAAAATTAATACATCAAATTTTGGTATCCGAATTACTCCAATTTCATGAAAATTTTCAATTTTAATCATAATTTTATACGTCTCTATTTATTTTACATAAAATTGAAGGGTAAATTTCGTAATAAGATAGACAAAAAATGGCTTTTTCTTTTTCATTTTTATAACCGTATAGGTAAGAACAATTATTAATATTTTTCGAAGAATCAGGTTTAGTCGAGAGTCCCGAAATCTCGGGCCCAAATTAACTTGATTTGTTCCTCAATTTCGTCCGAGTTTCTCCTTATACACGTTGAAATTCAAACAATTTCTAGGATGGAATGGTAGCTATCGTGGGGAAATAGACTGGAAATTTCTCACAGCGACTCATCAAAGGACAAACAAGAAAGAAGTGAGTGGCGACTTCAAGCACCACTTAATTCATGAATTGATACTTGCCAAGACTATGACATTTTGGGTTGCATTTTAGTTTAATAATAAATTTTTTATTCTTTAAAATAAATAGTAATTTTCTTAGTTATTAATGATAAAATAATATGATTTTTTTATATTATACTTTATAAACAAGTATTTCACCCGTGCTAAGGTACGAATATATATATATATATATATATATATATATTAGGAAAAAATAATTTCATAAAAATAAATTAACTTTTGCTATAACATAAATCAATATATAAGTACAGTAAAAATTTTATTTAATAATAGAATATATGTTCAATTTAAATATTAATTTTGGTATAATCAATGTATGTAAGCTTTTAAAACCTGGATTAAGTGGCAAATAATTTTAATTATTTGAAATTAAACTAATTAAAAATATTGTCAATAAAAAATTAATTTTTTTAATTTTATTTTGAAGTGAAATTTAATCCATTTTATTTTAAATATTAGATAGGTGGTCGATTCTTTGGAATAAACATGAATAGCAAAGTACTTATTTAAATTCATATAAATAATATTTTGTTTTCATATATAACAAAATAGAATTAAATGAGATTATTCACATATACGCTTACTTAAATAATTTTAAGAATTTTGAATTATACATATAAATTATTGATGTAATTGACTAAAATATAAAGTATAGTTGCTAACAAAATAGGGCAAAAAAAACGAAAAAAAAAAAATTACCCCCCCCCCCAAAAAAAAACTCTCTTTGGTTGTTGAGAGATGTTATTTTATTCTATTTAATATTTGTGAGGCTGTTTGTATTCCACAACATTTTTTTATTCCCATTAATGTTTAATATATAGAATATGTATGCATGAAAATGGCTAATGGCTATTTCAATTATTTAATTTCTTTTGCGCACATCATTGTCCTCAAAGAAGTGCATGTGAAGCCAATAAAACTAGAATAGGTTTCTTAATCTCGTGTCCAATAAAACTAGAATAGGTTTCTTTATATCGGGCCCATCAAATAATACTTTCAAATCACTGTTAGGCAGCCGACGACGACCAAGACAAGAACAACGCGACAATAGCAAGTCTAACCTATATATATATATATAATTTATTATGTTCAAATACAACGAGGTAACAATTCATTATTATAAATACAACAAGGTGCAATCCATATACAACGGAGCTTGCAGGACCCGACACCTAACAATATTTTCCTCCCATACATTTATATGTATTTAGAAAATTCTTATATAAATTTGGTGAGAAAATATTATATATATATATATATATATATATATCTTTTCTTTTCAAATTATGATTTATGGATGTTTGAACCATATATATTTTACTAATTATGATTCTCACACTCCAAATTCTTCTAATTAATTTTGATTTAACACACAAACAAAATAGTATAATTAAGTGACATAAAAGTATAAAACTAAATGATAATAATTAGTACGAAAATAGTTGTCATCAATGACATGTTAATGATTCTGATCTTATTTTATTATTGGTTATCAGCGCTAAGCGATAATCATTTTTATTTTACTACTATCATTATTCAAATTAATAGTGGCAATATGGATTGTAAACCATGGGTCCAATCTAACCCAATTAATTATGGGATGGGTTGCGTTGCGTTGGAAAGATTTTTAAATGGGTCAAAGTGGGTTGGGTCCAAATGGGTTAAACTAGTTATGGGTTTTAAATGATTTTTTAATGATTCATTAATGGTTCCTTAATGAATCCATGATTGGTTTGACCCAAAACTTAAAAAAATCCTATCAACTACTATAGATATCATCAATTTTATTCAAAGTAGAATACGTCTAGATTTCTCATACCACGAAAAAGTCCTGAATCTGTCCATTTTAGTTGCAATTTTCCTCAATGTATGATTAATATTCTTTTTTTTTGCATTTTTAAAAATTTTTTTGATAAGCTAAAAATGATTACATTTCACAAATTATAGTTCAATATACATACAAGCAAAATGAGGGAATCCATTGTCACAAAACTGATCGATTCATTTATATTATATATACTAGCAACACCACACACTCTACGTGTGTGCAAAATATAAATAACATATATTTCAATTAGTACTTAAATTTTATTTAGGATGAAAATATAAATATATTATTAAATTTCTTTTACAAAAATACTTTTTTAAGAATTATTTGAAATAATTTATTAAATTATAATAATTTAAAAATAAAATAATTATATGAAATAAAATTACATGATAAAGAATAAACACAAAAAGAATAAAAAATCCAAGTAATTGAAATTGGAGAAAGTGGTTAGTGGGTTGAGAGGATGGATTTTTTAAATTGGATGTAATATTACAATATTGACATTTTTATTTGCTTATTTATTGCATGTGTTTACAATTAAAAGGGTAAAATTGGCACATCAAAATTCGGTATCCGAATTGAATTGATTTCATGTGAATTTTCAATTTTAAGGGCAAATTTTGTAAAATTTTATATATCTCCATTTATTCCACATAAAATTGAAGGGCAAATTTTGTAAAATCACATAAATAACCTCCATTTGTGAGACAAAAATGGCTTTCTTCTTATAATAGTGTAGATATATATGTGTGTGTATGTATGTATGTATGTGTATATGTCTGTATATATATATATATATATATATAATTAAAAAGAGAATCACATGCTGTAATTTTATTTTGATAAACGATAATAATAATAATAATAATAATAATAATAATAATAATTACAACAATAGTAATAATGTTGCTATTGATCAATTATTAATGAAAAAAATAACCTCCCACGCATGCAATAATTCTTTTTTTTATTTATGTTTGTAAGAAACCATCGACATCACTAGTAGACTGCCTAATAAAAAATTTGATTAATTACTGAATATATGCATAATAATTGCATTTATATTAGGTGCAAGAGTTGAAAAACATTTATATATATATATATATATATATATATAACAAATAATGCAGAAGCAATTTTGTGTAGTCGCAATTAGCTTGAAAGTCCAAAATATAAATGTCTTTTTCATTATTTTTAATTTTTTATGATGTTATTTGATATTCTAGCTATCACTAGATTGTTTCATATATAGTTTATGAAATCGAAGATGAAAATGAAAATGACCTCTCAACTAATATCGAGAAGTTGGTTGAACAAATGGGTAGTACCTCCTTTCAAATTGCAGGTATGAACTTTGTACAATTCATATAATTTTAAATTGGTAGAATTCTATACAACTCAATGTCTTTTTTAAATGGAATTAGATGATTAGAAGAGGATTTTGCAATGGCAAACACAAGATTGAAGTGCTTTTGCTGATATTTTTACTCTGAGTCGCCCCCTCTTTAGTTGCGTAGTCGTTTCTTATTTTTATTAGATTTTGTGTTTGAGACATAATTTATTATTATGAGATGTAAGTTTATATAAAATATGATATTGAAAATTGATTAGATCTAAAACTTGTTTTGTTTTTTAAGTTTTGATTTACATGAATATTTTTTTATCGGACCCGCTTTCAACCCACTCCGACCTATTTACAAATTGTTTACAATCCGCTTCAAACCGTTTACAATTCGGCCCATTTACAACCCGTTATTAAAAATCCATTTTGAACCCAACCCATTTGTGACCCAACTCACAAAGGCCCAACCCAAACCCGACCCTTCCATTTGCCACCTCTAATTCAATTCTATACTATTATATATTTGAAGAAAGTATTTGACTCAAATTTCTTCAATTTTGATCAAATTTTAATTTTCTAGAATTTTTGAATTTTTTTAAAAAATATATATATATTTTCAATGAAATTATTATGACATTTAATTTAATACAAGATTCTCAAATGCACGCAATAAAAAAAAAAAAACAAAAAACCTGATGATTTTTTTACCTTTTGGAAAAGGCACACAATAAAAAATAAAAAATAAAAACTTGATGCCTTTTAGAGTAGAATACCAACAAGCACATCTTCAAAAGATATAATAGTATACAAATGGTATTAAATTAGAATTTCAAAGATATTAGAAAGAATTTGAGTAACTTCAAGCTATTTTTACATTTTTTATTTTTTGCAGTCGTGCCTATTGGTACCTTTTGAGTTAACTTTCCAAGTCATTTTTATGTTTCTTATTTTTTTTTCATTTTTATGTTTTCTATTTTTTTTTTCCTATACAATGGTTTGATTTTTTCGTTACTGTTTTCCTATTTAAATTCTGGAAAGATTTTAATATGCTTTTGTTGTTTTTGCCAAAGAAAGGGTGAAGATATTGGAGAATTTTTATCCTGGAAAAGTGATGAATATATAAGGTTTATATAGGTATGCATGTTGTTGAGTCAAAAAAATATATTATACAGTTAAGTAATTATACTTATCTCATTCAAATTCATGTTAATGTGTATGAATAGAATATTTGACTATTAGCAAGTTGCGTTCCTTTTTAACAAAGATAATAAGTATTATTTTAATAAAGAAAATTAAGTTGTGTCCCTCCTACGCCGAGAGAGAGAGAGAGAGAGAGAGTATATGATTCTAGAATTCCTTTAATATATTTTTTTTATAGCAATATATCTATATAAATTTTTGCTTTAGCAACTACAAGCATCGTGCCTTATCAAGTGAATCATGTGTGTGTTATTGAGTTGATATAGGACATAGCAAGAAAAAAGTACAAAAATAAAGAATCAAAGTTGATGCTAGAATTTATACGATATGATTTTATTTTGATAAAATATGATACTTATTATTATTAATGTTTTTTTCCCAAATGTTGCACATTGTCTATATATAGATATGTGTGTGTGTGTGTGTGTGTGTGTGTGGTGAGAGAGAGAGAGATTAGTGGAGAGTGATATGTATATTGAGAGAAAGAGAGATATGGCAGATTGTAGTGGTCAATATATATATATATGTGTGTGTGTGCGCGCGCGTATGTAGGTGTGTGGGTATCTAGAATGGGAAATATTTGAAAAAAAACATATGTATTATCGGTCAAATAGAGTGATAGAGTACTATTATGATGGTATATAGTTTTTCTAAATGGTAATCGTCTATTGAATAGTATTAAATGATATGATTTTTTTTTCGATCTTTACATATATATTTATCATTCGTGTAGCTATGACTTGGACTTTTATTTGTTTTTTGTGTTTTGTTTTATTTTTTAGAGGAAGTAGCTAATGCGGTGAATGGCTTAGGCAGACACAAAAATGGTTTCATGATGTCACTAATCGTACACGCAAACACAAGTAAATACACACACAAAAAAGATTAATTTCATTTTCATTTAAATTCTCTTTGGACTTTTATGTTATTTTTTTACTATATGAGACAGTGTGATTAGAGTTCATCAAAAAGGTCATTCAATAATAAGTTTAATTGTTATTTTATAATTCAATTTATCTTTAAATTAATTATTATTTTGTTTTATATTGTATTGATTCAATGATATTTTGTTGTTATTTTATTATAATGAAAACTTTATTGATAAGATTAATTTCATTTTCATGTAGATTCTTTTTAGGACTTTTATGTTATTTTTTTATGATGTTATACAATGTGAATAGAGTTAATCAAAAAGGTAATATAATAGGTTTAATTGTTATTTTATAATTCAATTTATCTTTAAATTAATTATTAATTTGTTTTATATTGTATTGATTCAATGATTTGTCATAAATTTAGTTTATAACAATTTTGTCACTAAATGTTTTGTTACTAATTTTTTTTTTGATTTTATTTACATTAAATTCCGTCACTAAGTAATCATAGATACCTTAAATTTGTAATAGAATATCTCCATCATAAAATTTTTCCTAGTGAATGGGGTGCTTTTTTGTAGTGAAAGTTTGTGACAATAAATCTGCATGCAGGATCTAATGATGCAACTTCACTACCATATTGCATGATCCTCTCATCTAAAATTTTAAATTATTGGAAAGAAAAGATATCAAATGTTAAATATCCCAACATTATATCTAATTATCAATTATTACTATATCGATTTTTACGAGTGATGATAAGATCTATTCTATGTTACCTGTCCTGCAAGCTGATTACCCCATAAGGCTACTCCTCTCTTTCTTTATGTTTTTCTTTTAAAATCTAGCCATCAAATTTTAGCGATACATACGAATTTATGAACTACAGATGCTTATGTTCAAATATTGTATATTACCCTAATTTCTTCAATTTTGATAAGAGTATAGGCCATAATAAATTCTGTTACAAATTTAAAGTATTTGTAATAAATTAATAACAGAATTCAATACAACTAAAATTAAAAAAATAATTAGTGACTAAAATATTTACTAACGTAATTATTATAAATAAAATTTGTCATATATAGTAAATTTATAATGTATTAATTCATTGCTAAAGGGGTGCAGCCTTGTGATGGGTGTGCATAAATTAATCTTGTAGCTCTTTACCAATGTCACAGGTAACTCACAAATTTTTGGTGAACAATTCAAAAAAATGATATGTGTTATATATCTATATTATTATATATTTGATAAAGGTATTTGACTCAAAATCTTTTAATTTTGACCTAATTTTCTAGAATTTTGAATTTTGTAATTAAAAAAAATTGTCATTAGTTATCTAATGGAGTCTCCTAATTTCCTAAAAATTCAAAATTTGAATCTATTAGGTCTCTTAATGTGTATTAATTGTTAATTAATCCATAACTCTTCCCAAAAAAAATCATTTTTCCCCCCCTCTCTCCTCCCATTCAAAACAGCCTTAATAAGACTTTTTTCATTATAATTCCTCAACTACGTACAAAAATCTACATTCCCTCACTTATCATCCATTCATTTTCTCCTTTCAATTTTATAGGCATGTAATTTTATTTTTTATTGATATTGGATTGTCGTCTTTTCCTACGTTTTTACTATTTTTTTTCTTATTGTTTATTCAATTTTATGACTTATTTTATCTTTGTTATCCTATTACTCCTTGTTTCTCATAGTTTTAGATTTTTTTTTTAATTTCGGTATCATTCTCCATCTTACAAGTACTTTAGCACCATTTTATGTTCACATTATGGAATTATTCATATTGAATATCATTTCTTATTTATAGATTTGTGCTTTTGTTTTTCACTTAATTTACTTTCGTTTTTACTTTATCATTAGTTTATTTGAGGTTTATTGTATTTGACTTTTTTATGTTTTAAAAATTTATACGAATTTATTGGTTTGTATTCTTCTTATTTTTTTCTTTTTCCTTTTTGTATAAAAATCTATTTGGTAAAGTTGAGACATCTAATATTTTCACCTATTTTCGTTTTTTAGGTTTGCATTTTTCTTCTTCTTTTTTTTTTTGTAAAAATCTATTTGGTAAAAGTTTATATATCTAATATTTTCACTTATTTTTATTTTTATTTTAATTTTACTACGGTTGTTATTTTACACTATGTGGAATTTTCCCCCCTAAGAATTTGGTAGTTTTTTCTTTTTCTTTTAGTATTATATTTTAGGAATTTTTGATTCTTTTTTACCCAATTCTTACTTCCTCTAATTTATTTTTAGTTATCTTCATCTTAGGTACACTATTTTCCATCAAAATTTCTTTTATTTTTTATTTTTTCTTTCGGCCCCAAAGTGCTTGGAAATCACCCAATTACCATCCTTAATGTTTATTTTTTATTGGTACATAAACATGATTTTGTTTTTTAACTTTTGATATTAGATTTCTTTTTTTTTTTATGAAATTATATATGTATATATGTATGTATTTCTATGAGTCATGTAATTATCATTTTTCTATGAGATATAATATTGACACAAATAATACTTATTATTTTGAGATATAATTACATGGTTACAATGGTGTTTATTTATGTTTTAAGTTTTTTTTTTATGTGAGTCATATAATTATTATTCTTCTATTTCATATCAAATTTTGAGATAAAACAAAAGTTCCATTGATATATGACCCCTAAATTGAGAGGACCAAGAAAAAAGAAATTAATTAATGAGATGTATAAACTTTTTATATTGTTATTTGAATCTATCACCGGTTCATCCAAAAAAAAAGGAAGGTCATTTTTGTATTTAAATAAGACAAACAAGCATATCTTCAATTAAAAAGGTGGTCGAATACAAGCAAAAGAAATTTAAAATAGCATCCATACAAATTCTTATATTTATTTTCTTATATCATTGATTTGGCGTTTCATAATTTAATTATTATTTTATTTATATATTGTTATTATTATTCTTTTTTGTAAACTAAATTTTAATTTATTTTATGTGCGTCAAAAAAAAATATAGTGTCACGTATTCCAATGTGAATAATAATCCATTATTTTGTGATCTATTAACTTAGAGTAGCTCATAATTTATCTTTCATAACTTTAATATAGCTAAAAAAATTATTTATTATTTTAGTTTTGATAACATATTTAGATTTTAATTTTTTTTTGGCATGATAATACTTTTCTCTTTTAAAATAATTAAAAGCTTCAAATATAAATAAAATATCACTTATTTAACTATTGAACTGTATTAAAAAATATTTAGAGTAAATGTTATTTTACATAAATAAAATATTTTATTTTTATCTTTTTACATAATATAATAAATTATAATATACATGCGTAGCACGGGGTACATATTAGTATATATATATATATATATATACAAAAAAATAAAATCAAGTACCAATTAGTTTAGTAAGATAACGCATTAAATTTTTAAACAACATTTAAAGTTTGAATTATAAAATTATAAATGAAGTAATTGAATTAAAATTACGCCTCCATAATAGGCCTCTAAATACTCAATTTGAATTAGTTAATCAATGAATTAAAATTACATGGCTAAGACCTAAAGAATATAACATACATGTGTGTGTGTGTGTGTGTGAGCAACGTGCCACGTGAAATTGACAAGGTTACGAATTTCGTGAAGGCCCTTTGACACCGTTCTTTTCATATATCTACCCATCAAAAACAAAAAAAAAGAAATTCTTTTCATATATCTTTCCGCGTTTTTCATTTTCAAAACCGCGTGATGTATTTTGCATCATTAAATTGATGGGGCTTGTCCTTTTCAGTGTAAAGAAAAATATATATTTAAAAACAAAACCCCACAAAAAACCCGTACTGTTCCTTTTTCCCAAATTCCTATTTCCCGTTTCCTATTGGTGGGATAATTGGGAAATGGGAAACCAAATCAAATAGGGGACGAAATTTGGTCGCCTTAGTGGGTTAGCTTTCAAATAAGCTTTCAAATAAAGCTTTTCCCAAAAATTCGAATAACGTTTAAATCATCCACCCCCTGAAGGACCTATTTGTACACACATCAAAACAATTCTTGTGATATATATATATATATATATATATTTACCTCTTCTATTTTTAATATTTTGCTAGAAGGAATTTGATGAAAAACTATGATTTGTCACTTCAAGACAGGGAAAAAAAAAAGAATTGGATAACTCGTTGATGGTTATGCTAAAAAAGAATATATCGATGTGAACACGATAGGATAGAAACACGCCAATATAGTCTTTTAAAAGTTTTTTTGACACAACGCGCTTTCCACACGAAACAGTTTGTGTATATTACTTTAGTGTGAACATGATGTTATGCCAATTTGGATACAAAAGAGAATAAGTTTAAATAGGCGATCCGGTTGAAACTCTATTTTTATGATCTATCAATTATCTCTTTTAAAATAAAAGAAAATTTTGAGCTTTTAAGCAAAAGAAAAAAGAAAAAAAAAAGAAGCTGGGCCTGATAGGGCATTATAACTAAACACTCAATTAAAACCACCGTTAGCCCTTGGATGCTGGTATAATATCGCAATATTTTGTACTAAGATGACAATTGTTTAAACATTAGACATAACGTGTCAAAGTAGTTTATTAAGTGGATCAAAGTTTGACCAATTCTACAGCATGTCAATCATTGACCCGCTTCCGTAAATTGAACAAAGCAATAGCACCAGCCTGCACAGACATGTGAATAAAAGACTAATACGTATACATGGATCAACAAACGTATAAACACATAGATACGAAATTTTAAACAGTATAAATCTATAGATACGATGATATACAGCATCCCACAAATAAAAAAACTCAAAATATTAAAGAAAAAAATAATTCTAAAATTAATTAGATAGATTAACATGTTAGATCTTAACTAATTAAGACATACTAACCCAAAATGCCTTAGATTAAAAAGTCAATAATCAAGATATATAGCGAGCGGTTCTATGAATACTAATTTAATGAAGCCAAATTAGCAAAAAAGATTACACACACACATTCTCTCACTCTCTCTCTCTCTCTACAAACAATCATCGTGACGATGACTAGTGGCGCTGAATTTGGAGGGGAAGCTGCGGCACCAACCCCAGCCACGCCGCCGCCTCCGCTGTCGCCGGCTTAGGTGGCGCCACCGCCCGTTTGGTTGCAGGGTACGGCGCGTTTGCTGTCACTCTATCTTTTCTCTTCTCCAAGAACCGGGCGAGTGAATTTTTCCTAGCAATGGGCAAATCTGCAAATAATAAGAAAGAACAAACAAATAGTTATTAACATGAATAAATCTTGATTATTTCGTTAAATTTTTTATAAACTTTTTAATATTTGTGAGCGATGGAAAAAAAATTTATCATGTAGCTCACCGGAATCTAGAGGGGGCGGAGCAGAGTTCTGTATTGCGAAGTTGGGGACAATTTTGGGCATGCTGGTGGCGGAGTCCGCCGTTTGGGGTGGAGCGAAGGCGGCGTTAGAGTGGTTGTGGGCAGGGATGGTGCTGGACTTGCTAGCTAACGCCATGATTTCCTTAGCCTTATCTGCCGGAAAGTCGTTGAAAACTATGACCTTGCCACCGTAGAATATGGTCATCGGCGCAGTTCCCGTCTCGGATTTCGTCGCACTCTCATCTCTGCCGGCGACCAGCTGGCTGAACACCGCCGGCGGCAGGTTGAGGTTTCTGGAGCCCGAATTTTCATAGGATTTGTCGATCTTCGGCAATAAATCCATCGTCTCGGTCGGAGCCCCTGCATTCAAACAATGAAGCATTAAAAATCAAATTAAAATCTACTACTCTAAAACCAGAAAGCAAAATCTAGAGAGAGAGAGAGACACAGAGAGAGAGAGAGGAAAGAAATAAATGATACCTTTGGTTTCGAAGCTCTGAGTGAAGCCAAGGCTAAGGTCCCCAAAGGTGCCCTTCTCCTTCAAGTACTGACTGAGAAGGCTGCACGTCTGCGAGAAGTTAGACCTCCCGCCGGAAACTCTACCGGAGCTCACAATTTCGGAGGAACCCATTAATCTCCGGCGACAAAAAGGGAATCAACGAAAGCTAATTGGATTGAAGGAGACTCTGCTACACAAGGTATATTGTTCGCATTTATGAATTGAGTTGCAATGAAAGGGGATAGAGGGGTGGTTTATATATATATATATATATATAAAGTGGGGGCAATGCAATGAGGAGAGAGAAAGAGGGGTGAGAGAGAAAAGAAGCACGAGGAATATGTGGGGTTTAAAAAATGAATATAGCAAGCGGTGAGCAAGTTGTAGAGCTTATGACAGAAAGATGACTGACCGGGGGGTGGGGGCGGGGGCATTTGAAACACGTGTTGTTTGCTTCCTGAAAAGCGGTGTAGGTTGCGTGTTGCTCTGCAACTGGGACGCTGTCTCCCTCCCTACGTTTCTACGCACGACATTTACGCCTTTTTCCCGTCTTCTTTTCCTCTCTCTCTCTCTCCATAGATATATATTGGGCCTTTTTATTTTATGGTAATATAATATAATATCATAATTGAGCCACCTTCTATTTATATTTGATTTGCAACACTAGAGTTTTTGGGTCTATTCTAACTTCCTTCCGACCGGATGTAATCCAATGAAATACAGAAGCTTGCAATCTCACCTCTAGGGGTGAGATTAGAATTGGAGTTGGGTGATCTAATGGAGATTCACTATAAAATTACAAATTACACCCCAAATAGTACATTACTACTCATTTAATTTTTTTTTGGTTACCTCACTATTCTCTTTTGTTTTTTGGCTACCTCACTACTCTCATTAACTTTTATTGGTTTGAATATTGTTATATCTCCACAAATAGTCCAAAAAAAATTTCTGATTTTTTTTTTACAGATTTTTTTTAATAGATTTTTTTAAATTTTTTTTAAGGGTATTTTAATCTATTCATGTTGAGTACAAAGTCATATTGCAAATCAAACATGCAAATTTGGATAAAAAGGATCTATAAATACAAGATATTATCCAAATCCAAACAAGGATAAATCAACACTCCAACTACTACATCAACTGTACACAGTGGCGGAGCCAGAAATTTTGTTCAGCGGGGTCAGTCGAGAAATATAGCAGTAAAGAAAATAATAAATTGCAATTGCTAATACTTGGACTCCTGGCAAAATGTTCATCGGTGATCAACAGTGGCTCACGGCCATCGGAGTTCCATTTGTTCCCACCATGTTGTAACTTGTAAATATGATCACAATCACTTTGTGATCATATTGTTATTATATATATCTATCATCTATGAAAGTATATATATGCATAGACTTGTCTGCCATTATTTCACTTCTCCTTCATATATTGTACACAATTATGCCATCATTTTGGTTAGTAGATAATATATAATTAAGCAGGCAACTTTAAAAAAAAATTATTAACTAAATAGAAAATTATAGATATTCACTTGTATTAAGTACTAATTACTCAACGACAACAACAACAACAATAATAATACTAATAATATCATCTATATTTTTCTATTTAGTTGATAAATTGGGACAACAACAACAACAACAACAATAATAATAACAATAACAAATTAACAACATAATGGATCATACCTTATATGTCTTTATGATGGTTGATATCTTTGTAGAAATACAAAATCAACTCCTTTTCTTCTTTGCAATGTTGTGAAATATCAAATGTCCAAGGGTTTGGACGTTTGGTTGAGATTCAAGAGAAGAAAAAAAATGGCTTCTAAGAGAAGATAGATAAGAAAATGAAAGGACACAAATTTGAATTTCAAAGGAAGATACATATAATTTTTTTTTTCTTTATTTGATAAGTCATTGCACTTATATATACACACTTTGCTATTTATTTGTTTTCATGATAAGTGGGCCCATTTTATTGAAAAAAAAATAAGAATAATAAAAAAAATATTTTATTTTTTGACCCCTACCCTATGTAAATTTATATGTTTGTGAGGCGGTTCAATTTGAACTTTTAATATAACAATTTTATATATATCTCTCAAAATCTATACATACTCTAATAGTATTTTTAAATTTTGAGTGGGTTCAATTAGAGTATTTTCAAATTTTGAGTGGGTTCAATTGAACCCACTCATTAATGAATAGCTCCGCCAGTGACTGTACATACCTTAATCGACATACTCCACTACCACAAAACAAAAACGCCCATTATGTATATATATGAATGGGCTTAAAATTATCCAAATGAACGTCATTTGGATGTGTATATATATATGGATAATATCGTTATAGTCTATTTTGATACGTATAAAATTATATTATACAAGCAAAAATGTATGACTATTTAAAATTATCCAAAATAAATTCAGAATTTATCCAAAATTTGATTACGATAAATATTTTTTATTTTAATACAAATCAGATGATAAATTTAATTTTTTTATATATAGTATATTGTCAATACACGAGAATTAATATTGAAGTGAGTATATTCTATTATTAATTAAAATTTCAAATATATTATTGATGCGGATCGGATTCGGAGCTAATCGAGACCGATCGGTTCCTCAGGTCAAGTGAATAAGTGGTGATATTCGAACTGAAGGTTTGGTCCTGCAACAAGGAATATGGCAATGTGAGCTAGCCGAAATGGGTCTCGGTTAAGACTCTCCGATGCTTAAGTCAGTGGATCGATTTTAGGGAGATTCGAACAGAGTAAGGGTACTGTATGTAATTAATGCGTGTCCCTTACTATAAATGCGAGGGTATTTATATTATGTCTAGATAGACCGCACTCCTGTGGGCCCTCCAGGCCAAGTAGGTCGTTGAGGACCGACGTGGACGACCTGTAGACCTAGGGGTAAGGTCCATAGGCGCTAGCTGGCGTTCCATTAATGAGGTATGGGATTAGATGGCTCCCCCATACCTCGTCTGACGGAGAATTTAATGTCAGTAGGGATTCTTTAGACTCAGCATGGTCCAGGTCGATAATGGTGTCGATCAGAAGAGCCGAGAGGGTTGTCATCGAGCCAAGAGGGATAACGATCTGCCTGGGCCGACGAGAAGAGGGACTAGTAGAGCAGGACGATGTCAGACAGTTCGATCGGGAGAATTCGAGGAGAATCGATCAGGGAGTAAAAAGGAACTTGTCACGAAAAAGGAGGTCGAATTCCCTATCGAAATTATGCCATGTCAATTATAGTTATCAGTTATTTTACTATGATGTGATTTCAAAATTTTACTTTCTATAGCAAATTCATCGATTCACCATCAAATCAGTATTTATCAAATAAAGACTTAATATAATATATAAATAAGAATATTTATTTTCGTGCTTTAGCATGCGATAACTACTACTTAATACATAAATTCGATCCTAGTATGGGATAACTACTACATAATTCATAAATTGGATCTTTAGTCCTTCATGTTTGTTTGTACTTATCTCAACCATCATCATTACACAATATAGGACAAATTTTATCCGAACCTGATTTCGTCGAACTCAACAAATTATATTATAAGTGTATTGCACTTGTCAAGTGATTAGTCACTCTCCCTAAATTATCGATCATTCAAAGGATAAGTGTAAAATACTCATCACGTAATTAATATTGATTCGGCTGAGCCGGGTCTGAGCTAGAATTTCCCTACAATATACATAGGCCCCGTTTGCTTCGCGAGATTAGCCAAAAAAAAGGCCTTCACATATTGGTTAATCTCGGCTAATTGATCGTTTGGTTGCTAATATTATAATTGCAGGCTTTTACCTAATTTCAGGCGACCCGCAATGTGATGGGTCTAATCTCAAGATTATAATCTTAGGGGAGGGGGTGAGATTGAGTCTTAACTTTTCAAGATTAACTATTCCAACACTTTGAATTGACCATTTTGTCTTTTGTTTTGCCCTTACTTCTACAAATTTGTTATTATTAATTATTTTTATATTTTACAATGTATAATTTTATTAAATAATAATTATTATTATCAATTATTTTTATATTTTACAATATGTAATTTTATTGAATAATAATAATTATTATTACTGTTACTATTATTATTATTAGTATTATTATTATTACTATTACTATTATTATTATTATTATTATTATTATTATTATTATTATAGCAAGATGGCCAACGCATAATTTGAAAAATAAGCCTTGAAGAATTTTAACAATCGAGGGTAAAAATATAAATTGCATTCTAATATTTGTTCAATCTTAGATACCAAACCACCATTGCGTAATATGTACAATCATCTTATTTAATTAATCATGGATAACAAACAACCAATATAATTGGCTTGACTCTCGGCTAATATTGAGTCAATATACAAGTTCCTATTAACGAATCTCGCAAAGCAAACGAAACCATATAGTATATGGTATATATATACATATATATATATATATATATATATATATATATATATATATATATATATTACCGTCTAACAAAAGATTGGCGGGCAAACTTCAACTTGATTTTAACTTTTTGCGTACCTAATTAAGCATTCATTTACAATTGATTAAGTAGCTAATCTTCGTACAAAATTCAACTTCACTTTCACACTATAATGATGATTAATGAAATCAAGAGAAATGGAAATTTGTGCCTTTGGTACAATTTTAACCAAAAAAAAAAAAAGAAATCAAAATAAATGGAAACCGTTTATCGCACATATTGGTAATTTTACGTGTGAACATGATCACATCGTCAACAAACTAACAAAACGTCATTTATCAAATCCTCGCCACCCCTTCCCCACAAAAAGAGTGAAAAAAAAAAAAAAGAAACTACAAAATATAAAATAAAAAATTGGTTGATATTTTAACGTACATTTTGTCTCCTTGATCAAACCAACCCGGCTAGTCGGCAACCTCGTTCAAATCAAATCCCAAGTTGCATTGATGTCTAAACCGTGTATAGATACCCTTCTTCTTCTTCTTCTTATTATTATTATTATTATTATTATTATTACTACTATTCCTCCTTTAAATTTTAAAATTTTATCAAATGTAATTGCATTTTACAATAAAACTCCCACCGTGTTAGTATACTAGACGTCTAGACTTATGGCCCGTTTGGATAGCTTTTTTTTTTTGTTTAAAAGGCTTGTCGAATCTTGCTTTTTTAAGTAGAATGTTGTTTTTTTAGCCATATTAGTTTGCATATGCATGAAGTAATTCAAAAGTATTTTAAAATTTATTTTTCTTTAAAATCTATTTTAAATAGCTTGGGACAACAAAGCCTTTTTTTTGTAACTTTTATTTTAATTTTTTGCTTTTCTGAAAAAGGATCAATCAAACCCAATTTCTTTTATTTAAAAAAAAATGAGTGCTTTTTTTTTTGAAAAAAAAAAGAGATCCAAATAAACTCTTAATATTCATTCAATGTGTGGAAAAAAAAAAAATACTAGACAAGAAGCTATTGCGATCTAACCCTCAATCCAAATAAACGAGTTTTTATATAATATTAAATAAAAAAGCTACCATTAATTTTATTAATTAAGTTTTTCAATGGCTACTGCAATCTAACCCTCTTCTCCTTCCTTTTATTCTTTGGATGAGTGTGTGTATGTGTGGCATTTTGATTTATATGTATGAAGTGTTTTGAATGAATTATTATATATATATAAAAAAACAATGGAAATATACTGGCCGACTGAAGTTAAATAATCTCAAAGTCAATGCTAAATAATTGAGTGTGACCATGCCAAATTGCCAAATAGAAGAGACCCGTGCTCAATAATTGCAAAGAATAATTTTTTTTGTTGACTTTAAACAAAAAAAAAAAAAATGGGATGAAGGGTATCGCCACATTGTACTTTGTTCGATTTCCTTTCACAAAACAATGGCTGTCCCGTTTGATTACTAAATTTTAGTGAGTGAAAGTGTAGTAGATATTATGTATGAAAATCGAGAAAATTAGGAGGCCATTTGAATAGGTTTAGAATTCGTGTATTTTTAAGGCAGAGCTTTATTTTTTAAATTAAATAATTTTGTAATTGAATATAATAATTTAAACTGTTGAAAATGCGATTTACTTTGAAAGCTATTCTATATATGGTAATACCATATTCTTATCCCACATCGAAAGGAGTTTAGGAATTTGGTAAGCTTATAAACTCCAATCCCTCCATCACCTTACGAAACACATTTTCATCAAAGGACAAAACCCTGCCATATTAAGGTGTGGTATAATACCTCACAGGGTCGGGCCTCTATGTTCGACGACGGATGTGGGCATCATCAATGTAACTTACAGAAAAGAAATCACTTTTGAGTTTCTTTTTGCCCTTTTTCTTTTCTGATTTTTGTTTTTCAAAAAAGCCCAATAAAACCAATTTTTTTACGAGCCAATATATCTATCTATCTATACATATATATATATATATATATATATCTTTACTAGTTTAAATGTTGTTTCCTGGTGCTCCCTAGAATTATTTAATACAATTTTCTTTTTTTCAAAAAAATTAAAAATGGTACTTCAAAGAATCTTTTTCTTTCGCCTTTTATTCACCACCATTTATGATGAAGAAATAGTGCAGAGCTTTGTTTGTGGTTTTTTTTTTCAAATTTGACTCAAAAAGGTGTAGTGTTTAAAAATTTAACACGAAAAAAAGATTCTTTAAAAAACTTACCTAACTCGCCAAGAAACATGACGAGTTTATTAAAATAATAATAAAATTTGAAATATTTTATTATATTTTGTCAGTTAAAAAAAATATTTAAATATTAAAACTCGCCACAGCATATGGCGAACAATGATTTAATAATAATATTAAATTTTATGAACAGTGTTCTGACGAGAATAGTATTCGCCGAAAAAAAAAATTTATATTAAATTCGCCGTGAGCTACGGCGAATTTCCCAAAAAAAAAAAAATTAAAAATCCGAAAATCGCCAAGGAATATGGCGAGTTTCTGCGACAATAATAATATTAATTTAACATGTATATCTTTCTGACGAGAAGCGTACGAATATAAAAAAAAAAAAATTTAAAATAAACTCGCCGTGAGACTTGGCGAGTTTCGGAAAAAAATTGAAAAATCAAATTAATGTGAGCGAATTTCTGATGCTTGAATTTAAAAAAAAAAATTTAAATAAAACTCGCCGTACGTCACGGCGAGTTTTGAAAAAAAATGAAAAAATCAAATTTAATTTGTAAAAGTTTCTGACGAATACCGTACTTGAATTTTAAAAAAAAATTTAAAAATTAAACTCGCCGTGAAGTACGGCGAGTTTTAGCCAGAAAAAATAAAAAAAAAGGAAACTGTCAGCAAAATCGCCAAAATGGTTGGCGAGATTTTTTTTGAACTCTGCTATAAATAGCCATGGTGCAGACCATTTTTTATCATTTATATCCAAGTCTTCCCCTATTTAAATCTTTATCTCGATCTGTTTTAGTTATTTTGCTCAGTTTTCCTGTCCTGCAGCTTTTATATCCACTATATTTGCATATATTTTCTGTATTTTTGAGTTGATATATTTTTCATCTATTTTTTTCATAAATTAGATGGAAGATATAGGTATCTATACATTATGGGGGCCAAATAAATCATTCAAATTACTCTATTTCGTATGAACGTCCCCCGATTGGATTAACTCTGATCAGTCGATTTTCGACATTTGCCGATGTTGTTGACGTAGTCTACAACACAATAGGTTTAGATAGAAATTGTTTTAATATCAAAATATTTGGTGCATATTTTGTCTGTAGGGATCCTCCTATGGAAAATATTTTCCCGATCAATGATGATTCGTCATTATCTTTTTTTACCAATCCACGATTGAAACTTGAAGTGTTGCAACTGTTTGTTGAAACAGAAGCATCCATTCAAACTGCTGCAATCGAAATGGAACGACAACAACCAAGTGGGATTTATATGCCCCTTGTCACAGAAGGCCTCCGGGATTTCAATTTGAATGAGTTTCCAACAGATGATTCTAGGTCTGTGGATCCTTCATTTAATGTGTATGAGTTCCAGAACGATAGAGCAAATTACACTGGAATATCGGTGTACCCCGACGAAGGTCCGTCAAACCAATGTGGGCCATCTGAGGCTGCTCCTGAACCAGAAAATGAATCTGCTCCAGACCATTATGCAGATAGCTTCCACGATGAGGAGTTGTCGAATTCTGACTCGGGCAGTGATGAAGACATAAATGACGAGGAGAACACTGAGATTGAAGCAGTAGATGAGTTAGCCAATGAAACGTTGGAGAACGAGTCGTCTCCACCACCCCCAACTATTCCTGTAGAGGCGACACAAGTGGAGCCAACAATGCCTTTTGGAGCAAATGCGCCGCATTTTCATCAAATTTTGCCATTTTATTTGAACACGGCACCGGAGATTCTTGCAGATTCGATGGACTTGCCTACTTGTCCAGGCAGATACTACGATCCAGCAAAAAGGAAGCTTGCACTGGGCATGGTGTTAAAAAATAAAGGTCATGTAATGGCGGTTGTGAAGGAATATCACATCCAGTGGGCTAGGAGAGAGTTCACTGTTTGTCGTAGCACTCCACAGTTTTGGATAGTGTCTTGTAAGCGTGGAGCTGAAAGTGGATGTCCTTTTTGGATGCGCGCATCACTGAAAAAAATAAAGTATATTGGAGGATCAGTGTTTACCATGGCGATCACACATGCTTCGTACCAGGTAGGTCTACCGATCATGCAAATCTCGATACAAATTGTATTGCCGGTTTGTTGGTAAGACTTGTTAGAACAAACTTTAATTATCCTATTAAAAGTGTGGCCGACTTGGTGGAAGATAAATATAAGTACACTATATCTTATGCGAAGTCATATCATGGTCTACGACTTGCACGTCAAATTGTATATGGCACGTGGGACAACTCAGTTTCTAAACTTCCAAGGTATATGGCAGTACTGCAAAAATGGAACCCAGGTATTGTGGAAATTTAAAAACGTTGTTCTAACCCTTTTTTATATATTATTTTTTAGATACAAAATTAAAATATTTGTGTGCTCATTTTCAGGTACAATTGTGGAATGGGTTCACCATCCTCATGGTTAAGGAGTCGAGGGAAAACAGATGATACACTATGTCTTCTGGGCTTTCAAGCCTTGTGTAGATGGATTTACACATTGCCGACCACTGATTAGTGTGGACGGCACTCATCTATACACGAAGTACAAACACAAGCTCCTAGTTGCTACTGCAATGGATGCAAACCAACAGATTCTCCCACTAGCGTACGCGTTAGTAGATGATGAGAACCTAGCATCTTGGAGTTGGTTGCTAGATCTCCTGAGTAGATATTTCGTGCGAGGGGAGCGCTCAGTTTGTCTCTTGTCAGACAGACACCACGCCATCATCAGTGCCGCACAACGTATTAGTGCTTTCAGTGAGCCACTGGGTTGCCACCGATTTTGTTTGAGGCACGTTTGCTCTAACCTTAATGCTAAATTTAAAAATGTACAGTTGAAGGATTTAGCAATAAAGGCTGGAAATGCTCAAGAGATAAGAAAATTTAAGCGTGTTATGGAGCAAATCAAAATTATGAATGAGGCTGCGTTTAATTATCTGGATCGAATTGACAAAGAGAAGTGGACTGCAGCTTTCGATGGAGGACGCCATTGCGGTATCATGACGACAAATATGTCGGAATGCATCAATGGTGTGTTAAAAGGTGGTCGGCGTCTTCCAATTACACCGTTGGTGGAGCTTACATATGTTCGAACGGCTTTGTTTTTTATGAAAAGAGTAGCAAACGGACATCGGTGGAGACAGGAGAGTAAAGCATGGGCAGAATACGCTTTCAATATATTCCAGACTGAGGTACAGAAAGCGGGAGGTCACGTAGTCCACAGAATTGACTATGCAGATCAAGCAGCTGAGGTTTTGACACCATTACGCAATGGCCGTGGCAATACTAAACATGTAGTAAAGTTGAGAAGTAAAGAGTGTTCATGCGGAAAATGGCGTAAAGTAGGAATACCTTGCTCCCACGCTGTGCAAGTGGCAAGATCATTCGGCAAGTGGTAAAAGAAATTTTTTTCGGTTTTTTCCATAAAACCGAAAATTCAAAAAAAAAAAAAAATTTTTAAATTCGCCACAGTGCATGGCGAATTTAATGAATTTTTTTTTTTGGTAAAAATTTTTTTTTTCGGTTTTTTTCCATAAAATCGAAAATTCAAAAAAAAAAAATTTTAAAAATCGCCACAGTGCATGGCGACTTTAATAATTTTTTTTTTGTAAATAAAAATTTTTCGATTTTCCAGAAAATCGAAAATTCAAAAAAAAAAATTTTTGAATTTTTTTTTTCAGAATATATATATATATATTTTTGGTTTACGAAAATTTCCAAAAAAAAAACCTATAATTTTCGAAAATAAAAACAATTTTTGACAATTTTTTTCCGGTTAAGCATTTTGTTTTTCTATAAAAACCTATAATTTTTTAAAATAAAAAACATTAAAAGGTCCCAACACTGTTGGACCCTAACAATTTTCCCAACAATATGATTCACCATTTTCAACAACATACTCGTCATATAATGTATGCAATATACAATAAAAAAATTCTACCTCAAACATACAACATAATGTATAAAAAATAACAATATACAACAAAAAAATTCTACCTCAAACATTTTCATAACAATATACAACAAAAAAATTCTACCTCAATAAAAAAATAACAATATACATTACAATCAAGTGTCTCACATAAATTTATTAAGAACATTTTCACAAACATATGTAACAAACATATATAACAAATATATATATTAAATATACAACATATATTAAAAACAAACATTTTTACAAACAATAATTTCACAAAATTACAAGATTTACTAACAACATATATATTAAAAATACAATACAATATTCTCACATACAATTTTTAAAGAATATTGAAAATTTTTCATAAAAACAAATATTTACTCAAAATCATAATATTTAATTACAATATATATATATATTAATATTATCTATCAAGAAATAATATAACATATTTACATACCTACACAAAACCTTCAACTTCTTGGCTACGCAAATATCGTACGAAAAACAAAAAATTTGGCTTTGAATGAATTTTTTTTGTGTTGGAGTGAAATTTTTCACGGAATACATTTTGTGAGTACAAAACTCAAACATATAGATGGGCAAAATTCAAAATTTCACCTCCCACCACACTATTCATTTCTCCAGCATTTCTCGCCGATTTGACGCAGCGTCAGACGGCAGGCTTAGGCTTGTGATTTAGCCTCAGCCTTTGACCGAAAATTCGCCGTGTGATTTGGCGAATTTTCGGATTTTTAATTTTTTTTTTTTGGGAAATTCGCCGTAGCTCACGGCGAATTTAATATAATTTTTTTTCTTTTTCGGCGAATACTATTCTCGTCAGAACACTGTTCATAAAATTTAATATTATTATTAAATCATTGTTCGCCATATGTTGTGACGAGTTTTAATATTTAAATATTTTTTTTAACTGACAAAATATAATAAAATATTTCAAATTTTATTATTATTTTAATAAACTCGCCATGTTTCTTGGCGAGTTAGGTTAGTTTTTTAAAGAATTTTTTTTTCGTGTTAAATTTTTAAACACTACACCTTTTTGAGTCAAATTTAAAAAAAAACCTTTGTTTGTACTTTACTTTACTTTTAAAATACTAAATAAAATATTTATTCCCCTGGTGGAGCGAACACGTGAAAAAAAACATCTGTAAGAATATTATAATATTTGAGCTCTTCATTGATCGATTTGTATATTTGCTTACATTTTTTTAATTTTTAACTTTTTCTTTTCTTCTTAAAAATTCATAGCATCGAGTACAGCTTCATGGGAGATGGCAAATGGTATTGCCAAAAACAAACAAACAAACAGGGTGAAAAGATTCCCCCCAATAAGACACGGTGGGTACCGTTAATTAAAGAAGATATCATTGCACCACGAATTTAAACAAGATAGTATTTATCAAAAAAAAAAAGAATTTAAACAAGATAGTACCAACTGGCAGCACTTCAAAATTATTATTATTATTATTGTTATTATTCATTGATCATTTATTATTCGATGTTCTGCACTAGTAAGTATTGGTTAAATTCGAATTCGAGTCGGATCAGACTATTTATATTTAAATCTCTTTCTACCAAGACCAACTACATCCTCAAAGTTCAAATATAAAAACTCTAGTAAAACTTATATAGAATCGAACCGTTGAGCTACACCACTTAGTGGTACTTGAAATTTTTATTTATGATGCTTCTTAAGCTTGCATGGTTTTATTTTTTTCATATATATATATACATATATATATTATATGTAATTCAATAAAGTTAACCATCTGTGGTGAATAAGACTATGAGCTTGTTAGAATTTTTTTTTTCAAAAAAAAAAAAAAAAAGAGAAGCACTTATTTTTTTTTAAAAAAATATTATTATATTGAAAAAAAAATTGTATTTGGCTAGATACTTTTTAAGAAGTAGAAGTCAAAAAAAAAATATTGAAAATTGATTTTATTTTAAAAAACTATTCAAACTAGGTACAAATAAAAACACATTTTAAAATATTTTTAATTATATCATCAAATGCAAAACAACTTTAATAAGCACTTTTTTTTGGACCTATTTAAACGGGCTCTATGGCAAAGCACGATAGTCCCCACAAACGTAATTCAAATTTTTTTAAAAAATAAATTAGATATATATTAAATAATAAATAATAAGAATTAAATGATATCAACAGTATAAACTCTACAACGAGCGTGATTTAATTGTCATTGTTTAATTAACCTCCAATGTATGGAGGAATATATTTGTATCGAGAAATTTTCGTTCAAATTCTCTATCGAATTAATGCCGGACTACATAACAGGCGTATTACGTTAGTCAGTCGTATGATTGGTGTTTAAATCAATAAATTAATTATACATTAAATACAATGCAGTTTTCATATAATTAACGTAATTCCAACACGAATATTCGCTTTTTGTAACTCGTGTTATTGACCTCAAAATAAAAGGGAAAAGATATAGCAAACGGCGAGTGTACGTTGTTGCAGCCAACAACGACCCACCACGTGTTTCATTTCCGCGTGAGACTGTCGATTCACATGCTTCACGGGTCGACCTAGAGGACCGTTTCTTAGTATTTTTTTCATTGACCTCTTCTTAATATTTTCAAAAATAAAATTATTTGTTTTATTTTTAAATATTAATTGTTATATCGAAAGAAATGCGAGTATGTATAGTTTGTCTTGTTTTCAATATGATAAAAGGATTTTTTGATTAAAAAAAATGAAAAAGGCTTTTTCTAGAATATATACATATATATATATTACGTGACGATTTCAAAATTGACATTAATTAATTACAAATACCAAGTGATAAAAGAATTTATTTTGTCACAGTAGTAATCTTAACGAGCTCATCAGTGATAATGATAAATTAACAAGATTTCTGCCGTAACAATTTAACGATACGTAAAAGTGTATCACAAATTGTATGGATGATTTTTCTGACAGCTATAAAGGCGTTTATAATTGCAAATAATGATAATTTAAAATAATAATAATTATTGTCATAATTAAATCATATTGTAACACAAGAAAAAAATATCGTCGCCTAATATATAGCATAAGTGCAACATAAAAAGGTCTTGTTATGATTTTAATATATACTAACAGCTCGGCACAATCACCTAGTACTTGTAAAATAAAAATGAGATGCAATTTACATTTATAAACCACAATATTCTTGAATTTTGATATATAAAATTACATGTAGGCTTTAAATTTTGTACATAAATATATATTACATATTATAATATATTTATTGCTAATAATAAGTAGAAAACAATTTAAAATGAAATAAAATTATACAATTAAAAAATAAACAAGAGAGAGAGAGTACCAGAAAAAAAGTCGATAGAGAAAAAGATAAAAAAAATTAAAAATATATTGACAGAGGAAATACAATTTTAATTAATGAATTGTTGAGAGCCGTTTAAATTTTTTTTTTATAAATGATACTGTTAAAGTAAAAAGTATATTGAAAAAAATTTAATAAATGCATTATCTCTTTATTATTATTATTATTAATAAATGCATTCTTAAAAATTAAGAATAATAGATATTTTAATTTTTTTGAATTTTTATTTTTTGTTAAAGTAATAACTAAAAAGGAACGGAATGAATACGTGAAAACAATTTATCGAAAAAATTCAAATAGGCAGGCTTTCTAGTTAGAGAAGCAATTTAATGAAGCTTCTATTGTGAATTTGTCAACATGCATGTGCTCATATTCATTAATTGTTTTTCTAGCTATTCAAATATTTTTTTTGGTCCTTTAATACTATTGAATTCTTAGTATAGTCTAAAACAACGTGGTCTTTTATTTAGCGTCACCTAACTTCAAGTACCTTAGTTGGCTTTTATGTTGCACAAATTTTAAAAGTTTGTAATTGACTCCTTACGTCTGTCAGGTCCAAAACAACAACTGCAATAATAAAAGTCCACAATGAAAATTCAAGTCAAAAATCAAAATTAATATAAATTCTTCTTAAATTTTTGAAGTAATCGAGTAAGGATAAAAGTATTTTAAAAGACATATCAAATGTGGTAGGGATTTCAGAAGATGAAAATTTTAGAGGACAATTGTATCTTATAGTACTGATAATGAGAACAATCGGTTTAATTGTAAATTTTTACTTTTCAATGTTCAATGAAATCATTAATAATTAAATTCTAAAATTTTAACCATAAAAGTAAACGATCATCAGAAAACAATTGTAAAAGTATCGGATGAGGGCCGATGAGGCCTCCCCTTGTTGGTTAGGTGGAGGGCCCACAATCTTTAGATCGTAGGATCCAATTCTCGTGAATACTGATATTGATCTAACTGTATATTAATTTGTTTCTACTGTATAATAGTTTGATAAGTTTGATGATTGATTATTATCAATTGTGTTAGTTTGTTCTTTGTCCTTCATTTGAGAATATTGATGTATTCGATTGCTTGTAATAGATCGTTTTGATTCAAACAAAAAAAATAAAAAATGGATGAAATACCTTTAGGTTTTAGTAATGAATTTTCATTTATTGATAGTTAAATTTTGATTTCGGTAATTGACAATTTTGGAGTTGGCGCAAACAATATTTATTGTGTGGAGCACTTGTGGAAATTGCCTGCATATATCTATACTCTTTTATAAAGGACCATCACCCCTTTAATAACTGTTTGATGTCTTGGTTTGGTATTTTTTGTCCTTATTTCATTTCTCCTATTTTCTTTCACTTTTCTCTCTCTACTTTTCAAGTGAACATATTATTTCTCTTTTTTTTCTTCCATCCCTTTTTCTCGTATATCTTTACATTCAATATTTAGTTTACTTTATCTTTTTGTTTATTTATTTATCAATAACACGACTCAATATTTTCAATCATTTTTTTTGTTTTCCATAACATATAAATTTAATTTTCTTTTCTTTTCTTTTCTTTTTTTTATGTGAAACAATAAACCACGCTCACACACATACTTACTAGGATTCGAACCCTGGTATTTACATTCCCCAAGCTTCTAAGACGGGGTACATGTCCATTTGGTCAAAGGCTCCAGACCATATAAATTTAATTTTCAATCATTTTTTTTTTGGGTTTTCACAATATCTATCATTATAAATTAATTAAACATTTATAATCTTTAATAAGGCACCAGAACCCTCTAATAACTACTTGGTGTCTTAGTCTAGCATTTTTTCACCTCTTTCCTCTCTGCTATTTTCTCTCACTTTTTTGTCTTCACTTTTCAATGTGACATATTATTTCTCTTTCTTTTCTTCCATTCCTTTTCTCTCATATTTTTGTTTTCAGTATTTAGTTTATTTAATTAATTAATTTATTTTTTAAACAATAAAATTCAATATTTTTTTGTTTTCCATAACGTATAAATTTAATTTTCAATCATTCTTTTCGATTTTTCATAATACATAACATTATAAATTTATTAAATATTTGATTAAATTATATTTTATTTTTATTTAAAACACACATTGAGGGTATTAGACTCGCCATTTCGCACACATGTACTACGTGCCTGATATTAAAGCTTTTAATCAATACGACGAAACTACTTAGGAAGCTGATCTAAAAGGGACGTTTTACCAAAATAAATTGAATGAGTCAAGTATTGGGTCGTTGGGAGAATATTGATATGTGGAAATTTATTACAACTCTGGTCGCTCATCCAAATTCTCTACTAAGCACGCATTGACTAGGAATTACTACTTTTTGAATAATCTTACATCTTCCTTAAAATTTAAAACAAGATAGTTTTACACATTTAATTTTCTTTTCTTGATCAAGGGGGAAAAAAGAAGAAGAGGAAACGTGGTAAATAGTATATACTTCGGTGGGGTATGGAAATTAGTATTTGATTGAATTGGTTGAAGGTGTACTACGTTATGAATAATATTATTTTATTGCAAATTACTGGTCTATATTGAGTGTTGACTAAAATGGATGGATACTTTTAAAATTGGAGTCGTGCAGTGTTGGATATCGTATTAGAAATGACATTGCTCCTACATACCAAAAACACACGTCTAACATATCACGTAGCATGTTCATAAATAAAAGAAATCCAATATTTTTGAATGCATGTTGGACACATCAACAAAATCAATACAATAACTAAAAGAAATTTTTCTATTGAAAAATTCATTAATAAACTTTTTTAATCTAAAATGTCAAGGGTAATCTAATCATAAATTTAGCTACTTGTTCTTTTAGGATAAAAAGTTGATGGAGCGATTTTTGAAGACTAATAAATCATGGGTTTTTTGATATAAAGGTTAATTTTAGTTTTTCTTAGTATTTTGCCTATATATATATATATATATATATTTATGAAAATCCAAACTTCCGTTTATGTTTAAAATGGATATATAGGTTATAGATTACGAATTGTGATATAATCAATAATATGAACGTCTATCCTTTTGTATTTGTATAAATGCGTCTTTTACACTAATTATATAAAAAAATATGTAAGCATATTCATATTATATCATATTATCACCAAACTAATAAAATAATATTTATATAAATAATGTTGTGTCGAAACATGTTGTGTCATAATATTTTTAAAATTTTTGTGTTATCGCATCCATATCACCGTGTTTATGTCCGTGCAATATAAGGCATCTAAGTAAAGCGAGAACGCCGAGAAGCTTCCAAGTCTATAATATCTAATGTCGGTTTAATGAACAACAGTAGTTTTTCAACAACGTGCTAAGAATACACACAAAATTGACTCGTTTGATCATGACACCTAACACTATCAAACCCGTTAATTTCTACAAGACTACAACATTAATTTTCCAATTCACCACAAAAAAAAAAAAATAATGATAACGTATCGAGTACAAAAGTAAAAATGATTACTAATTATATATGTTGAGTAATTAAAAAAATTATTTTTTTTTGTTAACATAATTTTCACAATGTTGATATTTATGATAAGAAAAATCTTGTCAACAGTTAAGCGATAACGTTTTCTCCCTCGTCGCTACAGATTGAAATACTAAATCGTATCATCTTTAAATTATTCTGTGGTTGAAATGAAAATTATTACCACTAAATAGATTTAATTAAGAAAAAAATAAAATATTCTTACTTAATCGATATCATTAATAATAACTTTTACGTGGTTATTTTATTTTATTTTATTTTATTGTCACTAGAGTTAAAAAAATTTTTATAGGGATCATCGCGAGTGATCTTGCAACTAATTTGATTAGAGGTTTAGATGAAAAGTCCATCACTTACAACTAAACAAACTGAAAATAATCTAATAAGAAACTATTTTAATGAAATAAATTTGGAACCTAAACAAAATATACAAGCTAGACTATACTGAACTAATAAATGATCCCTTCAGAACCCCTAAAAATATTGAAAGCAAATATCTATAGTATCAAGATTAAATTTCCAGTGTGATAAACTATCCACGTACGTTGCCAAGCGACTAAGTACTAATGCCAAAAACGTGTTGAATTTTCATATGAAATGTCTTACTCAAATCTTCAGGCCATTCGAACCCGCTTGATCAAGTTTCGAGGAACATATTTGTTGTGTAAAATAAAATTTTAGGATCTTTATTAGAAAAAAAATTTAAAAAGAAATCATATCAATTTTTCGGGAAAATTTCACAAGTTTTTGTTAAATTTATTTGGATTATGCTGCATATAATGAATTTTAAATCTTCAGTTATAGTTTTAAATTATTTTTTAGGTTACGTACAATTATGTATTGTAATTCATCTTGATGTGGTCAAGACTTGGAGATTCTCCTTGAGCTGACGTGGAATTCCGATCTGACGAATGCTCGTGGGTTTTTCTCTAGCTAGGATGAAAAACACGTGACTCTAACTATAAGTGTATCCAACGAAGACCTCTGATGCTTAAGTCAGTAGAAATATATAGTGAATTCTGTAGAAAATCAAACAAAGTTTTGGTATATCAAATGTGCGCTACCGTTTTGGAAATTTTCCTAGGAGTATTTATAGTTGGTTGGGATCTTAGTCAACTCATTGAGAATGGGGCTGAGTTAGTAAACTTAGGGATTCTTAGGACAACTCAACCAATGTGAACATAGGACATCTTGTCCATGCCTGGTGGTTGCAGGGCGGGTATATCCACTGCCAGAGTTGATGGTAGGTGTTAGGAATGACAGCATACGAATCACACTCCCTGCTCGATATGTATTAGCGTGAGCCGCCAAACGAACAACCGCCAAAGGTCACTTGAGGAGAGAGACCTCTTCGAGGGGGGCGCCTTCTCAAGGAGAGTATGTCCTCCTTGAGCGTGGACCTCAAGGAGGACGACTATGTTGGGCCAAAGTTTTGTTCCATGGGGAACTGGCTAACATTGGCGGACACGTGGCAGCCAGAGGATCATCTTCTTGTACACTTGTGAGATATCCAGTATCACATCTAATATTAAGTTAATTGAGATCCTTTTATCCAAGCTTAATCTTTTTTTTTTATTATTATTTTGAAAGTATTATCCAAGCTTAATCGCTCAATTTTGTTTGGACCATGAAAGAATTTTCTTTTTCATATTTTGTTAAAGAAAAAAACACCAAAAGAGATATTTGTGCAAACATGTTAAGTTTGATTCAAGCATGGCAGGTACCTATTCAAAAAGAGAAAATATTGATAATTGTTTTGTTGAAATAAAGTGATGCAGTACACCAAAAAAAATAAAATAATAAAATAAAATAAAAATAAAGTGACGTAAATTTCAGTGATTTCCCCTGAAAGATCTGCTAATCTCCAAGCTTACTCTGATTTGAGAATCTTAACATAACTCTCATCTATTTTTGTATTGCTTATTGCTTTGTTGATTAAGCTGTTGATAATAATGGATTAAACCAACAGACAGCAGTCAATATATACATAGGCTATTCAACTACTAATTGCAACACTGCCCAGCGCTACATAATACTGTCATAAAAGTTAAAATCATTATGAATATATATATAAATTTTGTATGTATATATACATATAAATTTTAGGGCAAAATGTACTTAACTCCCTTCAATTATACTTATGTAACACATTACGCTCTTGTACTATAATAAATTTCACTTAACACTTCCATTTTAATTCGTATACAAACAGAACGTTAACTATTATGTGTAAAATATCTATTAATTATAAACTTTCACTCTTTTAATTTTTAAACAACAAAATACTAATTAGTGTGAGAAAGATAAACTATACGACCACAATTGTTTTTTTCGTCTGCTGTAGAACTATCATATTAATGCAAATACAAATGTGTAGAATAGACTTATTTATTTATTTATGTGATAAATAAAAAAATTTATTTATGCAAATTTTTATTTATAAAATTTAAATATATTTACATTAAAAAAACTATAAGTATATTAAATTATACATATAAGTATAAAATTTTAAACAAACTCTCACATATATATGTACAAATATGTATATACAAACACATACCTACAATATATTTAAATTTTAAATATATAAGTTTACTTACATTTCAAAATATAAGTTTATTAAATTATACATACATGTGTCATATTAAAAAAAAAAAACTCTCACGTATGTATAAATATATATATATGCACTAATCAATATATATATGTATATTCATGTATATATATATATATATATATATATATATGAAAGATCTAAAATAATGTGTAATAAATAAAAAAATATATTTATGCAATTTTTTACTTGTAAAATTTAAATATTTTTTATTTTTAAAATTAAAATATATTTACATTAAAAAATATAAGTATATTAATTATACATATATGCATGAAATTATGAAAAATTCTCATTTATGTATAATTATGTACACAATATACACATACCTATGATATATCTACAATTTGAATTATAAATTTATTAAATTATACATACATGTCTAAAATTATAAAAAAAACTCTCATGTATGTATAAATACACACACACACACACACACACACATTGTAATACCCAAAAATTCTTAATGGACAAAAATGTTTATAATATAAACAATAATAGCTTATGAAGTAATTAATTTATCCGCAAGGGAGTGGAGTTGCAACATTTTTAAACTCTAGGGACCCCATTGATTGAATAAGAAAATATAATTGAGCAGAAGCTAAAAGCTAGGGATAATTGAGGGAGAATATAATTTTTGGGGTCTAAGTGGAGAGAATTGGGTTAATTATGGGATACTTAAAAAGTTAAGGGGCCAAATTGATTATAATCAACAAAGGGTAAATTTGATATTCAACAATTAACTTGATGCGTAGGTGTGACATGCCACACTTAACAGAAGAATTCTAACTCCGTTAACAAATTCAAGTTTGACTGTTAAATAGAGGGCCGCACCTACATTTTAAAGATGAATGAGGTAAACAGTACATTGATCAAAGTATAGGGGTGCAAATTATAATTAACCCTATAAAGAACAATAAATCAACAATATAGTGTTGAAATTGAGAAAGTAATGTATTCCAATTCTTCTTCTATGGGAAGTGGGTTGTGTTAAAAAGAAAGCTTTTGAAACTTCCTTTTATCAAAATTTAAATTGTATTTTAACTCCAACTATTATGTAAAATATATTTTAATGCACAAATTCCCACTTACATGCATATGTTACAAAATAATAATGACTATTATTAATACAATTTTTGTTACAAATATTTAAGTTTTCTTTATTATGAAGTTTAATGTAAACTTATAAACTCTGCTACTTCTACCTATAAGAGGACATTTTGAATCGTTTTCATACAACTGATATTGAGAGAAAAATATATTGTTGAGAGCACTTTTAATTTGCAATACTCCTTATCTAGTTGATTTTGATATAGCATATTCTATTTTATGTTTTGAGATAATTTGAATGGTTAAGCTCATTAGTCTCGTTGTGTACGTGCACACAATAAGAGACGTTGCTGTGAGCTTAATGATATTTATTTTGAAGCGGTAACAAGCAATTGGCTCCCGCACGTAAGAAGGCCTTACTACTTTAGGATGACGACTTTGTTGTGACTCCTAAAAGCCAAATGTTCCTTAAATTCACATAATATATGTTACATTTTAAAAAAAAAAATTATATTACATTATTTATTATTTCAGTTTCTTATATGCAAAAGTGTTTCATTAATTAACTAACAACTTTAGGACGACTTTGTTGTGACTGTTAAAGGCTAAGCGTTCCTTAAACTGTACATAATACATATTACATTTTTTAAAAAATTATATCACGTTATTTATCAGTTTATTTTCTTCTATGCAGAAGTGTTTTATTAATTTACTAACTATATTTCTCCTGTGATTTTGTAGGAACAAAAATTTAAATTTATAACAAGTTGTCTCTAAATGTGAGACTCATTATTAGACGGTTCTTCAATGTGAATTTTACCAATCCAAGTTGGGTTCCATGAATCATTAGTTCATATCTGAAATATATTTTTTGGGATTTATGTTAATTAATTTAATAAGTTTCAAAGAAATTTGATTTAGGCAATCCAAGCTGAATTTCATGGATCAGTAACTCTCATTGAAGCCATCTTCTTTTATACTAACTGTTGCAAATTATGGGGATAATAGGAAACTTGGTATCAGGATATGACCTTTCGTGTTTGTTGTATAGCGTTTTAACCACAATTCTTTCAGTCTACGTATAGAGAGAGTAGAGCGAGTGTGATGGCAACACTCTATTAATTAAATCATATACAACTAATCTTCACATAAATAAAAATGTTGAGATTACCTGAATTTGGTTATGAACTTATATCCTAACAAATCTCAAGAATTTCATTTAGCAATCCTAAAGCTAGATTTCACTAATCACAATTTGTATATTTGAAATATTTAGGATAATAGCTTCAAGGGTTAATTTCACTTTAAACTGTTGTATTATTGAGTTTGTATCAGTTGCTCCGTGTACCATAAAACGTAACAAACACACTTCTCAATCTTAAAAAATACATTACTGGACAAAATACCCTTAAGTTCAATAAAAAGATTTATGCATTTTGCCCCCATGATAAATCACATTGCACTGTATTCCTCCCTAAAATTACATGTTATTAATTTATCGCTAAATTTCATTTAGCTCATTTTTCATTATACAAAATAACTCTAATTATTAGATTTAAATAAATAGTTGTAAAAATAGTTCAAAACTTTTTTCTCACTTGAAAATTCTTTATTATATTAAGATAAGTTAAAGAGTTTCTTTTTTTATTCCCTAATTTTAGTTTACTTTTACATATAAATAGTTAGAAATTGAAAATTGGACTTGTCACGCTTGAGTTGTACATGACAATTGCAAAAAGGATTATTTAATTATACCATTAACATATCAACTCACTCAAAGTTAATTTTTGAATGATTAAATTATTCAAAAAATAATTAATAAAAGTTGTTATAATTTAGTCAATGTATAATTCATAGTAAAGAGCTATTTTTTCATTAATTAAATCCTTAAAATTGAGTTCCTGTTAGTTGATATTTTAGTGGTATAGTTTTTTTTTTTTTTGATATTTTAGTGGTATAGTTAAATAATATTACAAAGTTGTCATGCATAGCTCAAGTATATTGACTAACTTAATTTTCAATTTCAATTTCTAACTATTTATTTTCAAAATTAAACTAAATATTATAAAGAAAAAGAAATAGTATACATGATAACTTATCTTAATATAATTAAGGTTTTTCAAGTGAATAAAAAATATTTTTAGTAATGTCTACAACTATTTTTAATTTAAGTTTAATTGAAAGTTATTTCATTTAATAAAAAATGAGATAAATGAAATTTTAAATCAAATTAATAACTTATAACTGTAGGGGGGAATAACATAAGAGTATTTTAATCAAGGGCTAATTACAATTTGCACCCTTATACTTTGGTTGATGGACCGTTTTCCCCTTTCATCTTTAAAATGTTGCATTTGCAAACCTTCGTCACTTAAACCATTTGCAATTGTTGATGTGAATGTTGACCAATTTGCAAGTGACTGTTGGGGTTGCTATTGGAATTTTGGTAGACGATTTTTCCATTGGTGTTGGTCTATACTTCAGGTATATTATCATGTAGGCACACCCTAAATATTTATATAGACCAATACAAAGGGCAAAATCATCTACCAAATTTCAATGACTAGCCCAAACGATTACATGCAAATTGGTCAACGTCCACATCAGCAATTGCAAATGATTTGGGTAAAGGAGAAGGGCAGACACGATAATTTAAAGATGATGAGGTAAATGGTTCATTGAGTAAGTATAGGAGTGCACATTGTAATTAGTCCTAAAACTTTTAAGAGTTAACAACTTAACTTTTTAAAGTTTAAGTAATATATGTATTTATAATAATTGAATCATAATTAATATTTAATTAAAAAAATCATTTCTAGTTAAAAGTTAAAAATTATTTAGAATTAATGTAAAACAAAATTATTCTGAATTTTCATTATCATTAGACATATTACAAAATGGAAAAATAAAAATGTCAGAAAGCCTCAACTTAAAAAAAAAAATAAAAGCATAAATAGTTGAAGGCTGTCCACAAATAAAGCAAATAAATTTGGGGAATTATATAGACACTTCAAAGGGTAATTTTGGTGTAGCAAGTAAAAATTGGCTTGTAAAGGTAATTTAATGGCTTTTTTAATGATGTTAGTGGTATGAGGTCTGACTATTAGCTTAAGCAATAGAACTGTTACGTCTTATAGTTCAGGGGCTATATCTAACCTAGTGCATAGTTAAGGAATGCAAAGTGAAATTAGTGTTGATTATAAAATAAGAATTATTATTTGTTGATAAAATTCTTTTAACTAATAGTTGTAAAAGTAGAGAAATTTAGTGGATATTGGAGTTATTATTTAAAATTCACTTATGTTGATCATAATCAGTCTCTTATGTAGATTGTGAGATACGGGTAAAAGAAACTAACCCGCTATTACTAACATTATAGTGGCCAAGAAAATCACTTTCCTTGAAGCCATCTCCATTTGTACCAATATTGGTGCTTTCTGGTAAGTCCATCGCTAATGCACATTATTCAATATTGATCAAATTCAGAGCTATAATACTTCATTCTTTTAGCAATTGTAGTGCAAATTTTATCTTCTCCAAAACCAAAAATTGATGAACTACTAATTTATATTAACTTTTTGCTATATATTTCTAATTTAACTATTGCATGTCCAAAAAAGATGCTTTCTTTGCACGTAACAAGTAACTTATCATGACATTCAATTTATTCATGATAGAATTCAAACAATTGTCAAACTGAAGAATTTCAATTGGTTCATTATCATGTTACATTTTCAATTTAAAGCATTTTTACAATTGCAAAAAATGTTCATGTACTAAATTAAATTTCCATATAAATGAAAATACGCACATCTAGATTTTTTGAATTCCATAGTACTGACTACTTAATAAATCTTAAAAATTTTATTTAGGCAATCCAAATAGGATTTTATAATTCACAATTTTAATGTTCAAAATACGTTTCAAATTATAGGTCTAGTGGAGTGGATCTGAATCAATATTAAAGTGCATCGAAGAAATCATGCATTATGATTATAGGGAATGAGTAGACACTTATAAATAGTAAATAAGAATTCATTCAACACTTGAATAATTTGGAAGCAGACCTAGTAATTCAACAACATTCACTTTTGAGGACCATATATTTTTAAACAGGATTCAGGATAACATGCAATTTCGACCCAATGTTAGGCTATATTTACATTTGTTTTGATTAAATTTGAATTTTAAATTGGTTAGAATTTTCCCAAGATAATTTCTTACTTGTTGTAGGTGGAATTTGATGAAAAGTATGTCAAAAAGGGCTTAAAGGTAGTAAAAAGTGCAGAGGGATGTTTTACAACGAAGCTCGGAGACTAAACATGGCAACAATTGCACTCGTGGCATAAGGCGTGATCACGCCTTATGGCTAGCGTTTCCTACGTGGAATTAGAAGGAAAAAAGGCTACGTATGGCAAGAATTCTACTAGAAAACAACTCACTTCTTGCCTACGATCTTTCGGATTTTCCAAAGGATTTTTCTAGTCCTGTTAGGAATTAGATTGAGACTTAGGATATCTTGACACACCTTTGATTCTAGCTTAGTTATTATTTTTACTCTGAAATTTTCAACTTTTATATTTTTATTTGAAATTGTATTCACGTCCATGAGTGACTAAACTACTTTATTCAATCAAAGAGTAATTCAAGCCAACGTTTTGTTAAGGGATTGTGAGATCTAATCGGTTTGCTTGTCGTGTAATTTTATACAATATTTGTGTATTTTTCTGTGCTTTTTTGGAAAAATACCATTCCTTGATGTTATTATATTAATTGCGCAATTTAGGTCTGTTGTTCAATTGATAGGATAGCATATATCCAGTTGGTAAGATTAAATTCGTAATTATTTGATTGACCCAATGCAAGTGAAAAGTAGTATAATTCAATTGGGTCAAAGCTTCTGAATTATACTACAAAAAATACACAATCTAGTTTCGAAGAACCACGTTTGTAGGTTTGTTGACTAGGATTGGATCTTTCTAGTTTTTAATGATGTTAACGAATTAAATCCTATCGTTTGATTAGGTTTATTCATTAATCATGAATTACTCATTGCGTTTGCATATTTAATCTATTATTAAGGAAAGATTATGTTGGATGAGTTCTTTGAAGACTATAACGAATCTATTGTATGAATTTAAAGGCTATCTTTGAATCGATGATCCATCCATGAAAACGTTATGCGAAGAATTACCCTTGATTGAGTTTTTATTCATATAGATTTGCTTTTAAATTTATTCCTTGCTTTTATTTTACTTAGTTGATGTTTTATTCAAAACCCCCCTTTTTACTTTCTTTTTAACTCTTAGTTATCTTAGAAATTAATCAATAAATTATTCCCAGTAGGATCGGGCCTATACTCACCCTATTTACAAATTAATTCGTGTTTAGAAGAGTATGAATTATTTTTAATGGATTCGACACCCATCAATTTATTATTTGTTCATGGAAACAACACAATTATTTTCCAATAGTACATATGGATTAGCAATGCAAATCACAAAAGGCAATCTTTCCTAGTCAATCAATGGACTAATTTCTCATCAAGGCCTATTCAATGGGGGATTGCGCTTGCACTGAGGGAGCGCAAAGACAAATATGAAATGTGTTGTAAGTTTGTATTGGACAATCATTTCTAAGAGGCGCATCGTAGAGGGTTACAATCAACGTTCGTACGACAATGATTTTATTTGAATTAGAATTTAACATTCTTATCTTAGATTTTGGATCAGTGTTGGAATCTTTTGGATAATTATGAATCATTGTATACTTATGCAAATTAAAGTTTAAAACTATTATAATTTCACACATGTCACAATAAAACTTAATAATGCAATCCAAGTATGTTGATAGGTGTCACTTACTTGGATGACCTCAAGGTTTTTGAATTATATATACTACTAGCATTTAACTCGTGCCAAGGCATGAGAAATAAATATTTTTATGTATATATTTTCATAAATTTCTATTATAAAAAATAATTTAATAAAAATAAATTAATTTTTTATAACATAAATCCATAAATAAATATATTAAAAAATTATATAATAATAGCATATGTTTGATCTCCATATTAATTTTGTATAATTAAGGCAAGGAATTTTTTAAAATTTCATGTAGAATCAAAAATTTTAATTATTATTAAAGTAAATGATAAATATTGTAAATAAAATATTAATTTTGTTATTTTATTTGAATTACATTTTAATCCATCTTATTTTAAATACTTGATAACTATTGGGTTGTTTTGGATAAATATGAATCACAAATATGCTTATTTAAATTCATATGAAAAGTATTTGAATTTCATATATGGCAAAACATAATTAAATCAAACTATCTACATATGCGCTTATATGGCAAAACATAATTAAATCAAACTATCTACATATGCGCTTATATGGCAAAACATAATTAAATCAAACTATCTACATATGCGCTTACTTAGATAGCCTTAATATTTTTAAATTATATGAGAGAGAGTGTGTATCTGTGTGTGTGTGTGTCTATATATATATATAGATAGATAGATAGATAGATAGATTATATTAAATGTGAGGGGCTTTGAACTTTTTCTTTATATGTATAATTGTGGCATTTCTAAAATACCCTTTAACTACTCATCTGTCCTCTTTCCTTCCTTTTCTCTCCAATAATGTATTTTGCTTTCCCCTTTTCTATTATCACCTCTCTCCTTTTCTCTCTTACATCCATTTTTAAAAAAAATTTGTTCTACTTTTACATTTTTATTTATTTTTAATTAGAAAATAATTCTATTTAAAATTATTTTTTTAACTTTTCGTAAATTTGATAAATATATTATAGTATAAATAATAATAGTTGAAAAAGATGTGTATTTACTTAGATAATTCAACAAAAAATTAATTTTCTTTTATTAAAATCTAACTATTTGATTAAATTATATCTCACTTCTGCTTTGCACATGTATCGAGTGTGCTCGATACGCTTGTGTGTGTATGAGATCTATGTATAAGGGGGGAAATTAATATCACTTTTGGTCCCAAAGTCCAAACTTTTACCCGATTTCAATTTTAGTCCCAATTGGTTGGAAAATCTCACATTGCTTCCATGTTGTTTCAATTTGTATTAATTTTACTACAACCGTTAATTTTGTCACCCCTATATTTTGATAAAATTTCTACAAGATGGATGGGGGCGGGGGTGGGGGGTGGGGGATTTTCAACTACTTTATATAATATAGGGGTCTTTTACAAATTTTATCAAAATATAGGGGTCAGAAATTTTACATAAGTACCAAAATTGATACAAATTGAAACAAAATGGATGCAATGTGAGGCTTTCCAAACAATTGGGAGTCAAATCGAAATTTGGGACCAAAATTGAGATTATCCCAGGTATAAAGACTTTAAACTCACAACTCTTTTTTCGTCTTCTCTGTTTGTCTTTTTCTTTTTAGTTTCTCCATCTCTTTATTCCACAAAATTCTGCATTACAATCTAGAGGAAATATTTATTTGAGTTTATGTTTTGATAACTTTACGGAAGATTCTAGAAGAAAATGGCTTGCCAAGCCAAACTCGAACCCAATTTTCATTGGCTTGTAGAGTTCGAGCTTGAACTTGAGTAAACAGCCAATCATGGCTCAGCATGACTTGCTTTCCTAATACTGATCTCACTGAAAAAAAAAAAAAAATCTGGTTAGGCCACTAGTTTGAGTTCAAATTATTACCATTGTTGGGGCCTTAATTGTTCTGGGATTAAGAGGGTGTTTGGCTAAGCTTATTTAAAACATCTTATAAGTTCATATATCTTATAAGATGTTTTAGGAGCTTATAAGATGTTGGATCTTATTTAAAAATAAGTTATTAACGTGTTTGGATAAATAAGAAGGGGTATAACTTATAAGATGTTAGTAATGGCAATATTGTAATTAATTTGGTTAAAAATAAAAGAGCTTGGTAGATCTTAAAAAATAAGTTGCTACCTCCTTACTTTTTTAAAAAGAGCTAATAAGCTCTTAAATATCTTATTTGAGGAGCTTATAAGCTCCACCTCTAAAATTTTTGCCAAACACTTTGCACCATCTTATAAGCTCTCAAACGTCTTATAAGATGTTTGGAAGAGCTTATAAGCTTAGCCAAACACCCTCTAAGTCTTGAAGTTTATTTTCCTGCATGTGGTTTTCTTGGACAAAGTTTGTTGAAACAAGCTCTAATTATTGGCATTGAATTGCTTGTCATAGAGAACAAATCCAATATTTCTTTTGCTCTTTCATATGTACGTTAGACTGACCCCAAGGGGAAAAAAAAGAAAAAAAAATTACAAGGAATTCTTGTTTCAACAAATTCAGTCATCTTTGTTTTCCCAATTGTGTCTCCCAGATTCATGTCCCCTCAAAGAGTCGGATTGATTATCTTAGTGGGATGTGAAAGCCTGGAAAAAATAAACAAAATTTCATGAACAATCAATTATATTTTTGTTTCATCATTTTTATAATATCATATTACTTTATGTGATGGGGTTTGATAAATTATGTTACTCGAACTAATCTAATATTCATTTACAAGAGTTACCGGGTTGGACTTATTAGACTTGATTTTTATTTTTAAAATAATTAAAAAATAATTTTTAAAGAAAATTTATGTTAACATAACTTTCTAAACATGAAGAAAATAATAGTATTACCAAAATACTAATTATTTACAAATTTCTGTGAACATACTTTAATTTTTGAAAAGTTGAATATCATTATCAAATATTTATATGTACATATTTTGAAAGCATAACTTAATCACTGACGTTATATAATTATTTGTATGAATAACAATATCATATTTATTTTTGTATGTGACTATTTATATAATATATAGTTTTGTAGGGATTTTATCTTTTTTGGTCCCATAAGTTGAGCACTTTTCGATTATGGTTCTATTGGATTGATTTATATCACATTCGGTCCCATATTTCAGAATAATTATCAATTGGAGTCCTCCGTTACCTTTTCCGTCCAATTTTTAATGGTGAACGTCACCTAACCAGTATTTCTCGCATTTGAAGGAAAAAATTACACCAACCCCCCTTCCAGTTATCTCGAAATAACATTGACCCCCTAAATGTTTTCAAACCTTACACTCGTCCCAAAATAGCATGGTGAGTGAGCCCTTGCTTGCAACCCTTGGGTTCAAGGTATTTCTATGTACTTTTTGTTGTTTTTGATTCTTTATTGCGTAAATATTTTCATTATGATTGTGGTAATTTGTTTCTTTTATTGGTTTGTAATTTTTGATGGTTTTTAGTTATTCTAAGTTTAGAAGTACGAGATAGCTTTAAACTCATAAATAAGAGCTAAAGGGAAAAAGTGAATGTTTTCATGTTTTTTCAAGTCATCTCTGTAATGTTTGCAGAGTGGTTGTAGAAGCAGATGTAAAATATCCATTGATGACTTTAGTTTTAATGGAGTTCTGGAAAGGGTTTTTTGGTGAACCTAAATTCTATTTTCTTAGTTTATCTAAGTAGTTTATGCCGTAGATGTGGTTATATATTTGCTTTTGTTGAGAAGTTTGCTGTAGCTCCTATTATAATTTGATTATCATTTTTCATTTTAAGAAATCAAGTGCAACTAGACCATAATGGCAAGATTATGTTCTAGTGAGTAAAAGTAGCCATAGGCTTTTGAAATGATATTCTTATTGTATTGTGGTAACAAGAATTATGAGAATTGTGTCTTTAAGTCCATTGAATGGAATATAAATACATAAATATTACTATACATCCTTATGTATAGATATAGATACATATTTATATATAAGGATGTAGAGATTGAATTATGAACAAATTGTTGTCAAATTTTGTGTGAAAAACTTCTATGAATGTAAGGGGGCAAGTGTAAGGTTTGAAAACTTTTAAGGAGAGTCATTGTTGCTTGTAGACAACTTGTAAGGGGGTTAGCGTAATCCTACCCGCCCCCCCCCCCCCACCACACCACACACACACACACTAAAATGCGGAAGATAATGGCGCAAGTGACTTCTCCGTTAAAAATTTGGTGGAAAAGGTAATGAAGAACTCAAATTGATAACTTTTGTGAGATGTGAGACCAAAAATGGGAAAAAATTAACGAATGGGATCAAAACCGAAAAAGGCCTAACTTATGGGACAAAAAGTGATAAAGTCCCTATTTTTGTATAAGTAGTATAGATATATATCATATTAATTTATATATAATACTAAATAAAAAAATATGCATTTTAATGGGGTGGGTTTGGGCAGGCATAAGTTTTAAAATGAAAATTTGTTGGACCGGTTAGAATCTAAAATCCCACGAGGCCAAATCTAATCCGAACCCGTTACCATCCCTACTAGAAGCAGACATAACCCATAAAAAGTAAGTATAATTCAAGATAACGTACCGAAAATATGTTGCAGTGTCCAGGATCTGCAATGTGTGCCATCAAATTCTCAATAGGTCCCTGTCCCGTATAAACAGCTTGAAAACAAAAGCCAACAAAAGCTAGCATAGCAAGCCTCCCATTCTTGATCTCCTTAGTCCTCAGCACCATCACGGGCTCAGGGGACCCTCTCCCCCACATTAAGGGATCGAACCATAGCCCTCCAGGGTATCCCACGTCGGGCTTGGGCTTCTTCTTGTTCGGAAAAGTGGGCTCGATGTCGACGCACCCGGGGTTGATCATGTCGGCCCATCTCCGCCCCTCGACCCAACCCATCAGGGCTAACTGCACCACGAACAGGGTCGTCGGGTCCGTGAAGTACTCGCGGGCACCGGCGTCGTACCACGAGAAGTTGTCGATGAACCCGAGGCTTTCGAGCCATTCTGGGATGAGGATTCCTGCAACCGCGAGCATTGCCCATCTCGCATGCATCAGCTCGGCCTGCGCGAACCATTTCAGGAGTTCCGGGTCCGAACCTGTGTCAAATTTTATGACCATGAATATTTGACATTCCAATCACCGTTTTTGTCTTGCAAATAATACAGTTGCCGCAATTGCGACAATGCTCTTTTTTATGTATTAGTGCCAAGGAATAATTGGGGTTCTGGTAATTAAGGCAAACTTTGGGGATTCTTTAGTAATTATCCCTTAGCTTATTTCAAGAATTGTGTACCTAGTCCCAGCGGATCAAAGCCGAAATCTCCAGGAAGACTGCAAAAATCGAAAACTTCTAACTCAGAAAAATTAAATAATGGCATATCCCAAAGTCGGATAAATTTTTATAACTAATTGCACTTTGTGCCCCTAAATGATAACATGTTATCGCATTTATCCTCCTGAACTACAAAACATGACAAATCAACCCTGGTGATGGATAAAAATGTAACAAATCAACACTTAATATCAATAATTTAGGGGACTATTTGTTGCATTTCATAGTTCATAGTGACAAATGCAACTTATGGTATAATTCAGGTATGCAAAGTGTAATTAATTCAATTTTTTTATTTTTAACGAGTTAGGCCATTGACCTGCCATCAAGCCATTCAGGGGGTGAACTGCCGGGGAACCAGAGCGGCCTGTCCGGAGGAAGCGGCTCGCAGACGGTGGATGGCCCTTTCGTGGCATTCAAATGATGTCGTTCTGGCAACGATGTCGCGATATTCTTTCCGGCAAATGATTTTCTTGGTATTTGTGTGGCATCACTATATTGTGACCTGATTGGGAAGGATGAAAATGAAAATGCAGAGGCAGTAATGGCTAGAGCCATGGATGAATATGGGGTGGACTTGTAAATGTTTGAAATGATGGTAGAGGCAAGGAAGTGGCTTATCCAGAAAATGTATGTATGGTTGAATCAAAATGGGCTGAGCCATCAAAAGGAAAAAAAAAAAAAAAAAAACAGAAATCAAAATGGGCCAATTGGATTTCGGGGTGGCACATGTGGGTTTGGATATCATGCTCCAATTTGTAAGTTTGTATTTTCTTGGCCTTAATGAAGCAACAAGAATGGACTTTAGGTGGTTCACAAAGTTAAGTGGCAAAGCTACTCATCTTTTTTCAACTTCCGATATCATTTTTATATGAATATCAATTATTGTCAAATATATTATCAAATATATTATCAAATATCGATCAATAAAAATACTTATTACAATTTTCAGTTAGTAACCAAACTATCTGCTATATAAGTACAATAAACAATACTATAAAAGTAGAATGTAAGCCCCACATGAGTTGGTGGAAAATCGAACCAAAAACTTCATAATCTTGAGGTCTTAACTTCGCGAGTTGATGTAGACCTCATCACCGGAAAAGTAACTTATCAAGGATGATAAAAGATTTAATGAGCATCAAAATTAATGTTTCAGCACGTTTATTGAAGAGAATAATTGTCTTTGTTTTAATTTTCAGCACATAAAGTGTACCCAAGAAACAAATACATAAAACATGTTGCCTAAAAATTCTTTGTTTGGTTTACATTTAATCAAGACACATTACGCGTGGCCGTAATTATGATAAGGTTGCTCGTTATCTTCAAATTGGACACAATTCATTTGAGTGAATGGAACAATTTTGGGATGGGTTTGGCTATACCTGTGTCACACCCTGCCAAGAGTCAAGCCGTCAAGGCCCGTCCCGAATCCGGAGATGGAATGAGGGGTTAGTTGCCCCCCTTCCCCTTAAAGTTTATGTTGAACTAAAATTTAAATGTATATATATTTTTTGAAAATTTTAAATTCCTCCAACCCCCCCCCCCCCCCGCCCCTCCCCCAGCATGTGTAAATTTTAAAAATTCATTTAATAGTTTATAAAAATTTGACATCGCCTCCAAGTTAAAAATTTGAGCTCTGTCCCTATCCAAATTCATACCTGAACCCAATGAGTTAGACTAGTTGGGCCCACTTCTATATTAAATACTTGAGAAAATTTTAATTTGTGTTCTTCACGTTTACATTGAGTCCAATTTCAATCCCTCATGAATTCACACTATCATATTTAGTCCCTCACGTTATATAATATGATCAAATTTGATCACGCCGTCAATTTTTCTGTTAAAATACTTAGATTAAATACATTTTGCCTCCCATAAAATATGTAAGTATGAGAAAAAACCCCTAAACAATAAAAACAACCAAAAAAAACCTCTTCACGTACAAAATAGTATACATATGTACACATAATATATCTATAATAATAATAATAACTAAATAAATAAAACACGTGCATTTAAAAACACCCAACCCCCCAACCCCGTTCGCGCACACAACCCCTTTCTTTTTGATGTGTGGTTTTGTGCACATATATATATATATATATATATATAATAGTATATATAAATAAAAATATAAAACATATATAAAAAACACTCAATCAATGTGATAAAAATGGTGTGGAGGACAAAATGTGATAGTGTGAATTCGTGAGGGACCAAAATCGGAATTGATATAATGTGAGGGATGAAAAATAAAATTTTTTCTTAAATACTTAATATTTTTTTTAAAAAATAATATTACCACGCTCAACTTTATAAAGATGAAAAATATAATATTATTATGGTGGAACTAATTATATATATCTACATCTTTCCAGTATGAAAAGATGGGGTTACATTTGCGGACAAAAAGAGCATGACATTTATTGGAAGTATTTAGTTCACAAATCATCTCAAACTCTAAATAACAAAAATCAACTAATTCATTGTAATTTCAATAACGCAGCTATCAGATATTTGTTGAATTTGGGTGTCCATATATTATAGTTGAGCTACTACCAAATTTTATAATGTCTACTCTTTACCTATTCACTAACAAGACAGAGACATTCTGATTACTAATTGTTTTGTCAATGTCTACATCCTTTTCTTAACTACCATTGTATATATCTTTGGCATGTAATTATCTTTCATTTTTCCATTTTCTCTTTCTTTTTAAGGAAACAGAATTGACTACATTCCACAAATTTAAAATACTTATAATAGAATGACATTATTTTCTCTTTAATCATGATAGTTTTTTATGCTTAATTTGTTTGTCAAACTCTTTTTTGTTAACAATTATCACCTAAACTGTGCCTTTTCTACAATTTACCTCGTGTTGTCAGTTTTCAACAAAAAATTTAAGAATTAGGGGGATGTTTGCAATCCCTAACGAAGTGTTTTTTTTCATCTTTTGCCGAAGAAAAACATATAATAAGTGTTTTATTTTTTCTATTTCTACTTTAAAAAAAAGTTAAAATAAGTTAAAAGTAGTTTTTATGCTGATTTTTCCAACTTCTGGTTATTTTTTCGGATTTATTTAATTTTTCGTCCTTGACATTTAACCATAATTCGATTTGGTTTCCTCGTGTATAGGCGCCATCAATTTTGTTATTAGGGTTTTTGATGAAAACTTAATGGAATGACGGCATTGAATAACAGATTGTAACGTGACGGACCAAAATTGATAACGTCTATACGTGAGGGACTAAAATTGAATTGAGGACAAACTTCAGGGATGAAAAATGAAATAAACCCTACTTTTTCAAAAGTTTCTTTTTTTTTTTTTTTATAATACATGATATAACTCACGTACGCACATCTGTTAAGATTTGAACTCTAGCCATTACACTTCCTACACCTTTAAAGCATGGTATATACCCATTAGGCCAAAAAACCAGTTTTCTTTTCAAAAGTTAACTATTCCTTTTCACAATTTCTTTCCAAACACTATCCATTTTTACTAATTTTTTTTTTTCAACTTTCTCTACAACTTCTACTTCTCCAAAAATAGAAGTGTTTGTAAATACTCCCTATATCACTTTATCTCCTAAACAATGATTGTTTTTACATTTTATCATTTAATCTACACAAGGATCACACGTAACCTCCTAAAATCAATTTTCATTGAAAATTTTGGTGGAGGGTTGGATTTTGAAAATTCATGGTAATTAGTCCAAAGCCAAGTTGAGGAGAAGATGATGGCAGCTTCAATTTTGTAATTCAAAAGGTGTGTGGATATGGTGGCAGTTTTAGTCTCGATGGAGGAATGTCATCTTCAAAGTGAAACTGAAAAATTGAAAATGGTCGGTTCTCAAATATTGAATGAGGGTTTTTATTTGGAAGATTGAGGCAAACCAAAGTGAAATGAATAAGTTATCGTGAATGTTTCTAATGAGCTTTTCCATCAGAATTCAATGTTTGAGAGTAAGCAAGCTCTGCATATATTAGATGGCAAAGTGTAAAAATGAATTATAGTCAAGGTAGCCAAGTGTTTTTATTTCAAAAATTGACAATAAAAGGTAAATTCTAAAGACACGCAAAGTTTACGGGGTAGAAAGTAAATTAGTCCATGGGATTTTAACTTTCTTCAATTTTATCCCTCTAATCACTTTCTTATGGCAAGTTTCCATCAGAAAAGATAAATTGTCTAAAATATCCCTAAAAAACTTTTACTTATATTCAAAAATTCTTGATTGTCCTCCACATTTTATACCAATTCTATTTTGATCTCTCATTAAAATTATAAGGTCCTTAAGTTTTCATTTTATTATTTTAATCCTCAATTCGGGCCTATAAATTCTAACTCCCATAAACTAGCGACGAGTTATTCAATTATTGTACAATTAGCTATTTTCCTTTTTTCAATTAAATTCTCAAAATTTTAGTTCAAAACCTAAAATTTAATTTCTATTTGGTAAAAGATGAATATTTAATTAAAAGCAATCATCACTAGATATATTCACAATGAATGCTTTATGATTGTACTTTTAGCCTCCATTATTTTTATAAAAAGCAATTCCTTATTTTTATTCTTCTATTATCATATGTGAACTTTTATTTATCATAATTTGAGATTTTAGATATAAAATCATAAAAGAAATGTATACATGCAAGAAATTAATGGGAATAACTATGAAAATATTTTTATGATAATCTAGAGTTTTTCAAGAAAATAACATATATTTAATTAAAAACTTTCATTTTGATTCTAAAAGTAAAAGAACAACAAAATAATGGTATATGAAAACATTCTATCAATTATTTTCTATAAAAGATTTTCTTTTTAAAAAGAAAAAAAATTGGTAACTATTTTTCCTCACATGTAACTAGGTGTAAAATCAAGATTACTTCCAAATTGTTTTTTTGTTTCAAAAGAAAAACATGAATTTTTCTTTTATGGGAAAGTTACAAAAATACAATTTAATTTGTGAAGGGGATAAAAAATATACGAGGAGACTGAAAGTGAATATACTTGAAAAATAAGTTCATCCATGGTGAGGAAAAGTGGGAGAAAAATGGAAAAGATAAAAATGAAAACACAAAGTACCGTCATTTAAAGTAACGAAAAAATTTCTCATCCTATTTTTATTACCAAAATTTTAGAACCAATCAGAGGAGTAATATCTATATAGTTTATAATTTATAAATAACGGATATGTGAACTTGTGAAGTAAAAGAACGGTGTTTTCCTATTTAATCCTGGAAGATCCAACATGATGCAGACAATAGGTCTAATAACACTTTTTTATAATTATCTATTTATATTTTATATTAATTGAGAACTCATTTAATTTTTTTTAGTGTGTATAATTTAAACTTTCTAAAATAACCCTACTAGAATAAAGTAAGTATAAAATCTTTAGTTATTATTTTTCTTTTCTATTTTCTTACATCTCTCCACTTTCCCCTCTCATTTCTCACATTCCTTTTCTTAGAATTTTCTTTTCATTCTTTTTTTACTTATTTTTTGAATCATAAAAATGTATTCTTACTGTAATTTTGATTTCATTTATCATAAAAATAATCAATATATTAAAAATAGTTGAAAGATAGTATAAATAATATTTTAAAGATAATATACATACGTGTATACAAATTCAACAAAAAGTTATTTTAAATTTCATCATTTCATTAAATTGCGTCTCAATTTTATTTTGTATACTCATCTGAGTGTGCAATTTTTAACTCCCTAAAATATTCCTACTAAAATAACTGTAAGTATAAAATCTTTGATTATTATTTTATCTCTCATCTCTCTTGCATATTTTAATTTTCTGCTTCTATTCTCTTTCATCTCACACATCCCTTTTTTTAAAATTTTCTTTTGCTTTCTCTTCTACTTATTTGTTTAATCATAAAATTCAATCTTCCTTGAATTTTGATTTTTCACTTATCACAAATTTAGTGAATATATTATACATAGTTGAAAAGATAATATAAATAATAAAAATATTTACACATACACACACACACACACATACACATTTATACATATTCAGCAAGAATTTCATTTTAAATTTAATCATTTCATTAAATTATAATTTATTTTTATTTTGAATACACAACGAGTATACCACATATACTAGTATTATTTATCAATTATCATTTAATAACAACAAGTATAAATAATTTAATATTTACCTCCATTAAATTTTGTGAAATCCAAACAATTAAAAAGAAAAAAGGACAAAAAAAACTAATAAATAAATATAAATAACTAAATTAAAAGAGGGAGCAAATAGCATCAAATTAAAAAAAAAAAAAAAGAAAAGAAGAGAGAGAGAGAGAGAGGGGAGATTAACTCCCAGAAATCCCGTTGAAAAACTGAGTGGGGAGTTTTGTTAAATAGCCTTTTTAAGTTTCATTTTTAATTAAATAGCCTTCAAGTTTTAATTTTGAGGTAAATAGCCCTTTTGTTTATTAATCTTAATTAATAGTCAATTAAACTTAAATGGGGTTTAGGTAAATATCTATCTAACCTTTAATATTTATATTTTAACCCCCAAAATCAATTGAATTGCAAAAAAAATCCCTAAAACAGGAAAAAAAAAAAAAGAAAACAAAAATACATTCACAAACCGCACAAATATAAGCAAAATTAACAGCTCAAACTTAATTGTATTTCAAAATTAATGAAAGAATCAGTTTGCCCATATTGAGAAGAGTTAATTAATGGAAATTTTTTTGAGAAATTCTAGCTAGAGGTGGTGAAACGGCGGCAACGGAGTGTGTTCTTTGTTGTTGCCCTTTCTACCGCCTCCGACCAAAAATTCACATTTTTTTTTCATAAATCAACTCCTCTCATGATGGGCTAGCAAACAATGTCTTCAATTTAAAATTTTAACCAGTTTTATGGTTTAATTTGATGTGTGTGTGCGTGTTTGTGCGTGGGTTTTCCTTTTTCTGTGTCTGTCATGTTTTTGGGTTTGGGGATTGACTGTGGGTGGGTAGGGTGAAAAGAATTGAATCGAAGATCGCTTGAGCGATCAAGTGATCGCTTAAGCGATCACTTGAGTAATCAAGTGATCGATTAAGCGATCATGTATATTTTACAAACTATCACTTAAGCGATATTAAATATCAATTGATCTAAAACGAAAAAAATATAAGAATATTTAACTATTTTTCTTGTAAATGAGAAATTAAACATATCTTGTGAATATATTATAGTGTTAAAACAACAAATGATCAAATTATAAACTTCATTTTGTCAAATTATACACATTTCTCATGATAGTGGTTATGTTTTATAATCATTAGGACTATAGTAAATACAATGAATTAAGAAGTTATATTGAAACAATCTAGTTGGAAATACTAAGAGATTTTAGTTATTTTCTTTGAATCTAGTTATTTATATCATTAAAATAGCGAAATATCATATTTTACGTTGTAATTTTAAACTTATACCAATTTTTCATATAACAATCAAAACGTGTGGTCATACTGGCCAAAGTATATACAATGAACTTTAAAGTTATATGGGAACAATCTAGTTGTTTATCCAATTCATGAGATGAGATTATACAAAACTCAAAGTTATCTTGCACACATCTTTAAATTGTTGATCTACATATTTTACACTATAATTGGTAAAATTATACAAATTTTTCATATAAAGATCACAACTTGTGGTTATACTGGCCAAAGTATATACAACAAACTTTGAAGTTATATGGGAACAATGTAGTTATTTATTGAATTTATGATATGGGACCATACAAAACTCAAAGTTGATCTACATATATCCCCAAAGAGATCTGACAATCGATCAAGTGATCATGAGTATTTGACACATATCCCTTAAGCGACGTAATGTGATTGCTTCAAACAATTACGCACATAATGTGGAAAATGGCAAGAAATTTTAATTATTCTCTTGAATGTAGTTACTTATATCATTAGAATAATGAAATATCATGTTTATGCTGTAATTTGTAAAATTATACAAATTTAAAAACAATCGCTTAATCGACATGCAATATCGCTCAATCGATATGACATATCGCTCAATCGACATACTATATCGCTCAATCGACATAGCATATCGCTCAATCGACATGGTATATCGCTCAATCGACATAACAGATCGCTCAATCGACATGCTATCGATGAAGAACAATCGCTTAATCGACATGCCATATCGCTCGATCGACATGCCATATCGCTCGATCGACATGCCATATCGCTCAATCGATATGCTAGATCGCATCGATCGACATGCTATCAATCAAGAACAATCGCTTAATCGACATGCCATAGTCGCTCGATCGACATGCCATATCGCTCGATCGACATGCCATATCGCTCAATCGACATGCCATATCGCTCGATTGATATGCTAGATCGCTCGATTCGACATGCGATATCGCTCGATCGACATGCCAGATCGCTCGATCGACATGCCAGATCGCTCGATCGACATGCCAGATCGCTCGATCGACATGCCAGATCGCTCGATCGACATGCCAGAATCGCTCGATCGACATGCTATATCGCTCAATCAACATGCTATAATCGCTTAAGCGATGTGTGATCGATGAAGAATAATCGCTCAAACGACACATAATAATCGATCAAAAAATGATCGATTAAGCGACATAAATGATCGATCAATCGATTGTGTTGATCGATCAAGATATATAGTGGTCGATCAAATCGATTATTTTGATCGATCAAGCAACTATTAAGCACATAACGTACACGATCGTTTGATCGATATCATATAAGTTATAAATTTATTTATTTACAATTCGAACCCCCGTCCAATTGCTAAACTTGTTAGTTTTACTTAATTGACCTTTAAATTATGCCACATCAGATATTTGACTTAAAAAAAAAAAAATAAATAAATTGAGGGCTATTAAATTAAAAAAAAACTTGAAAGGTCGGATGAACAAATTTTCTCAAAACGGAGTTTGAAACTCACTTCCCTTGCGATATACTTCAGCATCTCTCCATCTATCCAACAAAAATCTCAAACACATTTCTGCTTGAACATCACCTTCCACCCTCCATCTCCATTTCCCAACTATCAAATTTCTTCAACACAAGCCCTGTTTCTTGATTCACATCATTCATATGCTGCAACAGCCAATCACAACCCTTCTTCAACGCCATTACCAATTGCCCCCTGCTTAAATCTCCCAAAACCCCAGCACAGGGAACACCTCAAACATCTTGATTAGATGTGGAAACGTCAACGCCCACATCGAGCCCATCGTGGCGGAGGTCTGGTGCCGCGCTATCCTCCAACCACGGCCCACCACCACCACCACCGGCCGTTGGATCCCCTCCCCGGCCACTTTCGTCTCGACCATAAGACCCTTTTACTGCAATCTGCCTGGCCTTCTTCTTCACCGTCTTCTATTGGCAGCAGGACGCCGCCTCCGGTGGGCTGTTGATTTCCGGCGGGCATTTCGCGTTGCGAAAGCTACCGACGCTACGGCCCGTGACTTTTAACTTGACGGACTTTTGGTGGGGTGGGTGAGGGGTCCACTCTTACACGGCGGCGTTTGAGAGGGCGGTGATGGCAATTTCCAAGCTCAGGAAAAAAGGGTGCGGTCAGCTCAATGTGCCGCCGGGGAATTGGCTGACGGCTCCGTTCAATCTCACTAGGTCCACATGACTCTCTTCCTTGCTGAGGGTGCTGTTATTCTCGGGATGATTGAGTGCTTTTATTGTTTGAAAGTTTTCTTAGTTCGATTTGATATTTCAGTTTTCCTGTTTCTGCTTGACTTCAAAATTAGGGTATAATCTGGTGAGCTTTCGGAGGGCAAGACAAATTCGAGCCCTTGATGGTTTTAACTTTCATTTGTGAAAGGGATGAATAATTGTATATATTAGCGTACATTCTGGTGCTGAGCTGAATGTTGCTACAGCAAGGATTATCAGAAAATAAAGATGCCATTTTTTCCTGTAAACGCTTAAATGCCCAGATAAAATATTTGAGCTCATATATCCATAAATATTTTTATGATTAGTTGACAGCAACTCAGTATAGATTTGCCATGGAGGTAAATAATACGGCATGCCTCCTATTTAGTTGCTGGAGTGACCTTTGTTTACAAATTTCTAACATTACTATTCTTCATTGCTGCACCGACATTGTCATGGAAGAAAATTCTTTAAGTAAAAGGAGCTTGAGTGCTTGATTAGCAATGCAAGCTACAACATGCAAATTCTTATCTATGAAGGTATCATATGTGCATATATTTATCCTCATGATTAGGGGTGGCAAAAATGGTTCTCAACACCGCGGGTTTAAACCCAACCCATATGGTTTTGGGTTGGGTTGGGTTGGGTCCAACATATTTTAAAGTGAGTTTGGGTTAGGTCCTCATGTGGTTGGTGTTAGATATTGGGTGCTAGTTGGGGTGGATAATGTTGGTAATGGGTTCATATTGGGTTCTAAAACGGGTTATTTCATAAACAAAAAAATATTTATTTTTTATATTTGATTGTAATTGCATTTTAGTATTTTAGAACCGTTTAAAGAGTATAAGATTGTAATTTAATTTTTTTTTTTTGGTTTTGATTAAACATACAAGATGATACATTGAACTCATTAGGAACCATTGCAAACCTATCTATAACCCACCTTCAACTTATTTACTATCCACCCACATCCAACCCGTTCTCAACCACACCCAACCCATCTCCAATCCATTTTTGAAACCCATCTCCAACCCAACCCAACTTAACTTCAACTCAACCCAATATAACCCAACTCAAAACCAACCCACCCCCCCAATTGCCACCCCTATTATGATTATACCTGTTGTTCTTATTAGGAGAAAAACAAAAGATGTTAGTGTAGGAGAAATATGCAGACAATCATCACAAATCAACAAAGCTTAGTTCATAAGATCTTTTAGCCCTTCATTAACCTTTGTCAAAGACAAATTTTATGATGATTTAGCACCGGATAGCATGCTTCTTGTGAACTTACAGACAGGACATTGTCAGACTTTTAACAATTAATCGACTGCTGCGTGTAATTGCCATGCAAAGAAATTGTAGAAGTTGATATCATTTAACAACAAAGGCTGGGACTCTTGCCATCCTGCTTGTAAGACAAGTGAGATGATTTATGTGTAAATTTAATTCAGATAAAAATTCATTGGTTTTATAAGTTCTTATGTTATCTGGAGTCTTATCTTGAAACAAGATGAAAAAAAAGGGAGTACATGAAAATGCAGCATTTTTGTGCAAGTGTGATTAGAATGTCAGCATGCGACTGTCAATCATGACTAAACATTGCATGCCGAGTTTATGTTTCATATCTATTAGCCTTCAAAATACTTATTGATCGTATAATTGCTCTGTAAACTGTTGATAGAATAAATTGTGCTCTATCTAATGGTTATCTTGCTCCTCGACTGTCCTTCACCTTCAATAGCAAGAGTTCCAGACTAAATAGAAAGCATTTTAAAAGACTTGTATTGCTCACAAAAAAAAAAAACCAATTTTTACCTTGTTTTAAGCTTGAACTATGTGATCAACTCTCTTCCTCCTATTTGATGTTGCATTTCAAACTGTTTGTTCACTTATAAATATAAACTTTGATATGTGTCTTGTGTCCATCTATCAGTTATCTGTACCTTCTAATTCTTTTCTTTATTCCTTCCATATGATTATCATCACTTGAAAGTGTAAACACATTCCAGAGATATTCAAGTAGGATTTTGTTACTATTGCTTTCCTTCTTTCCATATATATCTAACAATTAACACTCTTGGAGGATGAAAACTACTTCATATGTTCAAAATTAGTGAACTGGTTTCTTTTTGAATGTCCCCACACTAAAGCTTGATTTCCTGAAATTTGATTCGATTGGACACCTCTCACTCAAACACTACTTTTGAGGTCAATTGGTAATCAAATTAAAAGGTTTCACTTTTTCAACTTTTCATCTGTAACTCTGTACCAGATCAAATTAGACCCGAATTTTTGGATGGATTATTATTACCTATGGTATCAGTAATGAGGTACAATTAGTTTTTTTCCCCACTCAATGTTTGTGTAAAATATAATCTTCCCGTCCCTAACTTATTACTTCCTTTTCCTTTTTGGCTAGCTTCCAAAATAAGACTCCATTCCATAATATGGACTTTTTTTTTCCAAAAATATTATCCCATTTAAAGTTATAATGCGACACTATAACTCTCCACCACTACGTCAAAGGGGCAGTGGTTCTGAGAGTACATAAAACTTTCATGAAACTTTACAAATTAATAATTTAGCTTGAATAGGTGAGTAGTTTTTGTAACAGTAATGAGTAATGCATCTTAGAGGTTAAAATCATGTTGAACTTCAAGGTCCGTTCCAATTATCAGATTTGGGAAGATTTTTTGCAGAAAGAGATTGAAGAATAATAAAATTAGCACAATCTGCTGATTGGTTCGCATTCAACCCAATTCACCAGGTGCACCCTTTGCTAAAAGTAATACAGTTTGTTCATCCAAAACTAGAATTAGCCCAAAGCACTTCATTAAGAAAATGATAATCAAAGGAATAGTATCTTTCTGGTTGAATATTGAGATGGCTTTACGTAGAGTAATCGGTGGAGAGGATTTAGGTAGCTGATCGACATAAGATGATTTTTAAGCTGAACTGAGTAGTAGGTCATCCTCACCCCTCTCCCTCTGACCCTGTACATCCATCCCCAAAACCCAAATTCCATGGCCAAGATCCTGGCACCAATGTTGACCTCTGTTGCACAAAAGTCAGTTAGTGACGGAAAGTTAGGGTGTATGATATGTTTGCCTGAATGTAACATTTGGCTGGTTTTTTGACTGTTTGGGTGATACAGAAAATCCCTACGTAACATTCTGCAATGTTCATGTAGCGATATGTAAAACATTGTTAAGATACTTTACCAAGATGGTATCGTCAAGTAATACATCTTGATTGGAAAAATATGCCAGATAACTTAATTTGCCACATGTAGCATTATATTCTTTCTTGGAGACAATTTACAATTCTCTAGTTGACATAGTTTTCGCTGTATCTTTGCATGTCCATTGTGTTTCTCTCTACAATTGCTGGTAATATTGGTTGAGTCATGTACGTCTCCATATTTTATTATTTGATGTTATTGCTGTCTCTTTATTTATTTATTTATTTCTGTAGGATGAAAATTATTGGCCTCTTATGCCTCCATTGCCTTCTTATGGCTACGGGAGAGAGCATCCTGGACCACGATATGGAAGTTTAATCCATGGCCAGCATCTCAAAGATGTTGTAATTACAGGTCAGCATTTTAATGAGGCCTTGTATTCTCTTTTTGCGTGGGTGAATAAAATAGTAGGGGTGGGGGGGTTTTTTGGGTGTTCCTCATCCAGAATTCATATGTAAATGGATAACAAAAGTGGTACTTGATTTATGTGCCATCTCCAATAATATCTTTGGTTGTTAGAGGATATCATTGTTTGCGTAGAGGGTAGGTACCTATAATTCATGGACACTTAAAATTTTCTCCTTGTAGTGTCAAACATGCCTGGGACGTATACACAAATGTGATACATATAGGACATGAATGTTGGAGTGTGCAGAAAAATGAAAAAATGGAGCAGAAAAATTCAGGCATGCCAAGTGGACATGTCCAACATAGTTTTGAAAAAAACAGGTTACTTTTTGAGATTTTACCATGTCTGGGTCAAAAAACTGACTAAATGTAGTTTAAAACTTGGACTGTCACCGTCTTCCTCCCCAGATTTTTACTGGATGATTCTGGTGCTTTTTGTCTTCTCACCAATACCAATTCTTCAAAATCAACATTAATGAAGGTTTTCACTATTCTTTAATTGCAGCATATAGATGTGCATGTCTGTACACAGTCATATGTTTTAATTGGATCAATCTGATTTTCTATTTGTTGGATGTGCGTGTATTTGTAACGGCAATGTCATTGTCAAGCCATGTCAAAGTGTTTCAAGAATTGCTGCATTGCATTTTGTGGGGTATCATTTCTGTGTCACAATGAGTTTTAAATGTGCGTCATAGGTGGCTAAAGATGTTAACTTTGTTCACTAGAAGAATGTTTTAGTTCATTTAATTCCCATTAAAATTTTATCCTCAATGGCATGTCTGCACAAGCATACTCTTGCGACAATAAAATTCTACAGCTGCTGTTAAGTTAGAGAAACTTTCCCTCAGAAAATATGTGGAGTTTAGACGTTTATTGTAAAACATGGTTAGTTTTAAGTGTTTCTGGTTAAGCTTTGACGTGACCATGTGTAATTCATACAGCAATTCATGTCCTTTCCAAAGAAGCTTTTTAATGTCCTATGCCTGCCTCTTGTTGTCGGTAATTCTCCCTGCCATGTGGTCATCGGTATCATGGATGGCTTTATCCTGGAGAAATGCCTTCAGGGATGCCACAAGGAGTCTTGGTTGTCAATATCTTTTGGTGGTTCATATACTTCTGTTTGCATGATAGGGAAGCCCATAATTTATATCTGTTTATTTATTTATTTATTTTTATTAGAAATAAGAATGTTTTGTTGTTAAACCTTCTGGTGCTGTTTAAGTAAAATTATGCTGTGCCTAGTATTCATTTAATTTGTAATTATACACTTTTCCCTGAATAACTGTATGTCAATCCTGATAACAGGGCATAATGGCACCATTAATGGCAGGGTCAAACATGGTGGAAGAAGTACAAACAGAAGCTTCTGAACCACACGAGAGGACCACTTGTGCAGATTATGTGGTCTCGTGACATTTTGATATCTAACATAACACTACGCGATTCTCCTTTTTGGACCCTTCATCATACGATTGCAAGAATGTGACAATAAAATTTAACTATCCTTGCACCTGTCTTTCACGCTCCAAATACTGATGGCATAGATCCTGGTAAGTTTTCTTGTTTGCCTTATATCTATATAGGATAATTGGAAGTGCCATCTTGCAGTTGCGCTTGCTATAAAATGTTGCAATATTTATTGAATTGTAATTGATTGGGCTTATTGAAAGTTGGTGCATTAATGTGCTTTGGATCAACTTTACTAGAAGATTGGTGACATTACTTATGTGGCAATTAAGTTTGGTCTTTAGTGTTTTAAGGTTTGATACATCCTGTTGAAGAGGATCTGACTTTTTCTCTTGATATTATTCGAACATTGAGATTTACATTGTGCTTCTTACCTCATATCTATTAATAATCCGTTTCTTGGGTCTGGATGGAGCTAACTAAATTTACTTAAAACAGATTCGTGTCAAGATATGGTGATTGAGGACTGCTACATAAGCGTTGGAGATGATGGTATTGCAATAAAGAGTGGGTGGGATCAATATGGGATTGCATATGGAAGACCGTCAATGAACATACTCATTAGAAACCTTATTGTTCGCTCCAATGTCAGGTGAGGTAGTATATGCTTCTATTCACATCTGCAAGTAGTTCCCGAACACATAAAACCATACATTTCTTTGATGTTTGGATGAATATCCATCAGAAACTCGGCCTATTTTTTTTTTTATACCACAAGATCTGTGGCTTCTAGATTTTTATGAAATAGACAAGATTGTAATATCATGGGCTTCGTTATTACACTGACCTCTCCCTGAAAATTACAAATTTTCCCCTTTTTATCATCTAAATTTAATCAAAACTGTAAAAGTTTATTGAAAAGCCTTAGATTACACCATCTATGCATGCAAAATTATTTCAGAAATTAACTTAAAATTTGAATCATAACATCATTTAACTCTGTGTAGTGATCAGAAAGAATGTATCTGTAATGTAAAAGTAAGTTACAGGTGAAGTACGTGTAATTCTTGAAAATTTGTGAAGAAGTGTATAGTTACAGGGGAGGGCAATGTCATTATTGCATGATGATTAGGGGGATATACTTTCAGACAGCGGATGAAATGAATTTTTCCTGAATGACAGTGCGGGCATATCAATAGGAGCAGCGAAATGTCCGGTGGTGTATCAAATGTCACTGTAAGAAACACTCATATATGGAACTCAAGGCGTGCTGTCCGCATCAAGACAGCCCCTGGAAGAGGAGGATATGTTAGAGACATAACATATAGAAATCTTACATTTGATACAGTTCGTGTCGGGATTGTGATCAAGACGGATTACAATGAGCATCCAGATGGCGGTATGACCCGAAAGCTTGTCCAATACTGGAGAACATAAGTTAACCTCAATACACGGTGAAGCAGTACGTGTGCCCGTCCGTCTTCAGGGAGTGCTGAGATCCCTATAAGGAATGTCACTTTTCGGGATATGTCTGTTGGAATAACCAACAAAAAGAAGCACATATTCCAGTGTGGCTTACGTCCAAGGTAGCGTTATAGGGACTGTTTTTCCCGCTGCTCCTGCGACAACCTTGATCTGTACGATGAACAAGGGAGCTTGGTAAGAAGATCTTCCTCACAGAATAGCTCAGACATTGATTATGATATTTGATGTGATTGTTCACCATTTTCTTTGTACCCTTTTCTTGATGTAACATTTTTCTCATATCTCCTGTGCTGTATATACACACAGTTTATGTTGATGATTAATTTACAGAATATACAGTACAATATACACCCCATCAGCTGGTCTCTTTGTTGTACCCTTCAATCGAGCATTTCCTTAGGGATCGTTTACTCTTTTATGTTAGAAATTTGGTGACTTGGGTTTCTGATGGTTTAATTGAATGACTTAAAAGTAAAATTCACACTAAAATCACTATGCATTTTCAACTGCAGAAAAAGTCAGAGTAATCATTAAGACCGTTCTTTTTTAAGTAAATGAGTTTTAATCAGGGGTTGTGTTCGGGATTTTTGCACGGTTTTCCTCATTTCTCTACTTTTTCAGTTCCAAAAATTACTGATTCTTATATTTCTTTTTGTTCACAAAGTCATTAACTAAATGTTAGCGTTATATTACATTTGAAGCCAGAAAATAAGTAGCTTTTCGCATACTTGACCAAAACTATAGCAAAATACAGGGGAGAATTAATTGTTACAATCAGAATCTCAAAAGAATATAATAAGGATTGAAAATGCTTTCAAACTTCTAAGCCCATCAAAATCAGAACAAATTAAATAGTTCATATGTCTGAAAAACTATAGCAAAATACAGGGAGAATTTAATAACGATTGAAAATGCTTTCAAACTTCTAAGCCCATCAAAATCAGAACAAAGTAAAAATAGTTCATGTCTGAAACATGTAGTTTTTGCTGTATCTTTATCGTTTGAGATAAAATGAACGCTGATCATTTCCTCAAAAAAGAATTTTCAATTGAAAAGTCGAAAAGCAGTATTTTTTATTTATTTCAATGATTACAATCAACATATAATCTTCTTCAAAGATTAACTACATCTCTAGAATTGTAAAAAGCCAAAGCTAATTGGAACGAAACATAAGCATCGATTGCCGCATACTCAACTTGATCACGATCAAGATCAATATGTCCCATTTGCTTAGTGTCACTTCGAGGGGCTTCTTCATCTCTTTTCCGAAAAGACTTTAGCCTTTTTTTTAAACCCATATACCTATAGTTCTCACGATCCTCTATCCTCGTGAATTTTGCAAGCAAATTGAGATCAGTCGTGTTTGCCACACGCAGCCCATGATGGTCGTACAATTTTTTGACATCATCTTCGACACCGATACCGCAGAATGCGTGCAGGGGATTCGCCAGAAAGCGCGAAGAGACCTTGGGATGCCGTCGGTGTGGAGGAGCTGGTAGATGAGGCATGGTGGCCGACACAGAGCTGGATGATGGCGATGGGTGTGTTGTCTCCGGGAGATAAGTTGGGGAGCCACTCGGTGTCGAGCCCACAGGAGGGTTTTGTTCTCAAAAGAATGGCGTAAAGGTGGCGGATTGTAGAGACCCATTGGTGAACGTGGTCTGCTTTCTTGCCACCGTTACCTGAATCCTTCACCGTAGAAGGGGATGGTGCACAAATTTGGTGAGGCAGTGGGCGGAGACAGGGCGGCGCAAGAATGATGATTGGAGGGGCGGAGGGGTTAGTACGGGCATGAAAAGCACGTATTTAGCCATCGCGGATGATGATAACGAGTCTTGCAGAGCAGAGTAATTGTAAGCGAGATAAAAGATGAAATTGGAGTGGATGGTGGAGAGATATATATAGAGAACGAAACTTGTTCGTAAAAGAATGTACCGTTATTTAAAAGGAAGAGGCGGTGAAAACATATTCAATCTATGGCTTAAAAATCCGAGTTCGATTCGTAAACGATTTTGTGCATTTGTGAATGATTTAAGGAAGTTTCAAGTGAGACATGATAAGTTTAATTAGGAAATACAATTAGTTGTGAGTAGTGTGGATCAAGTTTTATTTTCTTGTGAAACAATATATGTTCGTTTTTGTCTCATGTTAAGGTTACTTTAGATATGTATGATTCCTCACTAATATTTTTTTATTATATAAAAAATTTATTACATAAATACCACAATCCGATAATTATAAAACTCTAAATAATTAATATTGATTTGGGAAAATACTAAGAAAAACTTCTTAAAAAATGAATTTTTATATCTAAAAGATCCACAAAATCAATTTTCAAT